>CM052711.1:63828601-63899256 GCA_028551405.1 Uromys caudimaculatus | reverse complement strand
GCTCCCTCCATAGGGCTGCAGACTCCCTCAGCTCCTTCAGTCCCTTCTCCAACTCCTCCAACTGGGACCTCACTCTCAGTCCTGCAGTTACTGTAAAGTGAAACTTGAGTATTCCAAATGTTTCGGCTAATATCCACTTATCAGTGAGTACATACCATGTTCGTTCTTTTGTGACTGAGGTACCTCACTCAGGATGATATTTTCAAGTTCCATCCATTTGCCTGCAAATTTCATTAAATCATTGCTTTTAATAGCTGAGTAGTACTCCATTGTGTAGATGTACCACATTTTCTGTATCCATTCCTCTGATGAGGGACATCTGGGTTGTTTCCAGCTTCTGGCTATTATAAATATGACTGCTATGAACATAGTGGAGCATGTGTCTTTATTACATGTTGGAGCATCTTCTGGGTATATGCCAAGGAGTGGTAATACCTCTTTCTTGAGTTTTCAACAACTTCATATATTTTAGAAGAAGCCATTTTAAGATTGTGTTGAACAGATACAGTTTACCTTAAAGAGATCCACATAATCTCAGAAGGAGGGAAGGCATGGACAGATCTCTACTCTAGGCCAGGACTAGTCTGGAGACACTGTAGGTTCTGGAAGTATGTGATACCTTCAGCTGGTGCTGGGTGATAGCTCTTATTCAGGACCCACTTGGCTATGAGCTAACACTGAGGCCAGGATATTGAAAAAGGGATAAAGGCTGCGGTCAGAGATACTGCCCAACACAATTCTCAGGTTCAGTCTGTATAAATTGGTCTTCTAGTAGGGGTCATAGGGCTTTTCTCAGTAGTGGGTTACAAGTGTAAGAGTTGAACTTAATTATTTATTCCTTCTCCAACCAAAAGGTATCTCTTTCCAATCTTGGCTGCTTGAAGTTGGGGACTTGGTGATGCAGCCAACTCTTTTCTTCTTATTTTCTTCAATATCTTGTTTCTTTTTGTTATGTCAATTTTGACCTCTCGTTGTATCACATTTGGTTGTATGTTAGCAACTTCAACTTGGTGCTTCAGTGGGAAAACAATTAACAGAGATGCTCAGCAACCATCTTGCTCCTGCTGTTTGAGAACTATTTATTTTTCCATTAAAGTTCCCAGGGTAGAAAACATTTTCAAGTCTGATTAGAACTTTGAGATCAGGTGGAGTTGGCATATTGCAGATCCTGAGTCACCCTATCTTGAACTATCTTTAGTCTCCTTAATATCCATTCGTTGTTCATCTCTATGTCTCACCTAACAGTCTTCCACTACCAGGAAAGGATTCAAAACAAAACAACAATAGCAAAATAGCTTTGGAATGTGTAAACTAAAGCAGACCACTAACATAAGAGATAAGGATGCCATCAGATAGCACTTTCATTGCCTACAGTAAAATTTCCTATTTAGCTGTAACCTACTGTCCTAGTTAGCTAGAACTATGAAGATGACAGAACTTAGAGAGAGCTGAGAAAGGAATCTTAACTGAGGAATTGTCTAGCACAGAGTGGCTTGTAAAAATGTCTAGGGAAGGTTGTCTTCACTGTTATTTGAGGTAGGATAGCCCATCCTACTGTGGATGGTACCATCAATTAATTCTCAAGAAATCCCTCACAAACATACTCATAGACCAACTTTCAATTCCTAAATTAAAGCTTCTCCTCTCAGATGAGCCTAGGCTGATCAGGAGAGCATCCAACGCCACCAAGGAGCAGGTGAGGTTTATCTGAAATATATCTGAATACTCTAAATGCCGTGGTGGTGATGGGACATGAAGGAATTACATATATATTTACCTTCTTGATTCAAATCTCTATTTTTTTATAAAAAGATAAAACCAGGAACACAAATATATTTTACTAAAAACTTACCACAAGAAATGTCATCTTTGTTGAGAAGTCTTAATTGTAAGCAGTTAATATTAATTCATGCAGAAGTCAACCGTATGAATGGCCCTTCCATTATAAAGAACTTCTCCTGTATTGGGCATGTTGACAACTGTTGAACTGGTGATGCCTATCTGATTTGGGACTAAAATGTGAATAGCAGCAATTTTCCCACAATCATTTCATTCTTCTGATTACTTGCAAAAATGAAACCAAAGCTAACTAAACCAAACCAAACCAACAACAAAAACAGAAGAAAAATATCAACTTCTCTAGAATTCCAAATGTGTTCTCCCTACCCAGACTAACTCTTTATTTAAACAGCAGCAATAGCTTAAGAACAGTTTTAATTGTTTCTCGCTTTTTCTTTTTTTTTTTTTTTGTCTTTTGTTTGTTTTTTTTTGTTTGTTTTTATTAACACCTGTGCCAAAAGTTTTCTTAACTCCAAACTCATACACTCAAAGGGCTCTACCTAAGTGTGTAATCTATTGTAATCGTCAGACAAAAGAAAGACTTCAGCAGAACCTTGCTTTGTCTTAGTTCAGATCTTATGTCAAATCAACATTGTAAGAAACAAAAACCTGATGCTTTGTTTTCAAAATCAAGTTATCTTGAGCCAGTTTGATGTTCCTGTCTTCATGGGGGCTGTTGGCCTGAAGACCTATTGATTGTCTTCCAGGAGCAGCCTCAGTGAGACAGAGTGAATCATATTTATTTGGGGTAAATAAGAGTTATATAGATCTTGGGGAATGGATAGGGATTTACTTGATGTGTATACATTATTGGCTAGGGCAGGCATACTTTATTTACATGAAGAGGAATTCCAAGAACCTGTTGAGAGGTTTCTTGTAGTTACAAGTGGAAAAAACTGATTGGTCATAACATGGTAATTAATTATCATATAGAGGGAAGGGATGAGCTGAACTTATATTCTGAATTATGCAGTGTTTGCAGGAAGCTCTCTTCAGGGCCATCCTCCAGATAAGGTCAGGTATCTGTGCTTAGAGACACTCTCCAGATAAGATCACACAGAGAAGAGGAGCTGAGAAGGGGAGTCCTCCATTTTGCACCGAGCTTAGAGAGTTTTCCAGTCATGGTAGACTATGACATGGATAGCAGGGTTTCCTAACAAGTCAGTGTAGATCTAATTACAAATGAAGAGAAAACACTAGGCGCCTGCTGCCAGTGACCACCACCACCACTGGGTCAAGCGTCCCCAACCATATAAACTAGAAATTTAGAGTAGATGATTACTGGGAGTCAGCTTGCCTTGTGAACTCCAGACTAGCCAAGTTTGAAGCTTAGCTATTAGCTGAGAGACAAACCCATGAACAGTTTCTTTTAAGAAAAGGACAAATGAGTGGCAGAAGGAAAGGGAAGGCTCAGCGGATGTGGAAGAGTGAAGCAGCTGATTACTCAGCCAAGGGCAAAGTGGGGAGTGGCTTGATCACTATACAGTTTATCCAAATTATTCTCTGCCTCAGTCAGCAACCTACACTCGCTTGGCTTTTTCAGGTGTAAAATTAACTTCTTCATTCCCCCTACTCTGGATCTCAGGTCTTATAATTATGAAGTGGTGTCCACATTTCTCAAAACATCAAAGTTGCTTGTGGGACCATGGTGAAAATTCTGATGCCAAAGGGCTTGAACCACAAGCATGAAGACCTGAATTGGGGTCACCATAATCCATGTAGAAACATGGGTATGGCTGTGCATGCTGTAGTCTCTGCTCGGGGAAAATATGAAGAGGCTACACTCTGGAGCTTGCTGATGAGCACTGGCATATTCCAGGTTCTGTGAGAGACCCTGTCTGCAAAAGTCATCAGGAAAAAAATAACTATGGAAGACAACTGGAAGTAACTTTGGTTTCCATACACAAAAGGACAGACACTCACATATTCACATGTACATGTCTACACATGTCTATACATGTTTACACACACACACATACACACAAACATTATATATATATATATATACATATTTGACTACGGTTTTATTCTTAAAGACCTTTAAGTCAGAACTACCATGACTTATATAGGACAGCTATTTTAAGTTCACATCCAAACTAAAATTAGGAGAATAAACATGTAAAAAAAGGCTTCCTCACCTCTCCCATTTCTCCAGTTTTTTCAATTGTGTTTTTTCTTTGTTTGTTTTTGTTTTGTTTTGTTTTCAGCTAAAAAGAATAAACAAATTGGCTTCAATTTTCCAGTTGCATAGGTGAATAGCCAGGGGACAATGTGTCTTATACAAAGTGAGAATTTTCTGGGCCCACAAGATAGCTCAATTTGTAAAAGTGCCAACAGATTGCGAAAAGATCTTTACCAAGCCTACGTCCGATAAAGGGCTAATATCCAATATATACAGAGAATTCAAGAAGTTAGACTCCAGAGAACCAAATAACCCCATCAAAAAAATGGAGAACAGAGCTAAACAGAGAATTCTCAACTGAGGAAACTCGAAAGGCTGAGAAACACCTAAAGAAATGTTCAACATCCTTAGTCATCAGGGAAATGCAAATCAAAACAACACAGAGATTCCACCTCACACCAGTCAGAATGGCTAAGATCAAAAACTCAGGTGACAGCAGATGCTGGTGAGGATGTGGAGAAAGAGGAACACTCCTCCATTGCTGATGGGATTGCTTTGACAGACCCTCAGAAAATTGGACATAATACTACCTGAGGACCCAGGTATACCACTCCTACGCATATACCCAGAAGATGCTCCAACATGCAATAAGGACACATGCTTCTCTATGTTCATAGCAGCCCTATTTATAATAGCCAGAAGATGGAAATAACCCAGATGTCCCTCAGCAGAGGAATGGATACAGAAAATGTGGTACATTTACCCAATGGAATACTACTCAGCTATTAAAAACAATGACTTCCTGAAATTCGCAGGCAAATGGATAGAACTTGAAAATATAATCCTGAGTGAGGTAACTCAGTTACAAAAGAACAAACATGGTATGTACTCACTGATAAGCAGATATTAGCCCAAAAGTTCGGAATACCCGTGATTCAGTTCACAGCAACTGTTGGACTAAGCGTAGGCTCCAAGATGGAGGAGTTGGAGAAAGGACTGAAGGAGCTGAGGGAGTTTGCAATCCCATGGAGGGAGCAGCAGGGTCAACTGCTCAGGCCTCCCAGTGCTACCAGAGACTGGATCACCAACCAAAGAATACATATGGAGGGACCCATGGGCCTGGCCATATATGTGGCAGAGAAGGGCCTTGTTGGCCATCAGTGGGAGGAGAGGCCCTTGGGTCTGAGAGTGTTAGATGCCCCAGTATAGGAGAATGCCAGGGAGGGAAGACTGGAGAGGGTGGGTGGGTGAGTGGGTTGGGGAATACCTTCATAGAGGCAGGGGAGGGGGGATGGGATACGGGGTTTCCAAAGGGGAGACCTGGAAAGGGGAAAATATTTGAAATGTAAATAAAGTATCAAAAATTAAAAAATGTAAAAAAAGATTTTTTAAAAAAGGTGCTTACAGTTAAACCTTATGACCTGAATTTGATTGCTGGAAACCCACAGGTTACACAGAGAGAACTAATTCCTATGAGTTGTCCACTAATCTCTACAGGCATTGACTATAATTGAATACACACACACAAACACACACACAGAGGAGATGAAAAGAGGAAAGAATAAAAACCAACCCTAATTCTTCATTTCACCTGGGTAGAAGTCTTAGAAAATAATTCTTTTGAAAAATCCTTTGAGATTTATTTATTTTATATATAATAACATTTTCCTGAATGTCTGTATGTATATCATGTGCATGCCACATGTTTGTAGAGTTAAAAAGAGATCTGTAGAAACTGCAGTTAGAATTTTTTGTGAGCTCAGATATGGGTGCAATGAACCAAACCTAGGGCTTTTAAAAGAGCAGTTAAGTTGGCCAACCACTTAGCTGTATCTGTAGCATTGAAAAGAATTCTTTAGATTGGTAGTGTCCACAATTTAGCGATGTGGTTCCAATCCTGTCGTTGACATCTTGTTTAAAATTGTAACAAAAATTCTTAACTTCAAAAACCTCATTGCTGCACACACCTATTTTGGTCAGGGTCTCTTGCCCATCGTAAATGAGAGGGAAGTTCAGACCCATGATCTCCTACTGTTCACTTAAAAGCTATCAACCCTCAATCCTAACCACCCCTTTCCTTTCAAATCTTTTAATTTTGACATCGCTAATTAAATGACTTCAAATTTCATGGTGGTATTTCCTTAATCACAAATTAGATAATGCTTTGTTGAACTTAGAAATTAGAGACATAATGGATTCTACATATTTAATCATGATCCGAGCCTTGGTTTTCATTAAAAATTCTATGCTCTATTGTTTAATTGTCTATTGGTAGAGTTGGAACTACCCCTAGCTTAGCTATTTTGATATCAGTCCTGAATTCTTCCTGGCTAATCTGTGAAGTTTAGTCATTATAAAATGACCTGATACTATCCTAGTAAAACAGTGTTTACTCTTTAAAATCAATAGCCTTCTACAGTATAATCAACTGGTCTACCAAATGAACATAGTAAGACGCATGAATAGAGGCCACTAGGAGAACATCAGGTGTCCAGCTCTGCCATTTTCCATTTCATTCCTTCGAAACAGAGAGCTTTACTTGAGCTCATGACACTGGAAGCCAATGGGCCCCAGTGACACTCCTGACTTCATCTCACACCACAGCTCTGGGGTTATGAACACATGTAGCCACGTTCAACTTCTTCTATGCTACGGATTCAAATTCACACCTTCATGCATACACAGCACTTGCTCGTACTTGCTCTTGCCTACTGTTCTAACTCTTTAGCCCCTTAAGCACACTTAAGCACACTCTGAACATTTATAGTATCAACACACCTGAAATAACAAAAGACAAGGGGGTATGGGATCAAGGATAGTACTTTTATTAAAGAAATACATAATCACAGTAGCAAAAACTGTACTATTCAAATATATCAAGGCAAAATAAATCAAAGTTTTAATGTTTCTTCTAAAAATACACATTTCTAGTCACAAGGGATTTCAGTGCCTTATAATAATTCATTCCCTTGAAATTATACATTTGGGGCTTGAGAAGCAGCTCAGTGGTAAGGCATGTGTTTAGTATGTGAAAATACCTGGTTGATTCTCAAACGAAAAAAAAATTAAAAGTTTTAGGCATATGACTATGTTCTTACAGTTCTCCCGTATCTGTTTTGAAAGCGCAACACTATGTACTCTCATGAGCACAGTTTAAAGAACAACAGGCAGAAATGGTGAGCCTGGAAGATGGCTCAGTTGGAAAACTGCCCATCCCAGGAGCATGAGGACATGAATTTGATTCTCAAAACCCACATACCAAAATCAGATACATACCGTGCATCTGTCACTCAGTGTTCTAGAGGCTCAGACAAGAGGACCCCTAAGGCTTACTGGTCAGCTAGACTAGCAAAATCAGACAGCTGCAGATCCCGTGAGAGATTTAGTCTCCAAAAATATTGAGGACAACACCTGCCATCAACTCTGGCCTCCACAGTCATGTGCCCATAAGCTAACAGGCATAAACACTTTTTCACATACTTTTCCATTGCCTATTTCCCACCTCTGACAGTCCCAAACCATATGAACCATGACAATACTTAAAGAAAACTACATTGAAATATACTATTGAATATAGAAGAGAAAAACATGGTGATACATGAAAGGCAAAGAAGAAAATACTAACTCTAAAGTTATAAGTATAGGAAGTAGCTGTGAAGACTCTGTTGTCTGACAAATTAATTCACACTTTTAAACAACAGATGCCATGACTCTTCAAATGCATAATGCCATTCATTTATCAATTTCTGCATATTTCAATTAAATCTCTAAAGAGCAAAATTGATCACTGCACTCCAACAAGTATGTAATTAAATCATAAGGTAAGACGTAATTGAACAGAAAATTGATTTAGTTGAATAAATTGGAGGAAATGCTGCATTGATTAAAAAAAAAAACTTGGAAAGAAGTGACAACAGGAATGATTAAAATTCAAATTCTCAAAGATAATTGGACCATAAAATGAAGAGCAGAAATACTTTCTGCAAAAATTGTTATAAGATAGTTACCAACATTGGAAAGCAATAAACAGGGACTAGAGTAGCATATGGATCAAGGGTTAGGTGCACCTGTTGCGTTGTCAGGAGGAAAGGAGCTTGGATCCTGAGGCCCATGCATGCCTTTAACTCCAGGGAAGCAGGAATGGAATGACAGCTCAAGGTTGCTGTTGCACAAGGATAGTTGGAAAACACTCTAGGTTCTGTGAGAGACCCTGCCTCCAAGCAGTGAGATGAGGAAGGACAGAGTGGAACAGATGATGCTCACCTCTGGCCTCAGGTGCAGGTACATGTATGTGCATGCACAGGTATTCATGCAGACAAACATGAGCATGTATCTCCCACACGCATGTCTACTCACACATCAAAATAATAAAAATGAAACTATAGCTAGATTTAAGGCAGGCTAAGTTCAGAGTAAATAAGACAGTAATTTTGGACAGTAATTTTTTTTTCTTGGGGGAGGGAGGAGGAAGAATTACTTCTTAAGTTTTCTTTTACTTCCTTAAGTTTTGAATCCTATTAAAGCTCAGCTGATTAAAAGAATCAAACAAATAAATGAGAAGCCACTGATGATTCCACAGTCACGTAGTAGGTTTAGTTGTGCACTTTCTTCTGTCTGGGATGCAATATAACTGACTATAAGCAGTTATGAGGAAAGATTTCTGCTTTGGAAAGGAATCTGATCAGCTAGAAGGCATGGCTAAGTCAGTGCCCTTGTGTTCTATTTCTCGATAGAAAGTAAGGGGAAAATAGATGAGTCTTTTATAAGCACCAGATGTTCTGAGATGGAAAGACTTAACCCCACGAACAATTGTAGTTTAGATTAGTAAAATGTAGGTATATATTGCATGAGGGTGATGCCCAAATGAATTAATAGTACCATCTGACTAACTGAAATCATTTTGTAAGTCCTCAGCCTTTCACTTGAGTAGCAGATGCCTCCAGAACCTGGAGACACTGTAGCCTTTTATTTGTTTTATACTTCTAAACTCTGTTTTGGGCAGGGCATATATATCCATGTGTCCCATGCCTGTACATTTGTGCGTGGGTGGACACCACAAGGCATGTGTTGGAAGCTTGAGTTGACCAGTGCTGGATATCCTCCTTAACTGCTGTGTCCTATTTTCATTTCTGTTAAAAAAAAAAAAATCTGGATGTCACAAAACAACAGAGAGAAGGAAATGGTTTATTTGTTTCACAATTCCAAAGGTGACAGACACTCCATCATGTCATGGAAAACAAGGTAGGAAGTCTAGCAACAGTCACACCACATCCATTCTGTCCAAGGACTGAATATGTGGTCAGAGTGTGCCAGTTCCTGAAAAGCCATTTTCTGGATGAAAAAGCAAACAAACAAACAAACAAACAAACAAACAAAGTTTGAATAGGAGCATAGACAGTCTATCTACAGCATGTGGTGTAGTGTTGGTGGTTATTGTTTCTGAAATGGTTGTTTGTAACTAAAGCAGTTTTTTCATACACCATAAATTACCATTCCCTCACATGGAAAACTTTAGCAAAACTGATGATAAATAGGTGAGTGTCTAGGTTAGGTCCTCCCATGGAAAACAAGACTATAGAAGACCATAACAGCTTTAGAAGTGCTTTGTGAAGTGCATCTGGAGTCCTATCACCTGTCATCTACTCAAGTTAAGTTTCCCATGGAGAAAAGTCTTTTGCATGAAACCTCAGGACTTTGGGTGCAGGCGGAAGATACTTGCCAGGAGAAATACGCACTTTTGCCAAGATGTGCAGTCAGGATCTACTAAGGGGGAGAGACGTGAGCTGGCAGCAGATCAGTCCGAGATGCTAGAGAAGACTAATTTGGGAGCACTGGAAGAACTATGGATCCCCAGTGAATCTTCAAGTCTTTCAATGGGATAGACTTACCAGATCTGACAAGGACCAACACATTTATGAGAGAGCTCTACCTATAAGGATAACCTTTAAGTCTTCTATTTACAACCCATCACTTCTTGTGAGAATGCAAATGTGTTAAGTATATGTTGTTTAGAGTATCAAAATTCACATTTATTGTATTTGTTTATATATATAATATATATTTGTTATATATTATTTATCATTATTATATTTGGAGAGGAGCAACACATAGTACAGTGGTACTGTACTGTAAGTGTGGAAGACAGGGGACAACTTGAGGGAGTCAGTTCTTTCCTGCTATTTGGGTCTTTGAGGCTAGACTCAGGTAATCAGTCTCGGCAGCAAACACCTTTACCCACTGAGCCAACTGGCCAGTCCAAAAGTGCAATTCAAGCAAGATCTGGTTGTCTTCCTTAAACTTCTGGCATCAGCCCACATTTGATCATGATTAACTAAATCTTTCTTACCAAATGCTACAGGCAAGTTCACAGTCCACACTGTCTATGAGTTGTGCATTCTCTCTAAATAGTGTAAAATGGGCGACTGTATATCCTTATGTAAACATGTAATAGTGAGAGAAGCAGTATGTTTTTCATGATTTGAGATGATTCTCAACAGTTAATATTGGGGCTACAGTTTTTTTGTTTGTTTTTTTGTTTGTTTGTTTGTTTCATTTAAAAACTGAATCAGAAAAGTGCAAGCTCCAAAAATCTTAAGGATCAAATGTTATTGCAATCAACATCAAACCTGCCTAATACTGCTTTGAATAACCACCCAGCATGTGGAGCTCGGATGAGAAAATCAGGCCTTTATGACTTACCCAACACTTAAAAAAACAATATTCAAGCTATCTGACCCAATCAGGGACTTTCCAGACAATCGTTAGCCCCTTTAGTTCCCATTTCAGGAACAGAAGTAAAAACTCTTTGACTGGAACCCTAAACTAATCAGTCTTTGTAACACTGATAACTCAGTGATGCTAATATTGCTTCCTTCTACCCATGCACCGGTGGTCTTTCTACAGAGATTCAAGTATGTGTTCAGGTACGTGCAACACATACATGTGGATGGTGGATATCGATGGTAAACCTCAAGTATCATTCTTTTTTGTTGGCCACCATTTTTGAGAGTCTCTTCTAAATTTATAACTCATTAGAAAGTTCTAAAGGTCCATCTGTCTCCTCTCTAGTTCTGAAATTGGAGATTTGCATCACCACATCCAGCTGTGTGCCTATGGGTTCTGCAGAGCTGAAAGATGCTCAGCCATATACAGCAGACACGGTCAAAAGAGTTGTTTCAAAGGTTATGTTCTAGTGTTTACTAATTTCTTATATCCTTCCTTCCTTTTATTCTCCACCAGCTCTCATGTATGTACATACGTGTGTGTACTTGGGCATACATTCCAAGATGTGGACTCCAAGGATATAATTGAGTTAACAAGGCTTAACATGAACCCCTTGCCCACAGAACCATCAGACTAACCTGTTTCTGGCTTTTTAATACAACACTTTTATGAAGCTACAAAAAATCACTATTAAATCACAAGGCATAAGTGAGTGGATAATTCATTGTTATGATACCATCTAAAAAAGTGGCCTTGGTTGACCTTTAGTAGTCTATCATGGGGACACAAGAGAAACAAGAGTGCTTTCTCTCACTAGAATTGAACACGGTGCTGACAGCTAGTCAGTGGACTGTGACACATGCTGAGAGCTGCTTCTACACTTACCTTAAGTTGCATGTTCCCTTTTGCTAAACACAGGCTGACTTTTCCTAATTTGCATTCTGTTTCCCCAGTCTTCTGTATCCCACTTAATTCTAGCCACCTGTCTGCACAGACGGCGACTTGCTCACTTCTAGGCAAGAGCCACAGACCTGGACCTGACGGATCAGTCCAAGTTAAACTGTCTCTGCCTTTTTACTTCTTTGGGTTGAAAGGAGGTTAAAGAAACAGAGAAAACAGATGTTACTTTTAGGCATTTTATTTCTGTCTCATTCCTCTCCTCCTGCTTTGGAAAGCATGATATGGTACACATTCTCCTGAACATTATGTTTCTGCATCACAAAGACAAGCCCCCCTGTGTCTCTTCTAAAATATGGTATTTGCTATCCACATCATTAGGTAGAGAAGAGGTTCAAGCTGCATGCCCTGCCTTGCTTATCCTGTATGCTAACTTCCTCATGTTCTCCCTGGGACACAGCTGGAAGGTGTGATAAAAGAGGAGGTAAGGATCTCTGCAGACTCAGTATGATGTCAAAACTCTGCACAGGGGCTTTGTTCTATGCCACCTGTTCTGATAGAACAAAGAAGTAGCCAGCTACTGCACTGGATGCCACTATATCAATTAACTGGTTGCTAAATCCATTCCACGGACCTAAGAAATACATGAAGACAGAGTCACATGACAATCTAATCTGGAAGGAAATAAGGATGGGGCACATTTGTTTGGGAGTGAGTGGAATTGTTAATACCTACCACAAGGAGACATCTGCCTATTAAACTGTGTTTATTTTGTTTTATTATCACAATACTGACCTTCACTGGCTGGTAGAGAATCTCAGTGGGCATCCTGTCTCTGCCTTCTCAAACTGGGATTATAAAATTGTTTCTGGCTTTTTGTTTGAATGCAGGGGATTTGAACTTAAAACTTCATGCTTGCACACCGAGTCCTTATTGATTGAATTATCCTTTCAGTAGTATCATATGGTTAAAATAAAGGTAGACATGTTATTCTTACGGGAGAAAGATTCAATATAGGTCAGCAATGAGAGCCGAAATGGACTATAGGGGACTCCCTGTACCCTTTTAACATGTATCTCACTTAGCTTTGATTAGTAACATAGGAGTAGCGGGAGAGGGGCAGCTCCTGTCCATTCTTTTTGTTAGCATTTTGTCTAAGCTCCGCCCCACAGTTACCTGGCAACAGCCTGGTATGCCAGACTCACTATAAAAGGGGCTACTTGCCCCTTCCTCTCTCTCTCTTTTGCTGTCTTGTCTTCTTGCCCCCGCTCTGTCCTCTCGCCCCTTCCCTCTCTCTCCACATGCTCGCTCTCTCTCTCTCTCTCTCTCTCTCTCTCTCTCTCTCTCTCCCTCTCTCTCCACATGCGCTTGCTTGCTCGCTCTCTCTCTCCCCCCCCCACCTCAACTTCCCTCCCAATGCTCTGAGTAAACTCTATTCTATACTATTCCTTCTTGTGTGGCTGGTCCCTCAGGGGTAAGGGGTGCAAGGCACCCCCTTCCCCCACACCTGACTACACATCCACCAAACATATTCCTTCGCTCCTTCTCTTTTTATAAAACACAACACCTATAGTACTAAAATTGCATTGTAGACAATAAGTAAGTTTCGAACACAGCAAGCTCAAATGCAGCCTGACTTGTCAGACTCAGCTATGAGTTCCTCAGTACCTCAGGAGACTAGAGTGCAAGAACACCTCAAAAAGAACCAAATCTGTCCCTGCTAGACTGGAATAAACTCAGCTCTCAAGGTCAGTGAAATGGGTTGAGGCATTGTATGGGGCTAAATAAGAGCAGGAGACTGGGGTCATTCTACTAAGGCTCTCTAGTCTTATATTTGATCAACACTCATATGCATGTTCATTTAAGAGAATTATGTGCATTTCAGGTCATTTTATTTTTTGATAGTTTCATGAATGTATAGAACTAATTTGGGCAATTTCACCCTATCTCTCTCTCTCTCTTCCAATCTTCCTCCCATTTAAACCTCTCTTCTTCTCAATATATCCGACTTTTTATGGTAGATTACAAACATAAAGCTCTTTGGAAAACAAATCTGTGATAGTAAATAGAATTCTCTGCTTAACAACTATCACCACAAACCATCTCCAAACCTTTTCATCTTAAAAAGTTGACTTTATCAGGCCATTCCAACATTTTTTTTTTTTTTTTACTTTGAACTGCCATGTGTGGGCTGAGAATTGAACCTCAGTAGTTTGGAAGAACTACCATTGTTATTTACTGCTAAGTCTTCTTTCCAGTTCCCTGGATAATATCTTCATATTAATAATTTAAATCTTTTTATTGGTTATTTTTATTTATTTACATTTCAAATGTTACCCCCTTTCCAGTTTTCCCTCCACAAACCGTCTATCCCATACCCCTTTCCCATGTTTCTATAAGGGTGTTCTCCCACCCATCTATCCACTCCAGCCTCACCACTCTAGAATTACCCTACGCTGGGTCATCTAGCCTCCACAGGACCAAGAGACTCTCCTCCCATTGATGCCAGATAAAACCATCCTCAGCTACATATGTGGCTGGAGCCATGGTTCCCTCCATGTATATTCTCTGGTTGGTGGTTTAGTCCCTGGGAGCTCTGCAGGGTCTGGTTGGTTGATATTCTTGTTCTTCCTATGGGGTTACAAACCCCTTCAGCTCCTTCAGTTCTCCTAACTCCTCTGTTGGGGTCCCTGTGCTCAGTCTGATGGTTGGCTGTAAGTATACCCCTCTGTATTGGTCAGGCTCTGGCAGAGCCTCTCAGGAGATAGCTATATTAAGCTTCTGTCACCGAGGACTTCTTGGCATCAGCTATAGTGTCTGGGTTTAGAGGCTGCATATGGGATGGATCCCCAGGTGGGGCAGTCTCTGGATGGCCTTTCTTTCAGTCTTTGTTCCACTCTTTGTCCCTGTATTTCCTTTAGACAGGAGCAATTCTGGGTTAAAAATTTGGAGATGAAGGCTGGGCAGTAGTGGCGCATGCCTTTAATCCCAGCACTCGAGAGGCAGAGGCAGGTGGATTTCTGAGTTCGAGGCCAGCCTGGACTACAGAGTGAGTTCCAGGACAGCCAGGGCTACACAGAGAAACCCTGTCTCGAAAACAAAAAAAAAAATTGAGGATGAGTGGGTGGCCCCATCTCTCAACCGGGGACTGTGCCTAATCTCTGGATGTGATCTCTACAGGTTCTCTCTCCCCTTTGTTGGGTATTTCAAGTTTTATCATTCCTGTTGTGTTCTGAGAGCCGCTTGCTTTCCTGGCATCTGGGACTTGCCGGTGGCTACCTCCAGTTCCCCCTCCCCCACTGCTACACACCTTTGTTCAATATCCTGACCCTCTCTACATCTCCCCCATCTCTTAATATACAATATGTCGTCTTGTGCTCTGTTTGGTTATTCTGCTAGTGTTTTTTAAATTACTTTTACTTTTTATTTACTTCTCTGTGGGTATGACATACAAACATTGGTGCAGTAGTGGCAGAAGCTAGAAGGTTGAGTCACAAGCAACTTTGAGCTGCCTGACATCATGAGGAACTGAAGTCTTGTCCTTTGAAAGAGTAGAAAGAACTCTTAATTTCTAAGCCATCTCTCCATCCCGTTAATTATATTTTAACATAAATTTTACATTTGTTTTCATAGGTCAACATGATCACTTTTCTGATGCCTTTGCCACTATGTATAATTAATGAAGTTGCCAATTTTATACCTTAAAGCATTGATCTTCTGTTTTCATGAAGGATTTTGATAGCTTTCGGCCTTATAGTCAGGTCACAGATTGATTCCTGTTAGCTTTTATGCAGGGTGCTAGATGAGGCTGCATCTTGTTTCATACAAATCTTCAGTTTTTCTAGTGATGCTTTTTGGAAAGACTCCCCTGTTTTAGGGAGATTTTCAGTTCCTTTTGGACCTCTCCACTCTTTCCAATTTTGAGTCTTTTGAGACTCACTATCTCACTATCTCAAATACTCAAGCTTTATTACCAGAATTTTAAGGGTTTTAAAGCTTATTCTTCAAAATTTTCATAGGTGTATACAATGCATCTTAATCATTTTTTTTTTAGTGAAAACTAAAGATTCTTTTAAAGATATTTTACAAATCCACATAATAACATTTTAAGGTGTTTTTCCAAAGTATTAATGAATTATGAAGTTTTAAAATACTCTGAGGAAAATTGAGCAGACGTAACATATTTGTAGATATATAAAAGGAATTCAAATAGTTGAAGAGTCACTAAAGGATGATACTGGTTAAAATTATTATTTCTAGCCTTTCTAAATGGCAGTCCTTGGACTTTGTCTCTGATTCTGAGGATACACAACAGCATTTCTGGCAGGGTTATCCATTGTAGAGTGATGGACGTGGTGCTGACTTAGAGGGAAACTCCAAGTCTTTGCAACTTTCTTACTGAAGAAAATCATTTTAGCACAGAGCCACTCAGAGTGGTAAAATAAAGCATAGAAGGATACACTGCTACACCAAGAACTAGAGATGAGTAGGCACATATTATACATTTAATAATTTATTTAATAATTTTAAATTTTAATAATTTAAACTTTATAAGCAAGTCTTGCATAAAGGTGGTAGAGAAAATACACAGGATGAAGTAAAATATTGTGTGTCCTGAGCAGAATGCTAGTTCAATGTTAACACATACAAATGAATCTGTAGTCAGTTCCAATGGCTTCTGGTAGCCTTTTTATTTTTGTTTCTGGCATGAAACTTTGATTTCATCATACAAGATTCTATTGTATGTGTTGGTTGGCAGGCTCCAAAATGTTCAATCATAAATATCTTTGCTACAAGTAGAGAAGAAACAGGTATGAAGTCAAGTGTGACCATCACCCAACCTGGCCTAAATCTACTGTGCTTCTGTTTCTCTTAGCTGCTTTTGGGGGAGTCAGCAGAGAGAAAGGTGACATATTCTGAATGCGTCCATTCTAAATGTTTCATTCAGATTTCCCTCATTATTGTAATAATATTTTTTTTTATTTTTACCACTAAGAATTGAGAAAACTGAGAACATAAAATAGCTAGTTAGATACATGTCATTAAAGCCTGAAGACATCTTTTTTCCATTCCAAATTTGATGTTGATGTAAAACACAAGCCCAGTGTCATATACTATTAATTCTAGAGCTAGAAAGGCAGAGACAAGCAGGTCCCCTAGGTCAACCACCTAGTTTAGTGTTTCAGTTACACACTAGAGATAGAGCATGTCTCAAGCAAACAATGTGCATGGTTACTGAGGACATTCAACAGATGTTGGCCTCTGTTCTCCAAGACACAGCCATGTACACATGTATATGTGCATGTACACCCATACTCCCAGGGACATATAAAAGCCAAGGATATTAACATCCACACACTCTTTCTTTTTTACTTTTTTGATGCGTTATTTACATTTCAAAAGTTTCCCCCTTTCCAGATCTCCCCTTTACATCTTAATCATTTTCATCCAGTGCTCCCTCCCTTCAATTGCTGGCCTTCTCCCAGTCTATCCTGCTCCCAGCTTCATGTCTGCTGTTTCCTTTATATTTTAAGTAATCCACTGAGTCCAATTAATACTGCCCATATGCACATGAGTGTGAGCTACCCACTGGTTCATGGGTGGCCTGCCAGTGGCCACATCCCAAAGAAAATTCACTCTCTCTCTCCCTAGAAGTCATGAGCTGCCAGCCACTCTTCAGCCAGGGATAGGAATTTGCTCCGTGCTGGAGTTCTCCTGGGCTTTTTCTCCTGCTGGTTTTGTATAGGAGATTTATGATGCCCGGAGTTCATCTGTGCAACTGTTATGTCATGTTCAGAGAAGAGCACTTTACAATCTTTCTGAATCTTAAAATTTATTTACGTTTTTGATTGGTTATTTTGTTTATTTACATTTCAAATGTTATCCTCCTTCCTAATTTCCCCTCCACAAACCCCCTCTTTCCCTGCCTCTGTGAAGGTGCGTCCCCATCCACCCACCCACTCCTGCCTCAGCACCTAGCATTCATCTATCCTGGGTCATTTAGCTTCTACGAGACCAAGGGCCTCTTCTCCCCTTGATGCCCAACAAGGCCCTCCTCTGCGACATATGCCGCTGGAGCCATGGGTCCCTCCATGTGAACTCTTTGGTTGGTGGTCTTGCCCCTGGGAGCTCTGGGGGGTCTGGTTAGTTGATATTGCTGTTCTTCCTATGGGGCTGCAGTTGCCTTCTGCTCTTTCAGTCCTTGCTCTAACTTTTCCATTGGAGTCCCTGAGCTCAATTCGATGTTTGGCTGTGTGCATCTGCCTCTGTATTGGTCAGGCTCTGGCAGAGCATCTCAGGGAACAGCTATGCCAGGTTCCTGTCAGCAAGAAATAATGTCTGAGTTTGGTGTCTGTGGATGAGATGGATCCCTGGGTGGAGCAGTCTCTGGATGGCCTTTCCTTCAATCTCTGTTCCATTTTTTGTCCCTACATTTCCTTTTGACAGGAGGAATTCTAGATTAATATTTTTGAGGTGTGTGGATGGCCCCATCCCTCAACCAAGGGCCATGTCTACCCACTGGATGTGGTCTCTACAGGTTCTATCTCCCCTTTGTTGGGGAGTCTTCTACTCTTATCTTTGTTTTCAGGGTTATTTTGACTGGTCTTTTTTTTGTTTGTTGTTGTTGTTGTTTTATTGTTTTTGAGATTTCATAAACATTTTAGGCATAAGCATTTAGGACAAGTTTGTTTATGTTAAAAAAAGCATTATTTAAATATGACAGATTGTATTAACTTATGTATTGCTTTATAAATAATCCTTACTTTATGGAAATAATCCATATCTTAAACATTGTCTTCCAATATATAAAATGACACATTTTTCCTTTCCTTATGTTGTTTTTGGTTCCTCTCAGAAAGGTTTTGTTCTTCTCAGAGCACACATTTTTTTTCCTTTTCTTAAGTAGTTTAATCTTTTTGTGGGCTGGAAAGGTGAATTAGTGAGTAAGAACATTAGCCTTGCAAAGCATAAAAACCTGAGTATGAATGCCCAGACCTTGAATGCCCAGAACCCATGTAAAATTATGTGAATAGCTACACGGTCCTGCAAGCTTAGTAATGTGGAAGAAAAAACCCTGACTGCTAGTCTAGCTGAAATGTCACACTTCCAGCTCAAGACAAGACACTGTCCCAAAGGAATGTGGTGGGTAATGTCCTCCTCTGGTCCCAACATGTGTGCACAGACAGGCATGAACATCCATACTCATGTGCAGGTACTATGCAGATACCATATACATGTATTAAATATATGCCACACACATAAAAAAATGTAATTTCATCTTTTGATTCTATTATTTGGGGAATGGTCTTATTTTCATTTTACACTTGTTCTTTGATAGTGGTTAAATGCAAACTATTTTGTATGGACTTTTTTTTTTTTATTCAACTTTAATCATATTTAAAATTTCTCCCAACAACTTTCTCTTTATTTCCACAGTTGTAAATAATTTTTTGCAGTCTTTGATTGAATAACTCTTATTTCCTGGCCAGTCCTCCTTTGCTTTGTTAGAAACCCACAAAGCCACTTTGAATGGAAGGAAGGAAGGTTAGCCTTCCCGCTTCCCTCTCATCAGAGAAAAGCTTTGAGTCTGTTGTTACTGGTGGATTTTCCATGGCTTTCTACTGTTGTTATTTTCAGTGCTGGTAACAGAATGTAGAGCATTATGCATGCTTCAAAATGTTCTGTCCCAAGACCACAGACAGGATTTACTAAGTTGCCCAGACTGTGAACATGGGAGCCTTTTGAGAAATTGGGATTACAAGTCCGTGCCACCACAGAGTATGTGTGCCTGAGTGGTTGTATATGGTCACTTAATTATATCAGGGCAGTATGGTTGTTAGTCTTCACTCACAATTTGCTTGAAGTGAGGCCTAGAAGGCTAGCAAAGCTCACCTCTGGGAGCAAACGTCTGCAGTGGAATCTCTAGAAACAGATCATATGGACTCCGATGTAGCTAGTGCATTTGGAGAGTCACATTATGATGGCATTTACAGAAGGCAGGAAGAGACAGGGGCTGGAGACCACCTGGTGGAAGGATATTATTTTGGGTATGTCTTTGGAGGAATTAATTTGCTGTGGCCTCTTTCTATGTTCTACTTCTGTCTCTCCCTGGATGTAAGCTTCTCCACTCCTGCATGGCCTTCTTCTCTCAAGGGAAGATCCCTCCCACGTACTGTACTGGTCTTGTTATCAGAGTTCTAGAGCAGTAGTCAGGTTTTGGCAGCATCATCAGGCAAGGTGAGGCCACTATTCCAATACTCCAGGGTAGGAGACAGGGAGTAGCGGAAAGCAGAACTTCCAGTGTAGGTTAAACCCCTAGTGTACATACAAAAGCATTAGACAGTGACTTGGAAGAGTTATTGGACAGATTTGTAGTACTATCTGGAGGAACACCATAACCATCACTTTACTTATCAGAAACAACTATCAATGATCAGAGTACCCAAACCTGGAATTCAGAATGGGTATATTTGTCCACCATGATTTCAAGTTTCAGGCAAGCTTCTAGAATGGCTAGAGGTTGAGGAGGATAAGCTGTTGCTACACTAGAGCTTAGGTGGTCTGAGGTTAACTGCAATTCTCCATTTAAGTTATGAAATAACAAGCTTTAGATAGCTTCCAGAATTACAAAATGGCTTCTCAGACAGACCATGAATGCAATTTTCTTCTGAGTAGAGAGACATTTCTGGTACTTCCTACTCTGTTATCTTGCTAAAAATCCCTTTCTTGGATATAAAGACTTTAAGAGATATCACCACTAATTTCCAAAAACTACACTAGTTTTCATTAAAAAAATAAAGTCTTATCACCATTATACACAAAGTTACTGTCATTAATGCTTTGATTATATTAAGCCCCAAGTTTACACCATACTTGTGGGCTTTGTTATGCTGAGATTACATAGAACAATAAATATCACACAGATTGTTAAACACTATTTTATGTTATTCTTACTGGCTGAGCATACTCTAGTGTGTAACATGCATAGGGGATTATTTAGCATTTCTTTTTTTTTTTTTTTTTTTTGGGCTTTTGAGACAGGGTTTTTCTGTATAGCCCTGGCTGTCCTGGAACTCACTCTGTAGACCAGGCTGGCCTCGAACTCAGAAATCTGCCTGCCTCTGCCTCCCAAGTGCTGGGATTAAAGGCATGTGTCCCCACTGCTCGGCTATTTAGCATTTCTTAATTTATTAATTGATGACCTGTCTCTCAACTAACAAGCATAGGATAAGACACACTAGTAAATGCTTTTATAATTAATGACTATTCTATAGAGATTGAATATAACCCAAAATTTTACAAGTAGAATTTTATGAGACTCACATTTCCTATGAAGAGTATTTTTAAGTTGATTTTAGATTCAAAGTGTGATTAATGATAGAGTTAACATTTTCTAAAAGAGGTGAGTCTATTTTTAGTGCAGTGTTAGAGGTAGGAGGTGGGTCTGCAATATCAGCAAGTGTTCTCAACCCCTGCAACATCTCTCCAGATCCTTGTTTGTATGGCTAGTGATAGATTATTTTAGACATTATAGCTATAATTCTTAAAAATCTTTCCAAGTATAATTTATATTCAAGGAGTTTGTTAGCCTCTTGGAAGACAATCAATATTTATTGACTATAATTTTACAAAACAAGTCAAGTCCTTATGTGAAGGATCACTGTGTTGAAGGTTGTGGTCAGACCATGACTTTTTCTTCTGGCCTCAGAATCTCTCGCTCAGGAGACAAGGACCGTGCAACCTCTGCTGTCTTCTAACTCTGTTTTAATTGACTAATTATGATAAATGCTCACTATGAGATGGGATGGATCTTTGTAACCCTGAACCTCTTATTTTCTCATATACACATTCTTTCTCTTTTAGTTTTCAAAGAAATCTTGTACTAAGTTTCAAAATTTGAGATAAGGAAACCCTTCACTTAAATTTATTTTAAATAATACCTAGCTGCCCTCTGACAACTTTGGAGAATTCTTCTTTTATATTACAGACACTCTGTGGATAATGGAATAAAATATATTAGTAACAGGCATTTTTCTTGCAGATTGACCCACCTGAGGTCACAAATTGTAGAATTTGCTAGATAATGATAAGATTTGACATTTCTGTGTTCAAGGGCATAGTATTACCACATAGCACCACAAATTCCAACTCTATCCCAGAATCTTCAACCCCAACACACAAATAACAGAACAACACACAATAACAGAAGTCAGTTATCCATTCCAGGTTTACACTAAGCTACCAGCTCATCACTATGATGCTCCCTTTCTTCAGCAAGAGTATCTCTTTAAAATTTATATTATGTAAAATTGTGTGTATGTGTGTGCATGGGTGGGAGTGTACACACAGGCATGCAGGCGTCCATCAGGCCAGAAGAGGGCATCAGTGACCCTGGAGCCAAGTGAGGACCTCTCAGTCCTACTTGGTAGGGAGAAGAAAGAAATCACAAGGAGGGAGGGAGGGACGAACCTGGGAGGGAAAGGGAATGCCAGGAGGGGGCAAGAGGGAAACGTGATCTGGTATTGGGTGGGAGAAAAGGACTGAAGCCCTGAGGGCTAGCAGAAAGAATGGAGACAGCAACCTCAGGAGGTAGGGGGTTGGGGGGACCCGCCAGAATGTACCAGAGACCTAGTGAGAGACTCTCAGGATTCAAAGGGAGAGAGCTTAGATGAAATGCCCTACAGTGGGGAGAGGGAACTTGTACCACTTCCAGTAGAAAGATAGAGCACCAAGTGAGAGATGGGGTTGCCATTCCACAGTCAAACTCTGACCCCATAATTGTTCCTGTCTGAAAGAACTGCAGGGCTGGAAATGGAGAGGAGTCTGAGGAAAAGAAGGTCCAGCGACAGGCCCAAAGTGGGATCCAACTCAGGAGGAGGCCCCAAGGCCTTACACTATTACTGAAGCTATGGAGCACTCACAAAAAGGGACCTATGATGACTGCCCTCCGAAGGATCCAACAAGCAGGTGAAAGAATCAGATGCAGATATTTGCACCCAACCAGTGAAAGAAGCTGAGAAGAGGGCGACCCTGTAGGAGGACCAGCAGTCTCAATGAACCTGGACTCCCAAGATCTCTCAGACACTGAATCATCAACCAGGCAGCATACACCAGCTGATATGAGGCCCCCAACACATATACTACAGAGAACTGCCGGGACTGGTTTCAGTCAGAGAAGATGCACCTAACCCTCAACAAACTGAAGGCCCCAGGATGTTTAGAGGTCTTGTGGGGTGGGGAGCAGGGGTGGAGGCTGGGATATTCTCATGGAGAGAGGGGGCAGGAGGAAGTATGGGATGTGAAACAGTCAGAGGGTGGACCGGGATGGGAATAAAATCTCGAGTGTAAAAATAAAAAGGTTAAATAAAAAGAAGGAATATTTAAAAAAAAAAAAAAAGAGGCCATTGTAAACTGAAATATTGTGGGTGAGGGAACTATACTTGTTCCTCTACAAGAACAGTATGCTTTCTTAACCACTGAACCACCTCTGCAGTCTTCTCTCATCCAAAGTTCTATTAAAGAAGTAAAATATAGGGCAACACATAAGCAGCTCTAGAAAGTGTACCTAGAGACCAGATGTAACACTTATACATAGACATACAGATGTGGGATTCTGCATGGGAAATGAAATACCACATGGAGATAGGTGATCATATATCACTAAAATAGTATCCTATTCCAATAGTCTATAATTAATCTAGGAAGTAAAGTTAGTGGGTTTCCAATGTCACATGAAATGTCAGCCTTTTCTCCTGCATGTTCTCCATGGCAGTCAGCCAGAGAGTCTTCGGAAGATAGAAAACTCATCCTGGAGCCATGACTGCTTATTTCTGCCCATTCTCAAAAATTGGCTGATATTGATAATTGTTATAAAAAAAGTTCACCCCATGAGCCTCACAGGCTGCCAAGACTGTAATTGGTCTGCAGCGCAATACAGCTTGCATCTGGTCCTGAGTCAAGGAGTCCTTCTTCTCTGACTAGCAGCAAGGGAGGCTTCTTTTATTCAGAGAAAGCAGATGGAACAATTTGACTATAATGGAGTTCATCTCAAGGAACTGTCCCAGCTTGTCCCAATTGAAGGCAAGTTGGCTCCGTTTTCAAATAAATAATCAACACCTGCATGAGTTGCGATTACCAACCCTGGCTTCAATAAATCAAGTGAATGACTTTCCAGGTATCTAATCTGCATGAGAGACAAAGGAATTCAGTCCAGACATGGCATTTACTAACTATGGCCTCCTATTTCTACCAAAAAAATAGTAACAGAAGAGATGGTTCTGTAATAACAGGGGAGAGACATTTGAAAACATTCTAGACTATGTTTTCAGATGTGCTAAAATATAATCTTAGTGGATATGATTATATCCACAGAATTTATAGACATACTCTGTCTTTTCCCTTTCTTAAAGGAGAGAGGGAAACCTTACTACAGAACAATAGTGATAAAACTGCATGGTATTCGTAGAGACAGGCAGGTAGAACAATGTAATAAAATTACACAGAAAGAAACCCACACACTTATTATTCTAATGTATCACTTGTTTTAGCGATAAGGATGATATCTAATACATATGTCACCCATTATGTGAATGGCCAGATTCACAATACTTGGTGATGATATCACAGTAGGTATTTACATATTTACTACTATTAGAAGACTTCTCTGGCTGGTGAGATAGTTCAGCAGAATAGGCTCTTGCCTGGGAAGCCTAAGAACATGAATTCAATTCCTGGAACCCACATACAAATGGAGAAAACTGACTTCTAGAAAGTTGTCTTTTTTAAACTTTTACCTATGCGCCATGTCACACATGAGCCATGCATATACAGATGCATCCAACCAAAATATATAAGTAGAGGTAAACAAATGTCATAGAAAACTTTGTAGAGTCCTCTTGTGCCCATTGTTTCACTGTATCCTATATCAGTGTTGGCCAAAACGCTGAAAGCCAATGGCTTTGATCTTGCATAATGTGACCACTGTATGGTTCAACAAAAACTCATTAATAGTTCATATTTATTACTCATGCATAACTCAACATCACAATCCTCCCTAATTTATATATTATTTTCATGTATGTTGATTTTTAGACTTCATAAAGAAATAAAACTTAGTTTTGGAAAGAAATTACAAGTCTTTTGAGACTAAATTATTTTCAGATATGAAATATGCAAGAAAAATACAAAAAATGTATGTTACAGTGAGTCACTTCTTGTGGTATTTTATCCCCTAATCATTTACAAGTGTGGTTGTAATGACCATTTGTGATGATTAATATTGACTGAACTTGACAGGATCTAGAATCATCTAGCAGAGGATAATCTGGGCATGTCTGTGCTGTTATCTAGGTTAAAGTGTTCATGCATGTGAGAGATTCTATACATTGGATTAATTTAGGTAGGGAAACCTAGCATGAATGTAGTCATCACTATTCAATTGTTTAGGGTCCTGGACTTAATAAAAAGAAGAAATCTAATCAAGGATCAGCATTTAATTCCCTCCACCCTCTCTCTGATTCCTAACTACAAACAAAATAGTAATAAGCTATCTCATGTTCCTGACGTCATACCTCTCCTGCATGATTAATGTACCCTTGAACAGTGTGCCAAAATAAACCCTTCCTTCCTTCTTTAAGTTTCTTTTGTCAGGCACTCTATAACTGCAGTGGATAAAGAAACATACTGTCTATTGAAGCACAAATGCAAGAAACACTGTTTTGGAAAAAGATGAGATAGACAATTTATAAAGAACACATATTATAGGGAAAATCAGGCTATTGTGGCATTAACCATGATGGAATGTGAGAAAGAGTGTGGCCCATACTAAGTCAGAAAGGCATTCAAAAAATATCTCATCTGCGCAGTTTTCTTCTTCTAGTCTGAATTGCAATTACAGATAATGGAGCCTAAACCTCTCATTTGTGCCCAAGGTGTGAAGTCTATATATGCTTTCCAACACTTCACTTTTCACTTGTTCATGTGCTGTGTTTGGATGCCCAGGATTCTCTCAGTGCCATGAAGCCCTGGTCCATGATGAAACTGGACAAAGACGGAATAGAGGCAGAATGATGAATGAGCTTCCCTGCACTGAAAGGCTGGGTTGGCCCCTGTTCTTGGCAGTCCTTCTACACACATGCATGCTCTGAAATGCATTCTTTAATCTTTCAAATTTCAAGGAGCTGAAACTCATAACTCCTAAGAGAAAAGCAAGAGGTGGTCTTTTATGTTTAAATAGATGTCTCAATTCAAAAGTCTTCAATTAGACAGGTATACTTTTGTAGATAAGTTTGTGATTGAGTTGGGGACATGGCTCGGAATGAAGCACTTGTGACACATGCATTAGGAACCAAGTCAGATCCTCAGAATTCATGCACATCAGGCATCCTTAGCACATTTCTGCCTTGAAAGCATTTCTTTGGCAATATGGGTGGAAGGGACCAGAGAATTCCTGGAATCTTGGCAACGGTGTAGCTTAGAATAAGCAGTGCTGGATAACAAAGAGACTCTGTCTCCAAGGTAAAGGATGATGACCAACAAACAAGGTTGTCTGCTCATTCCTACAGGCATAGCTTGGTCAAAACATACCTGCACACACAGATACACACAGACACACACACAGGCACACACACACACACACACACAGAGAGAGAGAGAGAGAGAGGGAGAGAGAGAGAGAGAGAGAGAGAGAGGTGTTTAATCTAATTAACCAAATATATATCTTGGAAATATTGAAATCCAAAGATATATAAGGATAAAAAGATTTTATTCAGCTAGAGTCACTCACCCTGAGACATGGTTTTTAAAACCTCACTTCAATGAATTTAAAATGCACCCAGGAGCACAGACCTTAAGCGATACCCACATTCTAAAGAAACCAGTCTTTTAAATAGAAGCCGGCAAAGGTAATCTTTTCTTCAAAAGTAATTTCAATGTGCAATTGTAGAACTTCTGAAAAGGTATTGATTCTTTAAACAGAGATAAAATTAAAGTAAAATAGGTTTTAGTTGTAATGGTAAGGAGCCAATACCATCTAAATAGCAGGCCTTTAAAATTGACCAAAGGCTAAAATCATACTGTATGGAATGGCAAATAGCACGTGTTTTCATATAATTTTATCTCTTAGTTTCATACATTATCATTCATCACTGAATAAGGTACATGGCAAGAGGTTTACCTCTAGAACTTTATGTCATCACTTTGGTTTTCTAAGGCAGAATTTGTCTAAACATATAATATATATATATATATATATATATATATATATATATATATATATCCCCATACATATATAATACACTAATATATATATGTGTGTGTGTGTGTGTGTGTGTATATATGTATATATATATGTGTATATATATATATATATGTATATATATATGAGAGAGAGAGAGAGAGAGAGACTTGATTTTTTATGTTATTGTATGTGTATGTGTGTAGGCATGAACTTACTGAGGGTACCTATAGAGTTCAAGGAGATGCTTATACAAGTTGGTTAATTTTCTCCTTTTATGATGTGTGTTAAAGAAATAGAATCCAGACTGTCAGGCTGGCCTCAATCACCTGTACCCTCTCAGAGCCTCATTTGCCCCAGGACATTTTTAATTTGAATACTTTTTTGGAATTTCCATATTCTATACTAAATAATTTTTATAAAACCCCAACCTTATATTCATTTTATACTGTGTTCTTGAATATACTTATTTCTTCAAATGCTGTTAACATGGCTAGTATTAATTTTTAACCCGAGTGAATCTGGAATGATGCAGTAAACAAGTCTCCAAGCACACCTTTAAGGGATTATTTATCTTCTGAGAGTGTCTGTGAGGGATTATCTTCATTGCCATTTGTTGTACCATCCTTGGGATGACATGCTGGGCTGTATAAACAGGGAAAAGGGTCTGAGCAGTGACGTACATTCATTGCTCTCTTCTGACTGTGGACACACATGGCCAGCTGCTTCAGGATACAGCTGCCTTGACTTCCCCAGCATAACAGACTGTGTCCCGGACTGTGAGCTAAAGTCAATCTATCTGTTCTTATATTGCTTATATCATGGTGTTTTGTCACAGTAACAGAAAAGTAACTAAGACACCCATATTAAACAAAACTGGGACACAACTCTTAAGAACATGCTGACTTGTCTTAATTGTCCTTTTGCAGTTACCAAGGCACTGGAAAAGGGGGAAAGCAGAAAAAAAAATATGCACATTACCTTTCGCTAGAATGCTCTTTTAAGTGTTCATATGATAAATTACCATGGAAATGAATTTAGTTTGGGAACTGTAGTGCTATTCTAATAGAAACTTCAGACTCAGGGACTTCCATCAAATGGGAGATCGTCTACAGTCTACTGATGGATTACTGTCCCAAACGACTATCAGCTCCTCAAGCTGCAAACTTCCACTTTCCTTAGTTTAGCAGAAAGATTCAGCGATTGTTGAATACAGACATTTGTTCTAATATCTAGTCCTACTGTTTTGATGTTTTGCATAATTTATTTTGATAGCATTTCCCCTTCAGAATGGAGGAAAATAGATACTTCCTTTCTAACCTGTTTGGTTATATATTATTACATCAAAATTCATACTGTATAGTAAGATAACTGTATGCTTTTAATTTTAATGTTTTTTTATTTTCAATTTAATGTGTGTGTATGTGTGTGTGTGATCTGTGTTTGTGTTCTATGTTATCTCTCTGTGTGTGTGTACGCTTGTGCATATAGTGGCCTGTGTGTGGAGCTCACAGGACAATATTTGGTAGTTTTTCTCTTCTTCTATTGTAGTACCCATGGACTGGATTCATATCATCAGGATTTTACAAGTATCTCTCACCAGTGAACCATCTCACCAACCTATTATTATTTTATAGGTACAGCCTTATGTAACCAAGTATGCTATTGAACTTGGGACCATCTTCTCTCCACTTCCCAAGTCCGGGGATTGCATGTGTGTATCATCAGTCCTGATTGATGCAGTGCTGGGGAATGAACCAAGGGCCTTATACATGCTAGGCAAGTGCTCTACCAATTGAGCTACATTCTCAGCCCTGACAACTGTGTCCTTTTTTTGGTTTTGTTTTGTTTTTCGAAACAGGGTTTCTCTGTGTAGCCCTGGCTATCCTGGAACTCACTCTGTAGACCAGGCTGGCCTCGAACTCAGAAATCCGCCTGCCTCTGCCTTCCGAGTGCTGGGATTAAAGGCATGTGCCACCACTGCCAGGCACAACTGTACACTTTTAAAAGCATGAATAAGAATGTTGTTTTCAGGCTAGAGGAGTAAACTGAGGACTTCACGAGTCTATATTTCTCTGCTTAGTCTCAATGGCAATGTTTGCACATGTGATAGGAAAAATGTAATGTGTATATTCAATCGTATCTTCTCATTCTAACACTGATGACATGAATATCCTCTACTCTGAAATAAGCCAGACAATTTATTGTTTCTGGACAGTTTGTACTGGTGACTTGTCTTTTAAAATACAATGGGAAAAGAGACACCTTGGTGATGATGTTCTTATATCAGTCAGGAACAGAGCAGAAGGCAATCCTTTGTTCATCTTAGCTTGATGACTGGCTTGGTAACTAAAACATTTTTATGACTAGGACTCATAAAGATCAAATCTAATCCAATCCAGGCAGTGCAGCCCTGGAAGAGGATGATAGACTCAAACTGTAGACTGCCATGACACTCAGAGGCATGCCCTCCAGTGTATAACACAGGTGAGCCACATACACCTACTTGCTGCTACACCATGCAGCATGGATAGAGGATGCCACCTAGGGACCTGCCATCTAAATGGATACCTGTATTGGGAGCCAACACAATGTGTAGGATGTGGTGGTCAGATGGGAGAGAAAGA
The DNA here is from genome assembly GCA_028551405.1 of Uromys caudimaculatus. Classification (NCBI taxonomy): domain Eukaryota; kingdom Metazoa; phylum Chordata; class Mammalia; order Rodentia; family Muridae; genus Uromys; species Uromys caudimaculatus. Next base: position 63,869,813 of record CM052711.1, on the reverse strand, counting down.
GAAGTGGAACCGCTTCAGCATTATGAAGAGAGGTGAGACTGAGACTCTAGGATGGAGAGTGGTATGTGGCCAGCCATGCCATGGTGGGTGTTGAGGGCCAAGACTCATATTACTACTAGAGATCATGGTGACGTTCCTGTTTCTGGCAACTGCCAGCAAGGGTCCAGGGGCTCTTTATAATTAGCCCCATGCCTTACTGGATTTGGTGCTCTGGAAAGCTGGCCACATCTCTCAGCAACAGCAGCTCCCAGGAAAGCCAGCCCTGTGCCATTCCCAGGCAGCCCAGTGGAACTGGCCCTGTGGGTCCAGGGATTTGATTTGACTTGGGAAACAGAGAGATGCTATGCCAAAATTCAAGTGGAGGTATGAGTGAGCCTGCCCCAAGGCCATGAGTGTGAAAGAGCTGACCTGCTACTTATCTGCCTTAGGGTGCCATGGGTGTAGAGGTGCTGCCCCACCCATGCCTCACCATCACTAGCAGTCAAGAAAGCTGCCCACAGATAGGCTGCGAGGTGGCATGAGCGCAGGGATGAAGCATGATGTCTTACCACCACTAACTGCAGTGCTCAGAACAACTCGCCCCAAAGTAATGAGCGCAGGAAAGCTAGTCCTGCTCCTCCACTCCTGCAGCACTTGGGAGAGCAGGCTCTTCACCTCATCTGGGCAGCACAGTAGTGCTGCTGGCCCCGATGGAGGGGGCACAAGTGAGCCAGCCCAGAGGGTGGAAGCACAGAGAAAGCTGGATCTACCACCCCTCTTCTGTGAGGTGTCATGGATGTGGGGTGATGCACCCTTTCCCCTTACCATCTGCTGCAGTCTGGAGAACTTGCCCTGAGATCATGAGAGCAGGTGCCCCTTTCTGGCTGCAGCATTTCATCTAGGCAGTACAGTAGAACTGGCCCTGGTGGAGGGGACACAGATGAGCTGGCCCTAGGCCCAGAGTGCCCTACATCTCATCTGACATGACATGGGTGTGAGAGTGATGCCCTTCCACTCTGTCCCTCACCAATGGTAATATGCCTAGAGATCTGGCTCTGGGGTCATGAGAACTGGAGAGCAGGCCCTGTCCCCTCACTGGCTGTACCACTCAGGAGAGTGGGTCTTGTACCTCATCTGTGCTACACAATGGAGATGGTCCTAATGCCAAAGGCACAGGTGAAAGTCTGCCCCAAGGGTGTGAGTGTGGGAGAGCTGGACTAGCCCCACATTGGTTGAAGCACATGAGAAAGTGGGCCATGAACCTTAACTGGGCAGCATAGTGGAGCTGGTTCTGGAGGCATGGGTGCAGTGAGCCAGCCCCAGGGCACGCATGAAAAGAGAAGAGGTGGCCCTGCCTCCTGCCCATGGTTGTGACATTGGATATCCAAGCTGGCACAGTGCTGGAGAGTTCAGCCTAATGTTATTAATAAGGGAGAGCTGACTAGCCAAGGAGCTCAGCTACCATCTAGACCCAGGATTCAGTTATCTGAAGTAGCCCACCCCAAAACCTCTATTATCTGGGAGAGTTGGGATGCCTGAAAGGATGAGGCTGGCTGTACCAAAAGTGCTTCTGCAGTGCCTCATCACACAGAACAACAACAGGATAAGAGGGAGGAGTACTGATGTGAAACCAATATCAATAGTGTCACGGAAGTCAGAGATCTAGAACCAGACCAATGACTCATTGCAATGAGCATTTGCAAGTGAAGATATGTGGACAGAGGGACATGCTGTGACACACTACAGCTTCCACAATAAGATGTTTTCTGTGCTTTGAGGTTTTGGTTGTTTGTTGTTCTTTTTGTTGGTGTGTGTGTGTGTGTGTGTGTGTGTGTGTGTGTGTTCTTTTGTGGGGGAAAGGGCAAAGGGTGGATATGAGGAGGTGAAGAGATGAGTGGAACTGAGTGTATGATGTAAAACTCATCAAGAATCAAGAAAAAGTTTAAAATATATATATATATATATATACAAATCAACTCTATGCAATGTCAACAAGGGTAATGGTGGTAGCTATAGACGATGCTCTTTATACTGATGAAGTACAATTTTTATCGACTGGTAATGACTTGTCTGAAACCAATTATAGTTGCTCTGGACTCTAGCAGTTTTAAGCAGATCTACATGTTAAGCTTCCAGGACTTCTGACCTGGAATTTCCCATCTTATAATAGGTGAAATTCTCTCTTGGATTCCTCTGATGTTTTTACTTGCATGTTGGAATAGGTACATCAGTTTTCTGGAGACTTTTCAAGATTCTCAAGGAAGTGGGGATGGGGGGGTCAAAAGATGACTGGCCAGAGGGAGGAGATCAGGTGCTGGTTTGTCAGTGATATTTTTTTTTAGTGTAGCTCTCTAGAGTCAGGAAATCCTCATTGGAAATCTGACTTTCATCTAGGTAATGTAACACATTTTCATGATAAGACAATAGGATGTTTTTTATAAATAGTCTGTTATGTTGATTAATGAGTAAAGTATCTGATGGAATAATTAGCTGCTTGTGTGTGTGTGTGTGTGTGTGTGTGTGTGTGTGTGTGTGTGTGCATGTCTGCATTTATGCATGCATTTGTATTTGCATCCAAGCAGAGGCCATTACTCCAGAAGTGCACAGTTTGTCTCTTGAAGCAAAGTCTATCTCTGGCCTGGAACTTGACAAATAATCTAGGCTGGGTGCCTAGTGAGTTCCAGGATTTCCCCCATCTCCTCCTCCCTATCCTTGGGGTGACAAATGAACATTAGCACACTTGGACCTTTTTTCTTCTTCATGAGTTCTCTGGGGGAAGAAGAAGCCCTTTATTCTTGTGCTACAAGTACACTTTTAACTGAGCCAGCTTCATAGCTCAAACTGTTTTAGTCTTCTGGTGGGAGGCACATTACTATTGGCCCAGCTCTTGTTCTCCCTGCCCCCATTCAGAGCAGTAAGTACATAATAGAATCTGACTCTTTTTCAGGGGAAACTCGAGTACAGTTGGATATCTAATATAGCCCAGAAGTTGAAGAATTGGACTTAACAAAAATTGAAGATGTGATTCTGGTAGTCATCAGTAGCTTTTTTGAACTGAGGTATGTGAGCAGAGATAGTGGCCAATAAGACAGATGGGAGATACCTCTCTGGAGTCAGTTTAGAAAACCCATCCCTGATTCATTTTATAGTTTATCAAGAGACACAATACAGATAGACAGGGACATCTAAGGAGATAGCTGGATTTTCAGTGTTTGTAGTTTAACACATTAGAGCAGAAGGAAAAAGAGCAAGATAAAGATTCCCCCCAATAATCAGCTTTTGGGAAAAAATAATTAAATAAATGTATAATTTACATTTTCTCTATATGTTGGACAGGAAGTATAAGCAGTGCATATGAATAAATGTTTATGTATCAAGTGTGTGTCTATGTATGTGCTTATGTATAAATAAAAGGACTGCTCATAGTTTCATGATCCTTTACACTTAGTTGCTTTCATTTCAAAATTAAAAGAACCCTTAGAGACCACTATTTTCTTCCTCTCTCTCTCTCTCTCTCTCTCTCTCTCTCTCTCTCTCTCTCTCTCTCTCAGATGCATTGTTCATTTGTAATACAATATTTATTTTCATGTGATATGTGTATGATTTTGTGTGCTCATGTACCACATGTGCACAGCAGCTCACAGAAGTTAAAATGGGTGTCAGGTACCCTGGAACTAGAGTTATAAGAAGTTGTAAGTCACTCTGTGAGAACTGAGAATTAAACTCATATCCCCTGCCAGAGCAGCAAATGTCCTTACCACTGAAGCATCTCTCTAGCTGCACATGCATTGATCTTACCCCTAGCTTTCCAAACCCTGAAGCATGAAAATTCCATCAGCTTGATTCACACTAAGCATGTAAAACTATTGATAATTTTCCAAGAATATGTGAGGTGGCAGGCTGGCTGCAGAATAATCAGATAAATTAGTCCTGGAAAGAACTTATGAAAGGACACAAACAGAGCAAAAGGACACTGGATGGCATATGGAAAGCTTGGTCAATTATCCTCCAGGGGATGATGAATGCGTTTTTAATTATTTTGGAAGGTTAACGTGATGCCACAGCAGTTAAAACACTTGATGCTCTTCTGGAGGATCTAATTTTGATTTCTAGCACCTACTTTTGGTAGCTCATTGACACCTGTACCTCTAGCTACAAGGGATCTGATGTCTTTTTTTTTTTTTTTTTTGCTAGGCACTGGGTACATGTGTCATACATTCACACAAGGATACACATAGAGGCCCCAGTAAAAGGGAATGTCAAGGTGGGAATATGGGGATGGGTGGGCGGGTGGGTGGGAGGTGGAATTCCCTCATAGCGTAGGGGAGGGGGAGGGGATAGGGGGTTTCCAAAGAGGAGACCCAGGAAAGGGGAAACTTTGGAAATGTAAATAAAGTATCAAAAAATAAAAATAAAAATAAAAATTAAATTAAAGCAAAAAAGACAATTGTGCTTTTGAATCCAATTACTGAATATGAATAGATTGTGCAAATTTTCATCAAAATTTAGTCATTTTATATCATAGAAGACTTTTAGTATACAATTTTCTGTTAACTTACCCTTTTTTACTAAAAACATGTATTTGGCTTATGGGGTTCAAAGACAGATAGGAAAACAATAAGGAGAACAGGGTATATAGATGAGAATGAGATGGGATCCATAGGTAAAGGGCTTACCAAATAAGAATGAAGGACCTGAACATTGATTCAATACACACACACACACACACACACACACACACACACACATACACACACACACAGGCACATGCACACGCACATGTGCACACACACACACACAGAAAGAGAGAGATAGGGACAGAGACAGAGAGAGACAGTGAGAGACAGAGAGACAGAGAGAAACAGACAGACAGACAGACAGACAGATGGGAGGGGGAAAGGAAGAGGAAGGAACCAGGGAAAAGAGGGATGGCAAGGGAAAGAGAACAGGTGAGGGAGAGAAAGAAACTTGACTCTATATTCAGGAAATTGAATTAAGGGAGAAAATAACCTATATATCCAAAAATAGGTAAATATTTTATACTACTACTTTTACACTTTTACTTTAAAAAGTAATAACACCCATCATTGTCTATCATAACAATGATAAATATAGGCCACTATTTTGTTGATGTTCTTTCATCTTCATTGATAGCATTTGACAAATAAAGCTATGTACTCACCATGAGCAATGTGATATTTTAGGATCCCTGTCTAGTTTTGTTGTTATCATAAACTAGGAAATTAATATCGACTCACACTCTTACTATTTTTGCTGTGTGAGTAGTAAGAATATTTGAAAATCTAATCTAACCAAATATTAAATGTGCCATGTGGTCTATTGACTAGATTCTTCTTTTCATTAGATGACCAAAATTCATCGTTCTATATACAGTTCAAACTTCCAAACTTTTGCACCACATCAGGTTTCTTTTACAAGTTACAGATAACAAAAATTTACTATTTGAAAACTAGTGTTAAGGAAAACCAGATGGCTAAGTGAGTAAAGGCATCTGCTGATGTGCCTCACAACCTAAGTTTGTTCCCTGGACCCCACAGGGAGAACTGAGAGAACTGACTCCTTTTTACTGTCCTTCACATGCACTGAGATGTATAAATTTTAACACATGCACATAAAAAAAATAAAAAAATGTAATAAAAAACCAGAGTATTTAACAAATATATACCAGCATGTAAGAATCATCTCAATGAAAATGCATAACACCTCTGTCACCCCAAGGTCTTTGATAGGTTTTAAGTTTTACTGAAATTTGGAAAAACAAAACAAAACAAAAACCCAGAAAACAGAATCTTGCTCCCTTCAAGAATACATTGGGCTTTGAGACTAGAAATTAGAAAAAGGACACATTCTTTATTCAGAATTTTGTCTCTTAATGTGGATGCCACAGGGGAGCGAATCAATAATAATTGGTTAAGTAATGAATGTTGAATGCATGTCCATTGCATTTAATTCTCCTTCTTCCCAATATATCTGCAGACTACACAGCACAACCAATCCTCCATAATTCTGAATTTCTATCTGAAATTCACACTCCCAGCTCATTATGAAAGAGATTCCTGGTCCCGTGTAATAATCCACAAACTGGCTTTGGCAGAGATGATTCAGCCACACATCGTCATCATAATTCCTTATCATACACATCCACTTCGCTCAGCACAGGACTCAGCCTGCATGTGCTAGCTAGGTTTTGTCAGCTATACTAACTAAAGTCACCTGGAAAAAGTAAGCTCAACTGAGAAATTGCTTCCATCAAATAGCTGTGTGAACATTTTCATGATTAATGTTTGTTGCGGGGAAAGATCAGGCCACTATGAAAGGTGTCACCTATGGGCAGATATTCCTGAGCTATATAAGAAAACAAGCTGAGAGAGAGCAATCGTGTCTCTAGGTTCCCTCTAGGCTTCCTTCAGTGATGGACTGGGCTGTGGAAGTGTATGCTAAAATAAATCCTTTCCTCACCAAGTTGCTTTTGGCATGGTTTTTTTGTTTTTGTTTGTTTGTTTGTTTGTTTTTAACCACAGAAACAGAAGGCAAAACAACTCAGACTTGATCAGAACTACTGACCCTCCACAGACCCCTCTTTGCTGTTTCGCAAAATATATGAAAAAGACCAAGAATCAGGCAGAAAGAATATTTTTATGTAACAATCATCCAGTCCCCATGAGAAAAGCAAAGCTCCTATAGAATTGTACAGGCAAGTGGCCTAAAGACTAGAAAATTGAAGAAAGTCACAGGCCAGAATATGTTTGCAAATAGTAATGAATAAAATAAAAGTTAGTGTGTTTGTTGTATTTTGTCTATCTGTATGTTTGTATGGAGTACTGATTCATGTTTATATGTGTGGATACATGTGCATATATATGTATGTGAATGCATATGGGGGTTTAAACTGACTCTACCTTATAAACAGAGTCGGGTTGTCTCACTTGAATCCAACTAACCAATTGATGCAGTGTTGTTAGCCAGGTTGCCTGGCCTCTGAGAATAGAGGTAGTGTATACGTGGTACTTATGTAGGTGCCAAGGTCTGAATTCCAATCTTCATACTGTTCAGCAAGTGCTTTACCTGCAGAGCCTTGTGGCCAGGACATCATCGGGCTTGTTAAGTGTTTCTGTGTCCCTACAAGAAATGTTCCGTCTGAATATCCATCTAAATAAATGTTGTAAAACACCAATACAAGACCCACTGCTTCTCTTAACTTGGGAATGTCACCTTGGGAGATATTACTTGAGTTCGAATAGATAAACCTCCTGGAACTTCATTATGTCTTCTGCACTCATGTGCCCAGAGAGAATAACTAATGGGAAGAGAAAGGAACGTTTTATATTTGCAGGTCGTTATGAAAAATGTAATCCATTCATACAATGGAGAGCATGATTGCTTATGTGGACACCAAGTAGAGTTAATGGGCCTCTGAAATATATACTATCAGTTACTAAGAGAGGCCCATAAAGCTAAAAATTGAAGTCCCACCGCCACTCAATATTCAAGTGACTATGATGGTTACTAATTCTTAAAAGGAAAATTACTACGTTTATTGCTATTGCTGCAGAGAAAGAAAGAAATTAAATGCAGCTTTGATCCTTAAGGACAGATTTCTTACTCTACTCTCTCTGGCTCCAGCATCTAGCATAATTCTATGAGCAAGCTGTGGGTCTCTCGAGGAACACTGTGAGACTATTTCTCCTAGATGACGGTTTGATTTGGTGGTCCCTTCCTACTCGTTCTTAAGCTCTACTCACAGGACTAAAATTAAGTCTCTGAAATTAAAAGAGATGGCAGATATACAATTAGTGGCAGTTAGACAGTTTTTACTTGGAAATAAATATAATGTGGTCACCTTTTCTTTTGTGCTGGTTTTAGCTTGTTGGAGCAGATCTCCTACTATGCAGAGGTGGCCTTGGAATTGTCTTGTATCTGAAGATGACCCAGACTCCTGCCCTCCCACCTCCACAAGGCAAGCCCTGGATTACAAGTGCTTACCACTACATTTGGCCATGTATACTCTTCTTTTCTCCCCTCCCCCCAAATGCAATAGTTAGTGAAGAGTTCATGATCTACCTTTCCTGACATTGTTTTCTTTCAACTTAAAAGATCAGGAACTTATAGGCAACATTAGAGACCATGCCCAAAGAATTATATTAAGTATATATTGTATGTTTCACAAAGCTAATACTGTGTATACATGTGTGCAAATGTGTACATTTGTGCTTGCATGTACACATGCATATATGTTACCTTACACAAATATCAATTATAGTTATCACGCTAAATCCAAAATATTTATAATAATAAATATAAACAGCATAGTATGGTATAGAATAGTATAGTGTGGGGCTACCATTAGTTGATCAAAAAGCAACAAGACAAATGTAATAATAAACAAAAGTATTTGCATTAAAATCAATCAAGTCACACTTATAAAATAAACACTTATCATAAATATAGAAAATTGAAAGCCCCATGTCCACTAAAATGACTAATTGAGTTTTCAGCAGTCTAAAGCAATGGCCAAAGTGATGGTAGCTCTTTTCAGGGTGCTGGTCAATTTTTGAGCCTCCATTACACAGGAAGCCTTTTAATAGACTGCCTCTACTATTCCTGCTAAAATGTAGGTAAAAGGAAAAGGATGTTTTCATTAAACTAATAATCCCTATGGTTGGAGGAGAGCCCAGAAAATTAGAAGCCAAGAATATTATATTACTAGTGTATGAGGTTAAGTAAGTTACTGTTAATTATCAGCTCAACTCAGTCTACAGTTCGCTGGGATATAAGTCTATGGGCATGCCCATGGCGGGTTATCTTGATACTGATATGGGGTGTGAGAAGACAACTCTTAATTATAGGCAAGGCTCTGGATGGGATGCTGGACAGTGTAAACGGAGAAAGGGAACTGAGCAAAGGCATCCTTCTTTGCTTCCTGAGTGAGGAAGTATGGATGCAGTGTGACCAGGCAGCATCTGTGCCTGTCAAAATGCCTTCCTGCCTGCTGCCTATCTTCCTCATCACAGTGACCTACAGAGCTCTTGCTCTGTGAGCCCAAGCATCCCTTTATCCTTGAAGTTACTTTTTCAAGGTATTTTATCACAGCAATAGGAAAGTAACTTGATGGTGTATATGTTTTTATGTTTTCTTTTAATATGACCTTCCTGCTATATATTCAATAAACATACACACATATGCAATATCAACACAACTTGCAAACATGACTGTACTATGCAATTAATGAATTACTAATGGAATTGTTCTTTTTAATTAAAATGTATTATGTTTTTCTAATTATTTATATGATGATTTCTTCAAATAACCTGTATTTTTTCTTGAATTGCTACTATGGTAATTACACTCACAACATACAAGTTAAGGAACCATTGAAGACTTTAGTTATGCACATACAGTGAAGTCTTGAGAATCAATCAGTGTTTAAGCAATGTCACATTTGAAAACCAGTTCTCCAATAATGTTTTCCTTTTCAATTTACTTCTTTGTTAAATATTAAAAATAGAAAGACAGGTCAAGTGAGATGCCTCAGCTCCTAAGACCAAACCTGATGCACTGAGTTCAAACCCAAGGAGCTAGATGATGGAGAGAGAAAACTGACTACTATGAAAGGGTACCCCTGAGCTCTGACTATTCTGAGAGGGCACCCCTGAGCTCTGAGTACTCTGAGAGGGTGCCCCTGAGCTCTGACTACTCTGAAAGGGTGCCCCTGAGCTCTGACTACTTTGAAAGGGTGCCCCTGAGCTCTAGCCACATGCCATTATACCATGGAGTATATGTGCACATGCACACAAACACATAGATACAAACACACACAATAATAGATAAATGTATTAATGATTTTAAAATACTAAAAAAAATAGTTGAAAGTTTCCCCCACTAATTACAGCTTTCTATATGTTTCCTCTATTCTGTCCAAAAAGAAGGTCTAGCTACTGGGTCTCAAGTAAACATATATATGTGTGTGTGTGTGTGTGTGTGTGTGTGTGTGTGTGTGTGTGTTTAAAAAGACATTGTCAGTAGATTTAAATCAAAGTGCTTTCTTCATTGAAATTCCATGACTTGCTTGCTCTCTCTCCTCTCTCCTCTCCTCCTTCTCTATCTGTCCTCTGTCTCTCTGTCTCTCTCTCTCTTTCTCTCCTTCCCTCATTCCCTTACTCTCTCTCTCCCTCTCTCCCTCTCCCTCCCCCATTCTCTGTGTGTGTGTGTGTGTGTGTGTGTGTGTGTGTGTGTGTGTGTGTGTTATACACACCTGTCTGAATGTGCAAGCTGGGCACTGGGTGTTTTGCCCAACCACTCTATCATAGTTCTGAGACAAGGTCTCTCAGTGAACCTGGAGCTCATTGATTTGGGTGGGCTAGCTGGCCAGCGAGTCCCAGGGACCTCTCATAATTGCTCCTCCCAAGCATTGGCATTACAGGCATGGGTCACCATGCCAACCTTTGTAAATGGTTGTTAGGTGTCAGAACTCAAATTCTCATGATTACACAGTAGGCACCTTAGCAACTGATCCATCTCCTCAGCTCCAGAACCTATTTGGTTTTGTCACGATTTGAACAAACATAGAATTGATTTGTCCTTTCATCAGATATTTTAAATGAAAGGAATCATATTACTTCTTTTACTCAGCAAAAGTATTAGGAGGTATCTCTATTATATAGACTATATCATTAACTTTTTCATTCTATTGATAATATATAATAAATACATATATGAACATATATATGCATATATACATACAAACACATATCAAACTCACATATACACTATATTATATATTATATTTATATATTATATTTATACACAATTATACATATTACATTTATATAATTTTATATAATACTATACATTATAAATAAATATAACACATACATATATAACTGACATATATTATCTGCAAAATATATATGTATATAATATATTCATCAAATAATAGAATTTGGAGTTATCCATACTCTTTTGGTTATGTAAATAATGCTGCAATGAAAACTGAAAACTGTAGCATGTAAAAATTGCAGCATGATCATTTTTTTCCATAACTGTATATTACATACTATTACACTCTCCTGGCCATTTAAAAAATTGGACCGTTTGACTTCTGCACTAACTGAGAACAGTCTGAGTGTCAGAAATAAATAACTCAAGAGTAGAAAGATTTGTTTGCATCATGGTTTTCCAGGTTCACTTGTCATTTGACTGCATGTTCTTTGGAAAGGAGATTATCTTAGTTTGTTCTTTCAACTTGACACAGAGGGTCAAGGGAGAAGAAACCCTGGGTTGAAGATTTGCCTAAATCAGTTCGGCCTGTGAGCATTGCCTTAGTGAACTAACATGGGTGAGCACAACCCATTGTAGACATGTAGTTCCTGAGATGTGAAAACAATTGAAAAGTTTCATGCTTTAAGCAAGACTTAATGCAACATGGTAGTAGCATGAAACCCAGTGCTGCTAGGAGCGATCTAGAGTATGACGGTCAAAATCAACAGTCTTCAGAGAGGAGGAATATTGGGAAGTGGTCTAGAGACCATTCTTGTGATATGTTAGCAGAGAAGAATGTGATGCCTTTTGCCCTCATACTAAAAATCTTCCTGAGAGTTGAATTTGAATTTTAGATGAATGGAATTGGCAGAGAGATTTCAAGGCAGCCTAAAATTGTCTGTGTCTTGGGGTTATAGAAATCACTTTTAAGCAGTTGTACAATGAAAAGGAACAAACTGTCCAAAGAGAATTTTTTTTTTAAATGTGCCATTTGATGAGAAAAAGAGTATCAAGAATAATGGAAGTGGTGACCTCAGGGAAAGACTCCACCCAGCTAAGGTACCAACTTCTGAATAAAATGACAGGAAATCTCAACTAGCGAGGGAAATCGTTGAGCATAGCAAGCTGATGCAAATGAAATTGAAAGGGGAGGCTATGCTTCAATTCCACCAATCATCATCACTTGGCAGCTTTGGCCACTTGGTTCTGGCTTTATGGTCCAGGGTCTGAGACGTGGGTTGTGGACTCTTCCTCTGTGGCTAAGGAAAGCCATTGTGTCTAGGCGTGTTTCAGGGGTGTCCCTGTATGGAGGCCCAGTGGGGCCATTGCATAAAGCTGTAAAGGTGAAGCCTGGATTGTGGTAGAGACACCAGAGCTGTGCGATATCTCCCAAGAAGATGTACACCCTGAGTGTGGGACAAACGCAAGAGAGAGAAGTGTATAGAAGTTAACAAATACAAAAGGAGTCAGAGGTCTGAAGAGCACGTTGACATCTGACATGGAGATGCAGAGTAAACAGTTTGCCTTGCTGGGTTTTGGATGTGTATTTCCTCCCTTTCCCCCCTTTTGGAATGGTAATGTGTGCTTCATGCCATTGTATGATGAAAGCATGTGATCTGCTTTTTCACGTTGATTTATAGGGGGTCACAATTAAAAGATGGTCATGAGTCTCAGAAAGAAACTTTGAACATTGGATTTTTAAACACAAGAGATTGAAAGATTGTGCAATCTTTCAAAATAGAACTAAATGAATTTTACATTATAATTTGGTTACAAGCCTATGGAGGTCAGGAATGGCAGTGTGGTTGGTGGTTTGAATAAGAATGACAGCAATATATTCTAATGTATAGTCAACAAAGAGTGGTACTATTAGAGAAGGATTAGGAGGTGGGACCTTGTTGGAATAGGTGCGACATTGTTGGGGGAAGTGTGTAGCAAGAGTTGCCTTGGTTATGTTGTCTCCTCACAGCAAGATCACAATTGACTAAGTCAGTGGGTCATTTTTAATTTTTGAGATTATATGTATTTAAATCATTTTCCCTTTTCTTTTGCTCCCTCTAAAATTTCCCATATACCTCTCTTTGCTCTCTTTCAAAGTCATGAGTTTTTTTCATTAATTAATAGATGTTGAAACCTATTAAACATTTTTAATACAAGAATGCAAGATCTCAGTCTATGTAATGTTATATGTATGTGTTTTCAGGGCTGACCATTTGGTATTGGATAACCAATTTATGTGCTCTTCATCAGGGAAGCCTATTTATCAATCTCTCAGCATTCCTCAGTTGTCTGCAATTCTCTGAATAGGGTTGAGCCATTGTGGAATTTCCCCCATACACATTGGAATGTCATTTTTCAGATTATATTAAGGTAGTCATGTTACTGAGACTTTATGGGTGTAGCTTCTGAGGTTTCTGGGAGACATAATCTCACAACAAACTCCCTATTTAATTATTCTTTTAAAATGTGTTGAAAGGGGGTCCAAATATACATTTTTGCAAGTGGTCACATAAGTGATCATCTTATAAAATACTTAATGAAATACTTTTACCTTGTTGCATTACTAGCTTAATTTTGAAAACTCAATTTATTCTATACTTACAATTCCATTTTGCTGGTTGATATGTCTAGTTTAAAAATATCTTGAAGACTATTACTTTATACTAATATTTTATATGAGGTAAGGTAAGTTTTCTACATTTTTATTCTATTTAAAAGTAATTTTGACTACTGTATGCCTTTGGATCTTCACATAAGTTTAAGGTTAATTCATCAATTTCTGTTGCCCAAAAGGATATTTATCTAAATTTTGATTGAGATTGCACTAACCCCACAGATCAAATTTGATAGAACTGACATTTTAACAATATGGAGTGTTAAAATTAATGAATATGGGATACTTTTCCATTTTTGTTGAAAGTTTTTAATTTGTCACAGCAATATACTCTAACTTTGACCCTGAATTTTGTTCATCTTTAGCTAATCTTATTCTTAAACAATTTATTATTTTTCATAACTTAATTTTCAGGTCATTTCATACTGGAATGCAGAGTGAGTTTCATTTTTAAGTTGATTTTATAACTGTGACAGTGGCATATTTATTTAGAAAAATCAAGCAATTTCGCTGGGCATTCTTTTACAGTTTTTGCATACAGAATCATAACAGCTAGGAATTATAATAATTTTACATTTCCATTTCAATTTGCATGCTGTTAATTGTTTTCCCCCATTTCCTGATGGGCTGACTAGATCCCCCAGTAAGAGTTTAAATAGATGACATAAGCTCATTCTCAGTCAGACTATTTATTTTTATTTTTATTTTTTGATACATTATTTGCATTTCAAATGTTTCCCCCTTTCCAGGTCTCCACTTTGGAAACCCCCTATCCCCTCCCCCTGCCTCTATGAAGGTATTCCCCCACCCACCCACATGCCCACCCACTCCCGTCTTCCTATCTTGGCATTCCCCTATATTGGGGCCTCTCAGGCCCAAGGGTCTCTCCTTCCCCTGATGGCCAACAAGGCCCTCCTCTGCCACATATGTGGTCTGAACCATGGGTCCCTCCATGTGTATTCTTTGGTTGGTGGTCCAGTTATAATGGAAGCATATTCTGTCTTCACCAGTGTGCAAGGCATTAGATACACTGGTTTAAAATGTTCCTTTTTATTTCAATTTTGTTAAAAGCTTTTATAATGGCATATTATTGTGAAAATTATATACTGGTTGTTTTGTACTTTAATATTACTAATTTGTTGTCTCTTTTCTTTTGTGAGTGTGTGTGTGGTGAACTAGCACATATGTGCACAGCTGCATATATAACCAGGTTCCCTGCTCTATTACTTCTAACTTATTCTATGAGTGACCTACCTAAGACATTAGCCCAAGGCAAAGATTTATATATATATATATATATAAATATATATATATATATAAATATATATATATATATATGTTTGTGTGTGTGTGTGTGTGTGTGTGTGTGTGTGTGTGTGTGTGTGTGGTCATTGTTATATTTACATGAGGAACCTTGCCTACATAAGACTCATACCTGAATCATTTAAAACATAATACTTATCTTTCTGTTACTGATGAATGTTATTTAAATTTATACCAATCATTATTTAGAATCTATTTATTAATTTATTTATAGAGAAAGATAAATATGAACACATGACCATAATAGGGAAAGCTTCTACATGGTATATCAAAGAAGGTTCATGAACTTAGAAAGAATAAACAAGAAGTAACTCATATAAGTCTTGAGAGAACTCCATCTCTATGTGCCATGTTCTTGAGCATCCAAGTCCACAAGGAGATAGTTACAAGAATAATCCTACTTCTAATGAACCAACTTCATTCAACCTTAACTTACATCAAGGTGGAAAGAAAATCAAGTTGCTGATAGTGTGTGGTGTTTATTACTTGTAATGTTAAACAGCACTGGGAGACTGGAAGTCTGGGATTCTGGGAGTCACCTAGGAGATAAACATATAGGCATATCTTTTAGTAATTTTCTACAATTTCTTAATCAGAAAGAAAAGACCATCCTAGATGTGGGCAGCACCACTCCATGGACTGAGGGTCAAAGAATGAATTCAATTAGAAAGCTGGACCAGCAAGATGGCTCACTAGGTATGCTGGCTGGTTTTGTATCAACTTGACACAAGCTGGAGTTATCACAAAGAAAGGAGTTTCAGTTGAGAAAATGCCTCCATGAGATCCAGCAGTAAGTCATTTTCTCAATTAGTGATCAAGGGGGAGGGCCCCTTGTGAGTGGTACCATTTGTGGGCTGGTAGTCTTGGGCTCTATAAGAAAGCCAGCTGAGCAAGCCAGGAGAAGCAAGCAAGCCAGTAAGTTACATCCCTCCATGGCCTCTGCATCAAGTCTTGATTCCCGACTTGCTTGAGTTCTAGTCTTGACTTCCTTTGGTAATGAACAGCAGCATGGAAGTGTAAGTTCAATAAACCCTTTCCTCCCAAAATTTGCATCTTGGTCATGATGTTTGTGCAGGAATAGAAACCTTGACTAAGACAAATTGGTACCAGGAGTGGGGTATTCCTGTGACAACCTGACCATGTTAGGGGGAGGACTGTGGAAGAACTTTGGAACTTTGTGCTGGAAGAGTCATTGGGATGTTAAGAGGTCTGTGGAATATTCTGTAGGAGCTTGGAAGATAATATTGAGAACAGTGCAGAAGATGGAGGCCTGGCTTGTGAAATTTCAGAGGGAAGATTAGAGACTCTTATCAGGGCCATTGCTATTTTGACTGTGAAGATTCTGTGGTTTTGGTTAGCTAGTGCTGAAGAAATCAGCTGTGATTAACAAGATACCAGAGCTACTAAAACAAAACCATTGCATTACTGGGACTATTGATGCTGGATAGCTGGACTTGAGAAATTGGCTATGATTGGGAGAGACCAGCATCATTGAGGTGAAATCTTCTGAGAAGTGTTTTCTGAGAGCACAGAGGCTGCATTCCAGAAATAGCCATGGTTGTACCTTGTGCTATGACTGAACTTGGTAATGTGTAAGAGTTACCCAGGTGATACTGGTTTTGAAGGCAAGAAGGAGTTGTGAAGAACAGCTGAGGCCTGGGCACTGTGATAGGCTGTGGAAGGCCATTGGTGAAGGTGCAGCCTCTGTTGCAATTGATGGCCCAGGACTGAAGGGATCATGTAAAGGAGGTGAGGCTTGGCACCATGGTAAAACCTAGTTGCAGTGGAAGACAGCAGTGTTTTGGAGATACCAGTAACATGACATGACCACCAAGAACAGCAGCAGCAGTAGAGTACAGGCATCTGGATCCTAGAAGACAAGGTATATGCTACAAAGGGCAGAGCTGGAGAAGTGACTCAAGCCCTTGGAGGAATCCAGAAGATTGTGAGTGGATACCAGACATTGGACAGTTGGAGTTTAATTTTGCTTTTGATTGTGACTGTGCCTTGATATATTTTCCCTCCTGAAGGTATTTTAGTGGAGCCCACAGTTAAGAGACTTTTAATGGTAAAAAGACTTTTAATTCTAAGAGATTGGATATTTTTAAAGGGATTGAAATTTTGATATGTAAGAATTTGCAAAGACCGTGGGACTTTTAAAGTTATTTAGATCTTGGGGATAAATTAGAAAGTAAGGGTTGAGGCTTAATAGTGATGTATTTGTATGTCAAGTTGACAAGGGGTCAATTGTACTGGCTGCTTTTGTGTCAACTTGACACAAGCTTGAGTTATCACAAAGAAAGGAGTTTCAGTTGAGAAAATGCCTCCATGAGATCCAGCTGTAAGGCATTTTCTCAAGTAGTGATTAAGGGGGGAGGGCCCCTTGTGGGTACCATCTGTGGGCTGGTAGTCTTGGGATCTATAAGAAAGCCAGCTGAGCAAGCCAGGAAAAGCAAGCTAGCCAGTAAGTTACATCCCTCCATGGCCTCTGCATCAGCTCCTGCTTATTGACCTGCTTGAGTTCCAGTCTTGACTTCCTTTGGTGATGAACAGTAGCATGGAAGTGTAAGCTGAATAAACCCTTTCCTCCCCAACTTGCATCTTGGTCATGATGTTTGTACGGGAATAAAAACCCTGACTAAGACACTAGGTAAAAGCTTTTGTTGCCAATGAAGACAACCTCAGTTCAGTATCTGAGGCTCTTGTGATGGGACAACAAATCAGCCTTCCAAATAATATGAACAGTCCTTCACACTTATGCCATAGCATGTGTGGGCTCCCACACATATACACCACAAACACACATACACATAGAGAGAGAGAGAGAGAGAGAGAGAGAGAATAGGAATAGGACAGTAACTTACAAGAGGAGAGGAAGGAAGGAGCTGTTAACCCTCCTCTGTGTCCTGACCATTGGTGATGTGTCTGCTGCATCATGTTCCCGCCACCATGCTTTCCTTTCCATGATAAACTTGTGCCCTCAGACTATGACAAAAATAAACCCTTTCTTCCTTAATTTTCTCTTGTTGGTATTTTTGTCACAGCAAAGGGACACATAACTAATACAGAGTTAAATGACCACTGATCCTGTGGATGCAAACTGTTTAAACTGAATTGCTACAGCACTGTCAAGGTATTGTTGGAAGTTGCAGACACCAATGTTCTAATGAAATGAAAACCCTGCTTTATTCATGTGAAATGTCACCATTCAACTTTTTTAAGGTCAGCTGGAATAGAATTCTCATGAGCATGACAAATTTTAAATTATCTGTAAATTTCATATAAATAATACTGAAGATAGAACAGAAAAACAAAATGAAAAAAGCTAAGTTGTATTGTTAGTTGGGCTCTGCAACAAATGAACTATAACTTCAAGATGTGGACACAAACTCTATTAGCTGGGATTAGGCACACTAGAAGGATGGGACCATCACATGTGCCTTGAATGTGAAACATCTCCCTTAGACTCATCTGCTTTGTAACTTGATCCCCAGCAGGAGTAGCTGTATGGCGAGACCATAAAACTTTAGGAGGTAGATTCTTCCAGGAAGAATTGGATCACTGGGGTGCGCCCTAAAGTTTTGTAACCTTGGTCCATCTCCACCCCATGAAATAATATATAATGTGACTAGCAAACCTACCACCCCTGGCACCAAGTCTTTCTTGCTATAAAAAACTGCATTTCCTTGGATCTATGAGCTCAAAGTAAACATTTTCCTTTAAGTTGCCTTTGTCAGATATTTTATAACAGCAAAAGAAAAAGTAGTTAAGACAACACCAACTTTAAACCTTCACAAATGCAATGAATGTACGTGTCCCCTGTAAACACATAGATATATACTTTCATGTAGAGTTCCTAGTTCATTGAAAACCTTATTCAATTTTAGCTGCCTAAAAACATGAGTATGCACTGTGCATTGCTTGTTACTTTCATATTACTGCTGTGCATATAATGCTACATATTCCTCTATAAATTAATACAATGCATTAAAATAAACTAGTTTACAAAGTAAGAATTTCATTTGGTTAAGAATGAAATCCTATCCAAAGGGCATCATTCTCATTGTGCCAGGATCTAGGCAGCAATCACCTTTTCTAATTTTTAGCATTTTCAAATGAGCTATTTCTTTAATTAAGTAATTTCTTCCAAATGGAATAGTATTCATGTAAATTTTAATAACCCTGCAAGCAATGTATTATTTAAAGAAGTTGGAAGACGAGTGGCAGATTCTTTCAACAAGTCATAATTTTACATGTAAACCTTGGCAGAGTGAGTGTGTTGAGTTAATATATTAATTCAAAATTTGGAATTGCTTTTATATTTAAAAAGAAACTTCTTCATAATGAATTTCTTGAAGAACAGAGCATGTACTTTAAAAATTAATTTTGCAAATTGGGGATATCTTATGTCATTTTCATACATACGTATTCGTCTAGACTCTCCTCTTCCCTATCTTCTTTTCCTTTGTTTGGTAGTCTCTTTTCTCCTTCCAAATAGTTTCTCTTTCTGATGTAATTTGTCAAATGTATTTGTTTCCTCCTCTTTTCCTTTATCTTAGAATCTCTTCCTTTCCTTTCATTGTTTTTTTGTACCTCAATAACACACACATACACACACACACACACACACACACACATACACACACACACACACACTTACACATGAGAACACATACACAAATGCATGCAATACACTGACACACACAAACACATGCATGCACATACCATACACATACATGCACAAACACACACAAACACATGTGCACAGACACTGACATGCACTAACACATGAACACACACATACAAACATATACACACACATGAACACAAACAAATTCTATACTCTGTATGTGAGAATATACATACTATTTGTCTTTCTACATCTGTCTTACTTTGTTTAACACAATGATTTCTATTTCCATTCTTTGGCCTCCAAATTATATCTCCTCAAATTTGTTTATAGATGAGAAAAGTGTGTGTGTGTGTGTGTGTGTGTGTGTGTGTGTGTGTGTATGGTGTGTGTGGTGTAGGTGTGTGTGGTGTGTGTGTGTGTGTGTGTGTGTGTGTGTGTGGTGTGTTCTGAGTAGCTGAACAGATATTAGTAAGCTTGGAGGCCACAGGGGACCCTTCTCCTATGGCCTTTAAATCTCTCCCCATGGAAAGAGTAATGTCTCTTTAGTGCTTAAAGTTCCATATGAAGAAATGTAGATATTTGGGATTTGTTGAGTCCAGGGCTGTGGCGAGAGAACTGACCTCCCAAAGTACTTACGGTTAGGACAGAGAAATCATCATTCTCTTTGAGAGATAATGTACTTTTCTTCCCACAAGTCCCTCCCCTATTGCAAATGTGTGCAAATTCTTGTACACTTTGAGGGCTGGCATGTCTGCTTTCCTGAGTCCAAATTCACAAAATAGTCAAGCTTTTCCTGTCCTTGGTTAATATCCTTCTCTTTCAAATACTGGCCACAGCCTGTGCATACTTTTCCTGGTGCCCCGAGTCTTATTTCTCACTCTCTAAATAACTCTCCTTGCTTCTGCCATTCAGCTGCTGACCAATCTCCATTGCAGTACCTGCCAGCCTCCCTAGACCTTAACTGAAAAACATGGCTTTCTATTTTCTTCTCTGCCAATCTTATTGGGGCACCTGTCAAGATTGGGGCACCTGTTGCCTACTCTATTGTTTTATCAAACATAAAAAAAAAAAATTGTCCATATACTTTCTGCATTCAGTTTTCAAATCTTTGGCAATTGAGAACACCGAAAGGGAGCACCAGTTTCCCCAGTGGCATGTTTTCTTCCTCCAATCATTGTGAATTTATATTTCGCTTGGTTCCATAGTTACCTATTGTTATTAGTTCTGCAACAAACATTGTTGTAAAGTATCTCCATGATATGTTGATGTAGACTGCTTCAGGAGCTATGATAAGTCTATTTTAGTTTTTTGAAGAAGCTCCATGCTGAATTACACATGTCTGCATGTCCTGGTTTGGGTTTTATCTATTTGATACAAGCTAGAATCTTTGGGAAGAAAGCAGGTTGAGTTTCTGCATCAGTTTCTGTCTCCTGATAGTGTTTCTATTGCTGTGAAGAGTCACTGTGACCATGGCAACTCTTATAAAGGAAGACATTGGGGACTTCTTTACAGTTCAGAGAATTGTTTATTATTTTCATTGTGGGAAGTATGGCAGAGTGCAGGCAGACAGGGGCTAGAGAAGAGCTAAGAGTTCTACATCTAAATCCTCAGACAGAAGGAAGTAAGAATGTGCCACTGGGCCCAGGTTGAACTTCTGAAACCTCAGAGTCCACTCCTGATGGCACACTTCCTCCAACAATGCCACACCTGTTCCAACAAGGCCACAGGTTCTAACAGTACTGTCATGGCCTGTGACCCTATGAGGAGCAATTTCATTCAAGCCACCACAGATGAGTCTCTAGCCAAACCGATGACATATTTCCTGATTACTCTGACTGACGTGGAAACATCCATTTTAAGAATGAGTAGAACCATTTCCAGAGTAGGAAGTTTCAGATTACTAAAATGGAGAAAAGTATCTGATTAGCAGATAGCAAGAATGTATTCATTTCTTCTTTCTTTAATATAAATAGAAAAGGAAAAGATACTTCAAGATCATGCTGACTTAACTTCCATACCACGACAGAATATAAGCTATGAGCCATAAACAACTTTTTCTCTCTTAAGTGGCACTGATTAGGTATTTTTTTTTTTTTATCAAGTAACAAGAAAGAACTAGGACACAACTGTAGCACCATATTCAGGCTAACAAGAAAATGAAGAGAGTTAATCCTTATCTAACACCACCTGCTGAAATGCTACATCCAACATCAAAACAAGGGTAGAGGAGAGGCTTCATGACCAAGTGGTCGCTCAGTAGTAGAGCAATGCCCAGAGAAGGTCATAGCAGAGTAGAATCAATGCCATGAGCAGGTGACATCATCTATTATAAGCAAGTAGCCCTGCTTCTCTCTTGTATTGTGTCTCTCAGTATATTTTGCTCTTACAATTCTCCCGAATAGAAATCAACATCAATAATCTGGCTGTTTTAATATGATTTTTAACTTTAAAATGAATGGTTTTTCCTCAAAGGCATTTGGCTCTTGTCCAATGAATATTGCAGAAATGTTTTCCAAAATAAACTAGATAATTTATTTAGAAAATAATTCTCATTTTACCATTTTAATATTTAATATTATTAGGACTATAAGCTGTTTCTTCTTTCCTATCTAACTTCTTGCCTCCCTCCCTCCTTTCCAGCCTTCCTTTCTTCCTTCGTTTCTTGAGGCAGCCTCACTTAGTATCAGCATCTAGCCTGGAACTTTCTATGTAAACCAGGCTGAGTTTGAACTCACTTTAATGCTTATGCCTTAGCCTCCCAAATAATGTGATTCTTACCAAAATAAAGACAATTGGTCTTAACTCAAATTATGTTTTAGGGGCTGATAAGATGATAGTCTATAACAATATTTTCTATGCTTTTGGAAGATCAGAATTCCATTCCCAATGTGCATACCCATGTGTGTGAACGCACACACACATATACATACACACAGACACACAGACACACAGACACACAGACACACACACATGCATACACACAGAAAGACATGCACAGTAAAACTATTCTTTATAATCCAACTTTCTTAAAAGGTCATCACATTTATATATGAAATTCTTTCAAAATATTTAACATGAATCCATTCATTTATTTGGTCAAAAAATATTTATTGAACAATTAAACACCTTTTTGTTTGTTTGTTTGTTTGGTTAGTTTGATTTCTTATTTTGATTTTGTTAGAATATTTTTTTAGCAGATTCATGTGATGTAGTTCAGGCTGGGCTTGATCTCACCATCCTTTTTCTCAGAGTCTTCTATACTAGGACTGTAGGAGGCAAAAATGACAGTGCCCAACTTATAGAGTACTTTGTATTTGGTGATCAACTTTAGGCAGGAGAAAGAACAAGTAAAACAGGTATCTTCCGAATGCATAGCATTTTTACTCAAGTGGAGGCCACTAAGGATAAATAAATTTATAAAGGAAAACCTTCAGAAGCAATTATTGCTACAAAAATAGCTGGGGACTAGTTTAAAGAGAATTGTCTAAGCATAAACCTCTGAGCCATTTCTGTTCTCCAGACTGTGAATAAAATTCAAGTATATTGCTTTAATTTAGCTATATATTCAAACATAGTTATGAGTTTGTGCACAACTGAGGAGCTTTTTCAATAAATATTATAAAATACCTTGACTTTGTGTGTGTATGTGTATGAGTGTGGTGTATGTCCACACATACAGTGTGTGTGGTTGTGAGGAAGGCGGAGGGGAACTGTGTATCCTGCTGTATCACTGTGCACCTGAGCTCTTGAGACAAGCTCTCCCACTGAACCAGAAGCTGGAGGAATGAATCTTCAGTGATCATCCTGTTTCACACAATTATAGTTATGTGTAGAATCATAGCCAGTGTTTTTGTGTGTGGTTTCTGGCATCTGAATTTTTCATTTCATGTCTGAGAAACAAACACTTTTACCAATTTAACCATCTCTCCAGCTCAGATACCTTGCTTTAATGTACTAATTTAAAAAATAAATATTTAGGAGCTGGAGAGATGGATCAGCAGTTAAGAGCACTGCCTGCTCTTCCAGAGATCCTGAGTTCAAGTCCCAGCAATCACATGGTGGCTCACAACCATCTCTAATGGGATCCGATGCACTCTTCTGGTGTGTGTCTGAAGACAGCTACAGTGTACTCATATAAATAAAATAAATAAATCTTTTTAAAAAAATAAATATTTAGCTTCTACTGACTGAATAGGTCTTTATAACAGACATTTTCTCATCCTGAAATAATGAGTAATATTTCCATTCAAAAAATACATAAATGTATATTGTATGTTTCTCAAGGTTCAATCCATTAGTCAAGGATGTGATTTACTACAGTCAGATAACTCACTGGTGCATTCCACAATAGGTGGGTATGTCTCTTTTTTTTAATATTTTCTTTTATTTTAATTATGTGTGTATAGGCATACATGTATAAATATATACCGTGTATGTGCAGTTAACATGAGGGCCAGAAGTTGTCATGTCCCTTGGAGGTAGATGGTTGTGAGTCTGCCGATGTGGAGTTGGGCACTGACTTTGGGTTCTCCAGAGGTGCCTCATCCATCTCCACATGTCTCATTTTTTCCCCAGAATTTACATGATCTGTCTGTCATATTCTATGCTAACCTTATCCCCCCCCCACACACACTCTAAAACAGCTCTCTGAAGCTTACTTCAATTACACATTATTTATTATCATTGCCATTATAATCATCATACACACTACATTTTACTACCAAACAATATTACTACCATTCTGTTCACAAGTTTGTTATTGGTCAAATAAAATATCTTGAGACCCACTGAGGCTTAGAGGCTAGCTGGTATCAGATAAGTGTTAATGCGAAATGGATCTTGTTTGGGGCCAACATAACTAATGTGTTCAATCATAGGGGAGGGGTAGCTAAAGTTTGTGAGGCAGGATAAGCAAAGGGTAAGATATGGAGAGAAGAGACAGGTCAGTGTCTATGAGTGTCAAGTGCCCCAGTAAGAGGACCTTGTCTCAAATCCCCACCAAGAGCAGGACAAGGTAAGCATGCATGGATGTGTGTAAAGCCAGAATTGTGGGGAGGAAAGAAAGGAGAATGTCAGGGACTGGCCAGTGATTTCGGGCGAGACTCTGTTTCAAGGTAATAAGTCAGAGAATGATTGAGAAAGCTTTCCTATGTCTTAGACCTCTGCGAACATACACAGACAGGTGTGTGTGTACTGGCACACATGTGCACACACACATATACACAAAAATACACACACACATTCCACATTTACACAAATGGTATAAGAAAAAGAGTGGAGACAAGGAAGTGGACATGGGAAGAGAAAATATGTTGAAATATCTTATTGTAGATTGTCAAGAATTTTGTTACAATAATAAAAATTACTGGGAAGGTATCATTTCTTGAGAGAAGCAGTGCTTCCAACAGTTAGTAAATCATTCTTAAATTAAAAATATACTTGACTCTTGAGGTTAACCCCACCACATTCCTTTCTTCCCTCAGGAAAATATCTTACAAATATCAGCTAAAATATGTCCTGATCGCCTTTTGTCTAACAGATATTAAGAATTCTTTTGAACTTGTTCTTTAGGAAAAGGGGCCATGTTTTAACATGCCTTGTGACCAAAATGATAGACTTTGATAGATTAGGAACCAGGACATTCCCTGTAGGGTAGACAGTCAGGGGAAATGCTTCTCATTGTCGGGCCGTGATAGGAAGTCTGTTTTCTGGTAGAGCTAAGGTTTGAACCCCGCAGGTCCACAAGGTTGTCCCAAGTGGAGAACAGCCTATAAGGGACAGCAGGCATTTGCCCAAGCTCCTAGAATACAGCTTCTAACACGTGCCTATATGTCTCCATAGGTCTGTGATATTTGGTCATGTAAAAAGGGAAAGCCCCCCAAGCCCCTCCTTAGGTAGAGGCATGGTCATGCAGCTCCAAGCCATCCCCATGTTAATGAGACACCTAGCGGCTTTGCCACGACCCTTGCCAGTTAATATTTCTACGTCACCCTTCCTGGAGGTCCCAGAGTATGGTCTCACCCACGCCACTCTCCACAATGACAATAAATGCTTTAGAACTATGGACTGTCTCTATTCATCTTGATCCGCCTTGGGAAGCAAGGGATCTGGCCTTCAATTAAGGAGCCATGTCTAATCTCTTGCCGAAGGTGTCTCAGTACTTCCAGACTGTACATATTCACCCAAGACAATGCAGCTAGCAGACACCCAAGCAGTTCAACCTGGTCCTGGTGGGGACCCCAGCGGTGCTCCTTCTAGCTCTTCTGTGGCACCCAGCAGTGCCTGCAGTGCCCAGAGCTAGAAAACCCATGGAGACGGCTGCCCACATCCCCTGGGAATGGCTGGCCCTCTCCCATCCACGGGATGAGTCTTTGCAGAGGCTTCTCACAGTCTGTCTGGTCCGGAGGACTGTGGGCAGAGGCGCGCAGCCACTTCTCATGTGTCCCACCTCTCTCAGAGGCCAGAAGTGCTCAGGGCGGGACCACGTAGGGCTCCACTCCACCCCTGCGCCATTTGGTCCCACATCTCATCACATTTAAGAAAATTTTCCTTAAATATTTGAGAAAGGAACCTCCTGAGGAAACAGACTAAATTTTAAATAAGATGGCATTTGAGAAAGCCATCACCTGTTTTAGGGAAGGCAACACACTGCATCATGGAGCGAGATACTAGGTGCTACATCTTGGTAGGTACTTCTGTTGTTCAGATATTACTTGGTAGTTAAATATCTGACACTGCAGTTAGTTTGCTCCTGTTAAATCATAAGCCACAGCACTATGGTGATCACCCACACTCACTCGCAATCTAAAGAGACTTGATATCGTTACTGTCTTACCATTGCAGGTCTGCCTCCCTTCTGTGGAGACTTGGAGAGGCAATACCCTAAAGATCCAATCTACCCTAATTTGAGGCAGGAAAAGTGTGACTTTCTCTCATGAATATACCACTTCCCTCATAAATTTATACAAAAACATCATTAAAATCCATATGCTGTTCCTCTCCTGAGGCACCCCACTCCAGTATCACTTAGGAGCATTTACTTTGCTTCTGCTGAATTCCTGAAGAAACATCTGCTCAAACTGTCTGTTTCCTGACTGAAATTCCTTCTTCAAGAAGAAAGGAACTGAGGAGCCCCTCAGCTGCTGCCACATCACCATGTATTTCATAGTTTCCATTAATAAACACCAACATTGCTTTTGTGAAGAACTCTTTCCTATCACTTGCGTCAAGATCTTAGTTTGTCAAAGTAGGGGTGCTTGTGGACCTTCTCAGCATGGAACCAAGAACTCTATGACACTAGGAACTGTGTATCATCTCTTTCTGTGGGTGACAGTAATATATATATATATTAGAAAATAATTTTCTAAATATTTACTTCAAACATCAAACTGACAGGGCCTCGGTATAGGAATACTGGGATTTGCTGGCTGCCTGGCCAAAACCTGGAGTTGTAGTTCAGGGAGAGAACCTGTGTCCAAGTAATAAGGGTGAGGAACAATACTTAAACACCTAACACCAGCCTCTGTGTACACACATATGTGTGTGCACATTCACATGCATGTGTGCATATATTACACACACACACACACACACACACACACACACACACACACACACACAAAGACAGAGATTTTCTCAGAGAAGAATGGAAGAAAATTAAGGTATCTGTGAAGAGAAATGACTGCCAAAACCTAGGATCCAGTTTAAGCCTCTTGAAGGTTGAGAATTAGGGATCTTGGCACAAAAATAAAAGTCACTTCAAAGTTCACCCGCACTGAAGTAATATTCATTCTTATCCCCACCCTGTGTCCCACGATGTCTCTGTAGATATGTGTGTGGGTGTGGGGTGCATCAGAGTAGTAAGTGGTGTGTGGAATAAGCGTGCACGTCTTTTCTCCCCTCTTAAGCTGTTTATTTTCAGTTTCTTTCAGCAAATTCAATTATGGAACCTACAGAAAGTGGAATGGGGACTCTCTTCTCCCCTAGACTAGCCATGCGTGACAGTGTACATATGGCCACAACCTAAAACAATGCACTGTTGCTATAACCACAGAAATCTCTGGTTTTAATTGCACCTGATTTCATGTGCTTAACTTATTCCCTGGTCCCCATATGAAGATGAGGAAGGAAAGAAGACGAGGATGGGAGGAGAGACTGGGCCTCTGAGGCAATCTGATTAAAACTAATTCAGTAGCTGAGAACGAGAAGGTCTAGAGCAATTCACAATGTTCACTGAAAAATCAGACAACTCAGTTTCCATTCCATCCATAGACAGGTTTATTATGGTAAAGCAGCAGTGACCTGGGATTCAGACCTGGATGCGTAAGAGCACAGATAGAGCTTCATCCCTTTCCCTAGACACTGCTTGAGAATTAAAAACTAAACAAATAAAAAAAAAACTGCAGCAAACAACTTAGCTATTTTTACACTACATAAATTTGCTGTTAAACTGAAAGCCAGACATGACAGAAAAATAGTGAAAATTAAGGGACCATAGGAGCTCCAAGCTCCCAGAATCTGGTTTGTATTCTTCACTGGTTCTGCATCAGAAACAGATGCAACAAAAAATGATGAAGGAAAAAAAAAAAAAACAACCTGGGATTTTAGTCAGGTGAGCCTTGGTTTTCCCACCTCTATCTCCACCTCTGGTGCAACATGGCCAAATGTTGGCCCCATCTCTATTCCTGGAAGTCAGGAGATGGTGGTAGAAGGATCAGAAATTCAAGACCATATTCAGCTACACTGTGAGTTTGGAATCTATTAAATCATAAATCAAAATGCTGTGAAGATTCGCTATATAAAAACATTATTTTCTGTTTAAGGGAGATATCTATATCTTAACTAAGTTATTACAGCCACCATATTTAAGTTCAACACCTGTGTGACCTTTGAGTTTAACCTGTCAGTTCTTGTTTCCCATGGGTGAGCCTGGGCCTCTTGAGAAAATTCTCTCAATAAGTTTAAGAATCATGCTTACAGTCAAAACTGATGTCTTTGCTTCATTGTACCCTTTCTGACTTCTGTTTTTATCTCACCAAACCTGTCTAACATATATTATAAACTACCACATAATATCATCTATGAAATATTCTAGATAGACATGTGTACTCCAGCAGCAAGATGTCTCAGCTGATAAAGAAAACAGGTTTTCATGAGATTACCATTTCTTTTTTGAGAAATTATATTATAATTTAGTGTGGGGTGCGGGTGGTCTGTGGTGTGCATGACTCTTGCCCTACATGTGGAAGACAAAGTTTCACACTTAGTATGTTCTGTCACTCTCTGAGTCAGATTTGTTCATAGAACAGATTTTTTTTTTTTTTTTGAGACACTCATTTGTTTAGACTGGATGTCCTGTGTGTCTTAGACGCCTTTCCATCTCTGTGATTCAGTTACAGATGCACACTGCCACAGCTGTCTTATCTGTGTGCGATGAATCAGCACTTTGCCCACTGAGTTATCTCCCCCCTGGGGGGGGGAGTTTATATAACAAGTGGTAGTACTTATAGACACACCCATATATGTACACACCACTGATCTCTTATTTAAAATATTCATTTATTTATTATGTGTGTATGAAGATGCTCACGTGTCACACCATGCAAGTAGAGGACAGAGGATAACTCCGGGCTTTGGGTCTCTTTCTCCACTGTGTGAGTTTTGGGGATCAAACTCTGGATATAAACTTGAGTCATCTTACTGGCCCTGTCTGTTTTTTGTTAAGACATCTTTCTCCAAGGTAGGTAGTTTTCTTTATGGGCATCATCCAATGCTAAGAAAACATGTATTAATTAAAAGAATTAATGAGTTCACAAAACAAACAGAATCTCTGATATAGTGGTTTCCTCCTATTCCTTCATGTACTTCTTATAGCATTTAATTTTTTGAGGATTCTTATCTATAAAGGTAATTATGACACTTTTCAAATCTAAACAGAAGTGAAAAAACAAAGTTTTTCCTTCCTGATGTCCTTGTACACAATTGCTATTAGGAAATTAATTAATTAGGATATTCGCTAATCTTGTGGTCAAAAGCTGGTGTCTCATTGTGGTTCTGATTAGTATTTTTCTAAGAAACATCATGCATAGTTTTTCTTCACATGCTTAATCTAATTACCTTCAAAGCTTGTGTTCAGCTTAATAGTCCATCCACATGGTTCCCAGAATTTATATTGGGCCATTCACCACTACCGTAGCTTCAGAGGTGGGGTATGTGTTGATACTTGCATCCACATGCACAGATTCTCCCTAAGCCCCCCAGAAGTAAACACAGAATTTATAAAGAAAAACAAATCTTCTAATAAAAGCATCTGTGTGCATAGCAGTCTCATACTTCAGGTTTTAAAGTTGTTAGAACAGCTTCAAGTTTGAGCTACTTGTGACAACTCTGGCCTTATAGATAAATGCCATTCTGATGCTTTTATAATTGAAAATTTCTGCCCAATATAGGTGCTGGGAATCAAATTCAAATTCTTTGGCAGAGAGGTTTGTGTTCTTAATCACCGAGCCATCTCTCTAGTTCCCACTAAGATCAGTGTTTAACAATTCCTTAAACCATGTGAAGGTCTTCTTTGACACCAAGTTTATTCCACTCTGACCCTTCTCTACATTTATATTAACACTTGAATGTTTATGGGAGAGCTCAGGCCACTTTCTAGATGCACAGTCAATATGAATTGTGTTCCAACTCAGTGTTCACTTCAGAAGACAGTGTCTGGGCATGAAGTGGAAGTGCGTGGAACACTGGGGCACACTTTTAATTTTCTCTGTGAAGTGTAGAAATGAGCAAATCTACTTTGTTTTAGTGCTGTGAACCTTTGAATTCATAATTAAAGGGTGGTTTTCATGAACACAAAAGAGATACACAGGAGAAAGGCAGTTCAGTCCGCTGTCTGATCTAGGTACTAGAGTAGATAATTTATGAGGAAGTTTCCATTGTTAGTAAGGAGTATCTTTTCTATGCTACCATCTTCTTCTGTCAAATACATTTATTTTTCATAAAATCACACATGAAGTTTGAAATAGGCACCATTTTGAATTTCTCATGTGCCTAAACTGCTTAATT
Source organism: Uromys caudimaculatus (assembly GCA_028551405.1). NCBI lineage: Eukaryota > Metazoa > Chordata > Mammalia > Rodentia > Muridae > Uromys > Uromys caudimaculatus. Next base: position 63,839,421 of record CM052711.1, on the reverse strand, counting down.
TCTATGATACCCAATTATCAGTAAATGGTATTTCCCTTGCAAGTTTAGAATGTGTTTTTACTATGTCACCCAAGCCCACTGTCTTCACCCTGTGCTTCTGCTTCCTTTGTGCTGTTATAGGTATGCACCATCAATTCAGGTAATACTTGTGCTCACGATCATAGAGCGAAGTGTCTAAACAGCAATGATACTATGTGCGTTTAGGAAAATACCACACCTTATACTTTGCGAACTTGGCTTAGCCCCTATATTAGTAAACCCCAATTTTAGACTGAGTAACAGCCCATGCCTGTAATGCCATGATTCAGGAAGCAGATGTAGGATGATTGAGTCAAGTCCACAGTCTACATAGATAGTTCCAAGACAGTCAGGGCTACCTAAACAGACTGTTTCAAGCAAAAACAAAAAACAAAAAACAAAAAACAAAAAACCTAAGAATAAAACAAAGTTTGTATATAGATTAGAAATTGTCCTGTATATAATAAACCAATTGGACTAAATGTAGTTTGAAATTCTTTACATATAACCAAGTAAATAATAGTAGAATGGGAATAAAAAGCTTCATGCACAACCATGGACTCCCATCTCTGCAGCACTGTAAATCCAAAGAAATTTCTTCCCAAATTTTCATTGGTCATGGTGTTTAATATCAGCAACAGGAATACAACAAATACACCATTTCTCTACAATATCCTAGGTCAGTCAATCCTAGCAATGGTCCCAATGGGCCTCACTAAATGTTGTTCATGTTCACAGTGACTCTCTGAATAGATCTAATATTTGAGCTTCGATGACTGTATGTGAGAATCCATCCATTATCTGAAACCAAGCCTCTTTCATTAGAGAATTATACGTGAACACCAAATTCAACATTGTAAACTTTATGTTATGCCTTGTAAGCATTCGCTGTAGAATTTCTGTAAGTTATATTCAAGTGTAGAGAGATTCAGAAGAAAAATAATCAGTCTACATTTTGTTTGTCCTCAGATTAAGACAAGATCTCAGCAAACAAACTTTCAAAAATTAATTTGTAGAGAGGAATTTAAGCCAGATAATGTCAACTGTATCCGTTACTATCCACTCACCCATGCTGAAGATTGGAACACTCAGTTTACTTTAATGTCTCACTGTGTAGAGGAAACATTTTCTACTGGGAGCCCAGTTTCCTCTCACCATTCTGCACACAGCAGAGGCCTGTATTTTGTGTTTCACTAGGACTTATACTGATGCCTTTGAAAGTCCTTTCTTCCTTTCTGACTTTATGTATCTACAATGAACAGAATTGTTTCAGAAAGCAAAAAGCAATATTTCTATTCTTGATAACATCTGTCTAAATTGCTTTTTCCAAATGCATTTGATTTAGAACAGTCAAAATTCATCTGCAGGATGAAAGGAATCTCAGAATCTCATTTCTTTCACATTTCACCTCCTACTCATAGCCAGTGTATGCCAATATTCCATCTGCAGAGACTACAGGGGTGTGGCACCTTCCTTACCTATTTTTCCAACTACTTTTGGCTATATAGCCTCAAAGCTTAGGATATATGGATTCTGCTGCTGCTGGTGTATATGATCTGGCACTGTTGTTTTGTTCATGGTCCAAAAAAAATTTTTTTTTATATTTGTTGTATTGTTGGTCAAACCATTTAAGAACATGAAGTCACTCCCCACATTATAAATATTCTAGAACTTTAAACATGGCGATGAAAGCTAAAATTATATCCAATGATCAATGAGAAAAACCTGAATTGTTTCATGGCCTATCAAAATATTTTCTATTTTTTGAAATTATATTTAATTAATGTGTATGTGTTGGGGGTATTGGGTGTGTATATTGGGTGTCTGTATTAGCATCTGTCACAGTGTGATTGTGGAGGTCAGAGAACAGCTTGTGGTACTTGGTACTCTCCTACAATATGGTGCCTGAGGATTGAACTCAAGTCATGAGTCCCGGTTAATATCTCTCTGTCTCTGTTCCTGTCACTCTCACCCTCTCTGTCCTCTCTCCCTGTCTCTGTCTGTCTCTTTCTTTAACGTGTGAATGTGTGCATGTATGTGTGTAGGCCTGTGTGTGTGTGTGTGTTTGTGTGTGTGTGTGTGTGTGTGTGTGTGTGTGTGTGTGTGTGTGTGTGCGCATGCTTGTGGTAGATATGTGTATGATGAAATTGCCAAAATAATTGTCAAAATATTTTTTAAAGTTAATTTGTTGAAATATGAGAAAATAATTTTAAAAAAATATTTAATCAATACAATTTAAAGCAATAGAAACAGTAAGGTTTAAAGATTGAGATTTGGAGGTGTTAATTTTTATGAAGAACTTATCAAGTACATTTTGAACAGCACTTGCCAATCTTTATTTCAAGAATGATTTAAGAACCTACAGCATCATTTCTGCTTCCTCAATTGTCTCTTTTATTTCTAATTTGGACACTGGTTCCATTATTTGGTATTTTATGCCTTATCTGTCATAAAGTATCTGAGAACTGCTTTAAAGTTAATTGTTTTAGTACATATTCCCTCTGGGACACCTTCATCTACCTCTGCCCCATTGACTGCTCACTTTAACCTTGGTTTGTCACAATAACCTGAATGTCTATGTGAGTATCTCAGTCATTCACACAGGAGAGTCTGTGCCCATGCAATCCCAAAGGAGAGTGTGCCTACCCATTTGCACAGAAAAGCACTCACCCCAGTGTGATCTGAAGAAGGGCCTCTGAGAGTTAATGGTTGTACATGATTTTACAGAGATTTAAGTGTTGTTCTAATAGGATCAATGGCTGTATAAGTAGAGATACTTGAAAGAACACCCCCTTGTCTCCTCCATGGAAAGATAAGTTGACTTCATGAGCATCTGCATGTCAGGGATAAGTCCTCAGTAGGAACTACATTTGTGTGATCTTGGATTCCCCCTCTAATCCTGTGAGATATTAATCTTTGTGGTTTACATCCCTGTTCCATTAGGGTGTGCTGTTTGTAGTGAACAGTACAGCCACTGAGCCTCCTTCATTTAGTTCTTCTTACTTTGTGTCTGGGGACCATTCTGTGGCTACTGGATGAGCATCTAAAGGCTAGCTATTTCTTCTAAAACACTATTCACACTTAATTTCTGTCATTTTGCTTGTTAGAAGTTTTAATCTTTTTGCTGCATTTATATCTTTGCTGGGATGTACTTCCTCTTTCCATGATCCATATTACATTTCTTTGTTTGTTTATTGTGTATGTGTGGGTATGTGCATGCCATGATGTATGTGTTGACATCAGTTGACAACTGGTTGGAGTCAGCTTTCCCTTAAAAAATGACAGTTCTGGGGACAAATCTCAGGTTACGGGACCTGACTACTGGTACCTTACAACTGAACCATCTCTCTGGCCAATGATATGATGTGTTTATGATCTTAAAACGGGGGGGCTACAGAACTGTGAACTTTGTGTGAGAACTACATACAGCTGCATACACAGTGACTAGCTGAAAAAGTGTGTGTAGGATTTGGAAAAATAGAAGAATCATGGATTTGGTTAAATTAATAGAAGATTGGACAGGAGACTGATAGCAAGGAAAAAGTAGTAAGACTAGTTGAAAATAGTTATCTTCCCATCGAAGCTCAGTGTGACCCCAGGTCCTTAGGAAGTGGTTCAGACTTAATGAATCCAGTCCTAGGCTTCCCTTTCCCTTTCTATACCTGTCATGTAGAGGACCCTGGGTACACTCTGTGTTATTAGAATTACAATTACTTGGGCTGGGAGATGCTCGTTTAGTAAAGTGGCCACCCAGTGTGCTGGTTTGAATGAGAAATGTCCACTATAAACCCAGGTATAGAATGCTTATTCCCTGTTGGTGATGCTATTTGAGAAGAATAAAGTGGGTGTGGCCTTACTGGACAAAGTGTGTCAATTGGGCACAGGCTTTGAAGGTTTGTTGCCTGACTTCACTTTCAACTTGCTTCTCTGTGTTGTATTTGTGGTTAAAGAACTGAACAGTCAGGTTCCTGCTCCTACCATCATGCCTACTGCATGCTGCATATTGTCTGCTGCATGCTGCATGCTGCACAATGCTGTCTGCTGCATGCTGCCGTACCTCCCTGCCATGCTCAATTCTTATTTGTCTATAGCTGTTAGCCAAAATGAACTCTATTTTAAACTGATATTGGTCATGATGTTTTATCACAGCTACAGAAAAGTAACTACTACACCCTGTAGTAAAGGCTTTGATCACCAGAACTCATGTTAAACAGCTAGGATTGGAGATACACACCTAACTCTGGGAAGGAGAAAACAAATAGATACCTGGGGCTTCATGGCCTGACAGCTTAGACTAATTGCTGAGTTCCAGGCTAAATAGACTTTATTTGAAAACTAAGGATAACTGAGTTTTTTAAGGAATGATACCTAAGGCTAACATCTGACAGCCACTCTGCCCAAACACACGCGCGCACGCACACACACACACACTCATATTTATGGATCAATTCCAGCGAGTCAGGACATTTCCTTGAGGAGAAAGTTTCATTACAGTTTGTTCTTATGAAGGAAAGCCACTTTCTGTTCCTAGACAGTAGAATAGACATCTGGACTCAGTCAGTGATCAAAACACCTAGCCAAGATTTCGAATGTTATGCAGCAAAATGAATTTCATGTGGTTGGTCCCAAGTACTTTAGGAGCTGAAACCCAGGTTCACTAACGTCCAGAGTCTGCATTTTACAGCATTTGTCTTAGACTCACGCTGAGGTTCAGAATCTAGCCCACACTCTTAGTAGTTGAGGGACCAGTGCCTAAAATATATCACTTGCAGAACAGTCTTTTAAATGAGCTTCAAATCTGATAAAGGTATCATTTTTGCATGTTATTTTTATTTTTAAAAAGTCAAAAAACTACTTATTATTTTTAAATTGATAACACGTTTTCCCTGCCATGGGGGGAATAATTTTTAGATGCAATTATAAAAGAGAAGATCTTCCAAATAGTGTAATAGTTCAAAAGTCCACAAATAGGAAAATACCTCTTAGGAAAATTGACATATTTCAATTAACTTCATTGATTACCTTACAAGGAAAATAAATTATCAACACTTAAAACATTAAGATAATTCAAGACCTAAAGTCTATACCTATATAGGGCTAGAGAGATGGCTCAGTGGGTAACAGCACAAGCTATTCAACCATGAAGACCTGAGTTTGAATCCCCTGTACCCACAAAAAAGCAGGGAATGGTCATAATATTTCTTACCCCAATTTCTATGGTGAGTAGAAACAAGAAGACTACTGTTGATTGCTGGCTGGCTACCTAGATCTACTTCAAAGAGAGACCTTTTCTCAAGGCAATAAGGGAGAGAGTATTAGACCAGGGCATATGTTGGACTCTTTTGGTCATTAGCAAGTACACTTGCAGATATATATGACACTCCCTCTCCACATACACACAAAAGAATATGCATGTATATATGTCTAAGTGTGCATTGGTCAGTGCTTGTGTATTAAGGAGAAAATACAATTTCTTAGAGTTCTGTTTGGTTTTTGTCAACTTGACAAAAGTTTCAGTTATCTGAGGAGAGATATTCACAATTGAGAAAATGACTTTAAGATGAGAATGCAAGCAAGCCTTGGGGACCGTTTCTAGATTAGTGACTAACGTAGGGGGTTGTAGGCCACCATGGGTGGTGCCAACTCTGGGAAGGTGGTCCTGGGTTATGTATGAAAACAGACTGAGTAAGCTCTGGTGAGCAAGCCAGAAAGCAGCTTTCTTCCATGGCCTCCAGCTACAGTCCTGATTCCTGCCCTGATTTCCTTCAGTAAGGAAGTATGTCCTGAGAGAGTAGGCTGAAATAAACATGTTCTTCTCCAAGTTGTTGCTGTTCCTGATGCTTGTTTCCAGCAATAGAAGCATAACTGAGATAACTAAAGCATTCTTATAGAAAATAGAAAAGATTACATATAATTAACCTTAAAAGAAATATAATAGATATTTTCATTATGTATAATCATTAATTCTAAGAAATTCTTTATGACTTTTAAAACAAATTTTTAATTGTCCATGATCATAAAAACAAACCCATAGTTTAGCAGGAATTGGTAGAGGGCTCTCAAATAGTCACAGAATCAAAATTAGTCCAGTGATTATAAAAAAAGTCTATCTATCTATCTATCTATCTATCTATCTATCTAATCACTATTTTTATATTCTATGCATATGTTCATGATGTAGATGCTAGTGGACAAGGCAGCAAGCCATATCACCTGTCCATACCTGAAGTCTTAAGAGTGCTTACAAGAACAATTTACTTCAAAACAGACTATAGCTTCAGAGTTATGAGTTACCAATATAATTATATTTTCTCCTATCTAAGAAAACACACACACATACACACAGAAAGAGAGCATCCCATTATGAGGTGGGTCTTTAACACTGCTCAGTAGGAAGAGCCTTCAGAGGGCTTCCTCTTAAGCAGTCTACATTGAACATGGTAATTATTGTAGACGTGAAGCTATTTCACCGGAAAGGACAGAGACCTGGGGCTATGAAACCAATCTGATTTTTCATGGTACTCTAGGACGAAAAGAAATGTGAAATTAACAGATGTTCTGTCCATTTTCATTTTAAATGGCAAATACCATGATCAACTCAGCCTGTTCATGAACCATGTACAACAGTTTCATGATATATATATATATATATATATATATATATATATATATATATATATATATATATATATATACATATATATATATATTCATTCTAATTACTAACAGAATTATTAATGAAAATTACTCAGGTATCTTCTTACCACAGACTTCTGTTTTTATTTTTCCTAGTCAATTTTATCTTTGCTGTTCTTGCTATCCGACATGTGAATTACATTACTACCATAAATCACATTTATAGCTATTAATATATTTCCCTTTTTTCCATGGAGTAGGCTTGTTTTATAAAAGCTACTTTACTAAATACTGCACCCAAGATACTGCCTGTTTTTAGAACTAATGTGATTGATGCCAGAGGCCGTGCATGAGGTTTTGCCATTAATATATTTCAGAGCCTGTTCAGAATTTGCTACTCGCACTCATTTGTGATGCAAATCAAGTAGAAAGTTACGAGCGTGTTATCATAAAATACAGTGTTACTAGATCTGAATATAATAACTATGAGAATTAGGCTAAAATGGCTGTCTCCAGAATCATACAGAATCATACAAAATAGAAATTTGCATTTATATTAGTACATAGTAAGCATGGTATATGAATGCTATATAATAAGGGAATTTTAAAATCTCAAGAAAGCAAGGCTGTGGAGAGGGCTCAGCAGTGAAGAGCACTTGCTATTCTTGAGTAAGACTCGAATTTGGTTTCCAACATCTCACATCGGGTGAATCCCTGCAATATCCTGTTACTCCAGTTCTAGAGAATCCAAGTTTCTTCCCTGGCCTTCATAGGCACCGCCACCACATGTGCATTCATGCAGATGTGCATACTGAAGTAATTATGAGAAACAAAAATATTTTTTAATTAAAAAAATGCTTATTTTGACAATATCATTGAAAACAATTGTCAATTGGAAGGAAGAGAATATATACATGCTATTAACAAAACAATTATATTTAAAAGCATGAATGTGTTCACTCTGTTTTGTCCTATAGGACATCCCAGTATAAAGGATAGCTCGATGTTATTCTGCTATTTTATTCCTTAAAGGAAAATATAGTAATATTGAACATTTAAAGAACATGAAGTTTATTAGAATATAATGTGTGTGAAACGTGAAGAATAGCATCTGACAAAATTAGTGATTTCATGAAATATAGAAAATGACAGGTTACTTTTAGGTTTTTATTTGATTTTGTGTGTTCAAACACACATTTACGTAAAGTTCTTTCATTGGGTTTGTGTGTATATGGTATATGTGCACATTAATGTATTTGAATGTAGGTGCAAACATGGCATGGCACATGTGTGAGCTCAGAGGACAAACTCTGGCTTTGGTCTTTGACTCATAGCTATTTTGAGGCAGAGCCCCTATCACTCTCTATTTCAGACACCTGGCTAGCTGGCCCATGATCCTCTGGGGTTTCTCCTGTCTCTGCCTCTCATATCCCTAGGGACATACTGGGAATACGTATATGTGTTTATGTGGGTCTAGGCTTCAAATTCTGTTCAGCAAACTGACAGAGCAAGCAGTTTACCCAAACCAACCGCCAACCCTGTCTGTCTCATAACAAACATCTACTTATACATTTAAGCGCACACACACACACACACACACACACACACACACACAGCAAATCAGTTGTGGCTAAATACACAAAACTATCATTAGTACAAAAATGAAAGAAATCAAATAAACACTCATTATTGGTTTTGATGGTGTAGACGCTCTGAACAGTAATCTATAATGCTGTTTGAGCACTCATTTCCAGTGTGATGCCGGGAAAACAAGGACTACACATCTCCAAAGTGCGGGAGACACTCCTCAGAGCATGACAGCATTTGAACCAAAGAAAACGGTAATGAAAACCGATGTGAAGGCTTTGTTTTCTCTGCAGAACTCTTCATCTTATAAAAATAAAGAGGGGCACTGTCAAGCACATGAATAAAAATGACCTTTAGATCTTTAGATCTTAGTGGTGAGAGAGAGAGAGAAAGAAAGAAGTGGGGGGAATGGAAAAAGGAGGCCCTGGTCTCATTTTAAGGGAGCAGAAATCTATCCCATGTAATCAAATTTTATTTATTTATTTTTATTTAGATGTATGTATATGTGTCTGTTTGTCTGCTCTAAGTATGTAGGTCCTGACAGAGGCCAGAAGATGGCATAAGATACTATATCGCTGGAATTACAGATAATAGTGATCTGTGCAACATGGGTGCTGGGAAATGAAGTCTGATCCTTGGAAGAGCAGGCAGTGCTCTGGACTCCTGAGCCATCTCTCCAGACAACATCTACCCTGTCTATATGAGAAGACACTGCTTTGTGGATCGCTGTATCTTGAAGTGGGAGTGGAGTGGAGTGCCTGCCATCACAGGACTTGGATGGTTTCAGAATTTCCAAGTGTTAATGCAATTGAAAATTGAATCTTTGGATGATGATGATGATGATGATGATGATGATGATGATGATGATGATGATTGAATTATTGCATAGTCTCCACATAGTAGGATATGCAACTTCATCTGTATCTCTTTCCATTAACAGCCAGTAGCATCACCATGATTATAACAGTTTCTTTTTTTAATGTCTCTTTTTACCATGTCTACTGTGAAGCAAAAGTTCTGCAGGATAAATTCTGAGTTAATAGTATGAGTTATTATAAATATGCAGAGATACTTTTATGCGAGCATGAAGACCTGAGTGTTACCCTAGATCTCATAAATTGACAAAATTTGTCTGAAATTTGTCTCTGACCTTCCGATTCACTTCATGGCTTGGATGCGTCCATACTCAGAAGCAAAGCCTATATGTGTAGACACAAGAAAATAAAGAAAATTGTTTTGAAAGGCAAACACACTTAAATTTTAGTGAGTTCAAAGTTACAAAATTAATCACGATCAGCCAAGTATTGTGTCAACTCATCAAGAATAATGTACAAGACAATAGAAAGAATGGTCCCTTTGTATTGTTACACCAGTCCTTCAAGACAAAGGGTAAAGAAGTCAAGAGGTCCACCACTCAGAAGATTTGCCTGATGTCCTACACACAGGCAGCCCGTGGGAAGGAGCCCGCGGAAGGCTGCTCCGCGGCTGTCAACATGCCACAAAATGAATATATTGAATTGCACCGCAAATGATATGGATATCGTTTGGACTACCATAAGAAAAAGAGAAAGAAAGAAGGTCAGGAGGCCCATGAACGTTCAAAGAAGGCAAAAAAAAAAAAAAATGATTGGCCTGAAGGCCAAGCTCTACCATAAACAGCGCCATGCCGAGAAAATACAAATGAAAAAGACTATTAAGATGCATGAAAAGAGAAACACCAAGCAGAAGGATGATGAGAAGACACCACAGGGAGCAGTCCCTGCCTATCTGCTGGACAGAGAGGGGCAGTCGAGAGCAAAAGTACTTTCCAACATGATTAAGCAGAAACGAAAAGAAAAGGCGGGAAAATGGGAGGTCCCTCTACCCAAAGTTCGTGCCCAAGGAGAAACAGAAGTATTGAAACTTATTCGAACAGGAAAAAGAATAAAGAAGGCCTGGAAGAGAATGGTTACTAAAGTCTGCTTTGTTGGTGATGGCTTCACAAGAAAACCACCTAAATATGAACAGTTCATTAGGCCAATGGGTCTACGTTTCAAAAAAGCCCATGTCACACACCCTGAGCTGAAAGCTACCTTTTGCCTACCTATACTCGGTGTGAAAAAGAATCCATCATCCCCATTATATACAATCCTGGGTGTGATCACCAAAGGTGCAGTTATTGAAGTGAATGTGAGCGAGCTGGGCCTTGTGACACAAGGAGGTAAGGTGATTTGGGGAAAGTATGCACAAGTTACCAACAATCCTGAAAACAACGGGTGCATAAATGCCGTCCTGCTGGTGTGACAGTGACCTCATTCATACAAGTCATTCCACTCACTACTGAAGACTACGCAGTCAGGAAAACACCATAGCTGTGATCTTTCTGAACTACCAAGCAGCCTTACCCCATCAAGTGCAGTCATCAAGAAGTATTTATTAAATTGTAAAGGAAAATAAAACACTGCCCAATTTAAAAAAAAAAAAATCCACATATTATCCCGTTCTAGGGACATTCATTCAGCTTCTGTCTTTTAAACAAAGAGTTTAATTTCAAGCTTCGTTCCCTACAAGAAATTTTCTCTTCTTTCATTCAGACTTTT
>CM052711.1:63757170-63828101 GCA_028551405.1 Uromys caudimaculatus | reverse complement strand
TTACCCCATCAAGTGCAGTCATCAAGAAGTATTTATTAAATTGTAAAGGAAAATAAAACACTGCCCAATTTAAAAAAAAAAAAATCCACATATTATCCCGTTCTAGGGACATTCATTCAGCTTCTGTCTTTTAAACAAAGAGTTTAATTTCAAGCTTCGTTCCCTACAAGAAATTTTCTCTTCTTTCATTCAGACTTTTACGAAGTCTACAGTAGCTTAAACAAAAGACTAGTCATAGCTGAGTCCTTTTGGGATCCTATGGATACCAGTTAATATAATTAAATGTATACCCATAGACTCGGCTTCTAAGGAAAGGAACTGGATAGAAAATGAGCCTCAGCCAAGAACGAGTGATTACAAATGCTGATTAAATAATGTGAAGCCCATTTTATGAGTTAACTGTTTTTAACCATTTTTAATTTGAAATATAGCTAATATTGTTTATTGTATTTAAGGGCTGGCTCAGTGGTGAAGAATGCTTCCTACTCTTACACAACATTTGAAGGTTGTATCCCACTGCCAATTTGGAGAGCCTGGAAACTGCCTATAACACCAGCTTAATGATCAAAGAAGCTCTTCTGGCCTCTATGGACAACTGCACAGAAGTGCACAATCCATGCACAGACACACACATATACACACAGCTTTTTAAAACTGTAGTCAATGACTTTGCATTTAAAAATTTTACATTTACCAATTTTATTTTCCTCTCTCTCTCTCTCTCTCTCTCTCTCTCTCTCTCTCTCTCTCTCTCTCTCTCTCTCTCTGTGTGTGTGTGTGTGTGTGTGCACAATAATGTGCCATGTGCCTAAGCATGTGTATGGATGCTGTCAGGTTACCACTTTCAGGAGTTATTTCCTCCACCATATAGCTCATAGGGTTCAGCTCAGGTCATCAAGCATGTCAGTAAATGCCTTTACCATCTCTGTATCTTACAAGGTTTGTGATTCTTTTATTTCATTCTTGTTTTTTGTTTTTGTTTTTGTTTGTATGATCTCACATAGCCCATTTATGGGTGACCTTAAACTTACAGTTTAGCCCAATCTGTTCTTAATCTACTGATTTTCAACCTTCTTAATGCTATGAATGCTGTGACCCCTTTAATACATTTCCTCATATTGTGGAGACCTTCAAGCAAAATTTATTTTCTTTGCTATTTGATAACTGTAATTTTGCTACGGCTGTAAATTGTAGTGTAAATATCTAATATACAGGAGAGTGTAGAACCACTACTGTAAACTCTTGATCCTGCTTTTACTTCCCAGATGCCAGGTAAATGGGCATGCACACTACACATCGACCCTTTACTGTTCCGTGTTTAAGTCTCCCATTCTAAAGCTAAGAGAAGTCTTGGCCTTTGTCATTTCCTAACCAGAGGAATTCATCCTAGAGAAGAATTATATCAGACCCCAATCTTGTCAGCCACATGAATTTTCTTTCAAATCTCCATCCTAGCCTCCTAAGACACGTATCTGATGTGGCATACCTGATGGTTTAGCCTCAGCTAAGGTCATGCTCCCTAGGTGGTCACTGACTTTTGGTCCATTGAGACCTTCATTTGATCATTTAATACTTGCAAATAGTACTCACATTAGGTCAATATTTGCTTATTTCTCGATGGTTAAGTAGCTTTCAAAGACTTATGCTTTCTGTTCCTGGGAGCCTCTCAGACCTATCTTTCATATTTCAATCCAAAATTAAATAAAAGCCATCTAAAATTTATTATAGAACTCCCATATTCCATGTGCTTCATAAGATGCTAGTTAATGAAACATCTCAGTACCATGACTATTAACTCCAGCTTTCTACTCTTGTATACTCTGATATCATTTTTAAAAAGAAAAGGTCCATTTTTTTAAGTGCATATGCATGTGTTTATGGGAGCATGGGCCTGGGGATGCTGTTTCTCTTAGAGGGTAGAAGATGGTGGAACTGGAGCTGCTGATGGTTGTGAGCTGCCTAGTATAGATGCTGGTAACAAAACCTGGGTCCTCTGCAAAAGCAGTATGTTAAATGCTGAGTCACTTCTTCAGACTTCTAAAATCTGATATATTCCTTAAAACATATTATATGTATTCAATTAACCTGATATAATGTATCTAACAGATCAGATCATGTACTTATAAGTGAGGAAGGAGCATGAAGACTTGAATTGAGAATTATCAAATCAAACCCATGTAAAACCAGCCTTCATTTCAAAAGCCTGTAACTATGCAAGATGAGTACATACACACATCCTATACACATGAAAACATTAATTAATTAATTAATTAGTTAATTAATAACATTAGCTGAGGAAGAAAATGTTGCCCACACAACACCAATATGTTCCATTTGACTTTGCAGAGTAATTGCATTCTTCAATGAGTAAGAAGTGACATGATGCTATTTAAGAAGCACTTGTCAAATACAATGAATGCAGGAGTCCAGTGTTGAAGCGATTTGCTCATGAACCATTTCATGATGCTGGCAATGTACTGTCTTTATAAAGTTATTTTTTAAAAGGACACAGATCTTGACAAAGAACAACCTGAGGCTTTATCATTAGAAAATTCAATACAAAGAAAAACTCTGAGTCGTGGGTTTAAAATCTTAGCACTTGTGTAAATAAAAATCCTGGCATGCTGGTGATCCTAGAATTATAGAAGCAAAGATAAAAAGCTCCCTGGAGGTCGCTGGCCAGATGGTCTTGCTGAACTGGTGAACTCTAAGTTCAGCAAAAGATCCCGTCTCAAGGCAGTAACATGAAAAGCAACAGGAGAAGATAACTTACATTGACCTTTGGCTGTATGCATAATGTGTGTACATGTGCACACACACAACATACACACAACACTCACTCACCCCTCATACAATAACTGAATGAATTAATTTTAAAATAGTGTCAACATTACTGTTACCCATTGGTTTCTATGTTGAAAAATCACATCTCACTTCCACTGTCCTATACTCATTGATAAAATGTAAAATGTTCTCCTATGATATGTACATGTTCTCCATAAGTCCAAAGTTAGCTTCAAACCCATCAACTATTGACCAAAAGTTATACAAGTTTAGACGTGATTTTGTCATATAAAGAAGCTGTGTAGTCCAACACCACTTCAAAAATCTGAGTCACTGCTGAGCTGAATGAACACTCAACAACAAATTTTACCTTTGCAATAAGTTTCTTCCACAGATATGTTTATCAGAGAATAGTCATTCAATTTATCTTCATTTGCTTTCTATTGCTGTGATCTACACCATTACCAAAATCAATTGGGAGAGAATGGGCTGTATTTGGCTTAAATGTCTGATCACAGTGCAGCCTTGAGGAAGCCAATAGAGGAACTCGAGGCAGGAAACTGGAGGCAGGAACTGAAGCAGAAACCTTAGCTGAATACTGCTTAGTAGTTTCCTTCTCTGATTTAATCATCTGTTTTGTTATACAATCCTTGACAACTTGTCTGGGGATGGTACCACCTACAATAGAATTGACTTTTCCTTATCCATCATTAATCAGGACACTACCACCCAGACTTGCCCACAGGCCAATATGATGGAGGCAGTTTTTCCAACTGAGATGCCTTCTTCCCTGATGACTCTAGCTCGTGTCAAGTCGACAAAAACCTAATCAGCACAAAATCCCAAATTTGTCTTTGTTTATCCTCCAGCTAAAAACACTATTCACTCCCTCATGTAATTCATTTATCACCTAAGACCTCTTTTCTGATCTCTTACAATTTGTTTTATTTAATTTCACCGTGAAGCCTATACTCCTAATGAACTCTTTTAGTCTCTCCTGTAGGTATCATTCCTTTGCCATGGAACCACACCCCTCTGAGCATGTAGAGTCATGTTATTTATGTCTATGACCATGTGTCTGTGAGTGGTACCTACATGTGAGTTCAGTTACTCACGGAGATTGGAAGAGTGCACTGGATCCCCTGGAGCTGAAGTTACAGATGTTTGTGAGTACTAGGAACTGAATTCTGGTCCTCTGAGAGAAGGGCACTTATTCTTAACCACTGAGCCACCTCTCCATCTCTGTTCAAATATATTTTAACATTTAAAACACAAGCCAAAGAGGAAAGTCTAAGTACTCAAAAGCATGAAATGTGAAAATCCCAACCCTCTCCAAATTTCATATGACTGTTATTAAACCCAGCTTCATTATCCACTTTATGCTATGAATGCTGACAACTTAATTGTCTTCTTTTCAAAGGTCTTGTTTTCATGTATATCAGTCAAGTAGAATAGTTGGACAGTGCAGAGAAGACTGGGAGCTGGAGTGTGGACAGAGAACGAAAGCTCTTGATTAATGTTTTTATCCCTTAAAACTAGTTGTCTGGATAAAAGGTGGTATGCAAATATTTAGTCATACAAGCTAGGGGATACTTGGTTGGCCTCATCTAACTGATCAGTTTAAACTCAATTGATTTTAAACTGATTTTTAGCATACTCAGGTACTTTTAAATTTTTCTGATAATGGAAACTATAGTTGTATGAAGAGAAAAATGGGAATAGCTGATGTATTGCTTACCAAATTTGATATTATTGTACCTAGAATAATGCTATCTCTTGGCTTAGAAAATGACCCCTAGCTTCATTGGTATATGCTAAATAAGAACATTGTATCTGTATCAGAGTAAACCCATGTATTCCTGGGCTCTTAAAAGTTTTACATGGCAAGGGAATCATTCATATGCATTATTCACAAAAACTGGGGGAAAATAGAATCCACCCGCACCATATTCAGAGGGCATCACCTGTTATTCTTGTCAATGATGTTTATTTATCACATTGCTTATGTTTTAAATGTACTTATATCATTCCTCATTGCAGTTTCACCTCTAACCACACCCTTCAGTCTGGTAAATAGCTACCTTTAAGATGGAGCTTTTTTGTGTGAAAATGATATTTCTACTGCCCTTCCTATAGGCTATAAAGGTTTATGTTGGATAGGTTGCTTTCTAGCCATTTTGCTTAATAAATCTTTGAAATAAATTAATAGATTAAAGAGAGCTCTGCCTAAGAATTGTGATAATTCTTTACATTTATAGGATCATAAAAATGTTTGCAGCCACAATGTTTTATTGTTGTTGTTATTTGGTTTGGTTTTTGTTGACCTTCCCAAAATTATTTACTGGAATACAAAGAGAGATCTTAAAGATGACCTGCATAATCTGTAAATTATTAACATTACAGTATAAATATTATAAGAAATTAATCAAGAGATGGGTGAATTGAGGGCCACAGTCTTACAAAGTAGAGCTATTATAAATTATTTGATGCTCAAACGTAATCTTGGAGCCAGGCAGTGGTGGCACACACCTTTAATCCCAGCACTCGGGAGGCAGAGGCAGGTGGATTTCTGAGTTCAAGGCCAGCCTGGTCTACAGAGTGAGTTCCAGGACAGCCAGGGCTACACAGAGAAACCCCGTCTTGAAAAACAAAACAAAATAAAACCAAAAAAAACCATAATCTTGGTAGTTAACAATTTCCTGGTATGTGTTGCTTTTGTCGGTCAGATTTTTCCTATAGCACTGATAGCGAAGCTAATTATTTGTATAATGAGATAGACAAAATTTCTCAAGTGACCTTTGAATAGCCATTATGGGTGAGATGGTATAATGGCTAATTTTGGTTGACAGCTTGGCTCCATCTAGAATTGAATGAAACCCCCAAATGGGGTCACAACTGTGAATTATTTTTACTTAATTTGAAGTAGGAAAATCTCTTTCTAATCTGTATATTTGTGAGAGGAAGACACGCCCTTAATCCAGTGCTAATTTGGCCAATCCCTTCAGCTGGAAATCTATGTAAGGCCATGGAAAACCGGAGCTTTTGGTTTTTGCCTGCTGGCTCTCACCTTGCTAGGAATTCTAGTTCTTCATGTGCATTAAAGTCTACTTTTCCAGGATTCTAGCATATATTGAAGAGCAGCAGAGACATTAAACCTCATGGAATGAGAAACTACTGAATTCCTGGACATCCCACTCATCTGTTCATAGTCACCCATTGTTAGATTGCAATCTGAAATCATTCTAATAAATCCCATATATATTTTCTTACTAAATCCCATATATATTTTTCTAAGAAATCCCATGCATATAATAAATCTCGTATCTATCTTCCTGTCTATCTATCTATCTATCTATCTATCTATCTATCTATCTATCTATCTATCTATCTATATATCTATCTATCTGTCAGAGAGAGAGAGAGAGACAGAGAGATTCATTTTATAATTCTGCTACTTTAGAAAACATAGAGTGATACAGATGGCTTTCCTCTTTTCTTGGTCCTCTGTTAACTACTGTACCATTCTCTTATGCTTGCCTATATTAATTAGACTAGCCACAAAGGCAATGTATTCACCCATGGTCTCTATTACAGCCACTATTTGTTTCCTTTAAAAATTATAAATGGGGAGATATAGAAAAACACAAGGCCCTTGTGCTTACAGATAGCAATGCAAAAGCCAGAACAGCTAAGCACACAGGCTTTCTCTTCAACAGAAGCTGTATGCATACCTGTTTTCTATCAAGAAGCCTGGGAGTGAGCATTGTTCAATAGCCTGGCGATCTTTTGCTGTTCTGGAGAGCCAGGCTTTGACTGAATCCTCCTTATCCTGAACATTGTTTCTCAGTCAATAGAACCCATCCTTATGAAAGAGATTCCATGTAGTTCACCAGAGAGCTTTACTTCATGTTTCTTAGAAATCGTTTCTCCTTAGATTCTTATCCTGAGCATTGTTTCTCAGTCAAAAGAACTCATTCTTGTGGAAAAGGTCACAGGTACTTTGCAAAAAAACATGTACTCTGCTAATGAGTTTTGTAGTAGCCATACCTAAGTTTTATTTTGATAATTGCCATGAGGAAAACTTTTCTAAAGTTAGAAAGTTTTATTTTGATAATTGCCATGAGGAAAACTTTTCTAAAGTTAGATGTAAAAAAGAAGATCACCACTGCAATTTGTTTCTATGATGGCAGTGGAGCTTGCAAGGACCCACATAATATACCTTGAGCTTTCTATGGGTTCTCTTAATTCCTAAATGCACTGGACATTTTTCTATGACCTAGTGACCTTCTGATCCTTAGATAGATATTTTTGGAGCACACAAACATACCCCTAGCCTCCATCAACCTAAACACTAAGAATATCATTACACAGCATCTATGGCCTGTGGCAGGAATATTACCATGTTGCTATAATTAGCTACTATTATTGTTTTTGCCAATGCATTTAAGAAATGTTTTGAATCATAACTTCCCTTGTTTTGTACCTACAGAAGCTTCATAAAACCATCACTAAATTAGAACATGAAATTTGGAGTAACTTTTCTGTATTTCTTGATCATGGTTACTCATATTTGGCTCCAGAATGAATTATCTTGCTTTCTTTGAAGTAAGAGTTCTGATTTTTGTATTGGTATGCACTGTAGGGAGTCATAACTTTGGAGATTATGCTATGGGCATTTAATCTTCTTAACTATTCTAATATGTGGACATATCTTGCTTTGTCATTTATTTTTCTTAGGCATTTTACTTTTAAAATACACACACACACACACACACACACACACACATATATATATATATATATATATATATATATATATATATATATATATATATATATATATATATACTTTATTTACATTTCCAGTGTTTTTTCCTTTCTAGGTCTCCTCTTTGGAAACCACCTATCCCTTTCCCCTCCCCCACCTCTATGAGGGAATTCCACCTCCCACCCACCCTCCCACCCACTCCTGTATTCTCACCTTGACATTCCCCTTTACTGGGGCCTCTCCTCCCCCTGATGGCCAACAAGGCCCTCCTCTGCTACATATGTGGTCCGAACCATGGGTCCCTCCATGTGTATACTTTGGCTGGTGGTCCAGCCTCCAAGAGGACCGGGGAGGTCAGGCCAGTTGACACCGTTGCTCCCTCCATGGAGCTGCAGATTCCCTAAGCTCCTTCAGTCTCTTCTCCAACTCCTCCATCTGGGACCTCACTCTCAGTCCATTAGTTACTGTAAAGTGAAACTTGGGTATTCCAAAAATTTCGGCTAATATCCACTTATCAGTGAGTACATACCATGTTCATTCTTTTGTGACTGAGTTACCTTGCTCAGGATGATATTTTCAAGTTCCATTCATTTGCCAGCAAATTTCATTTAATCATTGTTTTTAATAGCTGAGTAGTACTCCATTGTGTAAATGTACCACATTTTCTGTATCCATTCTTCTGATGAGAGACATCTGGGTTGTTTCCAGCTTCTGGCTATTATAAACATGGCTGCTATGAACGTAGTGGACCATGTGTCTTTATTACATGTTGGAGCATCTTCTGGGTATATGCCCAGGAGTGGTATAGCTGGATCCTCAGGTAGTATTATGTCCATTTTTCTGAGGGTTCGCCAAATCTGTGTAACCCTGGCTGTCCTGGAACTCACTCTGTAGGTCAGGCTGGCCTAGAACTCAGAAATCCACCTGCCTCTGCCTCCCAAGTACTGGGATTAAAGGTGTGCGCCACCACTGCCCGGCACTTTTTACTTATATTATCCTATTAATTTTTATATGTTCTAGAAACCCTAATTCATTATTAAGGTAAAAAGAAAAAAACAAACAAACGTATAAAATATTAACTTAGTATAATTAATTTATTTCAAAATTTTTATGAAAAGACCAAGAAAAACATTATAAATATATATATATATATATAAACAAGAGTGTCCTTGTGTATTATAATTCTGTTAAAATTAGTTTACTATAATAAGCACAATTAATTTTATTGTTTTTGTTTTATGTATTTGTTTTCTTTGTCCTTTTGTGATATCTCTTTTGTTTCCTCCACCATAGCTATCAATAATCATTTAAAATAAATCCAAAATAAAATTATTAAAGTACTAATTATATTTCAAATTTGAAAGTCAAATAGCCATCTCTGCGGAGTTGTCTATATGTTCTCTGAGCCTCATTTGTGAGCATTTTGAAGTTCCTAGTAATTCCTCTTTGGGGTTGTAGAGAGAGCCCAGTGCTTACAGTGCTTGCCCTTCTTGCAGAGGATGTAGTTTGGGTCCCAGCACCCAGGTCAAGTTGCTCACAAACACCTGCACCTCCAGCTCGCTGGAACTCAATACCTGCCCCCAGGTACCTTCTGCACATACACAAACACATTAAATCATAATTCAAACAAATCTTAAAAAGGAACAACTCCTTGATATACTAAAGCTAGAGAAAGCATGCTACTGAGTATAAGATATTTGGAAAATCAATTTTCTGATGTGCAAAAAGACACATATCAGAAAGCACAGTATGATCCCTGCCCCCATACAATCAACAACACATAATTTTATTTGCACAGAAAGCACACAATCGTTTATCATAATTATATTCTATGCTATTAGTCAGTCTCACATTGCCCCCTCTCTTTTATTTTTTATTCTTTTGCACCTCAGTCTTCCTTAAAAATGACACTGTGGGTGAGAGGGTTGGGTCCTCTCTTATTCTGGCTTAGTCAGTGTGGTTCACGTACACAAAATCATGTAACTTGCAACCAACACTTACAACACACACACACACACACACACACACACACACACACACACACACACACCATATATTCATGTTGCTAAATCATCTTTTCTGTTACTAACCCTTAAGGGACAACAAAACTGGTTTGAATGCAGAAAAGGGTCCCATTACTTCTGGAGGCACTATGTTATGGGGTATCAGAAAATAATCTTGAATGAATGACGTAGTCTCTACAGAGCTGTTTACTAAGAAAGAAAATGTTATCTGATGACGATACTGTGTTGACTGTCAAGTGTCTAAAGTATTTTCATTCAAATTACAAGCCAGGAGCCATGTCTGGAGCCCTTCTTTGAACTTTCTTAGGCTTATCTTTCAAAACGTCAGTTTCCCACTTTCCTCTTATTCCATTCAGAAACCCATTATCCTCTCCTGAGAGCAGCCAATTATTTAATGCAATCAGTGTCTTAGGGGTCAGCACCTCCAGTCCCAGTAGTTGCCTCTGGTTCCTCTCCTATCCAGACATATTGTTTACCTTTGAACCTGGCCATGGGATTGCTTCCCCAGGATGCACTCTGCATTTCCAATGCACCTTTCCTTGTCTTCCATTTAAAATTCAGCTACCTAGCTCCATTAGTCTGCATAGGCACATATTTAAGTTTCCAAGAGAGTTAGGCAAGGTAGAGCTCCCATGCAAATAGTCCATTAGTGCAGACTTAGTATGGTCTCTTTCTATGGACAGTTAATTCTACCATATTAGCCAGACCTGCAAATTACTTGAATTGACCTCAGCAATAAATAATACAGCTTTTTTCTTAGTGACCAGTGCCAACAAAGCAAAGACCCAAACCTTAATAATCATATATACGGGCTGCCTAAATTTAGGTATCTAAACATTTCAGTCACTGAAATGTGTGATCATGTATGCATTTAACTGAGTTGGTTTAACTTATATTCAATCTCATCTAGTTTCATTTTAAGTATACATCCTGGACAGAGAGTATTAAAATGAAGGTAATCATGAAGAAACAAAGTCAGTTTGCTGTGTTGTCACACAGTTGTAATCCAAAGACTCAGAATGCTGAGGAAAGAGTGTTAACAAAAGCTTGAGGCTAGCTGGAATTAAGCAAGGAGATACTACAGAAAGACAAAAACAAAGCAAAAGAAAAACAACAACAACAACAAAAATAAAAAATCAAAAGCAAAAAATAAAACAAAGTAATCCTAAACAACAAGAACAAAACAGAACAACAAAATAAGTAGAAAGTATCAAGTTGATATAACAGACTTCTAGAAAGCATATACAATTGATATCATTTTTAGTTTATCTACTATACTTTGTTTCCCTCCTATCCACAAAAAGCTTATCATGCTACTTGACAACATATGAAGATTTATAATAATTTTTAAAAATCACTATAGGGCTTGAGATGGGGTTCAGAATTAAATTTTGGAACAGGTAAAAGACACTTAGTTTGATATTCATACCACAAACATTTTAGCATATGGTAACAATTAATGTTCAGCCATGCACACAGACTGGCAGAGGATAAGAAAAGAAAAAACAGTGAATTTATTATTTTATTTTTTTTTTATAAAAAGTAGTCCACCTAACACGGAGCCTTATTTTCTGAATCTCTCCTTGTCCATTTGTACCCATTAGCCAAAACCATAGATTGTGAGGACTAACTCTCACCACTAGGCCATGGGCCTTAATGCAATTACTAAAAACACAAGGAATTAAAAGCAGAGCTAATTATGGTTAGGGGTTCCCACTGCTCAGGTTTGGGTTCCTGTGAACCATATTTAAAAAAAAAGAAGTTGTCTCACTGAATGAGTTAAGGTTTGTGTGTACCTCTGAGGAATGCTAAAGTTATTCTCTTCCTACGAAGTGACTTCCCTGGTTGAGAAAAAGGCTCAATGAGTTTGAGAGAGCAGTGGGAGAGATGGGTATAGGGACAGGAGAAGGAGAGTGAATAGAAGCAAATTTGATCAAAACACATGAAATTCTCAAATAATAAGCTAAAATTTAAAATAGTAAAATAGCATTAAGTTTAATAAATGTTTTAGATTTTTAAGTTATTTTAAAAGACATTATAATTCAACGCAATCTTTCAGTTTCATATATTCCTAAATATTTCAAAAAGAGGTGCGACTTCTAGTTACATGTAAAACTGACTGCCACATGGAAATTAAATGAAAATATTGCACTACACCTGTGATTGTGGAATTGACAAGTAAAAGATGTGGAATATGTTTAGACTGGTTTTGAACTCTACTGGCTGCTGATTGCTTTGCCTACCCTTGTAAAGCAGAGTTTCTGTCCTGTGAAATCCTATTGTTGGATAGAATGGGAGGGGTTACAGAATAAAATCTAGAGTGTAAAAATAAATAAATAAATAAATAAATAAATAAATAAATAAATAAATAAATAAATAAATAAATAAAATGATACTCTCAATTTGCCATCCATATGTTTCAATGGCTAGGAAGAAAGTAGGGGTGCATATCTAGTCTCCTACCTCTTTCAGAATTCCCTTAAAGACTTTGATATTTTTTACATCTCATTGATTCAGAATAACATCAACTAACATTACTGATGACCATTTTCAGTTTTGATATCCCAGTGATATATAAAAGTAAAAATTAATAGGGAAAGTGTGATCAAAATTAGTAAATTGATTAATTAAAAACCATCGAGAAAAAGGGCAAGTAAGAAGTGTAAATGGAACCACTGCATCATGGTTCCATTTTTGGAACTACCTCCCTCCAGAATTAGAAAAATCTGTGATTGTTATGAATTCTAACTAATAGTAAACCCAGAAAGAAAGGCTTCAAAATAGATCATAATAGCAAAATTATAATCTTTTACTTTTTAAATTATTTGTCTGGACCTTTTATTTTTGATACTAAAGGTCTGTTGCTTATATATAATCTGGTTTCTGATTTCTAGATTTTTGGGGATTTCTGAGTCTGTATTTGTTTCTTCTGCTTTTTCTTTGGCTCATTTTCCTCAGCTGCCCCATGTGGCTCCTGGGAAATGTACTTGTGTTCTGTTCATGAAAAGTTCAGTAACTGTACTGTCCCTAATTAAATAGTTCTTATTTTCTTTTTCTTTTAATACTTTATTTACATTTCAAATGTTTTCCCTTTCCAGGTCTTCCATAATTAAATATTTCTTACTTTGATTTGCACATACTATTGTTAAATCACAATGGCCTGTCATTTGACATGTTCTTGGACTTACAATTCCTGTAATCTAAGGACTTAAAAAAATTGTCATCTATTCTTTCTAGATGCCTTCATTGCCCTGAAGTTTCTGCTGCTGTGAGCTGCATACTGTTTATTCCCTATCCCCTTCACGAAGGATATCTAGAAGCACTGCATGGTGACTTTTCGTCCAGTTCACACATTCAGTTTCTATGCCACAGGTTTCTATCTCTCCTTCTCCACTGCTAACTCAACAAAATATAAGCTAATACAATGTCTTATATCCAAGAGAAGAAAACACTGCTTTCTCAATAATCTCAACACACCCATGAGGCTAACTTTTGAGCTCTAATCTTGCTATTTTAATGTTACTTTGTGATTTATTAGAAGTATAATTATTTTGGATAATTTTTGTCAATTATTTATTCTTTGACAATTTCATATATGTATATAATAAATCTTGGTAATTTTCACAATCCCCTATTACTATCAACCTCCTTATTCACCCCCTAAAATATTTGATCCCCGAAAGCATGCCCCAATATTAATGTCTTCGTGAGTGTGTGAGGGAGGCCACTAACATGAGTAATTAAGGCCACTAGCATGAGTATGAGATCTCTAGGCTTTAACTACCTATAATGAAAGCAGCCTTTCTCGGACTCCTGTGTGCCCTTTCCTTTGCTGGCCTTTAATAAAAGAAGGGTATTTGACCTATGCAGGCTCCCTGATACCTGTGAGACCAGTAAAGTAGCAGTCAGTTGATTCTGTCACCTTGTTCTTGAAGAAACTTTGATTCCTCTCTCTCTTCCTTTAAAGAGTTCCACCTAGTATTTGACTGTGGGACTCTGCATCTTCTCTCAACAGTTGCTGGATAAAGTCCCTCTGGTTTCTCTGATGACAATTACACTAGGCTTTGGTCCCAGCAGACTCTTGAAGACATGCTAAACTACAGGTCATAGTTTTTGTGGCTGGGTTTGTATTCCAATTCCTCCACTTGAGGACTTCCTGGCTATAGAGGGTGGCTGCTTCAGGCTCCATGTCCCCCATTATTGGAGTATTCCCTAGTATCATCCTCATAGATTCCATGGAATTTTCAGTGCACCAGGTTTCTACCTCACTCTCCAAATGCCCCCTCCAGTTCCAGACATTTCCCGCAATATTCATCCACTCTACCCTTCCCACTGGAGCAACCTTATCTCTCCTGTTCCCATGCTCACTTGCCCCTAGTCCACCTACAAAATCTATTCTGTTTTCCCTTCTCAGGAAGATGTTTGAATGTCTCCTTAAGCCCTCCTTATTACTTAGACTCTCTGGGTCTGTGGATTGTAGCATGATTATCCTTTACTTTACAGTTAGCTAATATCCATTTATGAGTGAGTACATACCATGTTTGTCTTTCTGAGACTGGATTACCTCACTCAGAATATTTCTCTCTCTCTCTCTCTCTCTCTCTCTCTCTCTAATTTTTCTTTTTTCTTTCTTTTTTTGTAGATTAATCTTTGCAAGAAGATTTAATGACGCCACTTTTTTTTTTTTAAACAGCTAATACTTCACTGTGTAAAAGTACTTTTTTAATCCATTCTTTGGTTGAGGGACATGTCGGTTATTTCCAGTTTATGGCAATTATAAATAAAGCTGCTGTCTGCACAGCTTGGTGTTCTTCTAGGATTCCCAGCAGTGGAAATGGAGACTGTCTCTAACTCTGTTGCCTGCCTTTGAGATCCTACTGGGTTGCCTTGTCTAGCATTGATGTGAGAATCCTTGCCTGGTCTTATTGTTCTTTATAATATTATATTTGGTTTATGTCCTTGGAAAGCCTTCTCTTTGAGGGGAGTTGAATGGGGGATGGATCTGGAAAAGGGGAGGTATGAAGGAGACTTGGGGGAGAGGAGGGAGGGAACCACAATCAGGTTATACTATATGAGAAAACAATAAAAGGAAGAAATGCCATTTGAGAGTGATAAAGAAAATTCCAACCTCACCCCAAAATTTTTTGTATAAGAGCCCAACTAACATATTTTCTTCTGAGACCAAATGACCCAAAATTGATCTTGTTGAATGAATTTCATCCCAAGATACAGCCTATTCATCCATGTGAGATAAATTTTCCTACCATGGGGTACTTTCCTACCAAATTATCAGGCATTTCTACTTCCTCACTCAGCAACTGAATTAAAAATACTTTACACAAATATTTTTGAATCTCTAGTTAACATTTTGCGTCATCTTTGAATATAGATCATTGGAAATGAAAAGTTCCTTACTCCTAGAGAAGGTTCAGCCCATTTCCACATTATTAATATGATATTCAAACAGGTGCCTCAAAGTTCATTTTAAATAGCACCAGGGGTCGTTTTAATGGTTTCATGATTTTTAAAGCTATTTTAGTTATTCCTTTTTCATAGCGTTAAAGCAGCATGTTTTCAGATAAAATTGACTCATTTAAGTTATATAAAAGAGAAAGATGTGGCCTATTTTAAAATAAAACTTGGAAACTTTATTTCAGCATAGTGAATACTGCTCTTACAAGAACAAAGCACAGAATCATGGTGACAGTGGTGGGCTCCTTCACTTACCATCAGTGCTAATATTGATATCCTTAAAAGGAAAACTATACACAGAGGCACTGTCGTCCACCTGAAATGAATGGGTCTCATTAGTTGTCTTAGGATAAGCTCATTATTCTTTCATTTGGCAGTTGAGCATAGGTCTCTCTCTCTCTATTTTCTTAGCACTGAGATTCATCATGAATTTTCAGGGTGCCACTCATGACAAAGGCACTCTACTGACTTGCATAATGGTTGTGAGTGCATGTACACACCATGGCGGTATTTTCCAAAGTGATAGAACAGTTTGCTTTGCAAGAATGGTCATTTCCAAATTGCACAAATGTGCCACTTACTCAAAACATCCACTCCCCTGTCTCCTGCAGTTCTCAAGGTCAGATTCCTCTTTCACTTTCACTGGATGCCATAGCCTCCCAGAAAAGACAGAAGTAACCAGAAGAGTGCTCTCCCTTCTGCTAACCTCTAACACACTCAGCTCTCTGTGTAGATGCTCAACTACTTTGTTATCAACTATCACATTACCCTCAATAAAAATATCTCATTGTGTGACCTAAATTCCACCCTTTTAGCATCTTTAAGGATGACCCTCTAGTAACTGCTGTCACTTTTCTTGCATAAGTATCACCTTCCTTAGTAAAGCACTATCTACACATTACATGCTAAAATGCACTTTATGTAAGAAAAAAAATCAGTTGAGTTTCTCTCTGCAGTTACGCAGAGACTCATAACCAGTCAAAAAGATGAGAATAAGTGACTGTGCTCAGCTTTAGATGGGATCCCCTTATCAGCAACCCCCCACCCTCACCCCAGGCTCCTAAAGTTTGGAAAATATCATGAAAAAGTAAGCAAAAATAAAGTGAGAGTTGGAGGATGTGAAGAAATGCTGCGAAGGGCTCCCTTCTGAACATAACATGCCTTTTGTGCTCATGAACTCACAGGAATTGTGGCAGCTTGAGAAAGACCTACTTAAGGTCAAGCCAACCAAAGGTCATCTCAGCATCAATGAGGGAGGAGCTATTGGTCCTTTATGACTTTTCGGGGGGGAAGAGGCACTTTTGTTTGGATGTAGCAACAAGTAGGTTTCGTGCTGTAGTGGATAGCTCCACACCCATGCACATACGAGCAACAATATAAATGAAGGTATTAACAGAAAAGAGAACATTTAGGAGGGGACATATTGGGGTGATCCAGAATGAGCTAGAGGGAAAAAATGGGAAGGAATAGGACCATTTTCAATATCTACATATGCAAAATTTCAGGCAATAAATTTAATACTTTTTGCATTTGACTTATATCCATGTCCATCAATAGTTACCGTATCTTCTTGCTGTTCCTTTGATTCTAATTCCTCCCCTCTTTTCTCCCACTTTCTTGGTTCCATTTTAATCATACTTCTATCAGTTCAGGGGAACGAAGCATCATTGTGATCTCTATGTTACTATAATCAACGTCCTGTTCTCAAGACTGTGAGCTGATCCATGAAACATTAAAAGGGACATCTTTGGCCTCTTTTAGTCACATTCTTCACCTAGACTCTGAGGCAAGGCTTCCACAGTACACATTTATTGAGGAACCAGGACCTGAATCTCCTGCATGGATTTGTCTTATGTTTAGATACATATACTTAGTTGGCTATTTGACCTTTTTACTTAGATGTCTCATAGGCATCGTACGTGTATTCTGCAAAGTAATTAATTGTATGCACTAAACTGACTAAGTTGTGCTGCACAGGTGTTTGATCACACATGATTGTAGGTGTTGCTGCTATATTTTAAGATGCAATTAATATTCAAATGAATATACTCTGACTAAAACAAATTACCCTTTATATTGCATTGTGAACTTACCTCATTATTCAGATGCTTTATATTCAAGATCGAGTATCTCTAAAGACTAATGAATTCTTCCTACGGGCTGCCTTCGGATTCAAGACCGCAGCAAAATTGCTTGCTAAATTTTATAGCTTGCTGGATTCCATCACACTGTTTTTGCTAAATTATCCTTTATTTATTTAGTGTGTGATTATGCACACGTGCATACATACATGTGTCATGGTGTACTCGTAAGGGTCCGAGGACAGCTGTGGGGGGTTGGCTGTCTCCTTCACTTATGTGGTTCCTGAGAATCAAACTCAGGATGTCAGGTTCAGTAGCAGATACTTCCTCTGCTGACCCATCTCACTGGCTACGGCTGCAAGTTTTACCCAAGTCATCTACTACCCAAGTAGCACTTGAGCTAGTTTTAAATTCATTGTGAATTCTTCTCCCTCTCCTTCTCTTTCTCTCCTTCCATCTCCCTCTCTTTCTTCCCTTCTATTTCTACACCTATACAAAGATATATGTGCATATACACACAGAGAAATTAATATATACATTCATATATCCACCTTCATACTTCCATTAGTTGTGCTAACAGAGAAAAATGATGTTTGTCAAAGAACAAGTTCTTGATGTCTCTGGTGAAATTGCTTGCCAAAAAGAGAGAGAGAAAAACTGCCATCTGAGGAGATTTCTGAGTGTTTATGAGAAAATTTCAAGAAATCAAGATACGAGTATCATGGCCTCATTTTTTCCAAAACATGAAATTGTTCTTGGACTATCTATCCCAAGGGATAGCAGATAACAGGAAGTTTACTTTAGATTATTCATTACAACATACTATTGTTATTTATTTATATGTCTCTGTGGAAAAACATGTTCTTATTTCGTGTGGCTTGTCCTTGTGATTATATACTTTATTCATGTGACTTTTCTAAGCCTTCAGAGTATAAATTGTCTGATGCTCTGAGTAAATTGCCTATTGCATGAGACTTAGGTTGCCTCATTTGTAGGCTTCATTCTCTCAAGATCCAACTACCATCAAAAACAGTAAACACTTGCTTACCCCACAATCTCTGTATTATCGTAGTTAATATATTTTTTCTGAAAAGGAAACAAAACAAAAAAGGAGGGGAACTGAAACAAAAATTGTAGAGTCATGCTTGAATCAGCTGTTCCTTTCACTCATCATTTCCAATCCATCACGGGATCTTGTCAGCTCTGTCTTCAAAATTAGTTAGACTGATGATCTGTCTTCACATTGCTACCCTGAACTTTATCATGTAGAGCTGGCAGATTTTCAATGCCAATACCACACAGGTCAGAGAGGCAAAGATCAGTGTTTCTATTGAGCCAAAGAAATCATAGAGAACAAAATTAAAGTAGTGGGATAGCCAGTGGTGGTTTGAGTCTATATCTATGAAATAAAGATGCTTTACGTAAAATCTAACAGAAAATACTAAGCTTCAACTAGGAGAAGTGAGGTATCAAGGATTTAGAGTCTGTACAGAGTTGAAGAATAAAAGAGTAAAGGTTCCTGGTATAACCAGATTGGGCTAGAGTTTTTTAAAAAAAAAAGCCAAAAAGTTCTTACCATGTTTCCATGCCACCTGCTTTAGTTGTATTCACGCATGGCTCTAATGTCATTAAGTCAATTGCACTAACATCTTACTGAGGAAGCTACTGACTCAAGTTGAGTTGCTTTCTCCTCAAAGAAACATTAAAGTTTCACCAGCCAATAATCAGCATCCTGACTAGATTTTTTGTTTTCATTTATCTATTATTTATGTCAACTTGACCCAACTTGTCAAGTTTTCTGGGAAGAAAATGTCAGCTGATAAAAAGTCTCCATCAGGTATCAGAAAATCTGGAGGACATTTTCATGATTAGTGATTGCTATGGGAAATGCCAGCCCTCCGTGTATGGTGCCAGCCCTGGATTGATGATCCTGGGCAGCATCAGAAAGCATAGTGAGCAAACCAAGGAAAGAAAATGTTCCTTCATGACCTCTGCATTAGCTCTTGTCTTGCCTTCACTTCATAAAAGACTGTAAGATTTAAGATGAAAACAACTTCTCCCCAAGTTTCTTCTGGTCATGTTTTTTTTTACCAAAGCAATAGAAAGCAATAAAAGACAATTAGAATGCAGAGCTGTTCCAATTAACCCTTCTCTGAAATCTCAAGGCACACTCTGTGCCACTTGAAAGTGAAGGCAATTAATCAATCTGGATTCAATCAATCTTAAAACTACCTGATTACTTACATCTGTGACTAGGCTAAGGCAATTGTCTACTTGAAAACCACCAAAGAGAATTTTTCTTGGCAGTAGAGTCTGTAATAAAATCCAGTAGTGAACAGAAAAATATGTGTTTGCAATTATGGAAGGATACCTGAAAAATTAATTAGGTAGACATTTTCAGAAGATAAAGACTATTATAAGTCTAATGAAAGCTACCATTTTAGTTTCATGTTTCTATAATATGTTTTTGAAGCATTCAAAGATAATGTGATACTCTAAGATAATATTGATATACAAGTGCATGATAGAGATAAATATATATTTAAAATTCATTGAAAAATATTTCCATTAATAAACCAACTTACATTATATATTACATTATAATTATCAAATA
The DNA here is from genome assembly GCA_028551405.1 of Uromys caudimaculatus. Lineage (NCBI taxonomy): Eukaryota > Metazoa > Chordata > Mammalia > Rodentia > Muridae > Uromys > Uromys caudimaculatus. The sequence goes on along the minus strand of CM052711.1, from coordinate 63,808,358 downwards.
TTCAGAAAACGGACACAAAATATAAATGATGGTGTGCATATTTACATACAATCTATTATACAGATTTATTAAATCATGAGCTATTTGCCTCTGACATCAGGTCCCAATCCCTACTTTCACATACACATTTGTAAACTCCACTTATGATTGGCCTGCATATATTTTATGCCAACGGCAAGAACAAAGACAAGCAAGATCTTCATTTTGTGAATTAGCAGGAAATTAAGGGAAGTGCATATGTTTAAGTACTGCGGTTCAGAGAAATTTGAAAAAAAAAAAAGGTGTGATGAAGTTTCTGGACCTGTGCACTTGGCAAGCTTTCATCCATTCAAGTCCTGGCATTCAGCCCTTAATGGACCTTTTAATGAATGCAGACCTCTGTACTTCTCATTTTGCTTTACCCAAGATCATATACTCAAGGACAGACTAGAGATGAGCCCTGTAGAAATGGCTAGTATGATAGAGAGGATTGATGCACATGTTACCGATGCCAAGACAGAAACAGAAGGAACTGTTAGTGTGAATCTCTGCTCTAAAACGAGTCCAGGAAACTCCTTAGGGGTGTTAAGACTCAAATTGATCATATAGGTGGTCATATAAATCTAGTAGTAGTGACAATGAAATTGACCAAGGGAGGAGAGTTAAATGTAAAAGAGAAGGGGGATGGAGTGAGAAAATAAGGAGAGGACTAGAAAAGATAAGAGGAGCAAGGGCAGTGGGAAGAGGAAGACAAAAGGAGGATGGCAAGGAGGAGCAGGAGAAGGAAGAGAATGAGGAGGAGGAGGAGGAGGAGTACAATGGGGAAGAAGGAAAAGAGGAAGAAGAGGAGGAGGAGAGAATAAGAATGGGAAAAATATAAGAAAAATGCATTGGGCCAATGAGCAAGGAAAGAGCAGAACATAAACCGTCCCTGTCACTGAGCATCAGGTCAGCAAGGGTAGAACAACGACTAGTTCCCAGCCTAGGGATGAAGAGCAAGAGGAGCACCAGGAGTATTCGGGTATGTTCTGTGGTAAGCAATATGCCCTCTCATCAGAGATCATGGCACTCTATACTCTTTGCTTCAAATCCTCTTCTACAGTCAGAGTTACACTTTGAGATCTGGCTTGGGACATTTTCCTAAAGTTTCATGTTCTTTGGCACATTCTTTCCTCAAAGTGAAGATTCCTTGTTCATTTTTTAATTACTCTCCTTTTGTTTGGACTTTATAGAAGTTATTAATCATTTAGGCAAACCTATTTTCAGATTTTCTTTAAAAAGATACTACTATCAGAGTTCCAGAACCAAGGTCAAAGACATTAATGAATATCTGTTGATATGGAATGCATCTCAGCATCAAAAACTGCTACAAAATGTACATTGTAGAAATAAAAGCTTATTCAAAAACAATTTCTTCTACCATGTAAGGTACGGAATCTATTCATTATCCATTGAGATGGCATTAACTTTTCCTGCTGGGAAGTAAAATAAATGCTGGGATCAAACCAGAAGCATGAGAGACCTGCCTGCTGCTGTGCCCTATAGGCTGGCTATAGACATGTAGATGACAGTTTACCACCATACCACACAGCATGGGCAGAGAAGGGCACCTAGAGCTCTGCAAGTCACATGTCTCACCATTATAATGTGCAAGTATGTGGTAGACAGATTGGAGAGAAAAAGAGGTAGAACAGTCTGAGCTTTATGAAGAGAAATGTAACTGGGATCTCGAAGGTGAAAAGGATTAGCTTGTTATGAGTAGCCATACCCACCACCTGACACCATGATGACATTCCAGTCTGTGCTTCCACTGAAGGCTAACTTTAGGTCCGTGGCCATGTGGCATCAGGGGTCTGTCATTCTCTGTGATTCATGTTATCACTAGAGACCATGTGGGTGTTCCTGATCTGGGAAGCTGCCTGGCAGTAGATGTCTAAGAGCTGTCTAGAACCGTTCTTGCTCTTTATTGGCTTGAGCATTGTGGAGAGCTGGCTCCCTCTCTCACCACCGTGGAGGGTATAACCTGCACATTGCCCAGGCAGTCCAATGTAGCTGGCCGCAGTGGAGAGGGAACAAATGATGCAGCCCTCAGGGCGTGAGCATAGGAGAACTGACCTCACCACTTGTCTGCATTGATGTGGTACAGGTAGAAGAAGTCAGGCCCTCAGCTCTCTTGCCCTCCACTTGTTACAGAAAGGAGAGCGGCCCCATGGGTCATGAGAGAGGATGACATGGCCCTGCCCCTCGCTAGATGCAGCATTCCAGAGGGCAGGCCCTGAAGCTTGTCTGTTCAGGACAGTAAACCTGGCCATAATGGCAAAAGCATGGGTGAGCCAGCTGACCCAGAGGGACTGAGTACTTGAGAGATTGCTCAACCCTTGACAGCTGGGAGAGTGGCCCTAGGCCTTGACCGGAGAGCAGAGTAGAGCTTGCTATGGTGGCATATGTGCAGGTGAGTGAGCCCCAAGGCATGAGATTGGGAGAACTGCCCCTGTTCCCTGTGGTGGTGGTATTGGATGGACTAGCCAGAACAGTGCTGGTGTTGCAGATAAGAGAGAGCCAAACCCTGAGTGCTTACCAGCTCAGCTAACACCCAGACCCAGATACAGGGCTTTGAGTTGGGCAACCTCAAAATGGACATGATCTCTTAACTGTTGCAACAGGTGAAAGGACTGGTACTGCTAATCCAAAGCTGCAGGATCTCCATGACACACGACAACAACAGGATAACAGGGAGGAGTCCCAGCAAGGATGCAATACTGATAGCATGGCAGAAGCCAGATGCCTTAAATGAGACTAATGACTTGATGCTTTGAACATTTGCAAGGGAAGACATGTGGACAGAGGGGTATATTGTGGACACCGTACAGCTTCCACAGCAAGATTTCTTTATGCTTTTTTTTTTTGCTTATTTTTTAATTTTTTTTGCTTTTTTTAAAAATTTCTCTGCTGGGGGAGGTTGCAAGAGCAGAGATCAGATTCGAGGGGACTGAGAGACGAGGGGGACTGAGGTGTATGATGTGAAACTCACAAAGACCCAATAAAACATTGAAAAAGAAGAGAAATACAAAGTGCCTTGCCTAGACGTCAGCAGGACTTGACTCTGATAGGAAGAGACAGAGTTCTAGGGTATGCCTTATTCTCTCCATTTGTGGGCAAGGTATTTCTCTCCTCTTAGAACGCATCCACTCTACCATCAATGATCGTGTCACACGCATTACTGACAAAGCCAGCCTGTTCAAGAAGGAAGTAGGATCCTGCAATCTCATCCATTCTTACACCCATCAAAATAACAGAAATTTGATGTATAAAAATCACGCAGTCTGTTAACATAATTCCCAAGAGTTCCTCATTAGGTTTGTAAAATGAAAGGGAATGATCAATGTACTTTCTCACACTGTCATGTGAGACCCCCAATCAAAAGTGTACATGTGTGTGTGTATATGTGTGTATGTGTGTGTGTGTGTGTGTGTTGGTGTGTGTAAATATATTTACATATATAAGTATATATACATGAATATGCATTTATATGCACAAATGCATGTGTATCTATAAAAATGTTTGTAAGTAAATGTATTTAAATGTGTTTATATTACATATACATTATGTAAGTATATATATGTAAATTATGTGTATCTGCTTATACATATGTGAATATATATGTCTATGTGTAAATTTGTATGTATGTACAGGTATATATGTTGGGATCCAGCCTCGCCACAGGATCGGAGTTCTCAACTGGAAGCAGGAATATCTGGAAGACACATAATAAATATACACAGACTCCTTTGTGGGTATAAACTGACAGGCTATTTTTCAAGGCTTAAAGTATCTCTTCTTTCTCACTCTGCTCTCTTTCTCTCTCGCTCATTCACTTGCGGCTTGAGGCTGCACACACTCTGCATTCTCCTGCGCACTCTGCTTTTCTCCTGTGCACTTTTCTTTTCTTGAACTCTCACATTCATACACACCTCTGAGCATTCCCCTTTCACTCTCACACCCACTCTGCACATTCTTCACACACATCTCACACACACCACATGCGCTCTCTTTTCACAGACACACACTCTCTCCATACATTCTCTCTTCACGCACTCTCCACATGCTTGGCTCATGCTCTCCGCATTCTGTCCACATGCTCTCACATTCTCCTCACTTGCTCTCTACACTCACCTCACATGCTCCTCGCTTGCTCTCTTGCCTTTTTCTTGCCCCAGTCTTTTATTGATACTCCAAAAGCAGGTAGAAAAAAAGACACTGTATAATCATTGCCAAATCAAATTCAAAAGAACACATACATTCCAAAAAGAATCAAGAATTATAATTGTTCCCCAAAGTTTCAAGCTTTCCCTATTCCCAGGCCTGTAGCTAAAATAATAATAATAATTGTGAATTTATCATTATTTAAACTTTAACTTTTAGCTTATTATACTTCAGAGCTCAGAGTTCCGAGGTTAGGGACTTGCATTTTCTTGTAAATCTCTAATGAAAAATGACATGGGCAAAGCTGCCAAACAGTGACCAGAAAGAATCAAGTTAACTCCCCCCCCCTTTTTTTTTTTTTTACCTTTTTTTTTTTCATTTTTTTATTGGATATTTTTCTTTATTTACACTTCAACTGTTATCCCCTTCCTGATTCCCCCTCCCAGGAAACCTCTATCCCATCCTCCCTCCTCCTGCTTCTATGCAGGTGTTCCCCCACCCACCAACACTTTCCTAACTCTCTGCCCTCAAATTCCCCTACACTGGGGCATTGAGACTTCACCATACCAAGGGCATCTTCTGCCATTAATGCCCAACAAGGCCATTCTTTGCTACATATGCAACTGGAGCCATGGGTCTCTCCATGTGTACTCCTTGGTTGATGGTTTAGAGCCTTGGAGCTCTGGTTGGTTGATATTGTAACTTTTCCTATGGGGTTGCAAACCCTTTCAGCTCCTTCAGTCTTTTCTCTAATTCCTCCATTGGGAACCCCGTGATCAGCCCAAAAGTTGTCTGGGGCTGGAGAGATGGCTCAGTGGTCAAGAGCACTGACTGATTTTATAGGGGTCCTGAGTTCAATTCCCTGCAACCACATGGTAGATCACAACCATCTGTAGTGGGATCCGATGGCCTCTTCTGGTGTGTCTGAAGACAGCAACAGTGTACTCACATATACAAAATCAAAGTAACCCTTAACTCAGTAGTTCCCCTAGCTTTCTGCTTCTGCACGTTGCACACAATGACTCTCCTAAGAGTCCCAGTGTTTTGACTTAGTTTTACTAGTATAGAATTTTATGTATTCTGTACTTTCTCATCCAGGAACCACTCTCAAATGTTGTGCAAAACTTATTTCATAACTTCAGTAATTTTTTTCCTTTCTGGGGTCCCAATATTGTCTCTAATTCATTTTCAAATAATTTCTTCAAACTTTCTTTGCACGTCAAGCATTAATCTGGAACTACCATTGTGCAGTTATTGCATTGTTTCCAAGAAGAGAACACACAGCATGCACCGGGGTCATTAGGACTGTGCTGTGCTGTGCTCCTATGCCTCAATTTTAGTTGTTTAAGAAACATTACATCAAGGAACATCTAGTTTCACAGAATTCGCCAGAGCAGAAGGAGAAAGAAACAGGAAAGTCAGATATAATAGAATAATTATGTACCCCAAGACCAACTGAAAAACAGTCACACTCAAATGAAATCTATACAGATGTTGTTGTCGAGGGCTAAGGTTAGGAAAAATGGGAACAACTGTTTTTTTACAATCCATATATATATGTGTGTGTGTGTGTGTGTGTGTGTGTGTGTGTGTGTATATGTATATATATGTATGTATGTATGTATGTATATGTAAATGTATGCATATACTACACCTGTATATAAATATATGTAAATATGTATGTGTATATGTAAATTTGTATATGTAAATTTTTTTAGAGTACCAGAGATAATAGTTATGAGGGTGAGTAGCAAAGGTGATAACTTTTTTTGGAGAACTCCAAAACAGCAGGTATCTGGAATTTGAAAGTGATGACTAAGACGCTCAAGCTCTTACCACCTCAAACTGCATCCAGCGCACCATGCTGAAGCAGCGCAGAAATCCATACCTGGATTTCAGTCAGAAACTAAGCTGTTCTGGAGTTATCTACACCCAGAGTATCTGCAAAGTGTATTCTTAATGGCCAATCAACAATTCATTATTTCATTTCATCCTGCAACAGATGCAGCTATAGCTGCAGAGTCATGATGTGAATGTTTAACATTTATTTAAATGAAGATATGGATCTTTTAAATTCAGATATATTTGTCTTATTTGAATATATTGTTCTGATCACAAAGTAATATTGACTTACGGTAGATGAGTTTCAAAAGTTGAAAGAATTTAAAGAAGAGATCTAAGTTATGCACATTTTAGTTAACTTTTCTATTGCTGGGAAGAGACATCCAAAACAAGGCAACTTCTTTTTAAAAAACCTTTAATGTGGAGGCTCACTTAGAGATTTAGAGGATGTTTACACGATCCTCATGGTGGAGAGTATAGTAACAGATACACAGGAATGGTGTTGAAGCATTAGCTGAGGACTTACAGATTATTCATAAGCAGGAGGCACAGAGTAAGAATGAGACTGGCATGGGCTTTTGAAATCTTGGTGCCCACCACAGTGATCCACCTCCTCCAACAAGGACACACCTCCTAATCCTTCCCAAAAGAGTTCCACCAACTACAGATGAATAATTTAATTATATGAGCCTATGGTGGTTATTTTCCTTTCAACCAGTACAATATACACCTTCTCAGACATAGATACCTTACCTTAGGGTCTGAGTAACATGAAGACTACAGCATTTGCTGCTTCAGACACTGACAACCTAAAGTTCCCTGATTATAATGACTCACAGCTTCTATTTTCTGATATGTTTCTTGTGTTTCTCTTTGTGTCTTTTCTCTACATTACAAGAGTAATCAAATAGATGGCCAATCACTGCCCTTTAGAGAAAGCTTTAGGACTAGAGATGTGAAATAGGTTTACTTTATACTCTCTTGAACCATGCTCCAGAAACCTGTTTCATCTGCTTCATCCAAAGGTGATATCCTCTTGTGAATGAGCCATTTCTAAGATGATAAAACGTCATATTACTCGTGACCATATATCATAAAAACTGGAATGTAGACACTGTATGCATGGGAACAGAGAGTAGAAATACTGTGGGTCCTATAATATTTATTTTTCTCTCCCTCTCCCCCACTTCTCTCTGTATCTCTCGTTCTCTCTGTCTCTCTGTTTTTGTCTCTGTCTCTGTCTCTCTGTCTCTCTCTATCTCTGTGTGTGTGTTTGTGTGTGTGCATGTGTGTGTGTGTGTGTGTGTGTGTGTGTGTATTCATGTGTGTGCATGTATATGGGATGGGGGGAATAACATGGCACATAGAAAGAGCTCAGAGAACAACTTGTACAGCCAGTATCTTTTTTCTACCAAGGGAATTTTGGGTATTAAACTCAGGGAATCAAGCATGATGTCAAAGATCTTTCCTACTGAGCCATCTTACTTGCCAACATTATAGTTTTAACATTAAAACAAATATTAATAGTCACATATCTTTCATTGTTCCTGGTATACAAGTGACTGCCTCTAATCCCCAGCAATCTATGGGAAGCAACAATCTGCTATATCTACATTGAGTGAGTAGCCATATTTTACAAGTACAAAAGGCTATTCCCCTTCACAGTAACATTCTATCATCTTGATTCTCTCAAATAACACGAGTGAAGATCAAAAGGAAAGGTCTTCTTATTATATATTAAATATATAAACACACTAAAACTGCCTTAGTCATTTGTATGAAGGAAATCTCCTAAACAAAGGATCCAACACTGGACTAACGGAAGTATTCAAATGATTTCACTTAAAATAAATTGTTCAGTATTTCTTCCAAGAGTGGACAAGTCACATGGCAAGAATTCAGATAAAATGTATTTCAAAAATCATTGTGAACCATTCTCACAAATTTAAATTCCATCAAATCTACAAGTTCATTCACCTGGTTTACTAGCGATTTATTTCAATGGTAAGGTCTGTCATTTTAGTGACATTGCTTAAAGAGGATCTATTTTTATATGAATATAAAAATCTATAGTTTAGTTACTTAGCTATTAAAATCCACATAAATACTATATTATGACCCAATTTAACTTCTCCCACTGTTATAATAAAACCACTGTATTGATAAACATTTCATCAATGCCAGTTGTTGCTATCTACAAGTAGTCAATTATATTTGAGCAGTCCTCTTCAGAATCAACCTCCCAAATCGTCACCAATCACCACTAACTTCCACTAGCTGGGATTCGGAGCCTTTAGTAATTGGATTGGCAATTTGGAGCAGTCCTTTATTTGGGAACGACTTCATTTGTTACTGTTTGTCATTGTTTTCCTTCATTTAATAATCACCTCTGAAGCATTTTTCTGTGGTCCAGAAACTATGTGGAGTGTAGAGGTCACAGCATTTATAAAAGCACAAAAGGAAAAAAAAAAAAACCTATCTACATGGCATTTCTCACTTTAGAGACAGCCTGAGGAGGAGTTGGCCCAAATCACTTCAAAAGAATACATTTTAATGTTCTTAATGTTTTCAGAAATATCTCAATCCAGTCCTTAAATAAATTCTTGCTTGTAATTAGCCATTATATAAATGCCCATATCACTAGAAAACACATCCCTGTGACTACAGGTTTACAGATAAAATTTGTCAGAACACTATTGTGGAGGCAAGAAAATACAATGTACATACACACACACACAGAGAGAATACACACACACACACACACACACACACACACACACACACACAGACCTACTCCAGCAAGTCCATACCTCTTAATAATGCCACTCCCTGGGTCAAGCATATTCAAACCAAAACAGTTGTCTATTAGCTTTTAGTACTAGCAAAATAATGAAAGTAACAAAAATAAACATACTTATGTGAGAAAAAAAAGCTAGCATTGAAAGTGAGAACCCAGATACTCTACCTGAGAAATGATAAATGTAAACCATATGCTACAAATTTAAACCATGTACACTGCAAGGAATAATGTCTGAATTTTCAGGGTTCTCTTCAGTACTTCCAGCAAGCAGACATCACTCTCCTAGAAAGTTTGATCATGTAGATAGCAGTTAGAAAGTTCATACCATGAACTTCCTACAAATCTCATTGAAGATGAGTGAGTATTCAGCACCTCAGAGAACAGCATGAGGGGAAAGCTAAATAGAAGAGCACTTGCCTATCATGCAATAGCACCCCCAGTTCCCAAAAGAAAGAAATCAAAGATAAACATAGAATGATTGTTTAGTCCTTTAGATATTTCCAAGTCTCCATAAAGTATTCATCTGCCCAGTGAACGAAATAGAAGGCATTAGTCTGTAAAATTGCTTAGTCAGAACTGGGAAGGGATTTCACCTCGTAGAACTCCTCCCTAACACACAGGAAATCTTGAGTCTGTTCCCTATGACTGCAAAAATCTGGTACAATGGTGCAAGCATGTAATCCCAGCATGAAGGAGTCAGAGGCAAGAGGATATAAGAGAATTCTCGTTCAGCCTTCTTTACATGAGATCTTACCCCAAAATGACAGAATCTTTGATCATCCCCACCCAAGCTCTCTCAAACCACTTTTACTCAAACTACATCCCACTATCTTATAGACAATGTAATTTTGCACTCCATCATTTAAGACACTACTGAAATTCGATGCAGTTCATGCGCTTTGCCATGGTATGATACACATTTTTTCTTTAATTACCAAGTTATCGGAATTTTGAAAAGCTGTTACTTACATGGGACTACAATAGAATATTCCACTTACATTTTTCCTTTTATGAAATACTCTGAGATTTGTACCACGTGAGAATTTCACAATTTACATATAATTAAATCAAAAGGAAGGAAAGAAAAGTCGCAAAGCGGAGGCCAAACAAATTAATCTAGTTTCCTATCAGAATATTAATGAATGGTGAATATAAAATTGTTGTGATATTTAATTTATTTTAACAAAGGAGTTATTTAAGATAACTATTGCCTAAATGCCTACACAGGACTTCTGAATTTGAATATTTGTACTCTATTATAAGTTTTGAAGCAAGTATGAATACTATAGGATTATAAAAATGAGTACTATGTAAATATTTGGAGACACAGCATTTCAATGTAAGATAAGAGACAGAAATTGAAAACAAACTCAATAGAAAAAAACCTCAAATTTTATCTTGAATGTTAAACACTAATTGGTTATATTTTAGTTATACAGAGAGCTAGGGAAATAGCTCAGAAAGTAGATGCAGCTGTGGTAGGAGCATGAAGACCCCAGTTTAAATCCCCAGCACCCACATATAAGGAAGGGCATGACTGTGTGTGTGCATATAACTCCAGGGAATTGGAAGGAAGAAAGAGGATTGCTGTGGCTGGTTTGCTGACTGACAGATCCACTCCAGATTCAGTAAAAGTCCATCCAAGTGGAATAAGGAGGAAAATGAATGAGCAAGGTATCTGATATCCTCCTCTGGAGTTCATGCATATACTTGGATGCACATACAATGCACATACACTACACACACACACACACACACACACACACACACACACACACACACACACACACATATACGTATATATATATATACATATACATATATATATATATATATATATATATATATATATATATATATATATATATATATCCCTAAAATTCCTATATATGGTCTTTTTATATCCAAATCAAAGGAATTTAGATGTTTTTGGAATGGGATAATTCCCTGTTAGCTTGGAACTGTTACCCATAATAACACATTGTTTTGTGGGCTGGTGAGATGGCTCAGCATGTAAAGGCTGCCAAATTTGCCAGCATGAGTTTGATTCCCAGAAACTCATTAAGGGAGAAAGAGAGAACTGACTCCTATAAGTTGCCTTCTAATGTGCACTGTGGCACTCACGTGTGTATGCATACAGTAAGTAATTAGCAAACACATAAATAAAGCATTAAATTTTCATAGGAGATGGAAAAATACAGAGGACAAAGGCATGAGGAAAGACCAAACCAGAGAGAACATGAGAGACAGAGGGCATTGTTTATCATTAACATAAACACTTAACTAAATGCAAAGTAAAAGAAAGGAAAATATATCGACTTGACCTTTTAAAAGGGAAATCTTACTGTGGTCTAGTAAGGGAAGACATTTAACACATTTAGAAAATGGTATGTAATATATACAAGAGATCTTTTCAATGTACTTTGGAACATTGTATATCACAATATTGAAGAATACATAGATTTTTAAAAATTAGTTAATAAATTTTACTTTTTGATAGTTTATTTACATTTCAAATATTTTCCCCTTTCTAGGTCTCCCCTTTGGAAACTCCGTATCCCATCTCCCCTTCCCCTGCCTCTATGAGGGTATTCCCCCCACACACACACATCCACTCCCATCTTCTGTCCCTGGCATTTCCCTATATTGGGGCATCTAACACCCTCAGATCTAAGGGCCTCTCCTCCCACTGATGGCCAACAAGACCCTCCTCTGCCACCTATGTGGCCAGCACCATGGATCCCTCCAAGTGTATTCTTTGGGTGGTGGTCCAGTCTCCAGGAGTACCGGGGGGTCAGGCCAGTTGACATGTTGCTCTCTCCATGGAGCTGCAAACTGTGAACTGAATCTTGGGTATTCTGAACTTTTGGGCTAATATCAAGGACCTCCACATAAAACCAGATACACTGAATCTAATAGAAGAGAAAGTGGGGAAAATTCTCGAACAGATGGGCACAGGGGTAAAATTCCTGAACAGAACACCAATGGCTTATGCTCTAAGATCAAGAATCGACAAATGGGAACTTCATGAAATTGCAAAGCTTCTGTAAGGCAAAGGACACTGTCAATAGGACAAAACAGCAACCAACAGATTGGGAAAAGATCTTTTCCAATCCTACATCTGATAGAGGGCTAATATCCAATATATACAAAGAACTCAAGAAGTTAGACTCCAGAGAACCAAATAACCCTGTCAAAAAATGGGGAACAGTTAAACAGAGAATCTCAACTGAGGAAACTTGAAGGACTGAGAAACACCTAAAGAAATGTTCAACATCCTTAGTCATCAGGAAAATGAAAATCAAAACAATCCTGAGATTCCACCTCATACCAGTCAGAATGGCTAAGATCTAAAACTCAAGTGACAGCAGATGCTGGTGAGGATGTGGAGAAAGAGGAACACTCCTCCATTGTTGGTAGGATTGCAAGCTGGCACAACCACTCTGGAAATCAGTTTGGCAGACCCTCAAAAAAATGGACATAACATCTGAGGACCCAGCTATACCACTCCTGGACATATACCCAGAAGATGCTCCCACATGTAATAAGGACACATGCTCCACTATGTTCCTAGCAGCCATATTTATAATAGCCAGAAGCTGGAAACAACCCAGATGTCCCTCAACAGAAGAATGGATACAGAAAGTGTGGCACATTTACACAATGGAATACTACTCGACTATTAAAAACAATGACTTCATGAAATTCACAGGCAAATGGATGGAACTTGAAAATACATAGATTTTATATTAACATTATTAACCTGACTTTTTGAGCTTTTTGTTTGTCCTTCCCCCCCCCCCCGTGTGTGTGTGTGTGTGTGTGTGTGTGTGTGTGTGTGTATGTGAGAGAGAGAGAGAGAGAGAGAGAGAGAGAGAGAGAGAGAGAGAGAGAAGGAGTTTTGCTATGCTGTGTAGTCTAACATGCCCTCAAATTCACACAAGCAATTCTCCTGCCTCAGATTCCCAATTACTGATATGAACGTGTGCACCACTATGCCTTTCTATAATTACTGTTTTGTGGGCTTCCTATAACTTGAAATAAATCTGTTAGCTACTTTGTAAAATTGGCCAACGTTTCTATTAATATTTTGTACGCAAAATGACAACCAACTGAAACACGTTGAAAATATCTTTTAAAATATTTGCCTGTTTACACATAAATGATTATGACTTATTTTCTCTTTATTTCTAAGTAATTACCTTTTGTTTTGAAAGATTTGTCAAGCTCTTCATGTCACTATGAGAGTTTGTGTGATTAATGAGAAGGAGTTTTCTCATGAAATGCTTGGAGATGAACAAGTCCTCATCCTGTGAGATTCAACCAGTCCACTGATTTTGAAGTTTCTCTTGATTAGTGAAAGATTTAAGGGGGTGGAGAAAGGACATGCTAGAAACTTTATGGCAGCCACCTAGATGTGGAAATCAAATTAATTCATCATCTTCACTTTCTCTACTTACAACTTTCTTTGTCTTCCTCTTGAGTCTCACTTTCTGGACAGAATTTCAGGTCTCTTCTAGGTTACCAGATACTAGAAGAGACCTGAAATCTATGAATAGTTCAGTAGGAGAATCCTATGAGAGGTTCTAGTCCATCCATAGTTCAATGGCTTGCCAAAATTTGAACCAATAGCCAATCATGGAAACAGTGGAAGAGATACTGAGGTTCTGGGTTGTTGGCAGCACATAACAGCTTTGAAATATTGAGTCAGCCAAGACTTGCTTTCCAGTTCTGAGGATCTTCAGATCTCAGAGCACCCTTGTCAAAAGTTTGTGTCTACATCTGTAATTTCCTATTTCCTACCTCTGAACCAGTAGAAGCCCCAATACCATTAAATAAAATAACCACAAAGTCTGATTGGGTGAGTATTAGAGTCAAGTGGGAAAAAAAGAGATAAAAGCTAAAGGTAGTACAAGCTTGTATAAGGCAAACTTGCATGACTCAATTTCCAACACAGCCATAATGACACTGGGTAGTGCAGGGGCTAGTGGGACTGTGGATGGCCCTCAGCCTCAGAATCAAGTTACACGGGGAAAATGCCATGACTTGGCTTATAATCCCCCCTTTTCACTGTTAATGTATTCAGTTAAATCTATGTTCTCACCTTATTCACAGGCAGAACAGTCAAACACCCTAGTATTTTAAACAGGGGGAAAATAGAAGGGGAGATATCAGAGACATAATACAGAACTGCAGAAAAGAACAAGAACTTAGATCACCAGATCCTTGTTGAAGCCCTGCCCCTTGATGGCAAAGCAGCCAGCCTATTTGTCCAGGGCAATGTACTTTTCTAAATCACTCAACTCGAAGAAGCCTGTGGTCCATGATCCGTGTGAATGAGGGGAGCATGTTTCAAAGACAGTTTATTGTAGTGCATTCAGGTCCTGGTCCAGCTGGCAAAACTGTCCTTGGACTGAGAAATGTACCTGTAGCAATTCTTCTCAGTCTTGAGCCAACCATTCCACGGGGTGATCTCCGGACTCCAGATGCTTCCCATTCTTATGGATCTTCGTATGCATCTTCTGCTTCTCCGTGAGGAAGTTGTTGCCTGTCATCGCTCTCATTCAAGGTGGTCAGAACAGTCTTGAGCCACGGATGCTCAAGGTGAACTCAGTGAGCTCGGAATCCAGGCAGTGGGAGATGTATTTTCAAGGCCCGATGTAGTCCATGTCGTGCATGTGGCTCTTTTTGGTGACCTCCAGGGTTCACTTGGTAGCAATGAAGTGTGATGGGGGAGTCAAAGCTCTTAATGTCATTGCTGTACTCCTTCTCAGTCTCGCCAATGAGAGCAGGCAGCTGGTGGTATCCTTGCACACACATGAGCATATTGCTGTTATCCAGCTCACACAGTGTGCAATGTTCGTGGTAGTTCTGCCTTGGATTGACAGCCACCTCCCGCTCTGACAGCTTCGTCAGTACTGTCCTCACACTCTCCCATTTCCATACGGATGGGTTTGACATTCTTGGATACCTGGGCCTCCTCAGCCATGACTTCCTCTGTCACTATCTCCTCAGTGGCCTCATTCTACTGAGGGGAAACCAAGGCACTCCTAGCCAAGGAAAGGAGAAATAAGATCCAGGTCCTCGTGGTGCTGGGAACCCTCAGTGCTAGCAGACAGAAAAGTTCTGGGTGTGTGACTTATTTTCTTACACTAAATCAGTTTGCACAAACCCTTCAAAAGGGACATTTCAGAAGCATCTTTGAGTAATAATTTATATACTATAGAATGGAAGCTGTTACTTGTAGACTTTGAGAACCTTGAGAAAATACATTGCTAGCCAAACAGCCTTGAAATTGACATTTATTTATTTATTTATTTATTTATTTATTTATTTATTTATTTATTTATTTATTTAGCTTTGGACAAGATCAGAAACATCTCAGGTTGGCCTCAAACTACCTAAGTTGTTGAGGATGACCTCAAACTTCTGATCCTCCTGACTCTAGATCCCAAGTCCTGCGATTATAGCTGTGTACGACCACTCCTGGTATATGCTGTGTTAGGGATGGAAACCAAGGCTTCCAACATGCCTGGCAGGCACTTGTAACAATCAAGCTAAATCCCCAGCATCACAATCAACTTGTAGACCTCCCTTCACTCCAAATAATCTCTGACATTAATTTAAAATCACTCTTACATGTAGCCTCAAGCAAACACTGGTTTTCTCCTATGGTCTCTAAACCTTTCTACTAAAAAGACATTCAGCATAGATTAATTCATCAAGCATACTGAGTGTGGCTTCATATATGCTGCATCAGACTGAGTCCATCTACATTGCTTTGTATTTCCTTTGATTAAAGATTTTGTTTTAAATCATACACACATGTGTGTATATGTATCTTCAGAAGCTAGAAGAAGTCATTGGATCATTTAGAGTTGGACTGGTGAGCACTTCTGAACCACCTAGCAATGTGGGTTCTGAGAATGAAACCCAGGTCCTTATGCAAGAGCAAGGGCAGTACATGGTCTCAAATACTAAGCCCCATTTCATGTTTCAAGTACATGGTATCTGTGTTGAGGATGAATATTCCGCTAAATGATGTAATGTGTTTTTTAGTTTGGCTCCTAGTTTGGAATTCTCACAAGTAACATAACGTCTGTAGACTTGAACAAATCTTTGTATGTGCATTTATCTTGTGGCGCTGGAAAAAGTACATCAGAATACAAATACTGGATAATGCAAAAAAAAAAATTCAACTTGTATAGAAATTATCAATTATCACACTGTTTTCTAGGGGTGTGTGTATGTGTGCGTGTGTATGTGTGTATGCGAGTGTGTATGTGTGTGTGTATATGCACGTGCATGATTTTAAAGTAATATTTGTCACCTCACTGACTGCCAAGATTGCATTGGCTAATCTATGTAGGTAGGTATGTATAACATTTTATCTCATGGGTTTATGATTGCTGCTCCAGAACTGGTATGCTGGTATGAGTTGAGGATGTTGACCTTTCCCAATCATGACTGACCATTCTTTGGCCAAGAGCAAACTTTCTCTAATTTTATTTGTGTTTTGTGTGTGTTTGTGCGTGTGTGTGTGTGTGTGTGTGTGTGTGTGTGTGTGTGTGTGTGTGTGTGTAAAAGAGAGAGAGAGAGAGAGAGAGAGAGAGAGAGAGAGAGAGAGAGAGAAAGAGTAAAGAGAGAATGTGTGTGTGTGATAACTTACTGGAGTCATTCCTAACATTTTATCTTGTAGACTCCTTAGAAGTAATTAAAGTCATCATCTTGTGGGCAATTGGATTTCCTAGTTGAATCACCTTTCAAGCCCTAGCTCTGCTTTTCATAGAATCACAAAACAAGCTCTTGAAATTCAAGAGTGCACAGGGTCCACATCTCCACAGTCTCAGTAACTCTTCTAGTTGTCCTTCTAGCTTTTGATGATCATTGTGTAAATTGCTTATGAAAAGTTAGAGTGTATGACATTCATGGAATTCCCACAATCTAAGGAATGAAACAGATTTGATTGTATTTTCTTTGCTATTTATATATCATTTCTCATGAAGTGACTTCACTTTGAATTTTTGTTTGTTGTATACCAATCATTTCATTAAGGTCTCCATATTTTATTTATTTTCTTAAATGAAATTCAGATAACTTGTATTTTGCTAGACAGATGGATTTTCCCTATTTATAACATTTTTTGAATTATAATGGCTGATAATATTCCCTTATTGTACTTTTAAAATTACTGAAATACTTGCAATAAGGTCCCTTTTCATTGCCAGGATTATATTTTTCCTAGAAAAATATTTTAATTCATTTTATCAATTTTTAAAGAGTGATAAATTGTAACAAATTTTATTAACTTTCTTATTTTGTTTTTTGAAAAATAAGACCTCACTGCTTATGTTGCCCATTCTGGTTTCTTTTAAAATTTATGTATGTATGTATCTATGTCTGTATGTATATATCTATTTATATTTTAGATAATATTATTGCATCATTTTCCCCCTTCCCTTTTCTCTCTCCTACCTTTGCCACATACTATCCCATCCTCTTGATCTCACTCAAATTCATGGTTCTATTTCATTATTTTTTGTTGTATAGTACACACATAAACACATCTGTATGTATAATAGACGTCTATACATATAAATACAAAAAACTCTGTATGATGTTATTTGTATGTATATGTTTTCAGGGCTGGTCATTTGGTAATTGGTATGTTCTTCCATAGTGAAGACTATTTCTCCCTCACTGTTTGTTTGGGTTGAGGTCTCCTGAATTTTCATCCTTCGTTCACATTGGTATGTCTATTAGGGTCATCCTTGTCCTGGTCTGTTTATACAGGCATCTTGGTGAGACTTCATGGGTGTAGTTTTCTGACATTTTTAGAAGATATGTATCACAGCAAAATTCCTGTTCCTCTGGCTATTGCAGTCCTTCTTCCCCCTCTTCTGAAATGATCTTTGAGCTTTAGGTGCAAGAGTTGTTTTATAGATGCATCCTTGAGGACTGGACTCCTCCACAACTCTGCATTTATATTGGTTGTGATTTTCTGTAGTCGTCTCCATCCCTTTCTAAGAGAAGGTTACTGGATGAGGGATTAGAAGTAAACTTATCCTTGGACATCAAGATAACTATTTAGAATTTACCTAGAGATGATGCTGGTTTAGAAATGTGGTAACTGTATGCTTCTCGTCTAAGATCCATGACTTCACTAGCCCTAAGTATTTGGCTAGGCTATGTAGATACCATACATGATTGTCCTCTTGTGCTTGGTTTTAAGTCCAGTTAGAGAGCTTTTGGTTACCACCAAGATATGAACAACACTACTGCATCCTTATGATTATCCTACCATGCTGGCTGTTGTTGTTACCCATACTTGTCATAGCTAGGTCTGGCTGTACATTGTTTTCCTCCTTTAGAAGTTTGCACTGAGCTTTCTGATGCCATAAAAGCTATCCCTGAAGGGAAACTTTAAGGTATGATCTAGATTGGACCTCCTGGGTCCTATGTCCAACACATGTACTGTCTTCAACAACAGGGACTTACTTCTTAGAATTTCACTGCTGTGAATATACATCATGACCAAGACAACTCTTATAAAGCAAAACATTTAATTGGGGCTGGCTTACAGGTTCTAAAGTTGCAGTCTATTATCAACATGTCAATAAGCACAGCAGTGCACAGGCAGGCATGGCCTTGGAGGAGCTAAGAGTTCTACATCTTGTTCTGAAGGGAAACAGAAGAAGACTGGCTTCCAGGCAGTTAGGAGGAGGGTCTCAAAGCTCACCACCATAATGAAACAGATCCTCTAACAAGGCCACAGCTCCTAATACTGCCACTCCCTGGGCCAAGCATATTCAAATCACCACATTCCACTCCCTGGCCCCCAAAGGTTTGTTTAAACACGTGAGTCTGTGAAGGCCATCCTAGCCATAGCATAATGCAGAATTAATTTAGTCCAACTTCAGAAGTCCTATAGTCTATAACAGTACCAACACTATTAAAAGTCCAAAGTTCAAAATCTCTCCTGCAATCTCTTAACTGTAATCCCTTATAATATCCAAATGGAAAAGCAGATCATATATCCAGTATCACAGGATATACATTACCATTCCAAAATTTCATAATGGGAAAATTCTGGATGAAAGCAAGACCAAAAGCCAGCTGGACAAAAACCTCAAACTCAGCATCTGTATGTCTGCTGTCAAACCACTCTTCAGATCTTGAACATCTTCATCTTTGTTGACTACAATGAACTTCTTTCTTTTTACCTGGTTCTACTCCCCATTAGCAGCTTTTCTCATGGCTCCAACACGTCTAACATCTTGAGCTCTTCAAGGCAACTTGAACTTTATAGCTTATTATTCCAATGTTTGAGATTCACACATGATCTCCTGAGCTCCTCCAAAGGGCTTGGGTGACTTCTCCAGCTCTTCACTTCATAGAATTCTAGGCTCTGGTTGATCCACTCCACTGCTGTTGCTGTTCTTGGTGTTCATCGCATGGTATTGGCATCTCTACTATGCTGTGGTCTTCTTCCATTGCAATTAGTCTTCACTAATAGACACTCACAGGCTGCCTCTCATAGTGGCAAGGCTCACCTGCTCTCATGACCCTTCCATGCCTTCAAAACCAGTACCACCTGGAGACTCTTATAGGTTACCAAGTTTGGCTACCAGCATGAAGTACAACCTTGGACACATCTGGAACACAGCTTCCTTCTTTCAGGAAACACATCCCAGAAGATTTCATCTCAGTGATGCTGGTCTTTCCTTAAACACCACTAATTTCTAAGCTCTAGCTAACTAGCATAAATTGTCTTAGTAGTCCCTTTTATTCTTAACTTTGAAGCCAGAGCCACATGGCTGAACATGCTCAGTTCTGTTGCTTGGTGGAGCTGGAACAAAGAACCCTTTTTCTATTATATTATTACCAGCTGTTTTCCAACTACTTCACTGCCTAAGCTTTGCGACCCTGGAACTTACTCTGTAAACTGACCTTGAACTGAGAGATTTACTTGCCTCTGTCTCCTGAATTCTGGGATTAAAGTCATATACCTCCATACCTGGACCTAAGCTTTTCTCTACTTGGAGCTTGCTCTGTACCAGGTTGTACTTCTTTTCTAGGCTGGCCTTGATGTCACAGCTCTCCTGCTTCAGTTATCCAAACACAAAGCAATGTTATTAATGGCATGACCACAATGTCTAGTTCCAGTATATAACATATTTTTCATTATTGTCAACCAAATATTTACTTTTTATTTGCTTGTTATTACATTGAATTTTATTTTTGAGGATTAAATTTTTTCAGTTTTTAAATGGAATGTGAATGGTGTATTTTCCTTTTCTTTTTGTTATATAAGTGCTTAAAACACTTTCTCTCTAAGCACCAGTTTAATGTCATTCTATAAATGTTGGTATTTCATGTTTTCAATCAAATTTATATCAGAGCTTGGTCTAGTATCTCTCATGAACCCTAGTTTGACAATGTACTTGGAAATTTATGGCTTATCTTTCAAACCATCAAATAGCCACTTGTGATACTGCTCCAACTCTGCTGAGTTAAGCAAAGACATTCCTGAGGATTCTCAACCTTCAAAATATATCGACACTATAGGTCCTGTCTCAAATACAGTGTTTCTTTAGGTAGGATCCAATATTCTTGTTAAAGTTTCTCCGTCTTTGCTTACATAGAGTATTCTTGTTGTAACAATATAGGGAGAACAATATTAAAAATCTCCATTAAAATTATTAAAACATTTCTACTTTCCAGTGCTGACAGATTTTTGCTCAATGATAAATTTTAAATGAAAATTTATATTTTTAAAAAATATATTCTGACTATGGTTTACCCTCATCCAACTTCTCACTGACTCTCCCTGATTTCCAATTCAACCAAACTCATGTTCTTTTTTCTCTATCTTATTAGGATACAAACAGACATCTAAAATAATAATAATTAATAAAAAGTGATAAAATAAAAACAAATAGCTGAAAATGAGCCAAAGAAAAATTTAAGGAACACGATGAAGTAGAGAGACTCACATTCTCTCACACAGAAATCTAATAAAATCCAAAAACTGGAAACCATTCTGTATATGCAAATGAACTACAAGGAAAAAAACTGACAAAGCATTCTGGGAAAAAAACCTTCCAAACATGTCATTGAGTTGGTTTTGTGTTGGCCATCTACTGCTGGGTGAGGGGCCTGGTCTTAAGGGTGGTTTTTATTATATACCCAGTGAGAGTATATTGGAGAAAACCAATTTTTGAATTTTTGAATAGTTATTAATTGCAGATGGCTCCTGGGTTAGGAGTATGGGCTTATGTCTACTTCTCCTCATTGGAAACCTAATACAGTAGAAACTTCCTAAAATATATACATGCATTAAGGTGATCAAAATGGCATTGCCAAGTAACAGGGGAGACAGAGCCCAGACTGGACTACCCTTGTCAAGGCAGGAAGCTTCTAGTTTCAGGACTAAGTTATATCTAATAGAGTTTTTAGCCAAAGGGACTTGATAGGAACCCCCAAACAACCCACACTATTGCTCTCTACAAACTGATGATAAGGCTTTATTGCTGAAGACAATAACTATAGAACTCAATGAACATAGGGAAATCAAGATAGTTCCTGCCTAATATCTTCACCTCTACTGACTAGTGTTCATGATACTGGAAAGTACTCTGGATACTACCAAAAGTAAACAGGTAAATATTAACCTAATTACATACCCTTTGATCTACAGTGGTAACCTGCTTTCAAGACATGCTAGTGCAGTTGTGGTACAAAGCTTGAGGGGTTAACCAACCAATATCTGACTGCTAAATAGCCCAGTCCATGAGAAGGAACCCATCCACTACACAGCCTGGATGGATGGCCAAGAACAGGAAACCATAAAGCAACGACCCTTAACTGGTGTGTCATGACCCCTTTGGGGCCAAATGACCATTCCAAAGGAATTGCATATCAGTTATCCTGCATATCAGATATTTACATTATGATTCATAACCATGGCAAAATTATGGTTATGCATTAGCAATGAAAATAATTTTATGGCTAGGAATCACCATAACAAAAGGAATGGTATTAAAGGGCTGTGGCATTAAGAAGGTTGAGAAGCTCTGTACTAAAAGAATATAGCAATAAAATGACCCTAATGGCAGTATGTTGTATCTATTGAATATGTTTATCCCTTGGAGTGGCACTATTAGGAAGTGTAGCCTTGTTGGAGTAGGTGTGGCCTTTTTGGAAGAAGTGCTTCACTGTTTGGATGGGATTGGAGACTCTCCTCTTAGCCACCTGGGAGACAGTCTTCTGTTTCATTTCAGACCAAGATGTAGAATTCTTGGTTCTTCCATCACCATGTCTGCCTGAATCATTCATACTTCCTGCCTTGATGATAGTAGATTCAGTCTCTAGACCTGTAAGCCAGTCCCAATTAAATGTTTTCCTTTATAAAAGTTGCCTTGGTCATGGTGTCTATTCACAGCATGGAAACTCTAAGAGACCACAGATCAGTGTCTCACTCATACTTCATCAGAGAAGTAGATGGACACTAATAAGCAGAACCACAACTAGACAATATATACATAGAGAAAGATGCAGAAGCCTTGGAACACTCAGTCCTAACTGGAATGTCTCCAGTAATTCCATTTCCTTAAGTCTCAGAGAACATTGTGCAGAGGAGGCAGAAATGTTGTAAGAGCCAGAGGGAATGGAGAACACCAAGGATACAATTCTACCTAAACAAAGCATGGCTGATGAATATGTGAAATCCCAGAGTATGTCAACATGCACAGGGGCTGCATATGTGTGGGTCTAATAGGATCATGGTGGTAAATAAATCTAACAGCTCTACAGTTGGGTACATTCATGATAGTTGCAATTTTCTTATATACTGACTGTATTATTTATTACTGGCCACACTCCTGCTTCACAGTATATTTTGAGAAACTGGGGAAATAAAGGGCTCAGTGTGCAAAAGTGCTTGTTGTCCAAGACTGAGGACTAGGGTCTAATTCACAGCACCCATGGGAAAACTAGGCACGTTTGGTGGACTCTTGTAATTTCAGAGCTCCAGGACACAAACATCAACCTGTCACCTCTATATGCATAAACATGCACATGCATGCACACCTTTACACACATGCACCAGCACACATGCAAATACACACACATACACTATGTACATCCATGCAAGCAAGAAACAAAGTATACTTCTAATGATTTAAATTTAGACATTGAAACTTTCTTAGATCTACTTAGTATTTGACATAAATCTAAACCAACAACTATCAGTATCTTCCAATCCAAGTGAATCTCATTTTTCAAAACAACATCTCAAGTTCTAGGGTTTTTTTTTTAAATTTTTATTTTTTGCTACTTTATTTACATTTCAAAAATTTCCCCCTTTCCAGGTCCTCACTTTGGAAACACCCTATCCCCTCCCCTCTCCCCTGCCTCTATAAGGGTAATCCCCCACTCACCCACCCGCCCACCCACTCCCATCTTCCCCACTTGGCATTCCCCTATACTGGGACCTCTAACACTCTCAAGCACAAGGGCCTCTACTCCCCCTGATGGTCAACAAGGCTCTCCTCTGCCACACATGTAGTCCGAACAATTGGACCCTCCATGTGCATTCTTTGGTTGATGGTCCAGTCTCCAGGAGCACCAGGAGGTCAGGCCAGTTGACACTGTTGCTCCCTCCATGGGTCTGCCAACTCCCTCAGCTCCTTCAGTCCCTTCTCCAACTCTTCCATCTGGGACGTCACACACAGTCCAATGGTTACTGTGAAGTGAA
Source organism: Uromys caudimaculatus (assembly GCA_028551405.1). NCBI lineage: Eukaryota > Metazoa > Chordata > Mammalia > Rodentia > Muridae > Uromys > Uromys caudimaculatus. The sequence continues at coordinate 63,784,776 of CM052711.1, read as the reverse complement.
ACTTGGGTATTCTGAACTTTTGGGCTAATACCCACTTATCAGTGAGTACATACCATGTTCTTTCTTTTGTGACTGACTTACCTTGCTCAGGAAGATATTTTCAAGTTCCATCCATTTGCCTGCGAAATTCATGAAATCATTGTTTTTAATAGCTGAGTACTGTTCCATTGTGTACATGTACCACATTTTCTGTATCCATTCCTCTGCTGAGGGATATCTGGGTTGTTTCCAGCTTCTTGCTATTATAAATATGGGTGCTATGAACATAGTGGAGCCTATGTCCTTATTACATGTTGGAGCATCTTCTGGGTATATGCCCAGGAGTAATATTTCTGGGTCCTCAGGTAGTATTATGTCCATTTTTCTGAGGTTCCACCAAACTGATTTCCAGAGTGGTTGTACCAGCTTGCAATCCCACCAGCAATGGAGGAGTGTTCCTCTTTCTTCACAACCTCACCAGCATCTGCTGTCACATGAGTTTCTTATTCTGATTGATGTGAGGTGAAATCTCAGAGTTGTTTTGATTTGCATTTCCCTGATGACTAAGGATGCTGAGCATTTCTTTAGGTGCTTCTCGGCTCTTCAAGTTTCCTCAGTTGAGAATTCTCTGTTTAGCTTTGTTCCCCATTTTTTGATAGGGTTATTTGGTTCTCTGGAGTCTAACTTCTTGAGTTCTTTGTATATAAAGGATATTAGCCTTCTATCAGACGTAGGATTGGTAAAGATCTTTCCCCAATCTGTTGGTTGCTCTTTTGTCCTATTGACAGTGTCCTTTGCTTTACAGAAGCTTTGCAATTTTGTGAGGTACCATTTGTCGATTCTTGATCTTAGAGCATAAGCCATTGGTGTTCTGTTCAGGAAATTTTCCACTGTACCCATGTGTTCTAGACTTCCCCACTTTCTCTTCTATTAGATTCAGTGTATCTGGTTTTATGTGGAGGTCCTTGATCCACTTGGACTTGAGCTTTGTATGAGGAGATAGGAATGGATCAATTTGCATTCTTCTACATGTAGACTGCCAGTTGAACCAGCACCATTTGTTGAAAATGCTGTCTTTTTTCCATTGGATAGTTTTAGCTCCTTTGTCGAATATCAGGTGACGATAGATGTGTGGATTCATTTCTGGGTCTTCAATTCTATTTCATTGATCTACATGCCTGTCACTGTACCAATACCATACAGTTTTTATCACTACTGCTCTGTAGTACAGCTTGAGGTCAGAGATGCTGATTCCCCCAGAAGGTCTTTTGTTGTTGAGAATAGTTTTTGCTATCCTGGGTTTTTTGTTATTCCAAATGAATTTGAGAATTGCTCTTTCTAAGTCTATGAAGGATTGAGTTGGAATTCCGATGGGGATTGCATTGAATCTGTAGATTGCTTACAGCAGAATGGCCATTTTTCTATATTAATCCTTCCAATCCATGAGCATGGGAGATCTTTCCACCTTCTGAGGTCTTCTTGGTTTTCTTTCTTCAGAGACTTGAAGTTTTCATACAGATATTTCACCTGTTTGGTTAGAGTCACACCAAGATACTTTATATTGTTTGTGACAATTGTGAAGGGTTTCATTTCCCTAATTTCTTTCTCAGCCTGTTTATCCTTCGAGTGTAGGAAGGCTACTGATTTGTTTGAGTTAATTTTATATCCGGCCACTTTGCTAAAGTTGTTTATCAGCTGCAGCAGTTCTCTGGTGGAGGTTTTAGGGTCACTTAAGTATATAATCATAACATCTGCAAATAGTGATATTTTGATTTCCTCCTTTCCAATTTGTATTCCTTTGACCTCCTTTTGTTATCTAATTGCTCTAACTAGAACTTCAATTACTATATTGAATAGAGAGGGAGAGAGAGGGCAGCCTTGTCTAGTCCCTAATTTTAGTGGGATTGCTTTGTGTTTTTCTCCATTTAGTTTGATGTTGGCTACTGGTTTGCTGTGTATTGCTTTTACTATGTTTAGGTATGGGCCTTGAATTCCTGATCTTTCCAAGACATTTATCATGAAGGGATGTTGAATTTTGTCAAATGCTTTCTCAGCATCTAATGAAATGACCATGTGGTTTTTTTCTTTGAGTTTGTTTATGTAGTGGATTACATTGATGGATTTCCAGGTATTGAACCATCCCTGCATCCCTGGGATGAAACCTACTTGATCATGATGAATGATTGTTTTGATGTATTCTTGGATTCGGTTTGTGAGAATTTTATTGAGTATTTTTGCATTGATATTCATAAGGGAAATTGGTCTGAAGTTTTCTTTCTTTGTTGGGTCTTTGTGAGGTTTTGGTATGCATTGAGAGAATTGAGAGTTCAGAATTGAGAGTACTTTTTGGTAGATTTTTTCTTTGGTGAGTATGAAGTGTCATTCCTTATCTTTTTTGATGACTTTTGGGTGAAAGTCGATTTTATCCGATATTAGAATGGCTCCTCCAGCCTGTTTCTTGGGACCATTTGCCTGGAAAATTGTTTTCCAGCCTTTTACTCTGAGGTAGTGTTTGTTTTATCATGGAGTTGCGTTTCCTGAATGCAGCAAAAGCTGGGTCCTCTTTATGGATCCAGTCTGTCAGTCTATGTCTTTTTATTGGGGAACTGAGTCTAGTGATGTTAAGAAATATTAAGGAATAGTGATTGTTGCTTCCTGTTATTTTCGGTGTTATTTTTATGTTTGTGTGACTATCTTCTTTTGAGTTGGTTGAAACTTTCTTGCTTTTTCTAGGGTATAGTTTCTCTCTGTGAGTTGACATTTTTCCATCTATTATTCTTTGTAGGGATGGGTTTGTAGAAACATATTGGGCAAATTTGGTTTTGTCATAGAATATTTTGGTTTCACCATCTATGGCAATTGAGAGGTTTGCTGGATTTAGCAGCCTGGGCTGGCAGTTGTGTTCTCTTAGGGTCTGTATGAGTTCTGCCCAGGATCTTCTAGCTTTCATAGTCTCTGGTGAGAAGTCTGGTGTAATTCTGATAGGTCTGCCTTTATATGTTACTTGACCTTTCTCCCTTACTGCTTTTAATATTCTTTCCTTGTTTTTTTATTTGGTGTTTTCACTATTACATGACAAGAGGAATTTCTTTTCTGGTCCAATCTTTTTGGAGTTCGGTAGGCTTCTTGTATATTTATGTTCATCTCTTTCTTTAGGTTAGGGAAGTTTTCTTCTATAATTTTGGTGAAGATATTTACTGGTCCTTTAAGTTGAGAATCTTTACTCTCTTCTATACCTATTATCCTTAAGTTCTGTCCTCTCATTGTGTCCTGGATTTCATGGATGTTTTGGGTTAGGAGTTTTTTGCATTTTGCATTTTGCATTTTCTTTGACTGTTGTGTCAATGTTATCTATGGTATCTTCTGCATCTGAGATTCTCTCTTCTATCTCTTGTATTTTGTTGGTGATGCTTGCATCAATGACTCCTGATCTCTTCCCTATGTTTTCTAACTCCATGGTTGTCTCCCTTTGTGATTTCTTTATTGTTTCTATTTCTATTTTTAGTTCCTGGATGGTTTTGTTCATTTCCTTCATCTGTTTCATTGTGTTTTCCTGTAATTCTGCTTGTTTGATTGTGTTTTCCTCTAATTCGTTCATGGATTTTTGTGTTTCCTCTATAAGGTCTTCTAATTGTTTACCTGTGTTCTCTTCTATTTCTTTAAGGGAGTTATTTATTTCCTTCCTAAAGTCTTTTATCATCATCATGAGAAATGTTTTTAAATCTGAGTCTTGCTTTTCTTGTGTGTTGGGGTATCCAGGGCTTGCTGTGGTGGGAGAGCTGGGTTCTGATGATGCCAAGTAGCCTTGGTTTCTTTTCCTTATGTTCTTGCCCTTGCCTTTTGCCATCTTGTTAACTCTTGTGTTAGCTGGTCTTACTCTTTCTGGCTGTGGCTTGTCCCTCCTGCAAGCCTCTGTGTACATACTCCTTGAAGACCAGCTCCTTCTGAGAGGAATTTGGGTTTGAGAGCTGTGGTACAGGGTAATCTCTGGGGTGCAGACAGAAACCAGAAGGATCTAGTCCTCAGCTGTCTCTTGGTTCCTGTGTCCTGATGGCTCTGCAAGGGTCCCTCTTGATCCAGTGAATTTGAACAGAAGTGGTGGTCTTGCTTGTGCTCGAAGGTGTGCTGGCACTCCTGGGAGACCAGCTCTCTCCTGGCACTATTTGAGTATGGAGCCCTGTGTCACAGGATCAGTTCCCTGGCCACCAAAAAAAAAAAAAAAACCAGAAGACCACTCCTCAGTCACTGTGTACTGGGATTCCAGGTGGGTCCCTCTGATCAGACAGGCTTGTCCACACTACTGGGAGTCTAGCTTTCTCCCAGCACTATTTGGCTATGGAGCCCTGTGGCACAGGCTGGGATTTCCAGTCACAGATGGAAACCAGAAGGCTCCAGGCTGTTCCTCAGTCCCTGTCCCAAGGGCCTGGGAGGCTAGATTTCTCCTGGCACTATTTGGTTATGGAGCCCTGGTGACCCAGTAAGAGGTCTCCTGCCACAGATGGAAACCAGAAGGCTCCTGTCCCAGGTTTTTCCTCAGTCCCTGTGGGCAGGTCCTGCTGAGCAGCGGTGCTTGTCTTAACTCTACTCACAGCTTTTCCACACTCCTGGGAGGGTAGCTTTCTTCTGGCGCTATTTGGTCATGGAGCCCTGGTGGCCTGGGCAGAGGTCTCCCACCACAGAAGGAAACCTCAAGCTCTAGTTTTTAAACCATTCTGTCAACGCTGGCTTTCTGATTAGAGTGTTAGGAAGGATGGATTTATATTTATCATTTTGCTTTTTATCACACTACATCATTTTATTTCCTGTGTTAATCATTTGTTCCCTCCTTTTCTTTCAAAAAGTATTCATTTTAACACTTCAACTCTTCTGTGAGATGTGTTTATCTGACTATGCATGTGTGTCTGTGTACATTTGTGTGTATTTGTGTACATGTGTGTGTTTGTGTATATATGTGTGAGTAACACAGACAGATGACTCTATCCATCAGTGCTATCCATCTGCCTAGGCTAGAGAGATAGAATAATCAAGTTTAATGTATCTCAGACTCCTTGATGTTTCTACTGATCTAACTGACCACAGTGGAATACCTTCCTGTAAAATCAGCATGCACAGTTGGAAATCAAACAAGATTTCCAATACTTATGTTACCCTAAATTTCAGTGAACTGATATTATGCGTTATATGAAAGGCTAATTTATTAGACAGGCCTATCTACTACAAACTGGTATTCTAACAGTGGTTGCCAGTACACTGCAGAAACTAAAACCCAGTCAGTAGCCACTCAGTACATAAGGTTGATGTCTTAATAGTCTCAGCTTGACACTGAAGACATGAGAGGTTACTGGAAAGCTGCTTGTCTTAAGACTGTGTGGAAAGTTAAGGAAGCTAGATTCCTATGGGAGCAAATTGCAGCAGCAGCAATGGGACAGATTTACTCACCAGCAAGAACTGATGTCAGAAGAGGAAGAATACAATGCTTTCCTTGGATTTTATATGTGAAGTATACACAGTGCCCATTCCAGGGGACAGTGTTCTCAACATCATTAGTCATTTCTGCAAATGTCTTTACCAAGCCACCCAAAGGTGAATTTGTTAATTGTTTCCAGATCCAAACATGTTTGATAACCAACATTAATCATTACAGTACATATGCTATAAAGCGTGCATCTGGAATAAATTCCAAGCAGGGTGTTAACTATATACCACACATTGAATGTATTATATGCTATCACAGCCCACTGAGGACTTTTAATCAAGGAGAACATGTTTTATTATATACCCACAAAGACAAAGCTGTGGCAATTTGCATTCAACAACAAGCTACAACCTTATGGTGGATGTGCATTCTGTTATTTATGCTATATATCTAAGTCTTAAATAAGAACAAATGAAGAAATTCATTTCAAGCAATTTTGTTAAACACAAATTTATGGGATGGATGAGGGTCTCCAAGGCATTCTCACTGTGTTAAGGACACGTCATGAATTTTTTAACAACTTAATAATGCATTTGCTTCAGGGATGACTCCATTTAATAAATCATATAAGTTGTAATGAATTCTATCACACATTTATGTGCTAAGAGATATTCCAATATCTTAAGTACTTCTTTCTTGGGAGGCTTCACAAAACCAAGAGGAAGAGGAGCAAGAAAACTTCTCATACAATAAAAACATCCCAGGAAACACATTCAAAATCCCCTCTAAACCAAGCAAAATAAGTTAGTGACTAGATCATGAAATCACATACAATTCTTTACAAAATGTGGTGGTTTCTTTTTTACTCCTGTGACAGAATACCTTGAAAGAATCAACTTAAGAAAAAATAAATTGTTTCTTTTGGATCTTTGTCATGGTAGGGAAGTCATAATGGGAACAGTTCACATCAAATCCAGAGGGCCATGACTGCAGACTGCTGTTCACTTTACTTTCTCCATTCTGCATAGATCAGGATCCCTGTCAGGGTGTGTGGGTTTCCCCACCTCAATTAACATGATCCAAATAATATTCCACAGGCATGGCCAGAGACTTCTTTCCCAAGAGATTTTAGCCTTCTGCCAGGATGGCAATTTACACTACCACATATAAGAAGCTACATTCTAAGCAAGGTACACACACTCTGCAGCACTGCAAAATTAGACAATGGTCATAGGCATTTGTTCTGAGTGATGGCAGATCAATTCTGACAGTGAATATCCAGGAATTTACTATGGAATGAAACATGGATGGGTCAGACATGGGACCTTAAGCAGGTTTTAAATTCCAAGACAGTGTGCTTGTGGGCAAATGCCCATGATAGCTTCCATAAAACCACTATTCCTGAACAGCCTAGCTCAAAGTGGTGATTAGTTGTTTTAACTATCAAAAACACCTTGTGAGACACAAGAAGGATGACTTGGGATGATACTAGAAAGAGTCTAAGCTAAAGGATAAATGTGAGTCCCAGTGACCACACTGTCATTCTTTCTGGTCAGTGACGGATACTCTGCTGTAGTCTTTGTCAAGTAGTAGAAAATGACATGAATGTAGTTTTCACAATTCTCCTTTGATGGACATCTTTTAAACCTATGTTTCTTTTCAAATTCTTATAGTGTGATATTTATTCCTTATTGTCAAGGAAGTCAACTTAAAGCTTTTCTCTGGGTGGGAAATGTGAGCACATTTCCCAGAATGATTAACAGAGGGCAGACGACCTCTCTCAGAGTGGATGGCTCTTTCCATCAAGGGTCAGGACCCAAGGATGAATGAGTAAAGCAATTTTAATTGCCTGCCTGATTTTGTTTTTTGTTGGTGAGTGTGTCTGTCCTGTTGTTAATGATGCCACTGTCCTTTATGGACATCAGAACATTCTTTGGCCTTAAATGTAGATTGAGGAAAAAAATATCTCCAGGAATCCTCCAGGCTAGATTGTCCCTTCTCAGGGAACCCAGCTGTTGTTAGACTACCCAGCCTGTTTCATATATGTCAATCTAATAAATACCATTTCATATAACATATAATTATGTATATAATTATATATAAATATATAATATAACATATATAAATAAAATACAAACTATATAATCAATGTGTATTTGAGCTAAAATAAAACTATAGGATCTAGCACATGCAAAGAAAAATTTGTCTGCTTCAATTTACCTTTCCACTATGAGCCTCCTAACCAAAACTTAATTCAGTGAAAATTAGTTCAATGTTACACAACCCAGCTAGAAACTCAAACATGGGAAACTTTTCTTTTTCTTTTACTTGTTGACTTTATAGATATATGAGGCAACATTCTGCTGAAGTAATTCCATTGGTTGGCATGTTCATGACTTACACTGACAAGTTACATACATGTGCTGAAGTCAACGGGGGTCAGAAGATGGCCTTGGATCCCTAGAGCTGGAGTGACAGGTAGCTGTGCCCTGCCCTATTTAGGTATTAAGAACGAAATTCTGGGAACAAATCTCCACTTCTCTGGAAAAATTAGCAACTCTTCTTAATTGCCAAGTCATCTCTCCAGCAAACTAGGTTTAATATCTCAACTTTTATGTTTGCACATCACAAATGGGGTATCTCTCCTCTGTTGAAGTGGTGAGAGTTTTTGTACACTGCATTTAAAAGTTAGAGTCTTGGAAGTCTGCTCAGTTCATTTTGCCTCCGTTGATAAATGAGCACAGTAGCTAGAAGTGATCTTGCAGTGATAGAGTTCTGACCTCTATGCATGACTGGCAGCTGCAACCAGAGCTAATGGCTGTGGAAACAGCAGCCTTTTATTGCTCTTTAAACTTAGGGCACAGTCAAAACAAATATACAGGGAGCTATTGACATTGTGTGTTTTTGTCTTATGTGTTTACTTTTTCTCTCATGAAGTGACTATGCAGAAACAATGAATAATCAAACAATGAAGAGGTAATGACCAAGGGCCTTTGTTCATGTGACATGTCAACACCCCAAGGCAGAAGCCAAATGGCAGTTTCGATTTTAAGGAAACTACATGAGCTGAGGAGATACCTTGGTGGTTATAGTACATGCTATACAATCATGGAGTCTGGTGTTCAGACCCCTACAACCTATGTATATGGTGGATGGGCATGCAAACTGGCTAGTGAGACCAGCCATATTGGAAATGTCTAGACTTGCCTGCCTCAGAGAGTAAGTTTAAAGAGTCATCAGGGTGAAGCCCAACATTCATCTTATTGCATCCATATGTATACTCAAACACCTGCATACCTAGATATATGCAAACACATGGAAATACACCACAAACACTCAAAACTCCTCTCTGCACTGACTGTTTCAACTGGCTTCTCTCAGCTTCTTATTGAACTGCTCTGCATGACCTCATACTAACTTTGGCAATATGTTCTTATCTTCCAGCTCCTCTTCATTCTCTGGTTCCCTCTGTCTTTACCTGCAATCTGTCTCTATCAAACTGTCCTAGTAAATTTTCCTCCTCCTCCTCTTCCTCCTCCTCCTTCTCCTCCTCCTCCTCTTTTTTCCTCTCCCTCTCCTTCTCCCTCTCCTTCTCTCCCTCTCCCTCTTCATCTCCCTCCCTCTTCCTCTTCCCCTCCCTCCCTCCTCCTCTTCCTCTCCCTCCTCCTCCTTCTTTCCCTCCCTCCCCTCCCTCTCCTTCTCCATCTCCTTTTCCCTCCCTCTCTCTCTCCCTCTTCCCCTCCCTCTCTCTCTCCCTCTTCCCCTCCCTTCTCCTCCTTCTTCCCCTCCCTCCCCCTCCCTCTCCCTCTCCATCCTTCTTTAAGCTGCTCCCTTCCTTCCTCTCTTTCCTCCTGGGTTGTTGTAAAAATTAACTGGGAGTTCTACTCTGTCTTTGATCATTTAGTTTCCAGATAAAGACACAAAACTTTTATATGTATAACTGATATGCCAAAGCTTTTAAGTTCAGACTCCATTTTAGAGAACCTCAAAAGTTAACAGGCTAGTATCTAGCATTTGTTTCCAAGTTGCCCCCCAACAAAACCTGAGCCTAGCTCCGGTCCCTAGACTAATCCCCAACAAGACCAGAGTTTCCAGGATACACCCTCAACAAGACCAGTGTCTCCAGGTTATTACCCCAATAAATCTGCACCCCAGGTTACAAGCCCACCCCTTGCCTAAGGACCACCAATGCAGAGGAGGGCAGAAGTTAAGTTTATGATATGACTTCCAGCACCAGCCAATTATGTTAAAGGCCACAACAGCTCTCCAATTAGATGCTTGTGGATGTCCTGCTTGCTGTTTACTATAAAACCTTGCCCCAATAGACATTCAGGGCTCCCCTGACCACCAAAACTGTCCTGCATGACAGCAGTGCACTGGGGTGTGGGGAGCTAGCTCGAATAGAATAAAAACCCTGCTGTGAGTTGCATCAGATTGGCTCCTGTGTGTGTTTTGGGAGGTCACTAACATTTCCCTGGCACAACATAACAAGCCTTAATACACTAAGGCTATGCAGATTTTCAACTCTCTAAGCTATTTTGTCTATTCTCCTATCAATAACCCAGAGATATGACTTGCCATGTTCTGCCTGGGCATCTGTTACTCCGACTAGACAGTCCTCATGACCAGTTCTCACCATCCCTTACCCCATGGTATCTTTCTTTTTTATCTTTCTCTTTTCTCTCCTCTCCCTATTCTTCTTGGTCTGTGCCTCAGTCTCCAAGCCCCAGAAACCAAAGCTCCACCTTCTTCTCTTCTGCCCAGCTATAAGCTATAGGCATTTCTATCCAAGCAATATTTTTAAATTAAGGAGCAAGGTTATATAATATCACTTGTATGTGAAGATTTTTTTCTCCCTGAGGCAACCAGAACTTGGGGGCCAGTATTTAGCATTACAATATGTATTAACAGACCAAATCTCAAAAATCCTGTCTCTAACTCAATCTATCAAATCTTTTTCTGGTTCATCACATTGTCTGCCCCTCAATCGCATTTCTCTTTCAAACATGACTCCTTCCTTCTACAGAACAACTTTAAGGACTAAAGGTGTGTGCTAAATGTGTGTCTATAATATTCCAGTTAGAGGGATTGAAAATGCGTGGTATATCTACATTCCAGCCTGATCTCAAAGAACTAGAAGGTCTTTAGATATGATCTCTTGCCAGAACAGTCATGTTCCTGGATTAAAATTTCTCTACAAAAGGCATATATCAGAAAACTTTAGGCACTTTTTATGCATAAACATTTTTAAATTGTGTATATATGTGTATTTGTAGAGAAGCATGACTTCATGAGTGAATGTGACTGCAGGGGCCAGAAAAGGGCATCACATCTTCTAGATTTGGAGTTATAAGTGTTTGTGTGTCACCTGAGTTAGGGAACTAAACTCATTCTCTGTAAAAGTAATATGCGTTCTTAACCATTGAGATAATTCTCCAATCCTCGAGTAAATTTTAAAAATAGATAAATAAATAAATGCATCTAACTTATTATTAGATTAATAGATTGCTGACACTTGCATTTACAGTACTGATTTCTTAATTTCTATTATTCATTTAACAACATTGGAGTACCTTTACTCTAATGAAGTGTTGACAGTTTTCTCACATTGCCGTTGGCCAGAGGAGGATTAGCAATCTCTTGAATTTATTTTGTCTTCATTGGTACATGAGCACAGTGACTCTATGACAGGACACTAACCATCCTCGTTAGTCAACATGGGCTTAAGAATTCATGAGGTGACTAATAAGAGCAATTCTCATAATAGAATGCAATGTAAAGCAAGGATATCCAAAACACTCAATGAAGGACTCAGGACTATATAAGCACATTGCAGCTGCAAGGTCTGAGCCCATCAGGCCTATTAAAGTAGAACTAAAATAACAAAAGGCCCATGAGATTGCTCAGTGGGATAAGGGCATTTGGCACACACCTGATACCCTGAGTTGAATCCCTGGGACTTGTATTTTTAAATCAGACAGCCAACTCCTGAAAATTAACTCTCATCTCCACACTGTACAATGTCTGCACATGCATGCTCATACACCTAATCTTACAAACATATGCAATCATTTGCTTATTTTAAAATATCATCAAAATCAAGGAACATATGCCCATTTCTCTACTCAGAAATTCACATTGGGTAAATTGAGTGTAAGATGCATGCTGCACAGTATAATAATAATAATAATAATAATAATAATAATAATAATAATAATAAATAATACATGCAAATATAGCATCACTCACATCATCATGAATTAGAAGATAACTGAGATATATGGAACACAATAGAAAAGAATGCATAGGACTGCTGCACTCATGAACTCACAGCAGCTGTGGCTGCTGTACACCATCTACACAAGAACATGCTGGTCAACATTCCGCAACTGAAGACAAAGAGACACACATACTTCCTTCCACACCTAATTGGGGAGTAATGAGAGTTGATAGCTTTGGGTGGAGTTGGAATATATCGGTTTTCTTTAAGGATATAGCCCATAATAGGCCAGCCTCACATCATTAAATAACAGAAATTAGACATAGCAATTCACAGGGAAAAAAAAAAAAACAACACAAAGCTGGGAATAGGTAGGAAATATAATGGAGAGCTAGAGGGACACACATGGAGCAATGTGTACAATCAAACTAGATTGTATGAATGTATGAAATTCTCAATAAATTAATAAAAAGATGTGTCTATTTGAAAAATCTGTTTATCTATGGGAAACTTAAAAAATGTGTGTCAGGGGGCATTTAACCTGAACTAAAAAGCCAAGGACAGTTAGAATATAGAGAACTGGTACAGTTGACATGCAGAGGGTTTATACCAGGTTTTCTGCATTTCCAGGTTAGTGTTTTTCATGGGATTTCTGAATATGCAAAAGAGTAAGTCATTTTTTCTCTTGGACTTTTTTCCTTCTATTTGTGTTTTTATCTTATTATAGCTTATTATATTTATATTATAATCCTTTAAAAACCTGTTTGTTTACTAATGAGAAATGGAAAGAGGTGATCCAGATGGGAGGGGAGGTGGAGAGGAGCCAGGAGGAGTAGAGGAAGGGACACCAATAGTACTTATATAATATGTAAGAAAAATATTCTCAATAAAAGAAAAACTTAGAAAGAATATGTATAAAGAAATTACCATGCTTTAGTTGGGTAAGGTACAATGGGAAATGTCTAGTTTAAAAGACAAGAAATATTTTTGAATTTGTATGGAACTGTGATTGAATGGTGTCAGAGCTATTTAAAATGAAATAAGAACCCCTCTATGCTTCAATTATGTTTTATCATCTGTCTATCTATCTATCTATCTATCTATCTATCTATCTATCTATCTATCTATCTATCTATCTACTAGAGGTTTCATACAATGTACATGTAGGGTCAGAAGACAACTTGTGAGAAGTGGATCTTCTACCCTGTGGTTCCAGAGAATTTTCATGCATGGTAGAAAGTACCTTTACCTGTTGAGTCATCTCTCTAATCATCAACATCCCTCTGTCTTATATTGAAACTCTAATACCTCATAGCACAGTTATATTTAGAGCAAGGGCTTTACAGAGTTGATTACAGTGAAGTGAGTTCCTTGCCATAAATTTCAATTGAATCTGATAGGTGTTCTTTGCCTGTGTGTATCCCACTCCCCCCTCTCTCTCTCTCTTTCTCTCTGTCTCTGTCTCTCTGTCTCTGTCTCTCTCTGTCTCCCCCCCCCCATGTGTGTGTAGTGCATATGTATACATGTGTATGGATACCTTAGGCCAATCTTGAATACTATTCTTTAGGTGCAATAAAACTTATTTTAGATACAGGATCTCTCACTGGTATGAAACTCACAGATTTGGTCAGTGTTGGTTGCCCACAATCCCAACAGATCCATGCCTACTCCATGATTATAGGGTCCTCACTGGACCCTAGTTTTTATGTAGCTTTTGGGCATTGAACACCCAATCTTACACTTGAACAGTAATCATAAGACCCAATAAACTGTCTTTCAAACTACATATTCTTAAAAGAAGAAGAAAGGTGGCCAAAGAAACAGTCACTGAGAACCATATCCGTGGAAGAGTGGCCTGTGATGAATCAGTAAAGAAACAAGCAGATGTGATTCAAAGAGAGATCCAAAACAACAACAACAACAACAACAACAACAACAACAAAAACCAGGGCCACAAGTTGGGGGAGTCAGAGTTTAATATTGAGTATCTTCTTCAAACACATTTTTCTCAATTCTTTTCTTCTTCTCTTTTCTTTCCTATTCTTTTCTATTCTTGCCTCTTCTCTTTCTTCCTTTTAACTTGTTTCTTACTTTTCCTTTTTCTTTCTTGATGAGGGATCTCTCACTGGCCAGAAACTCTAAAAGAAGAATAAGACAGCAGGCTAATAGGCCCAGGGATCCGTGGTTCCTGCCCTCCCAGTGACAAGATTACAAGTGGGAACAACCATGCCTTTCATGTGGACACTCCAGAGGAAGAGACAGGCAGATCTTTATGAGCTCAAGGTCAGTCAGTCTTCAAGTGAGTACCAACTAGGGAACACAATGAAACTCTCTCTCAAAGTCTAATGAAAGAAAATGAACAAATATGTATCACCTATCTGCCTTTCTTAAGTGAGTTCTAGAGATCAAACTAACTTTCTCATGATTGCCTGGCAAATGCTTTACCCACTGAGTAAAATTCACAGAATCTTAACTTATCTCTCAATCTTTATAACATCCAAAGAGTATTTTAAATTTAGAAAATTAGACATATACTAATTTCTCATACATAAGATATTTAAATATATTCTTTTAAATAAATTTAAACAGAAAAAAAAAAACTTGGTGATGTGTCATAAGAGCAAATGAGAGGGAGGTTACTTTAAAAAAAATTTCCTTAGACTCCCATACTAACACACTCTTGTTATTCAGTAAAAAGAATGATATTTCTTTGAAGCAATGTTGATATTGGCTTTAATTCACTGATTTGATCTTATAATAGAAATTTGCTAGTACAAATGTTTTTAATTCCTTTTATTCATCCATTTCATCAATGCTATAGAAGTGTAATATTTTGTAGGTTTTTCTTTCCTTTTTTCTTTGTGTAAAGTTAAATCACACATGTGAGCCTATAAATAGAGGTGTTTTTTTTAATTTAACAAAAGGATATTATCTTCCATATTCCTTAAGGAGTATGCTCAGGAACAGTAACCTGCGTTCGTTATGTCTCTGAGCCGATATTTTAAAGAGGAATATAGTAGAAACAAGTGATGTTTTTCTTCTTTAGAAACCTATATTCACATTCAAAATGCCTGTGAGCCCATTGTGACCCTTTGGCTGTAAGAGATGCCAAATTTAAAAGGCTCTAAGAGTCTCAAGTTTCAGCTTTATAAATGGAAGTCACTTATCACTTGAATGCAGTGGCATTCTTTATGTCTTTTAGAAAAAATGTCTTTATCTCTGTAATAAAATCATCCATAATTCAATTCTGAATATTTTCCTAACCTGCTCATAGTCCTTGCCTTTGTATCTAACAAATTTAATGTCTATACTCTACTAACAAAGAATTATTTCAAATCTTAGAATTCTCCACTGTGCTTCCCAACTGTGACCCTACATAGATGGTATTTCTTCTGACTAGGTATTTTAATATATTTCTTTCTATGTGTTTAACCCAACCAATCTCATCCATGTTTTTCACCCAGCTAATTAAAACTTCATTCTTATGTCCATTCATGCTTCTTGCCCAGCTCATAAACCACTTGCTCTAGAAACCATCCACAGAAGATCAGGTCTAGGATTGCTCAGCCTATTGAATTTGTCTTCAACCAAATCCAACTCAAAAGAGTGAATGGCACTCTTTCCATATCTGTGAATTGGAGAAAGTGATAGTTTCTACTGGTCCTTCTCCTTTTCTTCAGTGTGACAGTTAATATTAATTATCAATTTTACAGGATCTAGAATCACCTTGGAGATAATCATTTGAACATGTCTGTGAAAGGCTATCTCTAGATTGGGTTCACTGAGCTAGGAAGACATACCCTAATTGTAGGTGGAGTCATTCCATGAGCTGGAAACCAAGCTGAATCAAACAGAGAAAGTAAGCTGAGCACCAGTATTCCTCTCGACTTCCTGATTTCATGTGCAATGTGACAAGATGCTTCAAAAAACTTCTAACACCACCTTTCCCTGTAAATGATGAAATGCACCCTTGAATGGTAAGCCAAATATTCCCTTTATCTCGTATATTGCTGCCTTTGTTTGAATGAGCATGGCTCCCCAGTAGGCTCATACATTTGCTTGCTTGGTCCCTAGAGGATGAAATTGTTTGGGAAGCATTAGAAAGTATGGCCCTTTTGGAGGAGGTTTGTCACTGGGTTGGGTGTGAGGATGCTTTGAGGTTTCGAAGGACTCAGCCCAGTCTGAGTGTCACCCTCTCTGTTTCCTACTTGTGGGTAAGGTGTAAAGCCTCCATCACTGCCTGGCCACCATGCCTGTCTTTTTCCTGTAATGTTCCATGTTATATGTTCATGGGCTCTCACCCTCTTAGTGTAAGCCTCAAACACATTCTTTTCATTTATAAGTTGCTTTGGTCATGGTGTTCTATCAAATCAACAGAAAAGTAACCAGTACAGATGGTTTTTGTCAGATATTTTATCACAGCATTCAGAAAGGTAATGGACATAAATCTAAAAATGCATAACGCTTCAGAAAGTTTAATACCCTTTCTCCACATTCCCTGACAGGATACTTTCTACCGGCAATTCAAACTCCAATACCTACAAATGCCTGGTCTAGTCCTACCCACAAGGACAAGTTCTGCAGCACAACAGATGGTCTCAATTTGTAGCCTATCATCAGAATAATCCGTGTCTATCCTGTCTTTCCAACATTGTACTATTTCTAATAGTTTTGTTTGTAATTATGAGAGGGCTTTGGCTCTCCTCTTACTTATTCACCTATAACCACTGAGAGACATAGAAAATACATAGCAAACAAAAGCTCCATATCTGAATCACAACAATGCCTAGTTACTCACTAGCAAAAAAAAAAAAAAAAAAAAAAAAAAAAAAAAAAAATAGCATAACTATGGTAAACATAATAAATATTTTCAAAGAAAGTGAAGGACTGTTTTTAAAAGATCTTCATAAGAATTTTTGCTTTCAGTGTACCTCCAAACACTCTGAAATTTTGAATAGAGTTGTAAAAATTTACTCTATGGAGAAAATGCATTTTGTATGGATATGAATCCATATGTATATTTAGAGTCATTTGAATTAAGTTATGAACATTGACATTAAAACAAACTAAACAAAATATACTAAATATATTCTAAATATAAACAAGCTTGTTACATAATAGAGTATTCTGAATATTCTGAAAAGAATATTCAATAGAATTAAACACAATAAGATCAGCATTACAACTATATCCCGAAACTACTCTATATAATTCACATCTACTGATATTCTCAAGAATTAATTTACACTTGTCTTAATGAAAACATACATTTTATAGCTGAAATACTAAAATTAAAAATGAAAAACTAAAAGTACTGAAGTATAGCTTACATATTCACAACAGTTAATGTGACGCTCTTCATATATAGTGTGTATGCATGCATGTGTGTGTGTGTGTGTGTGTGTGTATGTGTGTGTATGTGTGTATAGTTTGTGCATACATATAAATGTGCAGAGGCTACTATCACTGCCTGTCTTATTCCACTGAGTCAGATTCTCTCCCTGAATATGTAGCTAGAATGGCAGGTAGAAATCAGTAGTGGCACTCTTGTCATTACTGAACACTACACTGGATTGATGGGCTTTTGCGTTCCTACCCAGCGTTTTCATGGCTGCTGGTCTTTCCTATGCAGGTTTATATTTACAGAGCAAGTGCTCTTACCCATGAGCCACCTTCCAAGCTCTCGTTTTGGGATCATTCTGTTATGATACCAAACAGGCTATCTTTCTATAAAATAAATTATTTACCAACAATAAAATGCATTATAACTTATAAAGTTCAGAGTTGCCCAAAGTTAGGGCTTAAATGTGTTTGATGACTGCCAGTCATTCCTGGTTTTAAGGTGAAGAGAACAAAATTATCTAAAGTGGAATCTAAGGGTTGGCAAGATATTTCAATAGTTAAGAATGCATGCTGCTCTTGCACAGGAATGAGTCTGGTTCCTGTCTCCCATATAGAGTGGCTCACAATTGCTTGTAACTCTAGCCTCCAGGAATCAATAATTCTATCTGGCCAAGCTTGTCACTGCATGTGGACATGTGTCCAATACACACACACACACACACACACACACACACACACACACACATGCACACAAAAGCACACATAATTAAAATATTTGAGGGATAAATGATAGATGATAGATAGATAAATAGATATAGATATAGATATAGATTTAGATTTAGATTTAGATTTAAATATAGATATAGATAAAATGTCATTAAAATGTGAGGACTGGAGTTTATTTCTCATTTAAGAAGAGAAGAAAAATCAAGGCATTTTCCTATCATCAGGTACCTTAATGAGCATCAAGACTATGTTTTTACTATACAGATGAGAAAACAACACACAAGTAGCATTTTCTAGGTTCATGCATGTTCACAGAGAGAATTCATGTCCCTTACACCACACAGAGGTTATGTTAGTTTGTATAACTGCAATCTATTTAACATTCTGGAAAGAAAATATAAGTTGTTCATTTTAGAGACATTCTGACTTCCTCTCACTTTCATCCACACCATTCCTCTGGTCCTTTTCCCAAATTCTTTTGAAAAAGCCAGAGGAAATATTGTTAGTGTATTACTTGTATTTTCAATATACCAAACTAACCACTGAGCCAGATATTTACAGATATGAGACTTCAATAGGGAGTTATTAATTATTTAATTACCCAAAGCTTTCCTCTGTGTGAGGTGGTCATCTCAGGTATATGACATGTAACATAAATTTGATATGCACAGGGACATATCGTCTCCCTTAACATTCAATCAAGTGTTTAAGGAGAAAACTGGGATGGTTAGAAGAAACTGCTTAAAAACTATTGACATCGAGTGGAGGGAAAGGACTGAATGATGAGAAAGAGAGCAGAAGATCATGATATAATTAATGCTTTCTGCAGAGACTTGAAGGGAGCCTGTATGTAGTGCCACAAAGATGCAGCTGGAACCATGGGATATGATATCCACAGAAATGTCATCTCCCCTTTGGTAGAAAATACCAGTTGGCTAACATATAATTATTCACAGCTAAAAATAGCCTTTGTGGAAACCATCGTAGCTTGGCTTTATTTCTTCAGATGATTACCGTTAGGGATGGTGATCGTGTGTCTTCACCACACATTTCTGGGAACATTAACACAAACCATTGGATTACCTTTTCCTAGATTCTTCGCACAGGCTATTTCTTACTTCAACCTAAAAGAAATGGGGTTTGAGTCCTCTAGCTACTGTACAAGGTCTGAAACTAGGTGATATTTTTTAAAGAAATGTGAGATGGTTAAGAGGAAGCATTTGCTAGGAGATGGAGGGGTGGGTATGCATTTCATCCACCACTAACAGCGAAACTCACAACTTCTTCCCATTGTTAGCATGAGCCTCTCTGTGTGGAATAAAGAGTCGATTAGCTTTGATGTGATTTACAATACATGGGTATTTTTAACTTATCAAAGAGTTGGGTGCTAGAGAGACGACTCAGCAATTAAGAGTACTTGTTGTGTTTTGCAGTGCACCTAAGTTCCATTCTGTAACTCTGGGGGCACTGGACACCTTTTTATGGCCTCCTAGGGTATACCCATACATGGTATCCAGATATATGACTGGGTTTGTCGTCCAGTGAATTTGTTATATTTAAGAGTAATGTGTGATATGGGCAGGCTTTAAGATAAATGAACATTGCATACTGCACTTATATAAATAGCAGGTATGCTCCAGAGTTTAAGCAGTTCATAGTTTTCCTGAGCTGGAATGAGAATCCCTGTGAGTAGTTCCCTATCACTATTGGAAGGTATAATTCACAGGCAGTGTGCTAACTTGACTGGTCTTGTTCATATACTACCCATGCTCAAGGGGGCTTCAGACTTGACTTTAAAATAGCAGGGGTCAGAAAGCTCTAGAACATTCTATCATTTAATCATTAAGTTTTATTAATTTCTGGAGTACCAGGTGTAATGCGATAGGTAGACATTTGTCAAAATAAAGGTGTTTCCTGGGGGGGGGGGCAGGAAACAAAATACATTATTTTATCTATTTGCTTAGCTTCACCCAGAGAGCCCAGTGCTGTAGGAAGAAAGAACTTTTTCCCTTGTATCCCACAACACTGAATCCAAGAAACAAGAGCTTGCTTATCTTGTTCCCTTGATAATTTTAATTAATTAATTAATAGTATTCCAATTACATTGGTCTTCTTCATAAAGTTTGTCTAATAAAATTAATTTCCTATGGGAGTTTGGATAATGAATACGTGGTATATAAATTGTCTATCTCCTAATTAGTGAACAGAATTCAAACACTTAAAATCAATATGATGAACACTAATTAATATTCAGTTCTACCTGCATGGTCAAGTTTGCTCCCAGGTGGTAAAATAGTTTTAGAATATCATTAAAGACTCTTGATTATCAAACAGGGAAATACATGTCCTATTGTGATGATTTGTTTCAGTTGTTAATCTAGTGTCACTTGGAAGTGAGACTCAATGGACTGACTAGATTACATTGTCCTGTGGACATGTCTGTGGAGATTCTGTTGGTTACATTGGTTAATTTGGAATGATGTAGCCCACTGTCTACAGCATCATCTAGGTTTTGTTTGTTTCTGTATAAGAGTGGCAGGAGGGAGCTCAGTAGAAGCCATGTATGCATTAATTGATTTCTCCCTGCTCTTGAATTTGGATGTGTTATGATTTGACTAGCAGCTCTTTCCAGTTCCTACCACTCTGATTTTTCCCACAAACAAGAACACAACTATAGGATCTCTGCTAAAATGTTTGTGTTGTTTTGTCACAGTGGCAGGAAGTATAAAAAATTATATCCATATAACAGCATGAAAATGAGGAAGTGTAACTTTTGAAAAAGTACCTTTTATTCAACAATTTTTTTGAATGCCAACAAAATGCAAGATATAACAAAAATAGAAACAAACCACAGCCTGTGTGATTTTACAGAGCATCTCAGATAGGGAATGCTTATATCAGCTGATTTGTGGGGGATTGCCATGACTACCTTATTTGATGTAGAAGAGACAAACCTGGAAGTGGGTGGCACCCCTCCCTTGATTTAATAATCAGTACTTGTATTAAAGTAGAGAACACCAGCAGAGAACCTGCCCCCTATGCACTCATTCCTCTGCCCTTGACTCTGACTGTGATGTGAGTGGCAGCTAGACTAAGTTCCTGCCTTAACTTCCTCACCGTGATAAACTGTGACCTGAAAATTTAAAGAAAGATAAATTCTTTTTCCTCTTAGTTCCTTTTTTGTCAGAATGGTTTATCAAAGTCACAGAAATGAAAGTAGAGCACATATTATATGTAACATGTGTGCATAGGAAAAAGATGCAGACTTCTAATTACATTTGTCTAATAGGTCATGTTTCTTATGCCTAATTATTTTATTTTGGAATTAATGCTTTTTTAAAAAGTAAAGCTAACTGGGGAGCTGAAGCACTACTATGACCTTTTCTAACTAATGCTGTGAGCAAATGCTAGACTGAAATGCAAAACAAAAACAACAACAAAGCAAAATATTAGTTAACACTATATATCCAAGTTGCAATTACATAAAAATTAAAAACATGCATTTTACCCTTGTCTGTGCATTGAAGAGGAGATAGAACCTGTAGAGACCACCTCCAGTAGATAGGTATGGCCACGCTGGATGGTTGGGGCCACCCACTCATCTCAAAGATTTTAAACCTAGAAATGTTCCTGTCCACATGAAGAACAGGGACAAAAATTGGAGAAGAGACTGAAGGAAGGGCCATCCAAGTACTACCCCACCTGGGGATCCACCCTGTCTGCAGACACTGAACCAGACACTGTTGTCAGTTGCTAAGAGGCACTTGCTGACACTGGTGTGACTGCTCCTTGGGAGATTCGGAGAGCAACTTACCAATGCATACGTGGATGCTTGGAGCCAAACATCAGACTAAGCTCAGGGACCCCAGTAGAGGAGCTGGTGGAAGGACTGGAGAAGCAGAGGGGGATTACAACCCCATAGGAAAAACAATATAGACTGGCCAAACCACCCAGTGCTCCTAGGGACTAGACTACCACCAAGGAGTGTACAGGGAGGGATCCATGGCTCCAGATACATATTTAGCAGAGGATGGCCTTGTCTGACATCAATGGGAGGGGATGCCCTTGGTCCTGTGGAGTTTGATGCCCCAGCATAGTGGGATGCTGGAGCGGTGGCGTGAAGCAGGAGAGGGTGATAGAGCATCCTCATAGAGGCAAGAGGGAGGAAAGGGCAGATGTGGGATGGGGTTTGTGGAGGGGTAACCAGGAAGTGGGATGACATTTGTGATCTAAACAAATGGAATGATTAATAAAAAACAAAAACAAAAGAAGAAATTAAAACTATAAATGGTATTATTAAATGCATATTAATTGATCATATTGTGGTAAACTAGACCCATTCATATATACTCATGAGTAAAATCTTGACTAACAATATATTGTGGTTTGGACATTAAATGACCCCTCATAGGCTCATGAAGTGGTGCTGTTTGTGAAGTCTGTGGAGCCTTTCCAATGTGGGGGCTCACTGGACTAAATAGGTCTCTGGGATGTCCTTCAGATTCCACTTCAAGTTCACTCTGCTTCCTGACCACAAATATAATGTGACCAGCTGGTCTCCTTCTGCCAGCTCCAGTTTCAACCCTTATGGACTGTATACCCCTAGGTCTACAGGCTCCACCCTCATGAACTGTACCCCCTAGATCTTTCAGTCACAATAAACCTGTCCTCTCTTCAGTTGCATGTGTTGGTGCATTCTATCACAGCAATGGGAAATGCGACTAAGATGCATGTTTTGTGAAGACTTATGTGGGGACTTCCATAGAGACCCCCCCCTTAGAAGAACCTTAAGCAAAATGGGTCTCCGAGGTTCATGAAACAGCTTTGCTATTTATTCCATATAATATTCATTTGTGATTCTCCAATTTAAAGACTTAAGGATGTTGTGGTTGCAGTTGTTGGGGTGTTGTTATTGTTGTTGTATATTATTTGGTTAGTTTTTGGGTTTTTTTTATTTTGTTTTTTGGGTGGTTTTTTTTGCTTGTTTTTGTTTTGCTTTTTGCTATCTTCATCCTAGAAGAGCAGAGCCCATTCTCTTCAGAGAGTAGACTTATGAAATAGCGACAGGATTCCTTCTGTGATCACATTTCCCTCTATTATCTTCTTGGACAAGGAACTACTTGGAGATGGCAGGCATAGCAAGGACACCAAGGGCACTGCTCCAATACGCTATGAACAGCACAAGGCACATATTGCAGAGCCTGGGACTCCTACTCCTCACCAAAGCTGCCAACTGTTACACATCAATCCAAAGCATCTTTCCCTTCACTCTCCTGACATCATCTCAGGTTTCCCATCCTGTGCTCCAGCAGCTTTTATTTGAATTGAATGAGTGTAGGCAAATGTTAGCAGAAGGTAAAACATGGGAGATTGGGCATACGATGACCTGGTCAGTACAGTGCTTTCCCCGCAAGCGTGAGAGCCTCGGCTCCATTCCTAGACATGGTATAAAACACAGAACACGCACTCTAAAAGACAGGCATATTTTCAGTAAAAGAAACAGGCAGCTCCCTGGATCTCATTGGCCTGGAAGCCTCGCCTACTTGGCAGGTTCCAGGCTGGTGGATAAACTTGCTGTAACAACAATAACAAAAACAAAATAGAAGAATAGATGTGAAATAATAGCCAATGTTATTCTAACACACACACACACACACACACACATACCACCACCACCACCACCAGTATCACCACTAACAACAGAAACAACAACAACAACAATAACAATATATATAAAAGTGGAGAAAGGGATTTCAGATCTTGCTTTTCCCCCAAGTAGAGCTCTTCTTGAGAGTACAAAGTTCACTTTTCTGCCCTATGGCACTTCTTGATTAAAAGTAACTTACTAGGAGAGGAGGAAGCAGTTTTATGAGGTAAATGACATCAACACTCAGAAGGAATAATTAAATCCAACCTCACTGGTGATATTTGGAATCTAGATGCCAGTGTAGAAAAGCAGAGGTAATATACAAAACATAAACTACTTCCTTGGTAACAATGCCACACTTTCTAATCCCTCGGGGTAGCATAAGACATCAACTCATAACACTAAATACAAAACTCTAAATAAGTATTATATAAAATCTGTATTATTTCACTATCAGATCTAGATAACGGAAACCATAGAGGGGAGAAATTCTGGAGATGAGTGTACACAAGATGACCTCTGCAGAGAGTATCTAGCTCTCAGTCTAGTCAACAGAGCATGCTCTCCAAAGCCTGTCTTGCAAGAACCTGGAAGAGATGGGTACAATGATGAAAAACTCATAACAAGGCCTCAGTCCAGATAGGAGCATGGCACACCTCCAGGATCCTCTGTATTTCCCTCATCTCCTTACCTATATCTTTCCAAGTCTCAGTACAATTAATTGTGCAGAGGCCCAAGAACCTGGAAGCTCCATACCTGCTCACCAGACTCAGAACCACTGAAACCTCCTGAAACCTCAGAGTGAACGCAGAAAGCCTCTGAAAGAGTCTGATCTAAAGAAAAACAAACAGAAATGCTATTTCTCTTAGAGGCTCCTGCCTCCTGTACATCCATCATTAGGATGCTAGAAGACCCGTGTACTCCCCCCCACTCTTCTCCATCCATCCACTCTGTAATACATCCTCTGATACTAGCCTTTCAGTTTCAATATTCATATGAAGATTCTTATATCAAATACTACTGGTAAATTGAGAACTGCTAGATCCACCAGAATAATTTCACCTACCTACTCTTTACCTTAGTTTACTGACTACACTCAGTTGCAAATATTCTTCCCATTTCTAATATATCCACTGAAAATTTTCTCATTTTCAACTTCTATGGCAATAGTATTTGCCTAATAATATACATATGTCTCTTTCTCATAATCCCAGATCTTGATTCACATTCTCATCCATTTCTGAAGCTCCCCCATTCATATCATAAGAAAGCTTTGCAAACTGACTTGTCCACAACTCTGTGAAGTACTGCACCATGGCAGGGAATACCACTTGTGCTTAGACTCTGAGCTCATGTTCCAAACATGGTATAAGCAATGATCTAACAGAAACTTCCTAATCCTCAGGTTCTCAACTTGAAGATGAAGAATAATAGAATTAGCCATTTTGTTGGATTGTTCCAATAAACTAGTACATTCATGGGGTTATTATTTGATGTTTGATGCATAAGGTGCAGCAATTAATAAGTCATTGGTAACGTGCTACTGCTTTTACTTTGCTGCTGGTTTCAGCTGGATTGCACTGTCCTGTGGAGATGATCTTCTGAGAGCTTTCATCAACCAATCCTCCCATTGCATCCGTGGGCTACTGGACCACCTATCATAGCAGCATGATTATCTACTATGTAATGGCCCTAGAGTATATGTTATATATAGCAATAGTAATAACTTGACCACAATGCCCATTGCTATGTTAGTATCAAATACCTGAAACTCCAGATGATGCTTGTTCTTTACTGTATTTCTGTCTCCAGACCATAGCTTAAGTTAAATAATTAGGATAAAGTCCAAATAAAGTTTAAGGTTAGAACTGTAATAAAAGCCAGAGCTTCAGGACCACTCTGACACCTGGGACACTGCTCCTACCCACCTGCACTCAGAGACCATGTCTAACATACTCTGGATTTGGAGGTAGTAGAGACTTTGTTC
The DNA here is from genome assembly GCA_028551405.1 of Uromys caudimaculatus. NCBI lineage: Eukaryota > Metazoa > Chordata > Mammalia > Rodentia > Muridae > Uromys > Uromys caudimaculatus. Next base: position 63,759,458 of record CM052711.1, on the reverse strand, counting down.
ACGTGCTAGCTAGCTCTGATTATAAACTTCAGGATCTGGCCAGCTTGTGTGTTCTCTGATCAAGGTTCATTAATGACCTTTTCCTCTGGTCCAGTTCCTGAGTCAATAGCCAGTTACCTCAAGTAATGGCCTCTGGCTGTGTGATAGTCCCAAGGAGAGGATGTGGGCCAATTAAGAGTTTTTCACACTTGCAAAGAGCTTTGTCCTGCTGAGCTCAGAACAGAATCAATCCTGGCTCTTTCACGAATGCAGAACCCTGCAAAATTAGAAAACCTTTTAATACTTATTGGAATCAAGTAGAGTCCATAAAGCCTGCAGAGAGCTTCCTACCTCTGAAGGGTAATGATTTCCTTCCCATTCACTATCATAAGCGATGCCCTGAGGCAAAGAGAAATAGCCAAACAAGATTGCAATTTTAAGAACTTCCATAAGAGATCAGATATTCGTGTTTTCACACTCCTTCAAGGTTTTGTGTATGTTTTTTTCTCCTGTATGTAACATTTCCATGTCAGCTGTGCTTCCATTATATGTGAAGTAATACAATCAAGCCAGCCAATCAAGACAACTGCATCTATGGATGAACTTCCTAAAATGGGAAACCCAGAGGAATTTCAGGCATAAGTGTTTAAAGATATTTAAGGGCTCATGGAAAAACAAGTGAACATATAAGACTAAGAAGCGAGATAAGAATGATGAAGGACACCCCAGCATAGGGGGCTGCTAGAGCAGTGAGGCGGGAATGGGGGTGGGGGAGCACTCTCATTGAAGCAATGGGGAGAGTGATAGGTTGGGGGGTGGCTGAGGGAAAATCTGGAAGGGGGCAACATTTGAAATGTAATAAATAGCCAAGAAATAAATGATGGACAGCAATACAGTCTCCAGTCATCAGATTGGTAAGCATTTGCTGTAGCTATTCTGTTGTTGACTGATACTTCTGAAAGTAACAGCACATAACATAATGACCCAAATACTGTTTTGTTGTCCTGCAACGCTCTTATGTATAAAGATAAAAATCCTTCTGCAGATTCTTCCTCCATTGATAGTCAAAAAAATCAAAAGATGTACTGGGTGTCAAGATATTCTTAAACTATTTAACTTTCAGGGCAGGGAACCAGGAAGGGAAATACAGTGGTTGGGATGTAAAATGAACAAGTAAATAAATTAAAAAAAAATTAATGGTGAAGATGATAAAAATTCTTTAAATTTCAAAATTACTTGCATGTAACATTTTGACACTTTTTAGTTAAGATAACAGTGCTTTAGTAATGTTCTGCTTTTGATAGAGGAAAAATGATGCATACATATTTATATATAATTTAAGTAATCTGCAGTGATTTATGATGATAAAGGTAAAATGACTGGTAATCCTCAAGGGAGGAAACACATATGAATATCCAATGAACGCAAGGTAATTTTAAACTTGTCATTTCTAAATATATCATAAAAGTCAGCATAGAGCCAGAAACCCAGAAGGTGGTGGCACACAACTTTAATCCAAGCACTCGGGAAGCAAAACTAGGCAGATCTTTGTGAGTTTGAGGCCAGACAGGTCTATAGCATAAGTTCCAGGAGAGCTAGGGCTACCCAATAAGAAATCCTGTCTCAAAAATAAAACAACAACAAAATGTCATCATGGAAATATATTTTAATGAAGTATGAATATTGGCATTTCTTTAAGGAGTTTGCAAACGTTTCCCAGCTGTGCATGGATTGTGCTTCTTTCTGTCTAGTGTCATAACACCCACACATTAAGGGATATGTTTGACATAGAAGGTCTTAGAAATTTAATGTAAATGTTTTAATCTTTCCCTGCCTACTTTCTTGGAATCAACCTGAGAGACACACTACTGGAGCCGTCCAGGAGGTATTTCCAGAGAAGTTAAACAGAGAGTGTGACATTGTCTCTCAGTGTGGGCAGCACCATCCCATAGGCTCGGGGTTCAGACTGAATAAAGGGGAAAATGACAACACATAGACTCACTAGCTCTGTTTCCAGAGCCACAGAGATGTAAGGTCACAGCCACTGGTCCCCCTACAAGCAAGAACTCATTCAGCCTCCTTTGCCTTCCCCAATACAAAAGACTATCCCCTGCCACATATATGGTCTGAACCATGGGTCCATAGATGTGTATTCTTTGGTTGGTGGTCCTAACTCCAGGATGACTGGGGGGGGGGGGGGGTGTCAGGCCCATTGACGCTGTTGCTCCATCCTTGGGGCTGCAAACTCCCTCAGCTCCTTCAGATCTTTCTCCAACTCCTCCATCTGGGACCTCACACTCAGTCCAGCA
>CM052711.1:63692940-63757070 GCA_028551405.1 Uromys caudimaculatus | reverse complement strand
GGCAGGTGGTTGGGAGGTGGAATTCCCTCATAGAGACGGGGAGGGGGAAGGAATAGGGGGTTTCCAAAGAGGAGACATTGGAAATGTAAATAAAGTATCAAAAAAAAAAAAAAAAGAAACTACATAAATAAATAAATAAATAAATAAATAAATAAATAAATAAATAAATAAATAAAAATAAAAAAAAGACTATCCCCTGGACTGTGGTCCTAAATAAACCCCTTCCTGCCTTGAATTGCAGGTATTATAGTTTGCATGTGAAATATATCCCAGAGGCTTACATGTTTAATCACTGGGTCTCCAGTTGATGGTTCTCTTTGGGGAGGTTATGAAATCGTTGCTGAAGGTTTGTCATTCCAGATGCTGGGGGACATACTGTATGTGATTGTAGCTTATTCTATCTATCATCTGTCTGTCTGCCTGGCTCTATCTCTTTGTCTATCTCTTTCTCTTTCTCTCTGCTTCCTCTGTGTAGCTGAACAATGAATGATCAGATAGCCTGAACTCTTGCTTTCTAGCCTCCTCTGCCAATGCAATGATAGATCCTATCCATCTGCAAATGTAAACCAAAGGAAACCCTTTCTTCCTTCCCTAAGTTGCTTTTGTGATGGCATTTCATGACAGCATTAAAAGTGTAAGCAAGCCATCAGAGGCACAAGGAGCAAAATGATTGAAAATGTTAGGTATTCAATGAAATCAATAATGTGAAAAACATTCAAATTATGAATTGATCCTATTTATGAAAAATGACAAGAAATAATAAGAAAAATCCTATAAGTCTAAGAGCAAAAGTAGCAGCTTGGGAACAGTTCTTTGTATTTTAATAATGAAATGAAACTTATTTAACAACAAAGAGCATTTCTCTCTCAGAGAGATAAAGACAAGTGGGCATTATATTTGCTTATGTCATGAAGGAAAATGGATTTAAGAAACTCATGTGGTTCACACACAGCTGTGCTTCTCCTTGTGCTGAGCATCCCCAGAGAGGGAGCGTCACCTCACAGGTATGTAGCACTCATGCCCACTCGTCTCCTTTTCTGGAATCTCTGGAGGAAGGCACAGCAACCCATGTTAATCAGATGAGTAAAGACTTGTTATCACTGGCTCTGTCTTGATTTTCCTACTTTTGTTTATTCTATGAAAAACAGAGAGGTAAAAGACTCCAGGACATGTATTGCTAGCTTAAAACTATTGCTAGCTTAAAACTATCTTCCCTCATATAATCAAGAAATTATATTCTGGTTTCCCACTGTACACCTCTGTCCCATTTGCTACATTTACTAGGAATTGGAAATATATATATCTCAAGAGATAAGTGTTCACAAGTCTATAGACAATAGCTCAATTATGTCTTTTAGAATAGATGCACTAAGAAAAATGATCACAAGTTGAGGTCTTTGAGAGCACATTTCTTTTGAATATATTCACATTTTGCAAATGAATGTCTTGTTGTTGTCATTGTTGCTTTTGTTCTTTGTTTTTTGTTTCCTAGAGAGGAAGTCTCACTATTGAAACTAGCTCAGGGGGCTGCAGAGATGACTCGGTGGTTAAAGTCGTATATAACCCTGCAACAACCAAGTTGCGTTCTCACAATATTGGGCAGCTCATTTACATCACTGGAGCCAACATTGTGGAACTATCTTCAACTGTCTTCAGTCTCCCTGAAACTTCCTTCATCAAAGATGACTTTGTGTGTGTGTGTGTGTGTGTGTGTGTGTGTGTGTGTGTGTGTGTGTGTGTGTGTGTGTGAATGCATATGCACTACCGTGGATGTTTGTACAGGCATGTGAGTGTATGTTTGTGTGTCGACCAAAGATCAATCTTAGGTGTCATTGCTCAAGTGCTCTGACCTTTGATTTTATTGGCCTGGCACTCACCAAACAGGCTATGTTGCTTGGCCAGTGAACTCTGGGACGCTTCTCTGTCTTCCTCTCCAGTGACAACAGCCTCCTATTATGTCCAGCATTTTTACGTCCTGGAAATCAGACTCGGAACCTTGGGTTTACAAGGTAAGCACTTTACCCAGTTATCATATCACAGAGGAACCATTGCCTATTTCATAGGTTCATGCTGTCATATATAAAATATATATATAACTCTAAAGTTGTCTATAACTCCTCTGGTGTTCCTCACCCCTGAAGAGTATTTTCAAGCATAAAATAAGTGGTGTTTGACTGAGTTTCACATTTGGTATGACTATCCTATACATGACATTTTAATAAAATTGTATTCCTTTCATCTGGTCATTGGCTCATGACAAGTAATTATTCAAACATAATCATCAAGTTTTCAAACCACAAGTACAGTCGTAGATTTGTTAAAACATACTTTTAAAAAGGGTTTTTAAACACTTCATCCCCCCACCTTCTGGCCCACTATCCAAAGGTCGGAGAGAAAAGATGATGAATAGGAGAAGGGGATGTGGACCTGGTTCAGTGTAGCTCTTTGGGATGATTCAATCTCCATTTATTAGGATACCAGCCGTCTAGTTCAGTAGTTTTAGGATACTTAACAATCAGCATCAGTGGTGGCACAGTCCAGCAAAAAGAGCCAGGCCTCCACCAAATCAGCGCATGCCAATGGGAGCTCCCAGAACCAGATGTGACACCAGTAGAAGTTTTCTGCCTTGCCTCTGTCAATAAAACGAAGATCAGCGAAAACTCGAGACTAATGAAGTGTGGCCAGGTTAGCTATGCAAACTCACCGTCACTGTCTATTGAGTCCTACTTATACTCTCTCCAAACATCATGCGTCCACCCACTGGTCTTGCCTTAGCAAAAGGCCATATGAGTCTACATCATATGAACCAACCAGAAATGTCCACTTCAGAGAAGTCTGAACTTCCCCACAAGTGGAAAAGTATTATGTCTGCACCTGGACATGCAAAAGCCAGCACTGCTTCCTCAGGTTGGAATGCCTCTGAATACTCATTTTCTATGACGACTCATCCTTACCCTCCACATTCCCCAGCTCTGTTATTTTGGCAGGATTACAAGCAAAGGCTCTCTCTCTGCCTCTGTGCCTGCTGCCTTAAGCAATAATACGTATCTGCCAGCTGTATTGTCAGAACTGTTTCCTAAAGCTTGATCTTGACTTTTTGTGTGTGGGTACATGCATTTATAAGTGAAGTTCCTAGGGAGGCCAGAAGAAGAAAGGCATCAGATTCATTTGATCTGGAATGACAGGCAGTTGAGGGTCACCAAAATAAATAAGAACTGTACTCTGACCCTCAGGAAGAGCAGCACACACTACTGAGCCATCTCTCAAGACCATCTACATCATGCTTGAATTAAGTTATACTCCTCCTTTACTTTCCTTCAAATATGACAATTTTGACACCAAATACAACCCAGATAGAAATTCAATAATATATATTTTTCCTAACTAGAGAGGAAAACAGCAAATAATCTTATACATTTTAAAGAGGAAATCTACCTCTTCTTGATATAAATGCATTGTCTGCTTATAATACTCCAATATAAAACTTCTGCTTTGGTATGAAAGTCCGGGCCTGTTTATAGAATTATCCTGACTTTGGAAATGCCTCTGTCAGTGCCCCTCACCAATGGGTGCTATCAGTTCCTTTGATCCTTTTCTCACCCTAACTAGGCTGCAAATAGCTCACACTGGAGGGACTGCTCTCTAATCTTTTCCTGGTAGATAGAGTGAAATATGAATTTCTAAAATTCTAGAGAACTGCTATGGCTATGCAATCTATTCTTAGAAAATCATTTCTGTGGATGCTGGAATTCAAACAACTAAGGGTTATTATTTGGAGAAGCTGTTTTTAAGTAGCTGATAAAATTAATGAAAATTGTGGGTTTAGCACATATAATAATATTGCCACATAAAAGTAGTTTTCAAAAGATTACATAAGACTGTCAATTCCTAAATATTTATATATATGTATGTGTACCTGGATTTGGATATAACCATGTGGGTAAAGGAGTCCACAGATCCCAAAAGAGGTTGTCAAATCCCTTAGACCTGGAATTAGAGGTGTTTGTGAGTTGGCCAACTTGGGTACAGAGACTTTAGTCCTCTGCAAAAGGAGTAAGTGTTCTTAAATCCTAATTCATCTGTCTTGTCCCATCAAATACTGTCTAAAAAAAATAGTTTAAAGGAAAATGGGAGATAGCTAAATTGGTCATTTGTTTGTCTTAAACACATCAGGATCTGATTTTGATACCTAAAACTCATGAGGAAGAAACACCAGGCATGTTGATTACTACTAACCCTAGTGCTGGGAACTGAAGACAAGTAGAGATCTGGGCTTACAGGCCAGCCAGTCTAGCCTGCTTAGTAAGCTCCAGGCCAACTACATAATTATCTCTGCAAAATACTCTGGGTAGAAACTGTATGTTCTTTCTTATATGAGGCTGCTTCCTGTGGTGACTGTAATATTTCTTCTTGATTCCCTTGAGCAAATGTAACTCAAATTACTGTTTTAACTCGAATAATGTCCAAAATCATCCACCGAGAATGAAGAGTAAGTTCTGTACACCGAGGTGTTTGAAATCTTTATCATACATAACTTATTGAAAAGATAATATAAATGTAATATAAATAAGGTAAACATAAAGTAATACTACAACTCATGCTGTAACCCATGTATGCTGCAACAAGCCTTCATATTTATAATAAAATTTCCCATTTTCAAGCCCTATGGATTTTCCAAAGGATGTAGAAACACCCAAGGAAAAATAAAAGTAGAATGCCCATGGCAGATAGCACACATGTGGGCTCAAAGCTTTCCTTCTCTCCCTCCCTTCCTCCTATCATTTCTCTCTCTCTCTCTCTCTCTCGCTCTCGCTCTCGCTCTCGCTCTCTTTCTCCTTCCTCTCTCCCTTCTTCCCCCCACATCTCCCTCCCTCTCATTGCTTAAGAATTCAGATCAAAAAGAGTTAGTGTAATGAATTAAATGAACACATCAATAATGATTATCGACACTATTCACCTATAAGCGAACATACAAGGTATGTTCGAATCATTAATGGTTTTTAATTATATCACATCACTTAGAATTAATTCATTTATTTTCAACATTGCATAATAGGTGGACACAGAACTATAATATGGGAATTTTAATTTCTAAATTGTTTTTAAATTGAAATCTTGATGTTCTAATCCAAAACTCAGAATGTCAAATATGTTTTTGTCCATTTGAATTTTTATAATGTATCTGTTTCTGGTTTCAAAAATATTAATGTCAGTTATATTATTGACAATAAAAGTCCCTGGTATAATTTGAAAATGAATAATCATAAAGATGAACTGGCTTTTATTAGAGTCTTTTTATGGATAATCATCATTTTAAGGAACAAAAGCTGAATTGATATCACACTTTTAATTTCCATTAGAGTTTCAGGGTCATGTTCATCCCAGGGAATCACTAAAATAAAATATTTGGGGCTAGTGAGATGGTTCTGTGGGTAAAAGTGCTTGTCACCAAGTCTGATTATCTGTTTATTGATTGAAATACAGTATGTGAACCCGAAATAAAAGGGAAAAGACAGTCAATAGTTAAATTCTTTGGAGAACCAATATTTCAGTAGTAGCGTGGAAGGTACTTGAGGTTGAAGCTAGAACAAGTACCATAGGGAAGGAGGAAGTAAACAATGCAAGAGGAATGTTGGAAACTCTCAGAGGATGCCAGCTGCTGAGAAGAGGTGTGCTCGAGGCACATTATAATGGATAGAAAAGGGGAAAGAGGAAATGATTCATAGGAAACTTTGTAGGTATTTTGGGGAAAACTAACAGAAAACAATTCATTTTAATAAGTGAGGACAAGAGTGGCCCTTGGGCCTGAGGGTGTTAGATGCCTCAGTAGAGTGAAATACCAGGGAGGGAAAACAGAAGTGGGTGGGTGGGTGGGGGAATACCCTCATAGAGGCAAGGGAGGGGGGATAGGACAGGGGGTTTCCAAAGGGGAAACCTGGAAAGGGGAATACATTTGAAATGTAAATAAAGTATCAAAAAAAAAAAAAAAGAACTGAAAAAACATTTAAAAAGAAAAAAGAAGTGAGGACAAAAATGATTATTTTCTCAGTCTTGTAATTGAAAAGACAACCGTACAGAGAGTGTAGGTACTCAACTGAAAATTGTTACTGCCTTCTGGAACACTGAGGCTTCCCCTCAGATAGGCTTCCTTGCTCCCTACACCTGAAAGATGCCCTCCTTTAAAAAGTCACAGAGCTGAAATGCCTGAGATGCTTTCCCACTCAGTCCACAAGATGCAGTTCCACTCTATCTCAGCAAGAGTAGACCATGCCCCGCGCACTGGCTTCAACAGGCCTCAATCAAATCTGTAAATAGCCTCATAACTTTCAATCCTTTAAGCATAATAGGATCGGATCTTGGGGAGTCTTAAAAGCTGAGGAGTACACCACGAAGAAAAATTATTTTTATGACAACATGGAAGCATAGAAGATAATTAAAGAATTAGCAGGACTATAAAGGGCAGAAATCAAGGAAACCTGTCCCAAAGAAGGACAGGCACATGTGTAACTAATGAATTGGTACATTTTGGTGTGCAAACGGAATATCAACAGAGAACAGATATGTACAAGGACCTGCTTTGAAATGCTATTTGTAAGGACACAGCAGTGGTGACATGTTAATGGCTTAGGTACACAGCTCTTGTAATGAGTGTTCCAGCTCATTAAACTGACATGGGTATTGACAGCACCATGCCTATGGCTCGGTGTTACAGATTGGAAGTAGGAAAGTAGATCAGTTTTAAGTGATTTATTAACACCATTGTGTCCCGTTAAAGCAATGAGAGTAGGGAGCTGTCTCCGATCAGAGGTGCATTTGTGGGTTTTTTGTCTTTTGTCCCCCTCTCTGGTTCATGGATAAGAGGAAGCCAGTCTATAAGCTCTTTGATGTTTTTCTAAACCAAAGCACAACTAAAGTGATCATTGAAAGCAACCCTCTTTATAGATATGGAGATGAAATGGCAAACTCTTAGGATTCAAGTTGGATGGGGAGCTCACTTCTTACAATAACATATCAGCTATCTATGAACATATATGTCTCAATACGTAAAGCCACTTCTCACAAGACTAAGCACCTGAATTTGGAGGTCAAGCACCAATGTAAAACCTGAAGATGTCTGCACATGATTGCAATTCCCATGCTGGAGATGATAGCAGAAGGATATATGGGTTTTGGTAGCTAGTCAGTCTACCTGAAGTGGTAAGCTCCAAGTTCAGTTAGAGACAAACTCTTGTAAAAATATAGTGGAGAATGATTGAGGAAGACACCTGATATGGCCCTTTGGCCTCAGCACACACATTCACAGACATTCTCCTCTACTCACATTCGCATAGAACACATACACACATACACACGCACACGCACACGCACACACACGCACAAATAATTTCATTAAGACATCACCATTAGAGAATCACCTAATGTTTCTAGCTCCTTCCAGGGATGGAGAAATCCCTTCTTTCTATCATAGTCTAACCTAAAGCTGGAAAATATCACATGAAAGTACCGCATCAGTTCAGGTAGCAGAGATGGATCACCAGTTAAGAGCATGAACTGCTTTGCAGAGGACCCATGTTTGATTCCTAGAACCCACATTATTAGAATTTAATTAAGTTCCTCCTATTAGCCTATGACAAGGAAATAAAATAATGGACTTCACTATGATACATTTATATATTGACCTAATATATTGTCATGTTCACCAACATTATCTTCTTAGTTCTGAGTTTCCAAAGTGGTTCCCTTCTTCTTCTCAAATAGCCTTCTGCCTACACTCATGTGTCTTTAAAATCACATGGATGCTGCAGACCTGCAGCTACTCCTCATGATGGACTACCTAAAAAGAATTTATACTTTAGCTGTAAATGGCCAAGAACCCCTCTTTTTTTTTAGCACTTCTGCAATAACATTGCTATTCTCACTCTTCCTGTTAAATTTTTCTGTTACAGCTCTTGAATTGAATTCAAATTGCTGTCCTTGCATGAAACATGTTTCATGAACTATTAGAAATCATTCATAATCAGGTGATAGACACATACATATGAGCTCATTGATATTATTCTTTCGAGTTTAACATAGAATAGAAAAGCTCAGAGCAAAAGTCTGAAAAATCCATGGGAATGGGTGGGCGGGTAGGTGGGAGGAGGAATTCCCTCACAGAGGCGGGGAGGGGGAGGGGATAGGGAGTTTCCAAAGAGGAGACCCAGAAAAGGGGAAACATTGGAAATGTAAATAAAGTATCAAAAATAAATAAAAAAAAGGAAAAAAAAAGAAAAAAAAAAAGAAAAATTTACAAGATGATAGCATAGCTAAAATATCTAACATTGGACTTCCTAAACTCCCTAAGACAGTGCTAATATTTAAGTCATAAAAAATATGTATCGGCTTCTAGAGGTGTTATGTCATGAGTACTCATTTGAAACAATAGTATTGGGAGCTGGTGAGGTTGTAGTTAAATCTACATTCTGCTCTTGGTGACCAGAATAATGTTCCCAAATACCCATGACATAAGATGAAATTCAGCAATTTGTAACTCTGGCTCCAGGTAACCTAATAACACTAGCCTTGAGCATAAACACACACACACACACACACACACACACACACACACACACACACACACACACACACACACTCACACACAGAAACAGAGACAACACAGAAACACAGAGAAAGAGACAGATATTCAAATAATAAACCTTTAAATAACAATATTGTTATCTGAGGCTAACTTTTGAGAGTAGAAAAATGGGAGGGAATTCTGTGAGTGAGCACAAAGAATTGTAAAACAGTAATAGTGTTGTTGATTGCCAGCACACCTCCCTATCAATAGAGAGACCATGAAACTTAGAATGAACCGGTCTGCAGATTGTAGCTTGATTCATAGCCTACTGGATTATTTCATGAAGACTTGGATAATTCTGAAGTAAAGAAAACTCCAAAGATATTACATGTCATCCCAGCAAATACTGTACACACAAAGACTAAAATTGAGCTTCAGGAAGGAAGTGAGTGTCCTCTAGGAAAACATTCAAGTACTGAGCACAGGTACCCTGAATTCCGGTGCAATCCATAGCTACCATTCCACAACAGTTTTAAAGGCTTGCTCTGTATCCATAATATTTTAAAATTGTTTTGTATGTTGATACAAGCTCCCCTTTTTCCTACATTATCCTTCATGTACTTAACGCCACATCTCAAAGTAATTTTCTCTTCTTGACATTTACCTTCCCCTTAATACTCTGTCCTTGAGCTTCTATTTGATCGCAGGCACTATGCTCATTAAGAGAGAATACATGAACTTAAATTCTCATTCCGTTACCTCCCAGTACTGTAGCCTTGACCAAGTCCCTCATTTGCATTAAACTGCAGTTCTTTGTTTATAAAATGAGCATGTCTGTACTCAAACTTAGAGAATTTTACACATTATCTATGACAAATTAAAAATGCATTACAAGGTGTCTGGATATCAGGGAGGTCCCCAAAACATAAGTTCAGTTGTGAGAAGCATAGTAATGACCCAATGAAGACAGATATTCAGCTTCATTTTTTACATTTTTATAGTAACATGCAAATTATAACAATATTTTCTTTTTCACTGTCAACCCACAGGTAACCTAGGCAGAAAGGAGAAAGGATGTGTTAAACCTGTTCTGTGTACACTTCCTTGAACATATATTAAAGAAAACCACTGTGAATATGATAAAATATCCCACATGACTAAACGCTCGGCTTTCAATGATCTACTTTGTGGGTCAGTCTCTGAATAGTAAAAAGATTGTCTCTAGTTATTTTTCCATCTAACAGCCACCTCAGAAGGCATTTGTTAATCTAATAAAAATTTGGGGTCTGTAATATTTGACTGCACATTATACAGAGGCCTTGATAGACCATTAAAATCAATGAAAAGATCTGATCAAGTAGAATCAGTACTATAGAAATAAGTACAGCCGGGCAGTGGTGGTGCATGCCTTTAATCCCAGCACTTGGGAGGCAGAGGCAGAATGATTTCTGAATTCGAGGCCAGCCTGGTCTACAGAGTGAGTTCCAGGACAGCCAGGGCTACACAGAGAAACCCTGTTTTGAAAAACCAAAAAAAAAAAAAAAAAAAAAAAAAAAAATGGAAACAACTTTTCCTAAAAAAAAAAAGAAAAAGAAAAGAAAAGAAAGAAGTACATACATAGATAGAAAAAGGGAACCATGATGCAAGGTAAATTGAATTAGGAGAGTAATATGAAAACTTTCCCTATATATGCCGAATTTGAAAACTAAGACTGACTTTAATGACTTTCTTTTGAAAATACATAAATGATCAGTTTTCTCAAAATCAACTAAATGTGGTCAAATTGGAACATTCTGAGAATTCCAGCAATTCCAGAAATCTCACTTTTTATTATCTAAGTTCCCCCTATGCCTATGTTTTCCCTAAGCTGGCAAGATTTTAAATCATAGATAGTATCTGATATCAGGATATGTCATCATTCTTCAATAGACTTATGTCCCACATTTCCCCTCCAGAACTAGACAAAAAGGACCTTGCTTCTGGCCAGAGGCCGTTATTGCCTGTGGAACTTGTGGAGGTAAATACTTCCTCTTTGGGCCTTAATTTACTCATGTAAAAGGTAAAAATATTGATCTTATTTTCCTAACAGTGTTTTTCAAAAAGAAAAAAATACTTGAGAAAAATAAACTGATGCAGAAATGCTCTGTAAATACAGAATTACATGTAAATTCTGATATCCTGTAAAGTTATAGGTAAATATTTGTCATCAAAGCAACTCACCTTTATTTAGCAAAACATACCTGACAGTCATCAGCAAAACTTTCGCCTTGTTTACTTCAAAATTATAATCTAATCAAAGTGTCATCTGACTATGGGTAATAATCACAGTAAAATAACTAGCTGATCCAAATTGTAAAATATATTCACAGCTTCTATCACTCCCATTTCCCATAGGCAGCCTTATACACTGTGCTAATTCCCATAGGAGTTTTTATACTTCCTTGTTCTGACCCCAAAATGCTCTCTCTCATGATCTGAGCACATCTGCTCTCTAACCTAAACCTCATCTCTTCTCCAAAGACTATGTCAACCATTCACTGCTTCTCCAATGTATCCTTCAGGTTCTCAGATCTGTTTGTAAAAATATCATTACCTTTATCACTTTACTTCTGCCTACTTGCTTTAAATCAAGAGGGCTCATGGAGGGTTTTTTTCTTTTCTATTTTTCATTATGAGTGTCTGTATGTGGGTAGGTGCACATGAATACAGGTTCCTATGGAGACTAGAAAAGAGCATTGTATCTCCAGGAACTGGATTTACAAGTGGTTATGAGACACCCAATGTGAATGCTGGGTACTGAACTAAGTTTCTCAAGAGCAAGTACCAAGCGCCCTCAACTGCTGAGCCATCTCTTCAGTGCTTACATTAATGTAGTTTCTGTAGACACTAAGAATCCTCATTATATTCTATTTATATTGAACACATCAGTGATACACAGATACATTCATGATCATTACCAGATATTTGAAGACACTAGCAGATGAAATGATTCAGAGAGAATAAGAGGAAATATGTCTAGTGTCCCACATTATAGTGGAGAGAGAGTGTGGTGAGCACAATGAAGGGTATTTTAAATTTAGGGGAAAATAAAGATCCTCAAACCTCATCACAACTTGGACTGAATAGCTCCTGCAATCCTCCATGTATTTCTGCTTCACACTCTGCTCACCTTTCTGACTAGTAATTTCATTTTATAAACGTAGGACATATGAAAAGATATGGTGCATGACTTGAAAAGAATCTTTATATTCAGAGTTTCATTGAGTGAAGGGCGACTGTTTATACACTTGGATACAGAAAATGCCTTGGCTATGCACCATAGATATGTGCTGAATAAGTATAAAGAACAGGCAGGTAGCACTTAGATGGATATAGAAGTGGATATGCAGACATGGAGATACCAGAATCAACACATCTACAATTATAAGATTTTGATAGGAGAGCCAATGATTGTGCCAACAAAGTGAAGACCAGGCATGCTTTTGTGCATGTGCAGGGCCACATAGGACTTCATAGACATGATTTATTTCACTGCAAGCTGTTCTGTATCAACAGATTCTAAATCGTGCATGAGCTACAAATCAATAAATTCTCTATATAAACATTTCCATGCCATCCTGTTTAAGCAAGCTCACTTTTATTTCTTTAAATATCAAAATACAATGTTCTATTTCAGCAAACACAAGGAATGGAACATGTCGTTCTCTTGAAGCTAAGTTTATATTTAGAGTTCCCTTTAAATTCTTCCATCTCTTCACCTCTAAATCACAGATGCATTTTCTTCTTGGATGCTACTTTTTTCCCTCTGGAATGTGAACACTTTAGCTTACGAGTAAATTCTTTCTTAGTCTCTCTGGGTGTTTAGTATAAATATTGTTATTTTAAGATAGACTGCATTCTTTTAAATATTCACTTTAAGAAAATTATTTAGACTTGAATTTCAAACAAAAGTTTGACTATCTGCAGCTAATATGGAAGTTTACTTGGGTGTGAGATTTTTTTTAGGAGACGGTTCTATTTGTAGTTTCAAGCAGTTTAAGCTAGAATTTAACACATAATAAAACAATAAAGCACTTCTGGTGATATGAGAGATGTAAATGTGCTAAGTAGTATATTGCTGCAAGCCCTTTGCTTGTTTCATCAAGAACTTGTCCACCCTGATTAGGAAAGTATTTTGGCATACATACTCTAAAAAGGAAAGAAAACCATGAAAACATGCATTGTATCCCTAACTGGATTTTCGACTGTCTAAGCAGTGATTCAGTAATCAAGGATGTCATCATTTCTATAATTCTCTAGATATATCAAAGAAGTCAGAGCATAATGAGTCAGAGGCCAGTAGAGGGTATTCAGTCTCACTGAAGTTGGAGTTACAAGCTGTTGCTTGCTGCCCTTTGTGGGTGCTACAAAAACAATAGGCACTATTATCTACTGAGCCATCTCTTCTGCCTTGAAACTTTATTTTGAATACTTTCTTTTGTGCCTCTGCATGGATCCATTCCCGTCAAACCACCAGTTCACCTTCTTTCACTCTTTTAAAAATTTTATCTATGTGTATGTGCCTACATGCCATGGCACATGTGTGGAAGTCAGGGTATAACCTGTAGGAGTAAGATCTCTCCCTTCACCGTGTGGGTCCTAAGGATAGAACTCAGTTAATCAGCCGTGCTGGCAAGCACCTTTCCTTGCTAAGCCATCTTGTCAGTCCTTGCCTCCTATTTTTCTGCTCATTCCTGACTAGTTTCAAAGAATAACAAATCTCATTCATAAGAACAAAACTATTCTTTGACTTAGAGAATCAGCTTACATTAGCATGTGAACTCTAGGAACTGCCTGATCGTTGAAAAGTAAGAGCATAATTATTGGTAATACGGAAATTATGGATATAAGAAAGAAAACGAGTACCCACTCATAGTCATGCTATCGGAATTGGGTTTGATATTTACCGCCTTCTTTTCTGGTTTTCGCATGACTAGATATGAACATGTATAGAATAAAGTTGTGAAGAATGTGCATATAATTGAATATAGTGCATCTTACTTGATGTTTCACTGTAAATATCTTCTAGTGTTAATTGGGTTTTAAATGAATAATTTTGACGAGTTTACATTCAGTTGAATAGTTGTAAAATGACATAGTCCTACGTTTAAGTTTGTATGTGGCTCTATGTTCTAATTTTAGTCTTTACAAATTACACTGCACAAAAATACATGCCATGTCTAAGGCATGAAGATATATATTCACCTCGATGCTATGTAAGTGACAGCATATTTGATATTCATGACAATTCCAGTTTGGAGGAATTGGAAGTGGAAATGGGTGTGGTCATAATATATTGTGAATATGTGTTAAATTCTTAAATAGATACAATATTATAAAATGTTTGAATTTAGTGCTTAAGAAGATAAAAGCAGAGATTAAAGATAAGATAATTTAACTGAGCAGTGGGTGAGGTTAAATAGAGGGCAGTAATGCCTAACGGCTTCTATAACTCTGCCACGTAATGATGACAGATGACAGTCCAGGCCTAGTAAAGTCATTCAACACATATAAACAACAGCAGCATGAATTTATGTTCTTGCTTTTCCCAGTGCTGAGATCTCTAATCATAGTAAATAATGTTGGTGTTACTTAGATTAATGCCCTTCATTTTTCATAAACATGATAACCATACTTTTCCATGCCTCTTTAATAACATACATATTCTTCCGAGGAAAGAATCTGTGGAGATTTACAAAGACATATCAGATCTCCACAGCATCTTTGGAGACAAGGCTGCAGGTTCCTCCCATTTAAAGATCTATGGGGCTACAGACCTCCGATATATAAACATTTCTGTGTCAGAAAAATTCTGCAGGATGATTAAGCATATAACGCCAGTCTTCGGAAGTAGTTGGAATGATAAGACAGGAAGTTTACCATGAATTTAATGCCAGCATGGTCTATAGAGCTGGAGAATGTATGTGTGTGTGTGTGTGTGTGTGTGTGTGTGTGTGTGTGTGTAGTGTGTAGTGTGTATATGTGTGTGTAGGGGCTTATTCTAGTTGCTTCTCTGTTGTGATAAGCATATAACTAAAAGCAACATAAGGGATGAAATGATTTATTTGGATTATACTTTCATGTAAAAGAGTAATTGGGGCAGAAGCTCAGGACAGGAACCTGAAGGCATACCAGACTGCTTTTCCATGATGCATTTCTTCTGTCTGGGGAACCCATCCATGCACAGCCAAGAATGCATAACTAGCTTGCTCACAGGTTCTTCCTAGCTTTCTTACAGAGTCCACCACCATCTCTGAAGAATATTGCCACTCACGGTGGGCTGGATCCTCCAACATAAATTAGCATTCAGCACAATCCTCCACAGACAAAACCACAGAGTCATTTTCCTGTGGTCCAACCTCTTAATTGAGACATCCGTTCTCAGGTGACTCTCAGCTGTTTCAAGTCGACAATTAAGATAACTAGGACAGGGATGCTCCTCATAGCTTGAAGAGAGGACAACAGTAGCTTCCATAAACATCAGCTCTTCCTACAAAGTGAAACTTGGACTATCAGATTTTGAAAGGGATTTCAGATAGTAAAATAAGTGTGGATGCTGGCCCAGATTATAGTGGTGTTGGAGAGCTCTGAGACATGCAGTCATTTATGTCACTGATGAACAATGTTCAAAGGACCTTGGCAGTTGTTTGCTAGGGCTTGAATACGTGTGACAATAGACTATTGGGAGATTGGAGATCCATGAAATGGTGACAGAAGATACATTATCACTATTATTAGTTTCAACAATTATGTACACAAATATATTTGTTGAATTAAATGGGTGAAAAAATAAGAGAAACAGGTGATTATCAACAAAAGTTTGTGCCATACAACAGTGTAAGCTTCTATGCTATGTCATATGTATTTTATTGTATGTAAAAATTTCTGAAAAAATTCTCATACTTTGAAACTTTTGCATGGTCACTTAATGATAAAACCATCATTGACTGTGGAGAGTTTGTCATGTTGTAGGTTCAGGTAGCTAATTGCACCTTATTATTATTACCCTAATTAATTACCTTGGGTTATCTTTAGCCCTGTTAATAGGCATTTCTCTCACCTATGTGTCTGACTAACATCCTTGCAAATAACTACTAGAGCCTTTGAAATGTACTGGCTTAACAAAACCCTCATTTTGACCAAGCTAAAGACTAAGAATAGTATCAGAGAGCAACTGAGACCTCCAGACCAGATACCCTTGGTTTTGATGTAAAGTTTCTCATTAATATCTCTAGGAATGTATTTTAAAAGTAATAACTTTATTTCCTCTGTTGGTACACAAACTTAATCAAACTGTTACCACATAGAAATGTAGAATTGGAGTAATGTAAATTTGTCTTTCTGGGCCACAGTCATTCACACATGGGCCCAGAATAAATTATCTCATACATTCTTTGATATGGTTGTTCCAATTTTACATTAACACTATTGTTTTATGTGTATGGTAAATACATCATTAATGGTATATCTCTTTTAGTGGTTGTTGATGTACAATGATGTACCTGGTGAAACTGAGAGGTTATTATAATAATCATGAATGGTTTCAAAGTTCTGTAAATCGGAAGGTAAGCTCTATACCTAATGATTAAAATCTGCTCTGCAGCAATGAATACCTGCACAAGATCAAGGCAGTCAACATTTCACCATGAAAATGAGAGGATCTCCCAAAGCTGAAGCTCAAACCCAGCTGAGGAGCTATTAATAACTAATGGCTGCTAACCTGGGAGACTCAGTTTCTTGTAAGGCAGTAGCCCTTGATAAGTAGACAGTACTCAAGTAGTTGACATCACACCTATGAACATATAGGCAGTGGTAATGGGACTTGGTGGGTTTTAAACAACAACCACAAAATGTATATAAATTAGGGAGGAGTGAGTGGAGACTGGGTAGATCGGGGAGTAGTAAGGAGAAAAGAACAGATGATTTTTATTAAAATCTGTTGTTTACATGTATGAAAGTTTTAAAGAATAAACCTGTTATATTATGAAATTAAGTAAGACAGGATTGTTTTTGTTTAGCCCCTGTATCTGAAACAGTTTCTAGATTCAGCCTCAGGCTTCTGGGTCAGTTCAGTGTCATATGCTTGTTACATGCAGCATGTGCCGCATCGTCTCTCAGAGTGCTTTACAAAGAAGGCATTCAGTGTTAGAGCCTTCACTGATGCTTATATTGATCACCAAGTAAATGTGCAGTGATTAACAGTTGTTTAAAAGAAGATAGTTTATTAGGTTTCAATGTGTCATAATTAGAAAGATTTATAAATATGAAAATTCAAGGACAAAAGCAAACTTGGGACAAGCAAGTTACTTAGCTAACCATGAACCAGCACCCACCTAAGGCTGTCATGACTCCCTCAGATATATCACTGGACAACCAACAGAGACAATGAAAATAGACATGCCAGGAACAACTAGGAACTTTCCTTCCCTTGACCGATAATGCATTAAGTGGTCATAGGATGACCTCCAAGAATTAAACGAAGCTTCAAAATGAACTGAGCTTGAATTCATTGAGGTAATTTTTATGTTAAGAAGACTGTAAAAGTAAAGAGAAAGTCCACCTTTCACTTTTTGATAGAATTGCAGATAAGGAGTTCAAGGTTACCTTTCCTTGGAGGTGGTTCCCACTCCATTATTTTGGCTATGTGTGAAATATATAAATAAAGTATATAGTGACTGCTAGCAAGTGGAGCGAGCTTGAACAGAGCACAGATCTATCCATTCTAATTTCTAGTTTATAAATGAATTGTCAGGGATATGGCTGCAAGCATTAGTGAGCATTACAGAGGACAGTGGTCAATGGGAACAATCAATATACATTGCCTAAGTTTATGGAATTTTTGAAGAAAAACTATTGTTTTAAAGGAATGAGAATAATCTAAAGACATGCTTGTGTCCCTCCATTTGATTATCAGATTATTAAAACAATGGTCCCAAAAGGAATTGGGATTTCCTCATGAACTTCATGGCAGGAGAAGAAAAGGCTGAATTGTGGTGTTAGCCAGAAGAGGAACTTGTTTGAAAGGAAAGAGATATAACATGGTTCTTAGAATCTTGCAGGAGATACAGGATGAAACAATGTGGACAAGGTCACAGCTTGACCAGTGCTGTTAGTTGTAAACATACCTCTTGCTGCCTAAACCAGGTGTGATGACCCTAAAGACAAACTTCGAGGGAGCACGGTTCCAGATTTCCTTGTTCCCCTTGCCAATGTTACCACACTGCATAAATATCTCTTTCTTTCTCTCTCTCTCTCTCTCTCTCTCTCTCCTTTTACTGCTAATAGTTTGTTTAATCAGATTATTAAGGCTGGGTAACTGAACTTGGCTTATGGGAAAATGTCAGAACACAGTCTCTGATCATAATAACTCCAGTAGCACTACTACTCTGGAACAATCACTGTCTACAAACTATAGGTAATAAGGAAATACCTTCAGTGCTATTCACACAGACTGCCTGCTTTCAGAGCCTAGACTCTGTGTCTTCCAGTTTCAGGTATTGCTTTGATACCAAATCCTTTTATAAACACTATGTCTCTAATGGATTAGAATTTTATAGTTGTAGTAACCCTGCAGTGTTACCCTCATGTACCATCTAGAGGTCAATTTCACAAGAAATGGTTAAAGTAATTACTAAAAAACCAATTAACACCAACTATTTTATCTTCAACCTTTGAAAATTATAAAAGCAAAATTTTTGTTCACAATATTATGTGTATTTTAGCCTAATATGTGGTTCTCTGCTGGGAAGTCAGTTCATTCCTTGGGTGTTAGGATATCATAGTGTCAATTGTACGGAGGAGTAGAATGCAACTTTAAATAGTACAAGCTAGTCTGAGAAGTGGGTTGAGAGCTATACTTTGTTTCTTCCAGTCTAAAGTCTCACTACAAAATGTAGTCAAACTACATTTTGGTTCAAACCTATGTTTACTGGAAAAGATGATGAGTCATAATTTTGAGTCTAGTAATTTTCAATGTCACTAATGGTTTAAGTATTCTGGAATCATCCCTTTTATCAAGCTGACTTGATAAAACATTTGTTGACAAATATAAAACATTTATGGACAATTTGCAGAACTGCAACCACGTCCTAGGCATAATGAACAAAGAGAGAGCTGCACATCAGGACAGTCCTTGATAATAATATTTTACTAGCTTTTAAAGCAAAATATTTATTTGTGATGAAACTACACAATTTAAATAATCATAAAGAAGAACAAAATTCTTTACACAGCTGGTCTCAAATTTGTGAAAAATTCCAAAGGAAAATATAAAACTGTATTAAGAAAATCTCTTCTTTTGTAGAGATTTCTATCTATAATACAAATACCAGGACACACATTTGCATTCCAACCAATATTAACTGCTATATTCAGGAAAATGGTAATAAACTTCAATTAAAGGCATTCATTTGAAAGATACATACATGTTCTTATTTATTTCTAGAAATTATTTTGAGGTCAAATAAACAAGTTTTATTTGGACCTTGCCTCAGGAGTAAAGGTATATTCTTTGAATAGCTTCCAGAAATTAAGGTTAATTTCTTATTATCAAAACTTTGTTAAGCTGAGTAGTGGTGACATATGACTTTATTTTTTTTCTTTTTTTTTTCTTTTTGATACTTTATTTACATTTCCAATGTTTCCCCTTTTCTAGGTCTCCTCTTTGGAAACCCCCTATCCCTTCCCCCTCCCCACCTTTAATCCTAGCACTTGAGAGGCAGAGGAGGATTGATCTCTGAATTTTAGGCCATTCTGGTCTACAGATTGACTTTCAGAACAGCCAGGGCTACACAAAGAATTCTTACCTTGAATAAAACAGGGGGGAAGACATCATTATAAAGAACTTGCAAATAAAAATGCGCCAAAACTAATGAGCCCAAAAGAGACTTTATATCACAACTAACATATTTCTACATAATTAGAATAGTCATTCTAAATTATTTTTTTAAGGAAATTGGAGAAATAGAGTATAAATACGATTGCCTTCATCTGATCAAAAGGCAAAACTTTTGGTCTATTATACAAATTATCTTCTAGTAAAAATAAAGTATTACATCTAAAGAATATCAATAATTAAATATTAAAATTGGATATCAATAACTAACTGCTTTCCACTTGAGATGATTAGCCCACTCTCAACCAAATTATACACTCAAAATTTTAAGAAAAAATTTAGACTTGTCACTATTCTTACAAACATATTTTTCCTGGTTACTTCAGCAAGTAACTCCTCTTATTAGCTTCCATTAAGACAAACCAAAGCTCAAATCACGACACACAATGTTTTTGTTTCATTCTTGTTTTTTTTGTTTGTTTGTTTGTTTTTTGTTTTAATGCCAAACATTTATTTAAGGAAAGTTGAAGATGTTTTATTTCTGGCTCAGAAAAAAAAAAAAAAAAAAAAGAAAAGAAAGAAAGAAAAAGATCGAGCAAAGAAAAGCAGATAAACCACCGTCAGCTCTACATATAAAAAATAACTATAGCTGCATTGACATATTGTTGAGAAATTGATTCTCTCTAGGATGAGGTACATCAGCATATTCACCTCAAGCATCATTTCTTTTTATGCTAGTTATAAAGAGCTCAAGCAAACAAGGTGCATGAAAAGCTCTACACCTACCATTGATCCACCGAGCTTCTGGACTATGAAGTCCAAACCCTTTCCCCAAAAGCTCTTCTAGTGACAGTCTTGTTTCTGAAGAATTTGTTTGCTCATCTGAAAAGAAAAGAAATGCAAAGTCAGGTACTTTTTGTATTGTTTTTCTTGAAGAATGTGACTTAAGATTTAAAATATTTTGCCTCAAAATATATGCTGAAGTGAGCATTTGGAATAGATTTTGACATTGAAAGAATGTTTCGTGGCCTTTATTTTTAAACAAGGGTCTTATGAATCCAGCCTGTCCTTGAACTCCTGATCATCTTGCCTTAAACTCCCAAGTATAAACATTGTAGCAATAGTACGTTATCACATTTGTTCTCATTTTTAAAAAATTAACTATAAGGTTTTATTATGGAATTTTTTTTACATCAATTCAATTACATCTATACCAAGGTATAATTTAACACATAGTACACAGAAAACAATCAAGAACTACTATTTTACACTATTCAAGAAAACCAAGTTTTTGATGTTTAATTATAAGCCAGTCCTCATTTTCACATTATTTAACAGTAAATTTAGATTATTTTTGTAAAAAGCTAGCTATAAGAGAGGTAAGGATCATCACAGAAAAGAAAGAACGTTCTAATCCGAGACAATTCAAATAAATAGAATAAATACAAAATTGTACCACACAATTACTACCTAGCAAACGTTAAGCAAACCTGAGACTTGAATGCCAAGTTCAAAGTGTAAAATGCTAAAAAGAAAATAAGTATCACACATTAAACACTGGAGGATGAACATTATTTGATATTCTTTTTATATTTCATAACCTAGTACCGGAAGACTACAGGTGAGTTTACAATGCTGTTTGCAATATCCCTTTATATTCAACGGGGTTATAGAGAGCAATTTGTCACTTTCTTGCAAAATAACAGCATTGTTTATTTGCTGAGTAAATTCTTCTTGGTGACCTTTTAGCTATGACCTTCCCTCTGACTGAAAACAAAATGTCAAAGACATGTTCTAATCTCAAGCGATTTTATCTTTTAAAAGTTCAGCACTCACTATACCAAGAGCTAGCTGTGGCTTCTCTCCAGTCTCTACAGCAGTCACTCATTTCAAAAACAATCCAGTAAATCCATTAACTAACACTATGAATGTCAAGATAATGTTTAAAAAATATGAGAATTATCTGAATTCTACTTTAGACCAGATATGATTATATGGAGATGTGAAAAAAAAGGTAGACAAAGACATACCTCAAGAAATGCACATTATTTCATATATTTAATGATTGTCTTGGTAGTTTAACCCCAAAGCTATTTTACAACAGAGAATATTAGATACTATTCAGGTACCTCCATCACTCCAAGTGAACACTGCAAAGTAGCTCACAGGCAAACTGATACTAGATTGCATATCACTCTGGCATGCAGCTTCTTCCTTAATACTGTCCATGGAGGGACTTTTAATTACCCCTAATATCAGAAACCAATGGACAGAAGCTGCCGACCCCTGTGGTTGAATTAGGAAAAGGTTGAAAGAAGCTGAGGAGAAGGGCAACCCTGTAGGAGGACCAGCGGTCTCAATTAATCTGGACCCCTGAGATCTCTCAAACACTGGACCACCAACCAGGCAGCAAACACCAGCTGATATTAGGCCTCCAACCCATATACAACAGAGGACTGCTGGGTCTGGGTTCATTCAGAGATGATGCACCTAACCCTCAAGAGACTGGAGGCCCCAGGGAGTTTAGAGGTCAGGTGGGGTAGGGGACATTCTCATGGAGTCAGTGGCGTGGGGAGGAGGTATGGGATGTGGAACAGCCAGAGGGTGGACCATGGAGGGGAATAAAAACTGGAGTGTAAAAATAAATAAATAAATAAATAAATAAATAAATAAATAAATAAATAAATAAATAAAAATTGAAATTAAAATACTCACTTCTTTATTGGGGCTATCTTAGGAAGTGTATTTAAATATAATTCTCTTGAATTATTTAGTATATAAATATGAGGTATATGTTATGGCTGTATTAAAAATATGCCCTAAATGCTCATATGTTAGAAGAGTGCTATCCCGAGGTTCAGAGGGGGGATTTTGAAGAATCATTGGGTTGTGAGGATTCCTGCTTTACCTATGGATTCATCTTGTGCTTATAGCATAATACGTGATCAATCACGTGTGATGGAAACTTAAAGGTCGGACCTAGCTGAAGGGTGCAAGACTTCAGTGAGTCGTTATGGAACTGTATTCTAACCCCACCTTCCCTTCAGACCCTCACACCCTCCTTTCTCCTCTTTCTTTTCCTATTCTACCCCGTCCCTTCCTCTTTCATCTTCCTCTTTCCCTCATCCTCTCAATTCTGTCCCCTTCTTTTTCTCTCCACTCCCCTTCACCTCCACCTTTTCCTAAACCCCTTGCCCTGCCTTTCTCTCCTGCTCTCCCTCCCTCCATTTCCATTCCCACAATCTTCTGCCTTTCCTTTTATCCCCTTCTGCTCATCATTTGTTCTAAACCAATATCCTTCAACTTCAAAACTTTCCATCCTGGAACAGAGTTCACTGAGAGACTCATAAAGTTTCAAACTGAAGGATTGTTGTCTCATCCTGGAGTGGATCCTTAGGACCTTGAAGGTAAACAACTCAAGTAAATCAGGAACTCCCTGAAAGCTAAAAGACTTACAAGCTTCTGTTCTCCTAAAGGTTAACTAAGTAGTAAGGACTGCCGGGAAGAAGACACTACTCGATGAAGCTGCCAACGACTTGTTTATGGAGTTCCAGGGATGCAGCATTTGAGTCATCACACATGCTTTTGTAGATACCACTGCCTTGCCGTCATGTTCCTATAAAAAAAAAACCTTCGTTCTTCTGTAACCCTAGGATACATACAGGATTTCCACTTTGATCTGTCCTTAGCTCCATATGTTCAGTCACTCAATGCTGCTGTTCATGCCTCCCTAGAATAGCCATGCACCACTGACGTAAAGTGAGCCGCAACTCTAGGCCACCCCACGCCCCACTTACTATGTCTTGTCTTACAATACTCCAGAACAGAAGAATCATCAATCTCCATTTATAAGCCTCAAAAATCTCTGATTAGAATAAATCCTTCCTTATTTTGAATTTGATTTTCCCAAGTATTTTTGACCCAGTGATTAGATGATGAGCGTTCAAATGCCCTAGTGCACTCATCTACTGCTACTGAAATGTGAGAAGTCAGGGTGGCCAAACCTTAGGAAGCAGGGCAGAGGTGAAGGGAGTAGATTTTCAGGGGCTCCCTTTGGAGCTATATTCTGTCCCCAGCCTCTATTCTCTCCCTCTCCTCCATCATCTGTGTCCCTTCCCACCTCTCTTCTCTCCTCCCTCCCTACCTCTTTATTCCTCCATCTATCGTTCCTATCTCCCCATGTCCTTCCCTTCCGGGCAGTTGTTGTGTAAAATTATCCTCCAAATGGAAAATATCTTAGTTGGGGTATTATTGCTGTGAAGAAACCCCAGGACCACAACAATTCTTATAAAACAAACATTTGACTGGATCTGGCTTACAGTTTCACAGGTTTGGTCCATTACCATCACAAAAGGAAGCATGGCAGCATGCAGACATGTTGCTAGAGAAGGAGCTAAGAGTTCTGTCTTGATCCTTAGGCAGCAGAAGACAATGTACCACACTGTGTGTAACTTAAGGGTAAGAGACATCAAAGCTCACCCCCACAGTGACACACTTCCTCCAACAAGGCCACATCTCCTAAGAGTACTCCTCACTATGGACCAAGCATTTAAACACATAAGTTTATAGGGGCCTTGGTTATTCAAACGACCACAAAAGGCTTTCCATCCAGGCAGGAAACTTCTTAAGACCCAGGCAGTTCTAAACTAACAAACTGGCTCGCTTATGTGCTATGTTTATACATGCTTCTTAGTCTAAAAGCCTATCAAGGGCAATCATTGCCATTAATGTGATGAACATTGTCTAACCCTGTAAGACTCTGTTTTGGTTATGAATATTACAAAATGCCAGAAAAATTAATAATAATGATGATAATAATAATAACAGCAACAGTATTTGCAGAACTATAAAAAAGATTCAAAACTTTCAAATAGCTACAAGGTATAGAAGCAGCTAAATTGTTCCTCTTTTGCAATGGGAATTCGGTAGTGGAACAAAAATTGAAAAGTTCACTCCATGTTCTTTTTGGGCTTTAGTCTGTCATTTAAGATCATAGACTATTATTGGCATTTCTGTTCTTTCTCTCAAAAATCCAATCTTATTCTTAAACGGCCTTTGGAAATGAGTTGCTGCATAATCTTAGAAGGGAAACGTTACACCCTTCAGTATTGGACAGACGAAAAACTAATTGATAGACACTGAGTTGTACAGTTCTCTTCACAGGAAATAATTGTGTTACTTTTTATCTGGCTTATTCTTGATATCAGAGGTTCAGAAATATTTCTTTTAATTTAAAAACCCATTTGAAATAATTTTCTGTTAAGACATGAATAAAAGGAAAAATCTAATCAAGAGATTCAGTATCCTGCCCCTGCCCTCCCAATCCCCAACCAGGAGAAGAAAGTCAGTCTACTTCCTATGCAGGGGGTTACCCCTCCATCCATCTCCCAGTTAAGTGTGACTCCACTGCCTTCTGCTGTACTGTAAACATTGTGCTTTCTTTATGACTGCCTTCATTACCAATAGTTACTGTTGATTCAGGGCACTCCTGTAATGTGCTTTCTTTGAAGAACTTTTTGTCCTTAAAATTTCAATTTATTTACTAGTAGAAGGGTGTCCTGTCACTCATATGGAAGTCAGAGGACATCACAGAGAAGTCAGTTTTTTCCTTTGACTGTGTGGGTTCTGGGAATTCCCTAAATAAAACCACCTTCACCTACTAAGCCAAGCCTTGTTTGTCATTCTGACATGATATAAAAAAGTTCCCTAATTCTACTCTTTTCATAAAACTGGTTGAAAAGGCAGAGAATACACCATAGGAGTAAAATATAGATTCCAAATTTCTAAAAGTACTTGGTGTTTGTATATCTTGTAACTGGCCAATCCAACTTAACTGATACTGTGTTTGACAGCTAAAATACTAATTTCCATTTTATTATTTTTTATTGCACTATATTTTCTCAACATTGAATGAAACACTACATTGCAGAATAACTGCTGCCCAAATTTACAGAACTGGAAAATAATTTTGGACCACAAATTGTTTTCTAAAATTTTATTGCATTTTAATTTATTTTCATATGTATAAATACATACATGCCTGGCTATGTTTTGCATGCTATAGTGCATGTTTGAAGATCAAAGGACAATTGCAGGCCTTATTTCTTCTTTTTACTTTTATCAATCAGTCTTGGGACTAGAACTCAGACCATTAAATTTGGCAGCAGTTGCTTTTAACTGCTGAGCCATCTTGCTATCCATGCAAATTGTCCTTACTCTTACCTAATTTGTTAGAAAATGAACAGGACCAGCAAGGTAGCTCAGCAGATAATGTCCATTGCTATACAAATCCAGTGATCTAAGTTCCATTCCTGATTTTTTTTAAAGGGGGTATGAGCTACATTTCTCTATGACTATAAGGCTAGTTTTTTTCAAGCACAGTTGGAAATCATGCTGGTTTAGAAAGTTAATAGCAGTGGCTTCTCACCTAGAGTACATGACCATACCAAGCCACCAGTAGTTTGTTAGGCTGACAGAATTTGTCATAAATTCTCTTCTATTGGGCAGGTCTTAAGTCCAATTAGGTAGTTCTTAGGTCTTGTCTACCCTCAAGATATAAGTTTTTGCATCCTTGAACATAGCTATATATGACATTTTGGTTTCTATCTTGGCATCTTGTTTAATACATTCAGGTCCTGTCAGATCTAATCCTCAAAAGAAAAGCTTCCAGATCAGTTTCTATGTTGAAAGTGTGTGATGTCTTCAACAATAGGGTCTTAACTTCAAGCTCTGGGAGACAACAGATGACAATAGCACGTATTGTTTTGTGAGTCTCTTGGATGGCCCTGACTAACAGCTTGAAGGCAGATATAGCATGCCTGGCACTGTGGAAGATGGGCCAGAGAGATTGTAAGAACTAGGGGAGTAAAATGTCTGCAGCAAGGATTAACACCCTGAAATCTTAACAATATCGTCGCTTAAATAAGACCAATTACAAAATTACTTGATACATTTAATGGTTGTGGGAAATCTCACAAAGTTCCACCTCTACAAGAAGACCTACCTACTGGCAGTTAATGGATGCCAAAAGAGGGAGAACCAGTTCTCATCGAGGACAAGCCCCGTGGTAGGTTAACCAATCCAAGTGGTCATCAGTGGTCATCAATAAACATATATATATATGAGCAACACTGAACTCAGCATGAAAAAATTACATATATATATATATATATATACATATATATATATATAGTAGTGTTTATATATGCAGTAAGTAAAAAATAAGTCTTGAAATTAAAAGACAATGGGGAGAAACTAGAAGGGGGACAGTGTGGGTAGAAATGATGTAAATACAGTACTCACATATTAAATTCTCAAAACATCTTTAACATGATATTAAAAAAATAGATCCTATCACTGAAGAAACCATATAAATGTCTCATGAGCAATAAAAGAAAAAACAAACTAGTAAGGACATGAAAGCTTCATTCTTACTGGTTGGATTTTATACTGCTGGGAGGTGCTATGCATGTACTAGAGGAGAAATAGAATCATCACACTTACCCAGCTGTAAACTTTACTATCTACACTAATGACTGGTCTGTCTGACATTACTACTCTAATCTAGAGCTCTGCCATCTACACTAATGACTGGTCTGTCTGACATTACTACTCTAATCTAGAGCTCTGCTATCTACATTAATGACTGGTCTGTGTGATATGACTACTAATGCAATAGTTGCACAAATGTCTCAGATGTAACCAACCCATTTCTTAGATTGTATTTTTGGCTTGCTTCACAAGCTAAAACTCACATCTGACACTAGTATTAGGGCTAAGAATTTCATCGACCCTTTGTGGACAGCCTACAATTGTTATTCTACAAGATAGACAAAGTGTTAAATTTACTTTTAATAATCTACTGTTACAGTAATAAATTAGAGTTCATCTCTCAACCTTCATCATAAAATCTCCTTGTTGCAGGAGATGGTGATTAACATAGAGAACCGCAGCTTATCAAGGTGTTAAGAACGAGAGAATTCAGATGCTAAGGGCTGAATGAGACATGGTATCATACTCATTCCTCCCATAGCTCATGGATCAATGAGGATAAAGCCAGGAAGGATTGTAAGAGACAAAGTTCAGGAATGCCTATTATGAAACAGTCTCCTAGACACAAGGGAATAGTTCCATATAGGAAGTCACAGTAATTGTGACAATGTAGAAAAGCCCTTTACAAAGTCAAGCCAGACAAAATTTCATCATGGGGAGAGTGATTGACAAGAAGTGCTACCAATAGCTGAGGAACTATTATCAATTGGTAAATGCTGGGAAAGTGTAGCCCTGGTATGTCCATAATGCTTCAATGGATGGCCAATATCCAAGCATATATAGGTAGCACGTGTTAGACTCAATGGTGGTTGTGTAAAAAGAACACAAAATTGGATAGGGGATTAGATCTAGAAGGAGTTGTAGGAGCTAGTTAAATATGATCCAAATACATTGTATAAAATTCTGAAAATCTAGTAAAATAAGAAAAAAGAAAAAGAAAAAACCCTTTTCTTCAATAAACTGTGTAGGTAGTAATGAATAAGGAATGAGAATGCATGTTAAGCTTGGCTTGGTAAGACACACCTTTAATCCTAGTATTCAGAAGACAGAGGTACATGGATCTCCATGAGTCTGAAGCCAACATGGTCTACACAGTGAGACCCTGTGTGAAAAATCAACAAACATACAAAGAGTTCATGCTGATGGAATAGAACAGAAAGCTCACACGTATATTTGGGTATAAGCTTATAAACACCTTTATTCTTGGGTTTCACTTTATTTTCTTTTGTCAATGAAGGCAAAAGACTTAGCTCATTAAGTGTCCATCATTATTATGATAAAAAAATCAATAGAGCAGTAAGAAGAACTTTACATTTTTCTATACCAAAAATACACAAAGTTATTTTATTGTTTTATCTGGGGGATGTATTTGTTTCATAACTTTGTACCCAAAACATGCCTGTGTGTTGTCTAAAATTTACTACCACATCTGTTGGGCAAACATGTTAAAGACAACCTCAAAGGTACCAATATATGTCATATTACAAAAGAAAAGCTCAACATTTCCTCTTGGGTTAATTTGACCAAGATAGAGCCTAAGTATGAATTTTCCGTTTCTCTCCTGGTGCTTCCAGTTTGTCGTTTGTGGTTTTTAGCTTATCTGTATTCTGTGTCTTATGTATTTTGGATCTGTGTCTGTGTCTCTATAGCAGAGAGATTTGCTCTGTATTTATTAAACAGTACAGAAAGTACAGAAAGCATCACATGTAGAAGGAATGAGATGCTGTATAGAAATCTTTAACAGAGTTTTAAAGGGATTAAGTTACCGACTCCAACTGATCCCAACTGACCAAAAGAGCAAACAGTACTGCAAACCTACCATTATTAAATTATAGCCCCTTGTTGATTTCAACATTTATAGCAGATATTTGTTGTATGACACTTCTTTCATCCCACTGGCTATTTTTAACGAATGATTACCATAGCACACACACATACATGCATATTGCTCTAAGCCAGAGGCACAGAAGAATACCTAAGATTAAAGATGTGTAATAACATAGACTGTAAAAGTTGACTACATGCGAAATCCAAGGCAAATAAGCTTTGTTGTTCCACAGTTGTTCTCAATGTAGGTTAAACAAAAAGGCTGAAAACAGGGTAGGGAAGCAGACCAAGTCTTAAGTGACCTCAAGGGGAATTGTTAACTCAGCCGTAGGGCCAGGAAACCTTCCAGCCTTTTAGAATATAAGAGGTATTTTCATAAAAATCTATCATCATACTACCTAACATAGTGTCTAATTGCTCTTAATCTTTCATGAAGAAATGCAGTAAAAATGGAACGTTCATCCAGGTGTCTGTTTTTGAAGGGCTCTGTCAGTTTCGAAGGTTCAAATTATGAATCACTCAAATATTAACCTGTAGACAAGATCTGTGTATAAAAAAAGGAACATCAGGCTACTTGGCATGGGGCATTTTGAATTCTAAATTGCTCACTTTTACTTTAGTAAAGGCTAAAATGAAAAACAAAAAGTCTGTAAATCTACTAAGCCATGACTGCGTAATTCCTGTAAATTGTACTCGTAGCCTGGGATATATTAGTAATTTACTTTCATAATACTACCTTTTCTTTTCTGATACTATTTCTATTTAACATTTTTCCTGGCTGTAACAATAGCATTCTTAATTAAAACAAAAGAATAAAAGAAATGAGGTTAGCATGTTCTTTATCAATATTATATGTTTAAGCCTTTTGACTTTGATATTCTATGTAACACTACATAGAAACATGTAACTAAACTGATTTTCTAAACCAGGGTATGTTTGAATGAATGCTCTTTCCTCCTAGAATGTATTTATAAGTAAGAACTTGATATAGACTCTGTGTTCTCTTCTTTGCTTTATTGTTAGCTTGGGCATGATTGACTATTTTTATTTTGTGTGTGCCTGCTTGTGTGTACACATGCATATATGCACCCCCAAATGTATGTGTACACATAGAGACCAGAGACTGCCACGAGGTATCTTCTTCAATTGCTCTTTACTTTAGCCTTTGGTATAGAGTTGTTCAATCAACCTGAAGTCACCATTTTGGCTAAACTGGATGGCATGAAAGTTCACAGAATCTACGTGTCTCTACATTTTAGCATCAGAGTTATAAATGATTGTTCCAACATCTAGCTTTTATATATGTTCTAGAGACATGAAGTCAAGTTCTGATGTACATACAAGAAGCCCTATACCCAGGTACCCATGATGTGTGTGAATGTTTGTGTGAGTGAGAGTGATGATACTCATATCTCATAGCGCATGTGCAGTGATCAGAGATAACTCAGGTCTTAGTCCTCATTCATACATGAAAAATAAATCCATAAATCATTAATAACAACAATATGAAAGTATATTTAAAGCAATGAAATATAACTGTAAGTAAACAGAAAATGTGCAGCACTGGCAAATTTGAGAAACTAACAACAACTAAGACAGACAGATAGGCTGCAGCATTGCTTAGTGGTTAAAGTCTTGCCACTGATATAAATAAAGACAACTGAATTCAGGTTTTCAGAACCCATGTAAATGCCAAGTGAGTATCCTGAATGTTTCCCTTCCAGCTTTGACAGGCAGAGAGAGTGTATTCCCAAGTAGAAGCAGGACACCAGAAAAAGCAGTATTGGCAGGTTCTAAGTTTGACCTAGTGATCCTGCATCCATTGAATAAGGTGGAGAATGATGGAATAGAATACAAGATGTCCTTCTCTGATTCTGTAAATGTTCACTCCCACACATTTATGTCCACATACTACAGACATAAAAGTATGCGAAGCTTACACACAAAACCTGCTTGCAATTTTTGTATTATAAGATTATGTAGCTTAACGACAAGCACACATGCACATGCATACATGTATATCACATGCATACATGTATATGTACACAAACACACACACACAAAACATCACCATCACCATTACAACAACCAGCAGTCATCAGAATGTGAGTCATAGAACAAAAGATAAAGATTGTAACTGAAAAAGAGACAGTAATCCCAATCATTAGGGTTCTCAGCTGCTGAATTGTGAATCATAGAAAATAAATTTACTAACCTTGTATTCCTAAAGTTAGATCATTATTGGTGAGACTTGCTCCCCAGGAAAAAGGCAGGGAAGCTGTAGCTATAGATCTACCTCAGTGTCTGGGAAAGAGAAACAAATTTGCAATCCATAGATTCAAGTGCATTCCTTTTCATCTAAAGGATTTCCCCAAGTCTATTCTCACAGATTCACATTTCTCTAGACATCTGTTGAATGGGGCAGGGATTTACACTTATCAGAATAATTTAGGAAAAATGAAATAATGTAATGTACATGCAAGAACAATAAAAATAATCAAAATCATTCTAGTTAAATTGACAGTTTCCGGAGCAAAGATAAAATGTAAGAAATACTTTTTAATATTCTATTTTAAAATTTTTACTTTAAAAATATTAGCACATTTAAAAAGGGAGTTCTTTATGACATTGCCATGAATACATGTAGCTATACGTTATTCATATTTACCCTTCTATTCCACAGTCTAACCCTTACCATTATTTCTACTCTTTATCTTCTCTCCAAACTGTTGGTGAGAATGTAAACTTAGTGAATCCACTATGGAAATCACTGTGAGGTTCCTTTAAACACCAAAAATATAGAATACATATAGATTGCAGCTATACCATCCCTAAGTATGTGCCTGAAACACTCTACACCAACATAGGACAAAGAAATCTAGATTTATGTCTATCATCACTATACTATTCATAATTGCAAAGAAATGGGATGAGTTTACAAATCCATCCCTAGATGGGCATATAAAGAAAATATGGAATTTTGTATTCATAATGGAATTTTATATAGCTATAAGACATATGTAAGAAGAATGAAGTCATAATATTTGCAGCTAAACAAACAGAATGGGAGATCATGCTAAGTGAAAAAAGCCATAATAAGGGAAGACCTCTTGCTTTAAGGGAATAGATTGTCTATTGTCTATTGATATATCATCTATAATTATTATCCATCAGTCAATTATCATCTATCATTTATTACTATCAACCATCTACTATAGAATCTACAAATTACTCACTATGTTTATCTACAATCTATCAACTATTTATTTATATGTCTATCTTTGTCATCTTTGTCTACTATCATATATCTGTATCATCTATAAATCTATCATCTATCCATTATCTATCATCTATGTATTCTTCTTTATCATCTATCTAATCCAATACAGTTAGTTTTAAACTAATGGAATAATTCTGCAATGTGGACTGATGGTATTCAGCTCAAAGTGAATGAATTCAATTATCACCTCTATTTCTATGCAGAAGAACAATTTTCTATTAAATTATGTTCTTCTAAAAAACATTGCAAGAAAAATATATTTAAAACATTTTAAGTGGAGGGAACAGCTGAATGTAATTATCCCCTTTATTGGGAGAATTCTCAGGTTCAAAGCTACCTTGTACTATCACATTTCTAGTTATAAAAAATAATTCAGAGGAAAAGACTAAAAATATGGAAACAATATAAAGTCATACAGTAACATACAATTTTATGTAATATGGTTTAGCAGAGAAAATATGTACTTATATTTTAGCAGGGGCATTTATCTTTCAGTAAAATTATGACAAGTAAATAAAACATTTAAGTTATGGTTTCCATCTTCTAATTTCTGTTTCTTTCCCTGTATCCAAGTGAATTTCTCTACGTGTTTCCTTTTATACAAAACTTTTGCTCATTAAAAAGTGGGGTCAGAATAAAGCAGAACTTGTTTATTTTGTGGACTATATTGGCCCCTATCTTCTTTCAAGTGGCAGAATGAATCACAAAATATTTTATATGTGCTTGGACACATGGTCTACCCCAAAGTCTGGAATGTTGCTTCAACTTTTCAGTATTTGCCTTGTGTGAAACTAAACCACAAAGCTAGCATGTATATATTGGTTATTATTCATTGTTGCTGTGACAAGATAGCTAAGAAAAGTAACTTAAGGAACAGATCATTTATTTGGGCTTACCTCATGTAGAGGGAGTCATTTGAAAGAGAACTGGGAGGCTGCTCACATTCTACAGTGGGGAAGCTGAAGATGAATGGATGCTAAGGCTCACCTCATTTTCTTCTTTTTATTTGTCTTGCCCAAGGGCAAAGAAAGCTGTTGCCTACATTATTGGTTATTGTACCTTGGTTAATTTGATCTACATACTCCCCCAAAGTTATACCTGGATACATATCTGCTGTGATTCTCTACCCCATCAGGGGTTGCTGAGATGAATCCATCTATTGAGTAATTTCTACATAAACCTGACAACTTAAGTATGATCTCCACAAAATCATGTGAAGATAAAAGGAGAAAACCGACTCTACAGGAATGTCCTCTTCATGTCCATACGCATGTTATAATATGTATACCCAGATGTACACTACATACAGACACACAATAATAATAAAGTTAGAAAATGAAATCCTTCTTTTGATTATTCACTAGCATAATTAATAACACTCAAGGAAGTACTTCATAATATGAACAAATAGTGTACTTCATGCTAACAGAGGATGGTTAAATAAAACAGTGCATGTCAAGCACTTAGTACAGCATCTAGAATATGGCAAGCTGCAATAAGTATTATGTGTTTCAATAGAATTTCTTCTGACCTTTGCAAAGTTAAATATATTATACAAACTAAATTTCATTACTTTTTTTTTTTTGGCCAATGTAAGAAAATTAGAAAGAAATAAAATACAATAATAGAAAAAAATACAAAATTGTAACTATTCTTATTCTACTTATATTCATTATGCATCAGAAATATGTCTATCTAACAAACATCAATAGGACCTGGAAAAATGGCTCAGCCTTTAAGAGCTCTTGTTACACCCGCAGAGAGCCCCAGTTAGGTTCCCGGCACCCATATTGGGTGGTTCTTAACCACCTGTAACTCCACATCCAGTAGATCTGATACCCTCTACTGAGCTCTCTGGGCATATTCATTCAGAGACACATAACACACATAGGCACACAAAACCTATAAAGGAGCTTTAAAAATAGCAATTAGTCTCGTGGAGGGAAACTTAGGCTGTTGTTTTCTCTTTGGCAGGTTAAAGGTGCTAAGCAACGTGATATTCGTTTGTGTTCATCTGTGATGTTTCTAGAAAAGTAAACCAGCAAAGACATTCCATGATTCCTATCAACATAACATAATCTCCTTTTCTAATTCAACCAAACAAAACAAACAAATTGCATCTTGTTTGATGTTGATGTTTATGTGTGGGTCATGCCAATCTCAGTATCTGTAAAAGATTATTTTCTCCTTATAAGAGCATAATGAGAGAGCTTAATTGCTGCATTGACATTTTAAGGCACAGGTCACATGCTTTAATGACACCTGTTAAATTGTAGCTGCCAATTAATTGTTTGTGGCATAATCTAACATGATGTTCTAACTAACTCTAAGCAGATGCTATTGTTGTGATAGCAAACAGTAGTCACTACAATCAACCCACATTGGATGTCTGCATGATATGTATAATAATAACATATCATCTGCCACAAGTACAATCAAGTTCTTTATGTCATCAAAGGGTAGGTACTTATTGATGTCTTTCTCTTCTTTCCAAAAAGATCAATGTATTTTTAATATTTGAATGTCATTATTTTAAGGAGCTGTTTTACTTTAATTAAATAATTTTATTAGGTTTCATATAATTCTATACTGGAGATTACTCATTTTTACTGACTATTCCTCTCTTTCATCCTCCTCCCACTCCCATAGGACCTACTTTCATATTTACAGTTTGTGTGTGATCGCTGAATTTAATTTGTTTCAGGGTCAAGCCTGGGTAGAAGATTGTTTACTAGAGTCAGGGCCACTCAACAGTGCTTAACACCACTAAAGAAAA
Source organism: Uromys caudimaculatus (assembly GCA_028551405.1). NCBI lineage: Eukaryota > Metazoa > Chordata > Mammalia > Rodentia > Muridae > Uromys > Uromys caudimaculatus. The sequence goes on along the minus strand of CM052711.1, from coordinate 63,722,203 downwards.
TAGCCCCTCTCTTTCAACATTTATTAATTGCCAATAATCCCTAAAGGAGAGTGGTGGCCTTGTGAGCCCCTCCTCAAGTCAGAATGAAATGTTGAGGGGCCCAGTTTTATACAAGTTCTTGTGGTGAGGGCTCATGGTACTTGCTTTTTCCTGGTTGTTGTCACAGTAAATAGAAACAGGAAGCATTCTTTGTGTCAGTATCACACACAGAAAGGCTAGATGTTTGGTCACATATACATATAAAGTCAGAGAACACTAAAATACATCAGTGTCACATTAAGGAATAAAATCACAATGCCCTCTTCAATTATATAGACCAAGAATGAGTCCTCATTGAATTCTGCATTTCTGTCATCATATCTCCAATTTCTCAGGAGTTCGTGGTTACTGTCTGTGGCCTGTCTGTAGCATGGATCTGACCTGTCCTGATTATCTCTCCTTAACAAAGAACTTTGCTCACCATTTATTGAACAGCGCAGAAAACATTGCACAGGACAAGAATGATGAATTCTCTACTGAATTCTTTAAAAGAGTTTTACAAGGAAAAAAGTCACCCAGCTGACTCAGAATAGCATAGACACGTTTTCAACCTACCTCTATGAGGCTGGCAATATTTATAGAGAATATATATTTTAAGGTTTCATCAACTGTGTTGACCTTTTTCAGCAAATAATTATCACAACACACATACATACATACACACAAACACACACACACACACACACACACACACACACACACACACACAAACGCACACAGTTCTGGCTCAGAAGCATGGAAAAGAACATAATAAGAGTAAAGCTATTCACTTAGGTTAGGTTGTAAAAATTGATCCCATGGGAAATTCAAAGCAAGTAAGGTTGGTTATAATGATTTCTTAAAGGCAGGTCAAAGTCACACAGGCTGAATACACAATAGGACAGAAAAAAAAAGCTTTAGATGACCTTTGCTGGGAGGTCTGCCACAAGTTCAGTCTTTTAGGGGTCAAGATATATTATCATAAATATATATCACTCCAATCCTGGAGCACAAGTATCTGCCATTCTGATACTTAGGCCAATTTATTTACATTTGCTTGCATTTATTTTCCCCCCAAATCACTCAGATCCTATAGCCTGATAATTATTTTACAAGCACAAACGCACATACACACACCATATATATTAACACACACATGTCTATGTCTATGTATATGATGTCTATGTCTATATGTAGTTTTAAAATGTTCTTTAAGAATTTTTCATAAACATACAATGTACTTCAACTCATGGCCCACTCCTCCTAGATCAAACTCACTCCTCCAGGCTTCTAACTTCATGTCGTCTTTTAAATTTTATTTTATATCCCGTAGAGTCCAATTTGTACTGTTTATACACTTGGGGTTCTAGAGCCATCCACTGGAACACAGTTTGAATACCAGGGCCCATACCCATAAATAAAACTGGATTTCCTCCCACAGAAGCCATCAACTGTCAATAGCTCCTCAATTAGGAGGAGCCATCCGGAGCCCATCTGCTATTCTTGCTGGAATGTTGACTGTCTTGATCTTGTGCAGTTGGTGTGTGAACAAGTAGAACAGCTGTGAATTCATCCTGTCTTGCCTAGAAGACATCATTTTGTCCGGGTCCTTCTCAACTTCTGGCCTTCAGAATTACTCTATCACTTTTTCTACAATTGCTCTTAGGGACTGAGGGGGAGGGGTGTGTTATAGTAGTCCCTTGTGTGGTTGAACTGGCCACTGACATTTATTCTTCATACTTTGATCAGTTGTGAACACTAAGCTCAAAGCAATGTTCCTGATGATAACTGAGAGCTGCACTAATTCTATCAGTATAGATATAGGGACTTAGTGAGCAGTTGATACCATGTTCATTTTGCAAAATAATAGTGGTAGGTTCACTCCTGGGGCCTGTGAGGTTGCCAACTATGGGTTTTTAGCCAGGATTACAGTAGCAGGCATGTGTTTCCTCCAATAGAGGCCTTAAAACAAACCAGAACGGCATGGGAACAGGGGCTATCTGAGGAGGATGGGAGAGTGTGACAGAGAAGGGGAGGGGAAGACACATCCTATTAAAATTTAACTATTTCACAAGGTTCATATATAAGAGTTTCTACAAAACATTGTGACATGAAAAAAAGGGAAAAAGTAAACACCCCTGTTTCACAAACATGACAAAATTGGCAACCATATTCCTTTAAAATGCTTTCCGAACATAGTAATTCTTACCCTACATTTCAAAGCACTGGGAATGTGTATGCACACGAGTATTTTTATGTGAAGGGAGGGGTGGTGTATGTTTGTGCTTGCACGCATATTTATGCAGTTGTCAGACGACAATCTCCAATTCTTTTTGAGGAACACCTTCCATGTCTTGTCCTTTTGGAACAGGGTCTCTCATTGGCCTGAAGCTCACCAACTAAGTCAAGCAGAATCACCCTAGAGCCCTAGGGATCTTCTTGTCTCCACCTTCCCAGTGTTTCTATAAAAACCATGTGGCACTGCAGCCAGATTCTGGCCATCAAACTCAAGTCTTCTTGGTTACAAGGAGAGCCCTTAAACAGATGACCTACCTCTCTACCCCTGCTATGTATTTGATATAAATCTGAGACTAGAAAGAACTTTTTCACATTAGACTGTTTGCTACACCTTTAAGAATGCAGGCATTGGTAACAGTTGCTATATATCCAAGCACGAAGGCATTTGTACCGTGTTTGTAGAGTATAACTGTTGACCTTACATTCATTGCCTTCAATAATTCCCAAGGCCCAGTATCAAAGTCTTCTCAAATTCTTTATTCTTCTTCTCCTTCTCCTCCTCCTTCTCCTCTCCTTCTCCTCCTTTTTCTCTTCCTCCTCCTCCTCCTCCCCTTCCTTCTCCTCCTCCTCCCCTTCCTCCTCCTCCTCCTCCTCCTCCTCCTCCTCCTCTTGCACCTCCTCCTTCTCCTTTTATCTTCTTTTGGGTTTTTTGTTTGTTCATTGCTTTTAAGACAGTATCTGCATGTACGACAGCCCTGGCTATCTTGAAACTCCCCAATGCAACCCTGGGCTGGCCTCACACTCACAGAAATCTGCCTTTTTCTGCCATCCAATTGCTGAGATCAAAGACATTCAAACCCACTATTTCTTAAACCTAGTACAAGCTAAAACATATGTATGTCTGGTTAATATACATACTTATTTAACTTTTCAATTAAATATGGATAAAGAATTTTTCTTTTCAGAAATGTTACTGATTAAAGGGGATACTTGATTGGTTAACTCAGTCTTCAAAAAACAATTAAGTCTTCTTTTCACAAGGCACAGAAGATTCCTACAAGCTGGCAACTCAGGCACCTGCCTGAAATTACTTCTGTAATAAAATCTGCAATCAAGCCAAAATTACAATGAACATGTGTTCATCTCGATGTAGGCTTGTGTTCCTCAGCACTTACCTACAGGCTCAGAGGCGATATTGAGAAAAGCAGCTTCTGAATAATTTCTCAGACTAGATAATCTTTTGTACGCTTTCACTAATGAAAACCTAAATATAACTTTTATCATAGTGAAAATGACACAAAGAGAGTGTATATAAACTAGATTTGTATGTCAGTAGACGGGTCACCATTATTATAGCTGTTGTTATTCTTACTATGTTATGCAACAGTCAATTTTTATGATAATTGCAAATGCAAAGAATCACTTTATATACCAGAAAATCCATGTCTGTCTGTCCCTTTCTGTCTTTCTCTGTTGTCTCTTTCTTTGACAACTCTCTCTTTCTCTCTCTGTGTCATCTCTGTTATCTCTGTCATCTTTAGGTGCCTGTATCTGTCTGTCTCTGTATCTGTTTCTCTATCTCTGTGTTTCTTGTAAATCTTTGTCTCTGTGTTTCTGTCTTTCTCTGTCTCTCTCTGTCTCGCCTATACACACACGCTGCCATCTCCCTGTTACCTCCCTCTGTCATCTCCCCCTTTCCAAGTGGAAGACACTTGAAAATTTTAAATTAAAACAATGACTGTTAATTTCAGTTGTATGATTAATGTCATATGCAATTCAGCATTTGGACTGAGGGTGGGAGGGTTTCTAGACTTATGTGTTTGTGTAACAGAAAGAGATTATCTATTTAAAATATAAAACAGCAGTAGAGTTGGCCAATACCAGAACGTCTATAATATGGTTTAATCTTCCCATTTTACTTACCAAATGATTTCTTCCTGTGTATGTTTTGTGTGGATACACACACAACAACGTGTGTGTGTGTGTGTGTGTGTGTGTGTGTGTGTTTCCATGTATGTGACCACACATGTATGCATAAATGTGTGGTTGTACTAGACTAACATCCATGTCTTCCATTTTACACTTTAACAGTGAGGCAGAAGCTTTAAATTGAGCCCAGAGCTTACCTTCTCCCCATCCAGTAAGCTCATCCATCCTATTCCTGCAACCTTCTTTTATTAATATTAGAACCAGCTTTTTTGGCCTTCCAATATAGATTGAAAACCAATAGTTATCTAGGAATCCTCCAGGCCTTCAGCATCAGATTGGGACTGTGCGACTATCCAGTTGGACCTTTCCAGTGTCATACAGACATTTTTGACTTCCTGGACCATACTGTGTAAGTCATTCTAATAATCCATGTTTTAATGCATATATGTATTACAATCACAAACTAAGTTAGAAAAGGCCTGAGCGAGCCACCGAGGGAAAAGTAGTAGAGTCAGATTGAATGGATGAATGCAAAAGAAGCACAGAAATTGTGGAACCAGGCTTTTTATTTCTGCATCTGGGGAATAGGCATACATTCAAGACAGGAAGAGCAAATGGTTCATTTTTTGTAATTATGCTCAAATTCTTATGTTTAAGCGAAACACCATCTGAACAGAAGCTCGTCTTCCTGGAGTGGAGCTTCTTGGCACGCTGCAGTCACTTATTAGTGCCATCACATTGCTCAATTACACCAAACCACAGATGCACAAATGAGGCAGTGAGGGGGAGGGTTCACGGAGCATGCCGCGTGAGCCAGCTCTTTCCAGGAAATCGGGTTTTCTCTCTTATTTCTTCAATTACCTTTCTCTCTTCCCTCCCTTCTCAGTCTCTCCAGAGGAAAAATAAAAACTATCAACTATTTATTTTGGTAGTTTACATATTTTTGAAGTCAATATTTTTATAAAGATGGAATATTTCACCAAGTCCCCCACTGGAGTGATTGATAACTCTCATTTGTCTAATTAGTCACTATAATTACATGAGTAAATGACTCAGAAATGGATCCCCTGTTAATCACATTTTGTTTAACGAGAAATAAGTTCACTGTCTTTACAGGGCTTAGACAATGGTGATGTTGGTGGCGGGGGAGCTGATGTGTTTCAATGTAACATGCTTAGCAACAAGTCACAACTTTGTTAAGGTAAGCTCTGGGCTCAATTGAAAGGTCCTGCCTCACTAACAAGGAGGAAAATAGAAGAAGACATCTTATGTCAGTCTATGTACTTAAGGACCTAAATCTATTCCAGAAATGAATATATTTGCATAACACTAAGCACACCTGGGTATTTTGCCTTTACAGAAGATACCCAGGTGGGCCACAGAAGTGTGGTGGTCTTGTGCTTTTCTGGAAGATGGTTTGGAGAACTTGTTACTTCTGCCTCACTTATTAACCCCCACTAAAGCATAGTTTAACTCCTAGGGATTAAAGTAGTGCCCATGGGTGAACTCAGGCCATGAAAATTCCCACATTAAATTATATCAAGGACCCTGTCCAAAACTTATCACTGGGGCAATACTCATTGAAATATTCAATGTTAGTTAAAATATTGACTTCTGAACATGTACACTACCAAAAATAAATAGCCGATAGTTTTTATTTATGCTCTAGAGCAACTGAGAAAGGAAGGAAGAGAGTAAACCGGGAGGGAAGAAGAGAAAGGTAATTGTATAAATAAGAGATAAAAAGCAATTTCCTGGACAGAGATGATTCATGCAACATGCCTGTGGAATCTCCCCTTTACTTCTCCATCAGTCTAAGGTATCAAGACTCAGAAACAAACATGGAAGAAGAGACAAAGGGAAAAGATCTTCACATTCTGGTCTTTCTCTTGTGATCTGATCTCTACCCCTCTCAGATCCTCTGCATCTGCATATCGGGTTATCATACATACAAGTACAGTTCCACACGGCATGCTCTCATCCTCAGACCACAAGGAATGCCAAAAGGGACTATCACTCTAGTTAAAGCATTTCCAAAGAACCACAGAACCAACTCAGTCAACACTGAGGACAATTTTGTTACCAAATTCAAACTGAGCCTCTTTCTTAAGGGTTTGTTCCTTTGGGGTCTTATGTATCTTGGGCTGACATCAGCCTGTGTAGCCACCAACAATTATGTACTGCTGACCGTTGAAAATCTACCCTCAGCTGCAAGGATTATGGCTCTGCACAAGGGCTTTCCATTTACATAGTGCTGGGTGTTGAAGCCAGAGTCTCATGAATGCTCGTTGAACACTCTCTAACTGAACTATAGTTGCAAGCCCTATTTTTCCCTTTCTTTTTGAGAATGCCATATAAATGGCATTTATATAAATGCTTATGCATAATACATACAATTTTGGGTTTGGCGTCTTACATGTAGCTTTATGAATCCCATCATTTTTAATATGTTGTGTACATTGGACATTTACTCATTTCTCTGTGGAATACCGTTTTATTACATATTTCTTTATGCATTACCTACTTGAAGGATATATGGATTCATTCCTAGTTTGGGGTTCTTCTTAATAATATTACTATAAATTATAGAGTACAAAAATGAGTCACATGACATAGACATTTGTTAAACCAAAAAATATATCTTTAAATCGTAACGGAGACTACGAATCTTCTTGGCATCCTTATTTTATGTATTTTAGGTTCCAGCTTCACGCTAAATGCCCTCATAGTATTCAAGCTACAAATATCACCAAGTCATTAGGCAAATTATCTAATTGTGCTTTTAAAAAATCCAGCCTGTATCAATCTGCCCAAAGAAACCACATACCAGTACTTTCATGAGTCATCATGAACCTATCCACCATAAGACCATTCAAAGAAAGGAACCGAAATGGATTACCTGGTGTTAACAGGATGACGGACATGGTGATGAGCGAGCATACTACCAAGATTACCAGCAGGGCAATGGCAATTCCCTTCCAGTTTCTTTGTGGAGGGCTGTTACTCCCCAGTTCCTGCAGAGACAGAGAAGGACTTTGTAATTACACGTGCTCCAGGAGAAATACGTTCTTAAAGGAAAGATTTAGCACGGGCATGATCACAGTTTGAAAGCTGATTAGAATCAGTTTTCTCTTCAGCAACTTCTTTAATTCTTCAAAGGTGCATGGATTATAAATGGATGAGTGTATTTGGGGGAGTGCTTCTCTGCCAGGTAATAAACTTTAGACACACGGTCTTGGTGTAAATGAAGCTCCAATGTATTAACTGTGGCTAAAGGACTCCGCCAAGGTGCTGTGGAAAAATGTCAACCTGCATTTCCAATCACTACAATGGAAGATACCACAAAGAACTAAATACACTTTTGTTCTTGAAGAACTGACAGCTGCTGCTCAAAATGTATGAGGAAAAAAATGGAAACAAGAAAATGATACACAATATCCTTTACCATCAAACAGTGCACATTTTTTTTTTCAACAAAGCAGGTTTGTTTGGAATAGTTTTTCCACCATTCATTACAAACAAACCCAGTGTAGTAGCTAAATTAAATGAGCTTTTTCTATATCAATGACTGCAAATATTCTCTCACTGTGCAGTGTGCAGATATTGGCAGGGAGGGAAGATTGAGGGGAAAGGGCAAAGCTGAACCCCTCTCACAATTCACATGGTTGAGCTGCTCACTTTTTAATCGACCTATGTTCCACCCTGCTGCCTGGGCATGTAGAAGTTTCATTTAGCAAAGTCTGAAACACAAAAGTTTGAAATGAATCCCAGCTTTTCATTGAAATAATTTTATTTGACATGGAACCTGAAACTGGAGAGATGGCTCAGGGTTTGAGAGCAGTTAATGATCTTGTAAATGACCCCAGTTCTGTTCTCAGCACCTACGTTAGGCAGTTTGCAACCACCTGTAACTCCAGTTCCAGAAGCTCCAATGCTCTCTTCTGGATTCTGCAGTCACCTGTGCCATAAGTACATACTCATGTAGACATCTCCCTTCCCTCCCCCTCTCCGTTTCCCTCTCCCTCTCCCTCTCCCTCTCCCTCCCTCCATCTCTCTCTCTTTCTCCTTCCCTCCATCTCTCTCTCTCTCTTTTACTCTTTCTCTCTCATACACACACACACACAAATCTTTAAAAATATCCCATCAACACTGATTCTCAGTGATTATTGTGCGTACAGCCTTGAATTCAGTCATAAACACATTCAGGGCTAACAACTGAGACCCAGAGAAATCAGGTCACAGAGAGTGACGTATAGTTAGTCGTTCCCATTTTCATCGCAACCACCCTAACAGTAGGAACGTTGTCTTTCATTCTGATGGAAAACTATGGAGACTCTCCATATACTTCTTTTCAAATTATGCTTGTTTTATTGGTTTGTGTGCTTGTGTGTGATGATGTACATGTATTCGCGATGCATGTGTGTAGATGTATGATTCATATGCTTCCTACATGCTGCTGCAGAGGCCAAAGTTGGTCATCATATGTGTCTCCGTGTGTTACTTCTCTTCTCATTGCTTTTAGGAGGGGTTTCTTACTGAGCCTGGTATTGGCAATTTCTTTCTTATCTTTCCTTTTTTTTCCTTTTTTTCCTAAACTGGTGGCTACAAGCTCCAGCCATCTTCTTGTCTCCATCTCCCAAGTCACAGGAGTTAAAGCACACACACACACACACACACACACACACACACACACACACACACACATCCTGCTTTTTGCATGGGTGCTGTGAATCTGAACTCAGGACCTCATCCTTGCGTACCCTGTACTCATATTGAGCTACCTCCCTAGCCTTATTCTATGCTTATTCTCTAACTTCTCCCTTTCTATTATGCATATGAGAATTTTTATTCATTTTTTACATATATCAAGTGAGCTATTTATACTCCTTTCATTGTAGAATAGCTAACACAAACTACAGATGATGACAGATGACACTCTTCCCTGAAACGTAGTATTCACACAGACTTTTTAGAGGCCATCTACTACAGTGGTTCTCAACTTGTAGGTCTTGACCCCTTTGGGGTTACATATCAGATCTCCTGCATATCAGATGCTTATATTACAATTCATAACAATGGCAAAATTACAGTTATGAAGAAGCAAAGAAATAATTTTATGGTTGAGGGGTCACCACAACATGAGGAAGTGTATTAAAGGTTCTCTGCATTATGAAGGTTCGGAATCACTAATCTACTAAAAAAGTTATAGTGATGTTGGTAACTCTCTGTAATAATTCTAACATGCTCCTAAGAAGCCAGTGACAGGGGTTATCACAGCTATGAATCAAAACCAGCAGCTATCCTCAGAGTTGATAAAAGCTCATCTCAAAGCCCAATAGGATAAGGTTGGAGAGATGGTTCAGTCAATAAAGTACTTCTCTTGAAGCAAGAAGATCTGCATTTGATCCAGAGCACTCATGTAATGTGAGAGAAGCTAGGTATAGAGGTTTACTCTTAAAATCTCAGTATTGGAAATGGGGAGACAGGTTGATCCTGGGCTTGCTTGCCAGCTGTTCTGGCTAAATCATTGAGACATAGGCGAGCAAGAAATTCTGTCTGAAGGAAACAAGGAAGACTTTACCTTTAGGAATGGCAATAGATGTTTACCTCTGTCCTGTGCATACATATATGCCCACATAAAATGCACCTGCTCACATACACATAGGAACGTATACACACACACACACACACACACACACACACACACACACACACACACATCTTTATAAAAAACATTTTCTTTAACCACATGTCTGAGAACATGGAGAAATTCTTTCTAAAGTCATTATTCTTGCTTAAACAGATATGCTACTACTTGGGCCTTAAAGACTGAACATTTATCTCCCCGGCTCTTCAGCCTAATTCTGAACAGTCACCAGCTGTCCCAAAACAAACTCCTTGCCTTTTATCTCTTCCCTGTATTTACTTTAGTGCTCCATTAACCTTCCTACGTGCTTAATTCTGCAAATACAAACATGACATTTTCTACAAACCAACCCAATAAAACACCAAATCATTTCAAATGGGGCAACAGATTGTCCCAACCCATTCTCTCTTGGGTAGCTGAATATTTTGAATTATTCTGGTTTGAATTGTTTCTATTATATCCATGCTGTTCACATTTTCAACTGTAAATAGTTTCAAGGATGATTTGGTCACAAGTAGTCCAAGGACATTTATACTGAATTATGTGATTTAACACATTTGAGATTCTTCACGTGGAGCACCCAAATACAGTTGGTTTGAATATATGAATGATAAACTCAGAATCACTAATAATGCTTTGGTGTCACATTAAAGAGAAAAATCAAAGCCCTTCCTGCTGCTGTTTAAGAGCAGCCGAGATTTGATTTCTTTATTTTACTTTCTCAGTGTCTTCTGATGTTCCTGTCTATCTGTTATATGTGTCTAAATCTGTGCCTATCTGAAGGATTTCTTCTCATTCTATCTGTCTCTGTGTATTTCCCTACCAAAGGCTTTGCTCTGGTTTTGTTGACCAGCACGGAAAGTATTACATAGAGAAGAAATGGAATACCTTACAGCGATCATTAACAGAACTTTGCAAGGAGTTAAGTCGCTCACTACAGGTGACTCCAACAAGTCCACGCAACAAACAGTATTGCAAACGTCACTGTGTATCAAGCAATATCTGTATGTTGCGTTCAACATATTCATTTTTAAGATGCTTTCAACCTATATTTTATGTTTCTTTCAACCAATGGTTATTCTAACACACCTACTTACACATGCATTGCTCTCTGCATCATGGAGCATAGAAGAGTACACATCTTAGAATTACAGCTATGCATTAGTTGAGTTTGTAAGAGTTAGGTGCATAGGAAATTCAGTATATCAAAGATAGTTTTACCACTGTTCTGTTATAAACAGGTTAAATAAATAATCTATCTGAATATAGAGCAGCCTGAAATCTCATGTGATCTCAATGTTTATTAACTGTGGCTAGGATGTCCAGAAAAAGTCCCTATTCTCCTAAAATTAAAGAGCTATTTTCATAATAATGTATTGCTTTACTGAATAATCTACAAATATCATATCATTAAAGGAATCTAAAATAATCAACTTCTGAAAGTTATCTTCTGAAACCCAAACACACATCATGGAACATGGACAGACAGATGAACAGAATAAAAACGTGCATGTGAACACATGCAAGCATGTGCATGCACACACACATTGCAATAAAATCAATACATAAATAAATACAAGAAAATCAATTTTAGGTTTTCTATATTGCTTCATATCATAGAAACAGCATATTACCTGCCATAAACCCCAATTCATTGAGAATATTTATAAGGTATTGTTAGAAAATGTTTGCCTAGATCTAGCTTGAAAAACCTCAAAGTACAAGACTCTGACAGCTAGCCAAATTTCCAAAAAGAATACTCAGTATCCTTTCACAAAAGGTCTGGAGTGGCTGTACGGTTCAGCGTTTGAGTGCATAGCGCGTACTGAACAGTTTGCGAACTGCCAATATAATACTAGGCTGTATGCGAAGCTATAAACTCTGCTGTAGGGAATGAAGAATGTCCCTAATTTCTTCAAATTGACAGGAGGTAACCATTTTGCATAGTCAACATGTAGGGAAACAGGGTGGTAGAAGCTATGGGATAGTGCAGGACTTGAAGCCAATCTATATCCAGAGGTTTAAGTCAGAGAAGCTCATTTAAATGGAATCTATTAAAAACTTGTATTAGTATACTTAGAAATCTCAATGGTTTGTGTGGTTCTTTTCTTTTGAAAAATAACGTTTGACATAATTTATGTTAGAGTAGACCAATAACTAGAACGAAATTGAAATAATGCTCAAAGAAATCCAAAAATGTCAAGGACTGAAGACTTAATGTTTCTTAAAAGCATTTATTTGTGTGTATGTTTGTGTGTGTGCATGTGTGCATGTGTGTGTGTGTGTGTGTGTGTGTGTGTGTGTGTGTGTGTGTATGTGTGTGTATTTGTGTGTGTGTTCACAACAGCTCAAGCGTGAAGGTCAGAGGACAACTCTGGGCTTGTTTTTTTTTTCTTTTACCCTATGTGTATGTGTGTGGGTTCACAGATGCGGTGGCATCATGTGACAGACAGAGACCATCCTGCCGGAGTCAGTTCCCCCCTTAGCCCTTGTGTGTCCTGGCGATGGAACTCAGCAGCAAGCTCCTTTTCTCACTGAAGATTATTACCCTCCCACGATTACAGATTGCATCTACTAATGTTGGCATCACATTACATATTTCTAGACTACTGAAACTTTGTGTGTGTGATACTGGGAACTGAATTCACAGCTAGACATTCCAAGGACCAATGGGATGACTCAGTGGGTAAAGGCATTTATTGTCAGGTCTGACTTTGTAAGGTCAATCCATAGGACTTAAAAGATAGAAGCAGAGAAACTATTCCTGGGCATTATTCTGACTTACATATGTGCACTGTGACACATGTATGCATGAATCCTCATGTGTGCATGCATGCACACATGAACACACAGGCGCACGCGCACACACACACACACACACACACACACATACACACACACACACACACACACATACACACACTGAGAAACAAATGAAAAATAAGTCTGTGTATCAAAAAGATAAAATGAAACAAATCTAAAGGCCAGAATGTAGTCAACTAGGAGAACTGACCATGTGTTTTCAACCTGTAGCACAAGAATAAAGAAACAAGGTTCAATACAATGCCAAAACCTAAAATATGACATTTTTGCAAGTTTTATAACTAAATCTGTGAATGAACTCTGTTGATGATAATAGCATGTCGGAAAATAAATTGTATTAAAAATACTTTTTCATTTAAAAAAAACAAAGGTTAAATATCCCTGCAAGGACAAGCCCTATTTTCTTCAAAGACACAGCAATTAGAAACCAGCAGCTGTTGACAGCCTGGTTTAGGCCTTTGTAAGTACACAGAAAGCCAGATAGCAGATGGCCAACCAAAATAAATAAATAAAACAAAAAACCAACAAAAACCAAAAAAAGGGTAAGACTAAATTTAAAAAAAAAAAAAAGTGCACAGACACACAGATAGAGCTGAATTTCTTTTGATTTATCCCAATTATCTTCTCTCAACAAGGAAGGGCAGCTTAGAATCCACATGCCACACCAGTAAGAAACATCACTGGGCCTGAGCATGTGGCTCAATATTTAAGAGCACTCGCTGCTCTAATTGAAGACCCAGTGTGGTTCCCAATATATGTAACTTCAGCTCAAAGCTTCCTCTGGCTTCCCTGGGTACTTGTACTAATATGTACAGACATACACATAAACACATAATACATCTTTAAGCCAGGGAAACAGATCTGTAATGCTCTCTGCTGTGCTGAAGCAGTTTTCCCCTTAGCTCGCAGTGATCCCTACCAGATACCTCCAGTTCCTTTCTCCGGTCTCCTGAGAGTTTGCCCTGTGCCTGTGATGTTACTGTCACCCATGCATCAGCCTTGTCCTTGCCCTAACATCTCTCAGCTTTGAGCTCTTCAGGCATTGCCCACTTATTCACTTACTTCTCTCCATAGATGTGATCTTGAGCTCTCATCAAGAGACTTCAAGAAGGACTCAGATTTTCTTTTTGATTTAACAAATGTATTCTTTGACTATTGCACATATGTATATAATGTATCCTGAATACCTGCACCCATAACCTCTCTGATCTCCTCCCCACCCCCACCAACTCCAACTCCCTAAACGTTTCTTTCCCACATCCATTCATCCTTTTTGTTTTGTTTTCTGATTCACTGAGTTTAACCAGGAGCTTCTAAGTGACCATAGGTTTGGAACAGTTCACTGGAACCAAGTAAGCTCACTCTTGGGTAAATAAGTGGGTGGGTAGGTGAGCACCCTCATAGAGGCAGGGGAGGGGGGAAGGAATAGGGGGTTCCAAAGGGGAGATGTGGAAAGGGGGAAACATTTGAAATGTAAATAAAATATCAAACAAAAGGCAAAGACTGTCACTTCCTCAGAATCCACAGGCCTCTCCTCAACTCATGATTAAATTACTATAATTTTTTTTGCCAGTTTTGAATACCAATGTTATTAATGCCTAAAACACAAAGAAGAAAGAGCTACCTCCAGGAACCCATAAATATAAGGATATTTCTCCATTCTCTGAATGCATAATCTTCTCCTATCACAGCAGACTTGTTTACAATGCCATTAGTTACCAATAGTATCTACCTCTTAATATTGCCTATGAGACCTAGAACTCTCCACGTTCTGCCTCTTTGAACATCTCTGATTAACAGAAGCAATCAAAATAGGTTGTGTAATTAGATATGAGCTTATACACCTTTCCAAATCTTATTTCTCAGTATCCTGTTATTCTCTGCCTTTCTAGACCATTCTTAATATTATCTTGGTATGAGCCACAAACCAGCACTATCAGCATCGCCTGGAATCCTGTTTGAAATAAAGATTATTCAGCTCTTCCCAGACTTCCCCAAATCCACAGAACCAGAGGAGGCTGAGCACAGCTTCCCCAGGCTCTCCAGAGTCCGCTACACACTAATGAGCTATTCTTAGAGGGTGGGACTTCTCTAACCAGGATCAGTGCCACCAGTTTAGAGTACAACTGCAAAGAATTTCTTCTAGTTATAGCTAGTTCAGCAATCTTTGCTAAAAAACAAAACAAAGCAAAGCAAACAAGAAAACCTCCCCAGGTGAGGTGCTTGGGGTAGAGCTCTGCTGGAGAGTGTGAGAGTGCTTGCTTAGTATTCATGGAAACCTGTATTTTATCCCCAGAATCCCTTAAACTGGAGGTACCAATGCATGCCTACAATCCCACAACTCTAAAAGTGGAAGCAGTAGATTCAGAAGTTCAAAATTACCCTGTGTGATCAGTTAGAAAGCAGCCAGGACTCCACAAATCTCTCTTAAATAAAAAACAAGCAACAAACAGCAACAAAAGAATAATCGAGATTATCTCTGTGTAAAAGGAAGAATGGGAGTCTTGAAATTAATATTGTTTAGTTTAGGCTCAAAGCAAGGTGGTATCTGCATTATGGCTTAGTGACTGAACATTTTACATGACTGGATCTTATTCTCCATTCATCGACTTATTAACTCTGTTAATGCACAGTTGCCTGAATCTCTGCCAGCAGAACTATAAGCATAGCTACTCGTGATAAGACAACACATCAGGCAGATTCATATTCTTCCCATGCTAATTTTTTCATGTCATATTTAACGCTAAACTGAAACTCTCCCTGCTCCCAGCCAGAAACTATTTCGTACTCATGAGTGATGGAAACATACACACCAAATATTCTCTAAACATCCAGACTAAAGCATTTGCTCAGCTTTTCACAGTAAGAATCAAAAACACGGGTTTGTGTCACCAGTGGAGAGCCTGGGGAAAGCAGTTAAGGACTGTACGGAGATTTCAGACACATCCATATAAGCTCAGTGTGCAGGTGACAGTTCGTCTCAGGAGTATCTTGGTGCAGTATGTAGGATGCTAGAGGAGAGCTGGGCACATGGCTAAGTGGGTGGAGCCCTTCCTGTTTTACAGGAAACCCTAAGTTTGTTCTCCAGCACTGCAT
The DNA here is from genome assembly GCA_028551405.1 of Uromys caudimaculatus. Classification (NCBI taxonomy): domain Eukaryota; kingdom Metazoa; phylum Chordata; class Mammalia; order Rodentia; family Muridae; genus Uromys; species Uromys caudimaculatus. The sequence goes on along the minus strand of CM052711.1, from coordinate 63,706,452 downwards.
AAACAGGCGTTGGCAGCACAGACCTAAAATCCCCGAATTTAGGAAGTGGACATAGGAGGGTCAGGAACTCGAGCTCATTCTGAACTATATAGCCAGATGTGGGCTAGGCTGGGTTCAATGAGATTGTGTCTCTAAAAGAACAAGGAAGACGAGGAGAAGAAGGGATGAGAAGAAGATTGAAAGTGTGACTTATTTACAGACTAGGTCAGTAACCTTATATTTCTAGTTTAGTTAGCCAGCATACATTGCTAAATGTACCAGACAGTTAAATTTAATTAATTTACTTTTTAAAAATATGTATGTATGTGTTTTATGTATAAATATTTGTCTGAGTGCATGCATCCAGGCAATCACGGAGGCCAGATGTGAGCACTGAATCCCCTGGAAATAGAGTAACAGGTAGTTATGAGGGGTCTGATATGGGTGCTGATGGCAAGTCTACGACACGACATGCTCTTTAAATATTATGCCATTTCTCCAGTCTATACATTTTATGTTTGAATGTGACCAGAGTATAAAAACAATCTTCTGCTATGCTTCTTAAAATTTCTAGAGTGAAGCTGCCTTCATTTTGTCTTCAAAGCACAGCATAATTTGGGATATCCAGCATGTCTACTCATATTAATTAAACAAACTACACGAAGCCTATTTTTTATTTCATAGTTACTTTCACAAATTATTTCCAAATTCTTTTAAGAATCTCTAAAAATGGAGCAATATGAAGCTCATTTGAGTTCAGATTATCCACATTTAATATGTAATACTCCTTGTGAGAGAACACAGAAACCCTGGCAGCTTGGCTTCCCTACTAGTTCGTCCATTAATCATTACTTGCATGAATTAAAATGTCTTTTATTTATTTTCAAGCATCAAACAATAATAGTAGCCTGGAGTCTATTTGTGTCATTGGGTATTACAAAATGGATCCAATATGTCACAGAATGAATCCATGCTTCTTTCTTAAAAGTACTACATGTAGCATATGTTGTTCACACGCAAAATGGAGTTTGTATTATGGATAATTTCTGTGAGCTTTTCACAAAATAATGTAGTGAAAGGGTTTGTGAGCTCTTTAGTCTATCCGTTTAAGCTCTGTAGCCATATCTGTCTAATTTAAAGAAAGGAATAGCAGCAACATGGAGCTGTTCATAAGGATTAATTGTCATTATGGCAGGGAAAGGTAGTTCCTTTGAAATGGAGAATATAAGACATTTTTCAACCCAAATAAACATGGGTTTTTGAAACCTGAGTTTGATTCAGGCTATTGTTAAGGTAGGCTTCTTCACACACTCCTTGATGGAGGATGGAAGAAATAAGCCAAGGTGGGAAAGAAGGGTGAAGAAAGAGGAGGAGGGAGGGGAAAAAAAAGGAGACATGGAGGGAGGGGCTACTGAGGAGCTTACTGCCATCAAATAATGTACACACCATATATAGAGTGTAATAACATACACTCTAGGGGAATAATAACAGTTCCTTAAACACGGAAGGAACCTTTAAAAAGCCCTGAAGGGGATGGAAACCCCACAGGATGAGGAATGGTATCTAACCTGGATCCCTAGTAGCTCTGAGAGAATGAGTCACCAATCAAAGAGCCCCCCCCCCCCCAACAAATGTAGCAGAGGGCTGCATTGTCCTGCATCAGTGAAAGAGGATGTGCCTAATCCTGCAGAGACTTGATGGTGGGTGGGGGGGGATACAGATGGGAGACATTCTCTCAGAGGTGAAGGGGAGGGGTTGGGGGAGGGACTGGAAGCATGGGACCGCAATTTGGATGCTAATTAATTAATTAATTAAAAACATGAAAAAAAGGGAAATAATGTTTTAAATACTCAACTCAATGCAGTATGACATTAAGTACGAAAGGAATTAGAAGAGAGGTCCCTGGTGCAGGTCATTGTGAAGTGTGGTAAAGATCACTTCTGTTCTCATCCTCCGCTAGTTAAAGGAGGGGGGGGGGGAGTGCGAGAAGTAGTTTAATGCCACCTCAGTTGGAGCACCCTCATCCTCTATTGTCCTTTCAAGGTAATGCTCAATGTGTTTCCTTTTCTGCTAGTAAGTTAAAGGTTGTAACTGCTCAGGAATCAGATTAAGATCCTAAACAAAAGTTAAGCAAAACAGGGCTGCTCGAGGTGGCCAAGGAGCCCTGAAGCTCCAGGCTGAGTTCTAGGCCGCCATTATTAATTTGCTCTTCATAACAGAGCTGACCTTTAGATGCTACTGAGAATCTGGGGGTGGGGGTTGGAAGTGAACCTCATCTCAACTAACTGTGCTTCCTCTCTATTATCACAGCTTGCAAAGCCAAGGTCTTCCTGGTTACATCTGACTGATCCCTCTGCATAGGAGCAAATGCCAAGTCTCAGAAGAGAAAGCCAAAAACAAAAACATCGAAAAAGGTCTGTGGGTAGGAAGGCGTCCTGCTCTTCAGAAGAATTTGTCTCTTTCCTTGGAGTCAAAATCAATATTAATAGAGAGAGTTTATTTTATAACTCAAACCTTGTTTCCCCATACACTTACTTACTAAACATGGATGAGTTTAACTCTGAAACAAATCAGACATCATACAGTTTAAAGCTAAATATTCCACCCAAAGTTAAATTTTCAATGCTGCCTTTTTAAAAAGGAGAGAGTACACTTAGAATATGTGCAGGAGACCCTAGGACAGATGTGGTTTAGATAAAGGAATTCAGTACCCTGAGGAGGGAGCAAAGGTAAGATACAAATTATATATCTTTTCCTCTAAGGGGGATGGGGAGACAGAAGCAAAAATTAATGAAATGGGGCAGAACAGATACTAAATGTGCTTTTAATTATTTTATTGCTTTTACTATTAAAATGTTAATCAGTTCCGTGCAGGTATTTAAAAGGGAAGAAAATTTAAAATTATATTTCTCCTCTACAGATCTGCATCTCATGATTTTTTTAAGTTAAAATTGTATATTTTATAGAACATTTATGTGTTCACTTACCCACCACTCTGATGATCACAGTCAACTTTAACACATAAATAGCACTCAAGTACACTTGTTATACAATTAAGAACAAAGAAGAGTACGGAGACCTTTACTTAAATCTAGAATAAAATAATTCTCTGTCTATTTTTCAGAAATTACGTGGACCAGGAAAATTAAATAAATGCAGGGTAAGTTTCAATTTCTCATGTAAGTATGTAGCATGCATCATATATGCCCTGCTTGGAGGAGTCCCTCTCTAGCTAAAATGTTTTGTGTGGGGAAGTCTGGCAAGGAGTAGCCTCAAAGCCAGTCAATGTTTCCATTCATGGATGGAAGAGAGCCTTCTTTTTCGCCATTCTTTGTGAATAGAGTAGCCAGAATTCTCAATAGTCCCCAGAATGCCCCCATTCTACAATTTAAAAGTAGATTGTCCCCCATACAACTTCAGAGGAAAACTACTCCAAAGTGCCCTTTTGCAGTAATTATAAGACCACAGGTTGTTTAAATTAATTGTAGTTTATTTATTCTTTTATTTTTTTAATTTTTATATTCCAAGAGAGGAGAACAAGTCCTGTCTAATGTCTGCCTGGGGGAGGAGGCACTCGGAACCAAGGACCCATCTGCTTAAAAAAGATAACAAACTCTAGTCTGTCCCTGATGTAAAATTAATACTGCTTGGTCATAGGAGAAATGACTTATTTTGTGTTGATGTTTATTAGCATAACAGCAGCATTTACAGAAGGTGATGTTTAATAGCTGATTCTGTTGTAACCTCCTGTATCATAAACACGCAAGCATAAAACTGCCAAGTAAACTACTAAAATGAATAAACATGTCATTGTAGACTTGGTCACTTTTTCTGTTCTCGGTTGTGATTTTTACAAGATGTGTGTGTGTGTGTGTGTGTGTGTGTGTGTGTGTGTGTGTGTGTGTACGCATGTGCATGTTTGTGTGTATTGTATGTGCAAGTGTGTCCATACCAAGGACAAAAGAGGACATCAGATGTCCTGTTTTACCAATCTCCACTTTATTACTTTGAAGCATGGACTTCCACAGAACCTAAAATTAGGTTGGTAGACAGAACTAATGTCCTTGAAACATCGTGTGCCTTACTTAGTGAGCCCCACCACTTTTTCCTGGCTCTACATGACATTTTTTAAAAGATAAAGTTTGGAAATATAACTCAAGGAAAGAAAGGATAAATAACAATTTTGAAATACTCCGTTATAAAAACATACAAAACAAACAATAAAGTGTGAGAAAGGCAGAAAATAAGAATCATTCCAGATACAAAAACGGAGCAGCTAATTTATCTACTAGTATATGACCCCTGCGCTAGCTGCTTCCTCCTTACTTTACTGTTTTCACAATGCTAGCAATGCTTAATGAGTCATCCAATTGTAATTACTTACATACACACACAGACACACACACACAGACACACACGCACACACATACACACAAGTGGTTCATCTCTAAAATCAAATACAAAACCATCTTGCTAATGTGTTTTCTTCTTCTTCTTCTTCTTCTTCTTCTTCTTCTTCTTCTTCTTCTTCTTCTTCTTCTTCTTCTTCTTCTTCTTCTTCTTCTTCTTCTTCATCATCATCATCCACAATTACCTTTTGTCCCTGAATTTGAAAACCACTTTCATTGACTGGTACAATGTTGACCCCTAGGCTGACTGAAGTCTCCCTCAAGAATACTCAACACATTTTGGTGATTCTTATGAAATCACTTTTTAAATTAATTCTGTGGATCTAGCTTCCTGCCTTTCTTCCACTATAGTCTATCTTTGATCAAACGAGTTGTGCAGGGTAGCAGTGCCTGACATACAGACTCAGAGGGGGCTTGAGTACTTTCTCCTTTAAGAGTATATTACTTTTGTTATTTTTAATTTTCTTTTAAATGTGTGTGTGTGTGTGTGTGTGTGTGGGTGTGTGTGTGTGTGTGTGTGTGTGTTTGGGTATCTAAGAAGGTCAGTAAAGGAGTCTCTTGAAGTCAGAGTTCAGGTGGGCCTTGGCAGTTGTCATCCGCCTGACTTGGCTGCTTGGAAGTGAACCCAGTCATGTGCATGAGCAGGAAGTGCTCTTAGCCACTGAGCCTTTTCTCCAGCCACGTTTTTGCTATTTTTTATGTCAGAATTTTTTTATTTATCTCTTTGCTTTGACGTGGCTGTCAGAGGAAATCAACGAACTTGGAATCAAGCTTTACCTCTACCACCTTGCCACGTTCTTTAAGAACAAAGAGAAATAAACCTGGTGTGGTGGTGCAGGTCTGTAATCCAAGCACTGGGGAGGTGGAAGCAAGATAATCACCATTAACTGACAGTAACTTGGATGCCAGGGTAGCAGTGGAAATGTGATCTGATCATGGAGGATATATGGGATAGAGAGAAGAAAAGGATGAGGAAGGGGAGAAGAAGGAGAGACAATGAGGAGAGAACAGAAAGGAGAGAACCGGCTTACTGGTGATGAGCAGACTCTGAGGTCAGTGCTTGTTGTATTTGGCTTTATGATGCTCTAATAAAATGCCTGAAGCTAAGTACTGTATGAAGAAAGTTATTTAGTTCAAAGTGCTGAAGGACTGGAGGAGCAACTGCATCTTCTTGGCTTCTATGAGTTCTTCACGTTGGCCCAAGTTAAGATGGAAATGGAGAAAGAGAATAAGATGGGGTCATGGGTTTGTGAGGAAGTATCCAGGGAAGCAGGCATACCACGATTAGAAAGGCAGTCATCCTTCTGAAAGTTCCCAATATCTCTCAATGTTGGTATTCAACTTTTATGCAAATGAGAATCAACTATATCCAATCTGTAGCAACGATTATGCCTGAGCCTTTATAGGAAATGAGGCTCAAGTACAACACCTCTGTCTCTTTCTCACAAATGTAGTACCTATTCTGCTTATATTTCTGCTTATTACATATATTTCTTTACCACTATTCCCCTGCTCCTATGGTCTCTCATTTCTAAGCGAATAAATCTGCTCTATTCATTCCATCAAAAGCCTATCAAAATTACATGGTTATGTAACAATGAGATAGAAGAGTAAAACAAAGGCCTACAGATAGCCCAGTCAGTAAAATCCTTGCCTTGAAAGCACAAGGTCCTGAGATCGATCCCTGATGACCATTATAAGAGCCATACATAGTCCTGGAGAGGAAGGAACAAGAGGAGTTCTGAGGCTCGCAACACAGTCAGGTTAGTCAGTTAGTGAGAAGTGGGTTCAGTGAGAGATGTTCTCTAAAAAAAACATTAGAGTGATTAAAAATAACCAGTATTGGGCTAGAGAGATAGCTCAGCAGTTTAGAGCACCGCCTGCTCTTCCAGAGGTCCTGAGTTCAATTCCCAGCAACCACATGGTGGCTCACAACCATCTATAATAGGATACAATGCCCTCTTCTGGTGTGTCTGAAGACAGCAACAGTGTACTCACATACATTAAATAAATAAATATTAAAAAAAAAACAATATTGACCTCTGGACTCTGCACACATGCACATATACAAATGCCACCCAAACAGGACACACACAGAAACCAGCAAACTGTTGCAAAATGCTTCCAATATATAAAGAAAGGAACAGGCCAGGACACTACAATGCTCTTCAAAATGTCTAGCAAAGCTATGGAGACTGAAAAGGGAATCGAAAACAGGATCTTCCCTATACTGTGAGTCCCAAACCATTTATATTCTTATTCAAGAATCATATGTCTAAGAAAATATTAGATTCATACAATGGCCTATCCAATTGTAAAATGATACAGCCCTATGCTGCTTTCATGTTCACTGAATTATTTTAAATTGCTGTCCTAGCTTCCCTAAAATGTCTGACAATAAGCAGGGGAATCATGGACTGGACTCACTCATAGACTATAGTCTGCGAGATCAACTTTGTTTTTATTTAATTAGAAATTTGTTCTTTGTCAATGTATGCTCCTTTGTAAGTGGGAGCCTGTCCTCTAGAGATGCATCCATGAAACATGTGTGTAATATCACATTTTCTGGGCCCCAAAGCAGAATGTCAGACCTCCTACCTAGGTTAATCCATCAAAATAAACAGGATGTTTTGAGAAATGGTGGTGTCCATCCATCTGACTTGACTGAGTGATGCCCTAACCTTTGAATTCACCTGCCTTAGAGTTGTCACAGTAGATGAATACCAAGATTTCAGCTAGTATCTTCAGTAACGAACTCAGTGGCAGTACATCCTAGCAGATACCTGGATCCTGATAAGATCCGAAGCAAGTGTGTCCACGTGATAAGCACATGTGCCACATAGATAGGAAGCTCTTTTATAAAATAGCATCAACATTTAAGTCAGCATCCATAATAGTGACCCATAAGATTATAATGAAGTCAGGCTCAATTGACAAAGGAATAATTTTGGAAGCAAGAGAGCCCGAGTTCAGAAGCAGAGAAACCACTTCAAACGCCAGGCATGATGACATATGCATCGAATCCCAGCATTGAGGAGGCAGAGATAAGAGTATCCCTGTGTCTTCCTGGTCATCCAGTCTAGCTAATCAGTGAGCATCAATTTATACAAAAGTCACTGTCTCAACAACTATAGGGGTGACCAATCAAGGATGAGGCTGATGTTGACATCTGTCCCCCATGTGCATGAACCCAAGGACACATGTATATATGAAATTTGAAAAATAAGAAGATTCTAATGAAATTATATTTTTTGGCATGGTGATACTGCCAAGTGCATATTGTATAAAACTATAATATGTAATACCTGATGCACATTAAATGGCTGCATTACTGATTTATTCATCTATTTTACTTTCTTGTTAATTAAAACACAGTCCTTCATTTAAATTTTACTCTGCAGAATAACATGCTGTTTTACTGTGGCAGCCTCAAATGCTCCCTTTACCATATCTCTTGATTGCATCACAGTCTTTTGAGATTGATTTTAACCTCATGGCTCTGGGAAAGATTAGACTTTTCATATATAAGAGACAACCCAGGTATGTGATGCTTACACAATGACGGAGTTGTCTGATGAAACCTTTCAAAGACCACATACCCTTGTTAGGAGACTTATGATTTCATTAGTGTAGTAACCCACAGAAGGTGTGATTGACAGATATGGTCACAGTAGCTGGGACTCATAGTAAGCATATCGGTAAGGACAATCCATTATACCTAGATATTTGGTGTTTGAAAGTGTTCTAGCAACTTAAAGGACAATGTTTTAAACTAAAAGCCTATGTTCCATATGGAGGAATGAGCAAAATAAGTTCATTTCATGTGTTTTAATGACATTCAGATCTTGAAATATAGACATTCTGAGATCTAGTCTTCATTGATTTGTGGCCTCCTGGTACTATTTAGTGAGGAAGACAGAAGAATTTTATTTTAAAATTAAATTTTTAAGAGTTCAGGCTATACACTTTTTGTAAAACTGATTAAGTAGAAATATAATTAATTTTATTTCACTTACAGAGAGAGAGAGAGAGAGAGAGAGAGAGAGAGAGAGAGAGAGAGAGAGTCTATAATGATATAATGACATCCGTCAGGAGGGACTCATATCTTTGTAGTTTAAAGTCAAGATTTAGATGAAAGTTTTAACATAAATAGCACTATAGAGAACTCAGAGGTTTCACGTGGTGATTTAAATGAGACTGGTCACCATAAGCTCATATATTTGAATATTTGCTTGGTCCCTAACTGGTGGAACTGCCTTTTGGAAGGATTAGGAAGTGTTGCTTTGTTGGATGAAGAACACTCCTAAGGGTGAGCTCTGAGGTTTCAGAAGCCTGTGTCATGCCCAGTCCCCTTTATTTACCTCCACTTTGTGAATAAGATGTAGCCTCTCAGCTACTGAGCTATTGGTCCAGCACCATTCCTGTCTGCCTGCATGCATGCCTACCTGCCTGCCTGCTGCTATGCTTACTGTCAAGACAATCATGGACTGAACCTCTGAAACTGTCCTCAAGCTACCAACTGAATGCTTTCTGCATTACCTTGGTCATGATATCTCTTCACAGCAGTAAAACAGCAACTAAGACAGGATGGAAATGGCTCCGTAGATATGAGAGCCTGCCAAACTAACATGAAGATCTGAATTCCAGTTCTCAGTGCTCCTGAAAAATTCCTGTTATTATTTCATATGCTCCTCTAACACCAGCACTGTCAGGGATAGAGACAGAAGGATAGCTGAGGTTTTCTAGCTAACAGTTTAGCTTCAGGTCTAGTGACAGAGCAGGACACGCAATGTTGTACTCTTGCGTCCATATGCACATAAGGGTACACATATACACATATAACACACATATACATAACACACACTCATGCGCACCCGCACATACACACATGAAAACTAACTAGTCACAGGTTATGAGAAAGAATTGGACACCCGTGTAGCATTATTTAAATGGAGTTAAAATTCAACCCAGAAATATTTTACAGCCTGATCTGACACTGTATATCTTGGATATTTGATTGATTTTACTGTTATTTATGTGTATGTATGTTTATGAGTTCATGCCAAATGTGTGCAGGTGACCAAGGTGGTCACAGGAGGGATCCCCTGGAGCTCAGGTCACTGGATTTTGTGAATCATTTGAAGCAGGTTTGAGTCTTCTCTAAGAGCAGTAATGACTCTTAGAGGCTGAGCCACCTATCTCCCCAGCCGCCTAGGAAGGATATTGTAAAAATTCTTCAAATAAGCACATATTTAACTGCCTAAATTTTTTCCCAATTCTAGATTTTCCTAACTACATAAACTTATAGGAAAGGTAATTAATTTCCCAGTCTTCGACTTGGGAAAGCGTGGTCCACATTGCTTGGTGGGTTTTCAGAGCCTGCATAGTGGCGAAGTGTCACAGACCAGTAAAATCCAGTCACCCTCAAGGCCTTTGTCTTGATGAATGTGTTGGAAAGTAATGAGTACACAATGACAATCCTGCTCAGTGACTGTTCCGTGGTCACAAAAGACTGGTTCTGAAGTTCTCATGGCTATAAAACTCACAAAACTTCCCCAGTACTAGTTATTCTTATTGATGAATGGGTTCAGCCTCAACACATCCATCATTTAAGTAAAAATGGAGGTAGAAAAAATCTGAGAATAAATAAAATGTAGACACACATCAGCCATATAAATTGCTCATGAAGATGAGAATACTATGACATTGGTATATAACTGGGCTATGCTTCTTCTTTAAGAGGCAAATCAAAACACACTGTTAATTCACTAGCCACTGGAAATTTGTGACCAGAAAAATTCAGTATGTTTTGCTGGTTAATAAAGGATACAGTTAGGAAAATTTATGTTCAAATTTAATAACATTCAATTAATGACCTTGAGTACCTAGTGCAGAAAGGTGGAAGAAATTATAGGCAACAAAGAGATACGCATGGGTCCATCTCTGGCCCTGTGTCATGTTCTAGTCCTTTGATGTAGAATAGAGGTAGTCAAAAGGTTAACACAGAAACACCTGCCTCAAGTAGTGCTGATTTGATGGGCAGTATCCCCATCTCTTTTAAGAAGAAATAACAATACTCCCTGGCCTGATAAACATCCTCCTTCTCAGGTAGCACTGGGGTATTCAGAAAATGACTAATAATGTCACTACATATTCATTACTATTAACAAAGCATGATTTAAAGAGAAAAAGAAATGTCTTTCTACTAAATATACATTACATCACCCTAAAGAGACGCTTACATTGCAGCCTCACTGGTATTTTAGGGCTGAGACAATCTCTTCTCCTTAGAGGCTATTTGCAACTTGGTTCTCATCCTTGTTTTAGAATGCATCCCAAATATATATTTAGCTTTGTAGACTCAAATAACTTACCAAAATGGCAGCCAATCATCCCATAGAATCTCTGCCCAGAAACAGCAACTTCAAATGGAAATACTGCTACTGCACATCTGATCTGCAATAGATCAGACCATGGAACCTAAGGTAATTTTCTACCAAGGAATTGCAGATCATGAACACTTGGTGTGCTTTGGATGTGAAATGTCTCCATAGACTATTCAAACATGAGGTCCCCAGTTGTTTACACTGTCTGGAAAATTGTGAAACCCTTAGAAGATGGAGTCTTGCTGAAGGAAGTAGATTCTTGGGGGCATGCCTTGAAGTTTTATAGTCTGGAGCCACTTCTGTTGGCTCTCTGCTTCTTCCTGGGGGAGGCAGGATAACTAGCCAGCTACCTGTCCCTGCTGCCAAAGCTTCTCTGCCATGATGTCCTGAATCCTAAAGGATTATGAACCAAATGAAATACTTTTTCTTCAAGTATTATTTTTCAGAATATTTTATCTTATCCATAGGAAAAATAAGACACTTTTATATTAAAAGAAAATATTAAAATGAGCATTTTTCTCTCCTCCTCTTTCCTGTCTCTCTCTCTCTCCCACTCTCTCTGTCTCTCTTTCTCTCTCTCTCTTCCTTCTCCCTCCCTCCCTCCTGGTTCCTTTTTTCCCTCAGTTATCCACATATTCCCATCTATTCCCTCCTAGCTCTCTCTTTCCTTGTCTGGCATAGTCATGCTAAGGATTAAAATACACTGTCTCATGGATTCTTGGCAGCTGTCATACCAGTGAACATCACACCCAGCCCCAAAATTGGACAGCCTTGTTCAAATAAATATTGCTTCCAGTCCAGGATCCTGACAAGGTCAAAATACTGCTGACTTAATACAATTGAATATTGTTTATAGACATATGACTTCACCAAAATGCTTTTCTGAATAACTTAATTCTCAGCTAGCCTTGTCTTAATAACCTTATAGATGTTTTTAAAACATTTTATCAGGCAGCTTCACTCAATTACTTTATATTATGAATGTTTTCATACATAAAACAAAATTGGATAATGTATATAATGCATTTCCTAGGTTTTACAATTAATGCTTCTTTTCTTTAATAGTGGTTTTATCACATTATCCTACCTAGATACACAAACACACACACACAATCATGTAAAACATTTTAAAATTGTAGTTTTAAGTAGTACTAAAATTTTAATGAGTCAAAAATACACAGTAAAACTGAGTTATTTATTTTTAAAACTTGAGAATTGCTAAGAGCTTGATAATTGGCTTTCTCCTCTCTGGAAAAACAGAAAATATAGGATTATAGAATCAATATTTGGTAAATTATTATGTATATGGTTACAGAGAACAATAGAGGTGTCCATCCTACTGTGTCAAGAATTCGGTAGGTATTAGCTGAGGCATGATGTACTGAAGTTTAAAATAGATGAATGTAGGAGATACACACATCAGAGTTTATGCAAATTGTGCAACCAAAGGTTTATTTGGAACAACAAAAAACCCAGGATAGCAAAAGCTATCTTTAACAACAAAAGAACTTCTGGGGGAATCAGCATCCCTGACCTCAAGCTGTACTACAGAGCAGTAGTGATATAAACTGCATGGTATTGGTACAGTGACAGGCAGGTAGATCAATGGTATAGAATTGAAGACCCAGAAATGAACCCAAACACTTATGGTCACTTGATTTTCTACAAAGGAGCTAAAGCCACACAGTGGAAAAAAGACAGAATTTTCAACAAATGGTGCTGGTTCAACTGGCGTTCTACATGTAGAAGAATGAGAATTGATCCATTCCTATCTCCCTGTACAAAGCTCAAGTCCAAGTGGATCAAGGACCTCCACATAAAACCAGATGCACTGAATCTAATAGAAGAGAAAGTGGGGGAAAGTCTCGAACACCTGGGTACAGGGGAAAAGTTCCGGAACGGAACACCAATGGCTTAAGCTCTAAGATCAGGAATCAACAAATGGGACTTCATGACATTGCAAAGCTTCTGTAAGGCAAAGGACATTGTCAATAGGACAAAATGGCCACCAACTGATTGGGAAAAGATCTTAACCAATCCTACATCAGATAGAGAGCTAATATCCAATATATACAAAGAACTCAAGAACTTAGACTCCAGAAAACCAAATAACCCTATCAAAAAATGGGGAACAGAGCTAAACAGAGAATTCTCAACTAGGAAATTCACAGGGCTGAGAAACGCCTAAAGAAATGTTCAATATCCTTAGTCATCAGGAAAATGCAAATCAAAACAAGTCTGAAATTCCACCTCACACCAATCAGAATGGCTAAGATCAAAAACTCAGGTGACAGCAGATGCTGGCAAGGATGTGGAGAAAGAGGAACACTCCTCCATTGTTGGTGGGATTGCAAGCTGGTACAACTACTCTGGAAATCAGTTTGGCGGACCCTCAGAAAAATGGACATAATACTACCTGAGGACCCAGATATGCCACTCCTGGGCATATACCCAGAAGATGCTCCAACATGTAATAAAGACACATGCTCCACTATGTTCATAGCAGCTATATTTATAATAGCCAGAAGCTGGAAACAACCCAGATGTCCCTCATCAGAGGAATGGATACAGAAAATGTGGTACATTTACACAATGGAGTACTACTCAGCTATTAAAAACAATGACTTCATGAAATTTTCAGGCAAATGGATGGAACTTGAAAATATCATCCTGAGCGAGGTAACTCAGTCACAAAAGAACGAACATGGTATGTACTCACTGATAAGTGGATATTAGCC
>CM052711.1:63632713-63685088 GCA_028551405.1 Uromys caudimaculatus | reverse complement strand
CTCTCTCTCTCTCTCTCTCTCTCTCTCTCTCTCTCTCTCTCTCTCTCTCTCTCTCTTTCCTTTCTGCATATACAGTTGAGATATCTCAAAGTTTTGCTTTAGCCAGAAGTTGTGAAGCCTTTCACACTGTTAACAGACTTTCCCTCTGGAACTGGAAGCCAAAATACACTTTTGTCCTTAAGTTGCTTCCTGTCATGGTATTTAATTATAGCAACAAAACAATAACAAGTACACAGCATGAAAGTAAACACTTTTTTGAAAGATCCTGTTTTATCCGTTTCTACTTTTGTAAAATTGCAAATATAAAACATGAGATAAGGTACTGTCATGATGGCTCAGCCTGATCACCAAAGTTTGGTCTTGGGGATCCACATGGTATAAGAAAAGAAAAGACTCACACAAATTATCTTTTTTTTTTTTGATACTTCATTGACATTTCAAATGTTTTCCCCTTTCCAGGTCTTATCTTCTTAATTATATACATACCGCTCATAAATAAATAAATAAATAAATAAATAAATAAATAAATAAATAAATAAAATGTAATGATTTTTTAAAAAAATATAATATAATATGAACAATAATTGAAAGTATACATTAATCTTTGCTTGTCAGATGTTAGAAAACAAAAGATTTAATATTAACCTTTATTTGTAGATGATATGAAATGAATACTTAGAAGATTCTATTGGATATAGAGAAAGAATGCTAGAATTACTAAATTAATTATGCTAAGTCATAGACTGCTTACGAAAATTAAAAATGAATAAGTTTATTACCAGAGTAGAGATCAGCTTCATAGAACTTTGTCTTAGTTTATGAATCTCATGCCATTTTTAAATAACTTATTATGAAAATTCCATGTTTTGAATTTAGAAAAAATGGTGCTGTTTTTTCAGAACTTTGTAGTATTTTAAGATCTTTAGTATTTTATGGTGAATGTTGATGATATATATTTATATCTTGGTTATATTAATGTAAATAAAGCATATTAATATATTCATCCATCCAACTAGTATTTGTCAAATACTTTTATTTGTTTAGCTTTGATAGCAACAAATATCACCATTAATAATATTAAGCACAGTTGAAATGGCAAATGCCGCATATTTGGTGGAGTGCTTGTCTCGCATGGTGAAACCCTGGGTTCAACCCCAGTGCCACATAAACCGGGTGTGGTAGTTTTATCTCTCTGTAAACCCAGGTGGAGGGAGAAGGATGAGTCATTCAGTGTTATCCTCAGCTATACATCCGATTCAAGGTCAGCCAGGTTTACATGAGACCTTGTCTCAAGGAAAATAAATAAAGTTACCATTACAGGCAGTGTGCCAAAGTGAGAATCTATGTTTCCTTCTACGGGAATATCCTGTTTCTGAGGTCATGTGACTCCATAGTCACAGCTGCATCCATCCTGCGACGTTACCAAATGAGCTCCTCTGAGGAAGAAGCATTCGCTTCTGCCAGCTTTCATGTCTGTGGTGTCTTAGACACAATTACTCTGTGGGATTTCTGCCTCACTTCTAACTAGTAGGCACTGTGAGAGGCTGGGGATCTACAGAGCACATACCAGTTCTCAGCTTCTGAAGAAAAAGAAAGTTTTACACAGTTCTCAAATGGGTTGAAGAGTTACTTCATTAAAAGAACTTCTACCTATCTTCGATTGACACAAAACAAAATCTCCCCATATTTGCAAAGAGGAAACTGTAGAAGGGAAATTGAAGTTTGGGGAACCAACTAGACAAATGTGAGAAATGATCTTATTCACAGTACTGCTGCCTAGAAGATGTGACCCAAAGATGCACAGACCAGTAGTGAGCATCACAGTCCAGAACATCTTGGTACATTCACCTCTACACTTTAAGGATAGAGATGTTACGGTTACCTACAGATTTTCAAATACATACACATACTCTCTTTCTCTCTCTCTCTCTCTCTCTCTCTCTCTCTCTCTCTCTCTCTCTCTCTCTCTCTCACACACACACACACGCACGCACGCACGCACGCACGCGCGCACACACACACACACACACACACACACACACACACACACACACACACACACACATGTATGAGTCTGTATGTAGCTACTTGTATGTTCACCCAGTTCCTGTAAAGGCCAAAAGAGGGCATGAGATTCCCTGGAATTAGAGTTACAGTGGTTATTAGTCCTGCAACATGTATTCTGGAAACTGAGCTTGGATCCTCTGCCAGACCTGCAAGCACTCTTAACTACTGAGCTATCTATATCTTTGGAGAAAACTGGATAGAATCCTCAGATCATTTTTACAGATGCTCAACTGCAGCCATGCCCAGATGCCCAAGGCTTGCATAATCATGGGCCCATCCGTATCTCATCAAAGATGCAGGAAAAATCCGTGAAGTTCCTTACATACTGAACTGACTAATGCCTGTTGGAGGAGATATGTCATTTTCTTCCGTGGTATAGCCACAGAAATGTTCTCCTTGCCCCACTGAATAACTTCCCACCCCTGATCTGGAAAGCAACACTAATTAAACTCAGTGAGCCACAAACAGAGAAAAGATGTAGCAGTAGCAGGGATTTTTTGAGAAGAAGGCTCCGATGGGATGGGAGGGGAGATGAGAAAGGGACATGAAGAAGGGGATTGAGAAAGAAAATTGCTAAGATTTATTGTATAAGTGAATAAAACTGATGGTTGGTTTTAAAAGACTCATCAGCTGTAAAAAGAATCAGATAAGCATAGGACATAAAGTTAGCCATCCAGATGGATTTAGAATAGCCGTGGAATTTGCTTATATTATTTATCCTAGGTACCTAAGATTTAAGAAAAACTGACACCATTTGTGATGATAGTGTTAGCTGTTAACTTAACAAAGTCCAGAATCACCCAGGATATTGCTACCTGGTATGCCTGTGGGAGATTGGGTTTTCTAATTGATGTGAGTAGACCCATGCCAATTGTGGGCAGGATTGTTCCCTTTGGAGCAGATCCACAAAATGGAGAGGGAGCTGAGCACTAGGAAGCATGGATTGCTCTTTGTTTCTTGACTATGAATACATGTGGCCAGTTGCTTCAAGCTCCTGCTGCCTTGACCTCCCGATCATGTTTAACTATACCTTAAACTGAAAGCCAGAATAAAGTCTTTCTCCTATGAGTTGCTTTTGCCAACTTATATTTGTATGTATTTTATCACACTTAGATATCATTTGCTTTCAAAAATCCAGGACTACAATAGGTGTAATAAATCATATGAGATAAAGAAAATTAAATAATTGAAACCCCATAACAAAGGCTAATAACCCAAATTTAGGTAAGGAAATATTCTAAAGATGAATTTCAATGTGCATTGGAATTTAACAAGTATGCCCTTTTGTTCTTTGGAGATCATCTTCCCAAAGCCAGCTACTGAATGACACTCATTTAGCCCAATATCATTCACATGTGAGAAATCATACAAAGTGCCACTGAACCATGAGGATGATGTCTGCTTATTGTTTCTAGAACATGTCCCTAGTCTTTGTAATTCCAGAATGCACCTTAAGTCTTCAAAAATTTATGATTCAGAATTTAGAGGTGGCTCTGCATTTAGAAGTACTCTCTGTTCTTATAGAAACCACAGATTTTCTTCCCAACACCCAGGTCTCCTAGTTCAAAGCAGCCCATAAAATCTAGTCCCAGGAGAATCTAACCCCACTCTGGCTTGCAGGGATTCCTAAACTCATGTACTCACAAGTGTTCATGTGTATGCAAATACATACACACACACACACACATGTGTGTGTGGTAGATAGACAGACATACGGACAGACATAGATGATAGATAGACAGATAGATGATAGACAGACAGACAGACAGATAAAATAATTTATGATTTGTCTGAGAAATTCCTGGAGATTCAAAGCTTCCATGAGGAATAATCCTGAATAGATTTTTTAAAATGCCTTTCTCACACTGACCAAGCTTCCTATTGTTATGTATGCATATTAATGTGAAAGTAAGGATGTGTAGAGGCAAGCGACCTAGAAAAGGCTCGTGGGAGGGGAATGCAGTGAGCTTAACAGAGAGACATGGGAAGGACAGCAATACATGTGGTAGGAAAATGGCGGAGACAATACAGGGAGATAAAAAGTACATGGAACACTAGGGAGGGCAGGAAGTCAGGTAAGAAGAGAAGCAGGGGAGGAAATGGCAGGCAAAGTAATTGCTATATATATGAAAATGCCATATGGCAGCCTTCTTTGTAAGCTGTTTAAAAAAGAATTTGGGGGCTGGAGCAAGCAATGACTCAGGGACTAAGAGCACTTGGTACTCTTCCAAAGGACCTGAGTTTGGATCTCAGGATGTAAGTTGAATAGCTCCACCTCCAAGATGTCTGACGCTTTCTTCTATGAGCAAGTGTGCTCACATGCAAATAAACTGAGATACATAAACATAATTAAAATATAAATCTTCAAATAGTAATACTTTTAAATAGCCATTTGAATTGATAGTAGTCTTTTTTACCTGCATGTCTGAAAGCGTGAGACACAGATCTTCAAGTTTTGGCCCAAATATATAAAAATCATATAAAGTGTGGTCTACTTTTTAGTATGTCTAAACTTATAAACACCCATTTCCATATTAATGATATACAAATGTCTTTCACTAGATTGTTTCTTCCCATAAGAAAACTAATTTCAAATTCAGAACAAATTCAACCAATATTCTTTGAGAACTACTGGGGCAAGCCATCTGCTCCACTGGGCATTAGAGATAAGAAATAGAGTGAGTAGCAAAAACAATAAGGTGGAAAAAAACTACTAAAATGTTGGTTTGCAATCGCATGACTATAAGTCTAGATAGTGCTTTGTTTATTGAGAATGTCTTGCTAGTCAATGGCAGCCTCAGCCACATCCTTCTCAGGCGGAGCCCCCTTTGCTAAGAAGAGACAAGTGACCAGCCTGCCATGCGTCAGCTCAGATTGCTCCCCATATGGAATCGAGCTAATCTGACTCACAACTTCTTTTTCTTCCACTGAACATTTTTAATCATCATTTTATTTTGTTAATGTGAGTGTTTTGCCTGTATGCATGTTTGTGTATCATTTATGTGCCTGGTGCCCACAGAAGTCCAAATACAATATTGTAGTGTCCATAACTACAGTTACAAGTAATTGCCCTGACTGTTTCTGAGAATCTGACCAGGGTCCTCTGGAAGAGCAGCCTGTGTTTTGAACTGCTGAGCCACCGCCTTTCCAGCTCCCAAGCAATAACTACTTGAACTGTGGACCATGATCCACATGGTCTCATATAATCTATTGTTACAAATAATTAGCAACAAGTAGAGACAGAGACAGAGAGACAGAGACAGACAGAGAAACAGTGACAGAGAGACAGAAAGAGAAAAAGAGACAGATCAGAGATTGGAAGAGAGATACAGAGACATAGAGACAGAGAGACAAAGAGAGACAGAGACAGACAGAGACATAGGGACAGACAGAGGCATCCCTGAGTGTATGACAAACCAAGATTAATTCAAAACCATCCATGGCTTTACACACGCCTCACATAGATAGACAATGACTGCAGTATGTTGGCTCTGAGTCAAAGTATACGATAAACTGCTATGGTTTGATTCTACATTTATAATTTGTTACTCCTACAGGCTCATGTTGGCTTAATTATGGAAATCTAAGACAATATTTTCCTATTATTTCTCAGCATGTAAATATCAATACAGCCTTGTGAGTACAGAGTATCAATGAAAAGAGTTGAAGTTATGAATAAAGTTGGTAAGCTTATTTGTTTTATCTGTTTTTTAAAAAGTTGTGCATAAAATTTTATCTAGTAAACTTATTTCTAAGAATTCATGTTGACAAAAATATGTATGTACTGTGAAATATCTATCACAGTATTATAAACAATGGTGAATTATGAGAAGTATGTCAAAATTAAATACAGAAGTAATAAATTATGAAATTACTGGTAGACATTTGTATAATAATGAAAATGCTATTTTCTAGGCTAAAACTTTAGAAGCCAATATTATCATCATCTTAGACTTTCGCATTATAAATATGATTAAATAAATTAAATCACTTTGTAAAAACATTAAAAAATATCAATATAGTCCATCTTTGGACTATATTATATTAGAATGCTTGACTTTAACAACTGCTGTTCCAAGCACCCATTCAAGTTTTATAAATGTATCTATATATTTTTAAAAACACACACACATACACACACACAATATATATATATTTATATATATATATATTTATATTTATATATATTTATATATTTATACATATATATATTTTTATACACACATGTGTTTGTATGTGTGTGGATAGATAGATAGATAGATAGATAGATAGATAGATAGATAGATAGATAATAGTCAGATAGATAGATAGAAGATAGGTAGATAAATATAGACAGACAGACAGAGATTCTTGAGAATAAAACAGAATTTCCAACAATTCTGGAAACAGCCAAGAATGTAACTTAAGCAATTCTGTGCCATGTATACCTAGCTAAAACATTTTCTGACAGAAGTTAATATTTCTCCAAACCGTTACAGTCCTCCATTTATTTTCTGATATGATTAATAACACATGTGACAGAAACATTAAAATGTCAAATATAAAAACTCCAGAAAAGTTTAAAAGTCTGTGTTTCAAAACAGCTTCACATGATTACTCAAGCACTGTGTATGAGTGGCATAGTTCATAACAAAAGTTTAACTTGTCTGGAAGGAAAAGTCATTACAAATTGCTGCCTCTGTATGCTATGTTTTCACTAAAACTCAATTTACTAGATTAAAAAAAAAATCCCAAAATAATATAGTTTCATATATTAGCTTTTATTATTAAAAGATTTATTCATTTATAAAATGGGGAGAAATATTGCTTAAAGAGCCCAAATGACTCATAAACAATAAAGCATTTTTCTCTATAACATAATATCATGTGTGCAGTATAAGGAAATTCACATAGACTAGACCAAAATACACCCTGGTCTCTGTGATACAGGGGGTCAGTTACAGCAGGATCCTGTTCGCATTTTATACTGGGCATTTATTTCAGCTTTGAGGTAGCAAGTAAACAGAAAAACATAAGAAATTGCTTCCCAGTCCTAAGTCTATGGCTTTGCCCAACAATTTATAGCTCTCACTGCTCCAGAAGACATTAGTTTGGTTCTCAGACCCCATGCAGAACAGCTTACAACCACGGGCAAAATCAGCACCAGGGGATCTGATGCTCTTTTCTGGCCTCCAGTGGAACTGCATGCACTCAAGCACGTACTCATCCCTATCACATATATAAATAATTCAAAAGTCTATTCTTTGACACTTTTAATTAATGATTTACTTTATATCCCAAATACAGCTTCCCCTTCCTAGTCTCTTAATCTCTCCCTCTCACATACCCTCTCCCCTCCATTCCTTTCTCCCTTTTGCCTCAAAGTGGGGGAGGCCTCCCATGGATATCAACCCACTTGGCATATCAAGTAGCAGTAAGACTAGAAGCAGTTATAAGAAATGGATCCAAAGGCAGACAGCAAAGTCAGAGACAGCCCCTGCTCCTGATCTTAGAGGTCCCATATGAAGACGAAGCTACACATCTGTTTCATGCATGTAGGGGGCCTAGGTGCACCCTATGGATGCTGTCTGATGGGTGGTTCAGTCTCTGTGAGCTTCTGTAGGCTCAGGTTAGTTGATTCTGCACATTCTCTTCTGGTGTCCTTGACCTCTCTGGATCCTTCAGTTCTTCTTCCGCCTAATTTTTATTTAATAAAATTAAGAATTTGCTTCTTCACGAATGAGATGCTTCAGTGGATCAGCATTCGAAGCCTGACAGACTGAGGAGATTCCCCTGCCCACATAGTAGATTGAGATACTCTTGCTTCTAAATGCATACCATGACAAACCCACCACTCTCACAAGTTACTTGCTAAATTAATATGCATGTAAGAAATTTCTTTCTTGATTTTTAAAATATGTATATTATATGCATATAAATGCATATATTAATATAGATATATGTGTGTGAAACTATGCATATTTGAAATATAATAGTTTCTCGTTCTCACTGAGCTGGCTCAAGATGTTCAATTTATGATACTTTTTGGGAAAATGAGAAAGAAATGCAGATCTTAAATTTTTAAATGATAAAAGGGTTTTGGCATGTGGTTTATGTGGGGATATTTTCTAGATGAACAGGCATAGAGGAGCAAGGGT
Organism: Uromys caudimaculatus; assembly: GCA_028551405.1. NCBI lineage: Eukaryota > Metazoa > Chordata > Mammalia > Rodentia > Muridae > Uromys > Uromys caudimaculatus. The sequence goes on along the minus strand of CM052711.1, from coordinate 63,676,884 downwards.
CAGCATCAGACTTCCTCAGTAGCAAGCATTATGAGCACCATCACATGGTTCCATGCTGTCCTGGGAGCAAAGCCACACTGAGCAGAAAGGCTGTTAACACCTGCTTAATAAAGATGGGGGTGGGAGATAAGTGCATCTCTGGAGTAAAAAGATGGTCTTGCCAAACCTCCCCACATTCAGCTTACAGTAACACCGATAAAGGGGATTTTATCTCCTTGGCTATCTTACAGAAGCTTCAATGTAATCCATCTTAATGGAGGCTGTCCCTCTGAGCAACAAGAAATAAATGGCATCATTAATTTATTTGGAACTAATGTCTCCTTTCTCATTAATGCCCCAGTTTCCATGGTAGTGTCCCCTTGGACACCTGACCACTTGACTTAATGTAATTCTCTCTCTAGCATGAATGGATTTAGTACAAAAGCAGTAACCTGTACTTAGTAAAGGGATGGATCTGCTCACAGAATCATAAGAGCAACCTTTTGAAAAATAAAAGTGAGAAGATAGTTTAATATAATTTATTCTCTTGGAAGAGGATCTGTTAGAAACTTTAGACAACTTTTCATTTCCTAAATATTGGTTATCTGCTATGTGGTCAATGTCCAATATATAACTGTTTGAAATATCAGAATGTGACTGAATCCCATATATAATGAATATTTACAATGGAAAATTTAATAGGTTATTATAAAAAAGAGAAATAAGTCATGAATTTGGGAGGGTGATATGAAGGAGTGATCCTAAGATTTTGAAGGCAGAAGCACAGAGTTGAAGTAGTCATTGTACTATTGTGAAAAATTACAAATAAATAAATACATTTATCTAAATTGATATTAAAAATAAAATAGAAAATCATGTAAAAATAAAAATAAATACAATTATGGAACAAGCATATTGAAATACTTTTGCACAATATTAAAATATTGATTGCATTTATCTTTGGCTGATAGCAAGAAATCGTTTTTGCTTCTATATTTTCACAAGTGGAACATATTTTTACTATTATAGATATTAAATTATTTTGAATTATGATTAAAGATTAGTTGTACAAATTTTAGATTATTCAGTTCATATCCACAGAAGAACTCTTATCCACAAAGAACACATTTCAGAAGCCCCAGAAGATAATTGAAATTAAAGTCATACACAGTCTTGTATATTCCATACTTTCTCATATATATATATATACCTATGACAAGGTTTCATTTATAAATTACACACAATAAGGAAGTACCAAACATCACTAGTACTAAAATACAAAATTAAGACAGGTGTAGTGATGCATACCTTTAAATTGTAATATTCAGGAGGGAAAGGCAGGAGCTTCTCTGTGAGTTTGTCAGACCAGTCTACATAGGAAGCTCAGGACAGCCAAGACTACCCATAGAGACTCTGTCTAAGACATACACACACACACACACACACACACACACACACACACACACACACACCAAAAGATACCACAATAAAAAAAATAGACTGCAATACAAGTTACATAAATGTGGACTTTCAAAACATTATATTATGGATTTTAATATATAAATTTGGTATCCATTTTCCCTCTGTTTATTAAAACAATAATGTTCAATTTTAATTTAGAAGACATTTTGTGATTTCTTTCTGTGTGCAAAATAACAGCATCACTGTTCTTGGGCAATGAGACCATTATAAAGAAAGCTATGGAATACTTTAACATAGACACTGTGATACCAATGCGATGGGTCTGATGACCAGAAAAGAACTAAATGACTACAGTCAGGTATTATAGAGTGTATGGATAGAGTGAAAGTGTTCATTTTGTGTCATGGCTAGGACACCTGGCATATTATGGGCTATCATTATGCTGCGGGAATGGTATAGAATTTTAGAAATGGAAATTGTTGGTTTCTATAAATTTTTTGTTTAATATTTTCAGACAATAGTTGATCACAGGTATGGTAAGTGAAATTATGGTTAAGACAGGGTGCCAAATCTTTATCTCCACCACTCCAAATAGTTACATGTTACTTGAGTATTTTCTTCTGATCAGTCATTATACTAAAAGGTAAGGGAAAATACAGCCATAAGTCTCATTTCTAAATATTTACTTATAAGTTGTGGACAGAGGCAAGGAGATGGCTTTGTGGGTAAAACACTTGCCATGCAAACCTGATTAACTATGTGTGGTCCCTAACACCCACAAGGTAGAAAGAGAGAACAGAACCATCTCCTAAAAGCTGGTCTCTGAGTTCCATATACATGCTGGGGCACAAATGCTTATACACACTACATGCACACACATGCACACCCACATTTACACATACACAAAGATGTATACACACACACACACATACACAAACAAGAAAGGGGGGGGAATCGCTAAATTGCACTTCTGCTCCAAGACAGTACACACTAGACCATAATAGAAAATGAGAGGTGGCCCTGGTGACACATGTTTAAATTTACACACGCATATGCTACATATTTTTTTATATTATATCTACAAAAAGAAAAGAGATGAGATTTTCTGAGAACATTATACATATAGTTATTTAATGTCTCAGAATGAGAACTTGAAGAAAAACTAAACTCTTTGAATGGCAGTTTTATTGCCCATGAAATAATTCTAACATTATGTTTATTGTTAGATTCTTCAAATCATATATAAGATTATATATTCTAAGTGTGTTAAAATAACAACTAGCTATCAATACATATCAGTAGAGTTTTATGTGAGAAATATTTGAGTGTATGGGAAATCATGAACCCTAAATGTGAGTGCTGAACACACTGCACTACTCTGTGTGAGTGTAGTTATGGTGTGTCTCTTGGTGTACATGTGTTCATGGACATCCACATGTATGTGTGGAGGGCAGAAGATGATGTCAGATGCCTTCTGTATTTGAAAGATTTTCTTCATTTGTATTTGGGTGTTTTGCCTGAATGTATATATGTGCATCGTATATTCATGGAGTGTCTGTATTATAGACAGCTCTGGATCACTTCGTGGATGCTAGGATCTGAATGCACACCTCTGCAAGAAGAGTATGTGTTCTTAACTGCTGAGTCATCTCTCCAGTCCCCAGGTAGCTTCTTCAATTTCTTTACAAATTATTTTTTCTTGAATCTTTTTGCTTTATTTTGAAAGGATATAGATGTCCAGGCTTGTACTGAAATCCCTAAAAAGTCACGGGTGATTTTTAAACAACTGATCCTTTCATGTCTGAAGTCCTAAGATTATAAGTATGCATGACCTTGTCCTGCTTACTGGTGCAGGAGATTAATTCAGAACTTTAAGCATGATGGGCAAGCATTTAACCAACTGAGCAACATCACCATACTTCCCCTTTACATTTTAAGACAGGATTTATCATTGACTTGGTTAAACTGGGTAAGCCTCCCCAGGGCTCCTTCCCTCTGCCTTTTGTGCTCTGGGATTTAAGACTCAGGCTAACATATCTTGTTTTTCACATGGGTTCTTTGTCTTAAAGTCAGATCCTCGTGCTTGTACAGGGGTTATTTTATCAATCTTCATAATATTACTCATGTCAAAATATATTTGAGCAGGTGCATCTTTGCGCAAATGGAGAGAGACAGAAAGAAAGTGTGTGTGTGTGTGTGTGTGTGTGTGTGTGTGTGTGTGAAAGAGAGAGAGAGAGAGAGAGAGAGGATGCTAATTAAGCAATGAATCCAATCAGTTGGTGATTTTTTTTCTTTGCAGGATATTTATGAAATATAACAAGCAACACTCCTCAGAACATGTCAGCCTACAGTTCTGAACATCTGATTTGTGAAGTACTCTGCACGGTGGGTCCCATGTGACATGCTTTCAATTATGGGTGGCAGTTAAAAGTCACTTCAGAGAGCCAGGAAACAATTTCTATCTGATGCGTTACTAAGCTGGTTTAAATGGTTGACCTCTCCTCTCTGTCATAACACCTTGTCAGGATGCAATGGGCTGTTTCTAATAAAGAAGAAAACAAAACAGAATTCTATTCTAGGACCAGAACGCTGGCTGAGGTGCTGTACCAAGATAATGTTACAGAGGGACGTTAAGGTCAGCAAGAAAATGTTACTTGTGCTGTGAATGCTGGTAAGCTTAAAGACTAGAAAGGCAATAAAGAAGAGTGGTATGCCTGCAACTTAGCAGCCACTTATACAGGTATCTAATACCGAGTTAAACCACTTGTAATCTCTCCCAGTGTTTCTCATAATGCCTTCCCGCACGAATGGGTTAATTCCAAATTCTGAGTTTCCAATGCTCTGTTTAAAAAGTTGGCAATGGGTGATTTCTTTGTCTATTTTCCACAGCTCCTGTTGCCATAAACTTCTAATTCCCTGATGGATAGTTGTCAATGAATAATGCATGTGACTGAGGCTCCAGTGTGTAAATTTTTTATTAGCTCCTTGGGCAGTGTGTGTGCTGTACCATGCTGCCCATTTGGCCTTTGAAGAATTCTCTCACTACACAAAAATGGAAATAAGGAGGAGGAGCACATTGGTGAGACCACAAGTTAAACAGCAAATGAGAACTCAAAGTTTACTTAACACTTAACAGAGGAGATGGACGTGGGTAACAATACAGTATCTGAAAAACCAGAGTTGGCCTAGTCTCAGGGTTTGGAGTTTATTTTCAGGTGATATGAAAGGGTCCTTAACTGTGAGCTTCCATATTTACCTTTAAAAGGAAAACAGGGGAGTGGGAAATAATCCTGTCAATAAATGGTTTGCCAAAGAAGCATGAGGACTTGAATTAGATCATCAGAAGCTATGTGAAGAAGAGGAAGGAAGAGGAAGACAAGGAAGAGGAGAAGGAGGAGGAAAGTGAAGAGAAAGAGGAGGATGAGGAAGACAAAGAGGAAGAAGCAGCAAGCAAGCAGTAGAAACAGAAGCATCTAGGTGTGGTGGCAGACTCTTGTAATTCCTGCGTTTAGAAGGTAGCAGTAAATGCTTCTCTAGAGTTCACTGCTGACAAGCCTAGCCTACTTAGAGAGTTGCAGGTCAATGAGAAACTTCGTTTAAGACAAAAAAGTTGGATGTCTCCTGGGGAATAATACCTAAAGTTGTCACTTGGACTCCACATATATAGACTTACATGCACCTGCACACAATATACAGAGAGATAATAGTGAAAACTAGAAAAATGAAATATGTTCTGTTTTCAAGGAGAGTTGTGCCACTAATGGAATAGAAACTGAATTCACACCCAAAGATGATTTAACAATTAACTTTTAATCAGGTGTTTTCCAAAGTTGTTGGATTCTCAGATTGTTGGAATGTACTGTGGAATGAGATGGGTACCTTGGTCATTCCATTCACTGCACATAGTGCAGTATCCCTAGGCAGCTCAGCATCTCAGTGAGGTAAATGTTCAAAATGCCATTTTTAACATGCGAAAACTAAAAGGTGTATGTGTGTCTGTGTGTGTGTGTCTGTGTGTCTTTGTATAAGTAAATACATGTGTATGTGTATGTAAGTGTGTATATTTGTGTGTGTCTCTGTATATATGTGTGTGTCTCTGTGTGTGCCTGTGAATGGATGTCTGGGTGAGCATATATGGGTATTTGTGTGTGTATATGCGTACATGTCTGTCACTGTTCCTGTGTCTATGTGTGCATGTGTGTGTGCATGCGTGTGCATGCGTGTGTGTGTGTAACTAAGTGTTCTTATCATGTTCCCTTGAGAGATGGACTAGAACTAGGCTGATAGTAAGTCTTAGATTTCTTCCTGCCTCTGTCCTCTACAGCAAAGAGGTTATAGAAGAATGTGAGCATACCTGACTTTTGTACTAGGCATTTAACCCCAAGTCCTTATGCTTCCACAGCAAGTACTCTTACTAATCAAGTAATTTCCCAGTCCCATTATGACTGCTTTAACTCTGTGATTCCTAAAGCCTTGAGCATGGGATCCTATTTTAAAACAGACACCAGTGTTTCACTCAAAACCATTTAGAGAGCATTGCAGAGGCCTCCAGTTCTAAATGCCGTCTTCAAAATAAACGTTTCTATTAAAATATAGAAAGCATCAATCTTCAGGGTTTTTAAAATCATCATCACAAATTGTGAGAAACTGTTAGGTCTTGGGGAGCGCATATGTCTAGAAATGAGCTCAAGCTGGGCTTTAGAAAGATTTCTCGTGATTAAATAAAAGCCAGAATTCCTCACGAACTTGTGAAATAGATTTTTTCTCCACAGACATCTCCCCTACAAGCACCTCCTCCTCTTTATAATCCTTATGATCTCTCTCTCTCTCTCTCTCTCTCTCTCTCTCTCTCTCTCTCTCTCTCTCTCAAAACAAAGAATTCCCTAGCCATATCTAGTTTACTTCTCTCTTCTCTGTGCATGACTTTTTCATCTGAGACTGGATGTTTTTCTCTCACTCTGACCCACAATAAAAACCTTCCCCCTAATGGTGCAGCCCTTTGGCAGTTTCTGCACTGTGTCCCCTTGCATACAGGAATATTTTTTGAAACATCACATTTTTTAAAAGCATGAGGCAGTTATAAATACTAGCTAGTGATGAGTGCTCTTTAAGGGAAGTGGTCTGAAGTAACTGAAAAAAAAAAAACAACAACAACAACAAAAAATTCTTGCTGTGTATAATTTTGGCCATTTGAGACGCTGCTAAGAGTACACCCTGAGTGCATAGGCAGAGTAAATGCATCAAAGAATAAAGTGGTGGAAAAATTGCTGTCTTTTACAAAAGAAAGGGACTGCGCATTTAGGCATCCAAACAACTCGTGGATGAAAACAAAATGTGACCATCTCCAAAAGCTCAAGGCCAAACTTATACAGACTGCCTTTCGGTCTGTTTGTCTGTCTCTTTTCCAGACACCTATTTTCAAAAAGGTTTCATATACAGATCAAAAAGATGGTTTTCCTGAGGAATATGCTTGTTCATTTTTACCAAACAATGATGAGAAATAACATCTAGAGACCAGGAAGCCCCAACACCACACCCCAATTTGCTGATGCTAATACAACAGGCACCTCCTTTTTTATGATCATTTACAACACCTCTAAGCTGAGAGGTATTTGACTCTGAGTATTTCAGATCTTGCTTCTAAGTGAAATAAAAAGAAAAGTCCAACATTACAGCCTCTCCCTTCTCTATCCATCTGACGTTTTCATTTAGTGGAGAATACAGAAAATAACTAAGAATGTGAGGCTGGAGTACTGGCTCAGGACTTATGAGCACTTGATTCTCCTGCAGGGGACCCAGGGTTGGTTCCTTGCACCCACATGCTGGCTTGGAACCACTCCTACCTCTACTTTCAAGGTCTCTGACACCTTCTGATCTCTGCAGGCAGCAGGTAGAGCACATGGTACACAGACACACATGAAGGCAAATCATTCCACATATTAAATAAATACATTTAAAAGTAATTTTTAAAAAAGTTAGCAGTGTAATTATGTCCAGACGTTGGAGATAAGGTTCAACCTTTATACTGATAACCAAAACCACCCAAAAAGGAAAACAGAGACTGAATGTTGAAGCTGCAGGTATTTTATGAGAAGGTGACTTAAATCATTTTTATTTGGCTATGTTACTGATGACTTTTCTAGGGACCAGTAACTGCAGTCATTGAATGAGACTTTTCCCCAAATACATAAAATTAAATAACATTAATCATGTTTGGTTTTATGTTTAGCAGTTCAATATATAAAGAAGTTCCAATTTAATAGAAATAAAACATTTAAATTTTTATGTATATGTGCATGTGGTATCATACATATGGCTATTTGTGTCCGTGTCTGTGTGCCTAAAGTTGATCTTAAGTATCTTCCTTAATTTCTCTCCACATTATTGGCTGAAGCAGATCTTGTGAGTGACCTGGAACTTTCCAGCTGGCCAATTTGGTCCTTAGGTGTCCTCCCTCCGCCTCCTACGTGCGAGAATTCCATTTAATCTGTCCCAGCTGCAGTTTTCAGGGATCCTGGGCATTCAAATATCCACCCTCTTGCATATGTGGCAAGGACTTTGTCCACAAAGCCCTCTCCTCAGCCCCAACCTTTGTAGCCTTTGAAGAAATTGTATAATCCAGATCCAAAGGGGGGGGGGTATTTTCAATCATTTGTTCATCTCTACAAGTTATACAAATGTGAAAACTGGAGCACCCATTTTGGAAACTAAGAGCACAGGCCAGTCTGGTCATCTCCATCACTATGACTTTCAGGACACATTGATCAAAGCAAACTGTTCCCTGTCAACCTCCTATAAGAAGCTTTCAGTGCTGAGCTTGGTAAGTTCCAGGAAACATGAGAGATCAAGAGGACAGAGAGAATAATTTTAACAATGTCAATTGTGCCCAACAACATTGATTTATCTGAGTTTCTTATTTACTCAGTTTTGTTATACATCTGCAAAACATTTCATTGCTAGCAGATTACTTCTAGAAATTCATGATTGTTGATTGGCTATATACATTTGCTTTAATGGCATCTTTATTACAAGTCAAAGAGGATTATTTAAATGTGTTCACATGTGTTTCATTCATTTGCCTTAAAACAAATGATGATTAAGGTAATATTTTGTAAGAAGACATGATTTATTAAGTGAGATTATTATCAAGACAACAGAACCGTTAGAATAATCTAAAATATTACCAGTTTCTTCTATCACTATGAACATTTCTGTTTCTAGCCTGATGTGATAGATTAGAAGGTAAGGATACCTGGCACCAATCCTGATGACCTGAGTTCAGTCTCCAAGGTCCACATGATAGAAGGACAGAACTAACTCCTATACGATATCCTCTGGCTTCCTCATATATACTGTGGCATGAGTGCCCACAGACACACATATGGTACATGGCTAAATAAAATAAAATTTTTTAAAAATAATGTCTGCTTCTCACTTTATAGTCTTAGTTTAAATATGTTAAATTAAGATAAAATCATCTACACAATGACTTGTTCTATTGAAGCTGTTGAAACATTATTCAAAGTATTTCTGTTTGATTTTCCTACTCCAATCTTTCCCACTTATGATTTAATTAAAGTTTGTTTTCCAAGGTAAATTCTCATGTTCTGATACATTTTGAAGTGCTACTGCAGCCAAATGAATATTTTGGGAAGACACCAGAACTCTTCTACACAATCTGGGATCTCTGTGAGTTATTCTTTCTGAGTTCAAAGCTTGCCATCACAGTTCTGAAATCAGAAAGAAAAAAAAGGGCATGATGAGAGAATGTTGAACTACAAAGACAGGAAGTGCAACATCCTGCAGAGTGGAGACTCTAGAAGGCAATATCTGGCAGCATCCCTTGTGTGACATTAAAGTCTACTCCTCAGAAGGGGTATAGTTTTCACAGTTTGAAAAGATCAAGAAGGCTCTTCAAAGTTCTATCAAACTTCCCTGATTTCCAACCTTACCATATTGTAAAGTACCAGGTATCTTAGAATGTCTGTGATAGTTTGTCCAAAAAAAAAAAAAAAAAAAAAGACATAATTAACAATTCTTTTAATATTGTCAAATCAATTAATTTGGATTCTCTTTCCTCTAAGAAAAATAACATATTAGCTGTGCTAACAATGAGAGAGTTTTTGGTATTGTACCTATACTTAATGCAAACCCTATTCGAGCTGCTGAAATAGTGTGATAGAACTCAACTCAACCCTTTTGAATTCTTTCATTGTTATCCAACATTTCATTCACATATATAATGTATCTTGGTCATACCTCTGGTCTACTTCCTTTCTCCAACTTTCTACCACACACCATTTCATCTCACTCCAAACTTCATGCCCTTTTTTTATATTTATTTATTTATTCAACTCACTGAGTCAAATTATTGCTGCCTATAAGTACATAATCTATGGTCATCGATGTGAGCCTGGCAGTGGCCATACTCCTAAAGAAAACTGAATCTCCCTTCCCCAGCAGCAATAGCTCCTGAGAAAGGGTGGGACCTGGGAGCTTCTCCCTTCTACTTGGGAGTAGTTTTAGCTGGCTTCATGTTGTGTAAGTAACTCAGCTACTGTGAATTCATGAGCACAATAGTCGTATCATGTCCAGAAGTAAGCCAACCACAGGAATCCTCCTTATCCTCAGGCTCTTAGAATATTTTATTTTCTGTCTTCTCCCACAGAATATTATGTGAGCACTAGGGCGTGGTCTCCTCTAGAGCTCAGCTCACAGTCTCTTACAATCAGCAGCTAGGACAACAGCCTACGTTAACCACTACCTCCTGCAAAGTTTATCTGACCAATAGAACATCGTAAGTCTTTCTGGTTTGTGGAGAACAGAGTTTGAATGTTATGGGCACATCCACATCACTTCTTCTGACATTTTATAGTGAATTGTTGCTCTCCAAAGCAGAATAAAAATGCATAATTTACAGACTCTTGATAAACATATACTGTGTTTAATAATATAAAGAACAAACACAGGGACCGCAAAGATGACCCAGCAGTTAACAGGACTTGGTGATCTTGCACAGGACCTGAGTTTAGTTCCTAGAACTCAGATTGGGCAGCTCACAACTACCTCAATGCCAGCTCAAGGTGATAGAGCATCCCCTGCTGGCTTCCATGAACACTGCACTCACATGCTTATACGCATGCCACACATCATACAAACATACAAAAAAAAAGGCAGAAAGTAGAAAAGAATGGATACAATGGAATACCCAAACTAAATTATTGAGAGTCAGTGGTTTCTTGGGAAAATGATTTTGCATCCTCAGATATAATGTCAGTGGGAAATAATAATATCAAAGACTGAGCGCTACAAATAAGCATCAAAAGCATATTTTTAAAAGATCCTTTCTCAACAGCAAAAAACTCCCACATAACTTCTCAGTTAAATAGCCATTCCCTATTTTTCATGCCTAGGTTAAAACTTGCCCTCTTTGTGATTAAGTGATGAAGTCTCCCTCTCTCTCTCTCTCTCTCTCTCTCTCTCTCTCATCATACATGAATGTGATTTGAGAAAAGAACCTTGGTTGTCTTTCTTCAGGTGTCTTCAAGCTTTAATTTGAGATAGAATCTCTCAATGGCTTAGGACTTCATCAAGTAGACTAGGTTAATTTCTCAGTTATACCTAGGGTCTGCCTATTTTTCTCTGTCTCTGATCATAACTTTTCTGTGATTTTAAAAGTGTATCATTATTTCCTGCTCTTCCCATGAGTTCTGAAGATAAAACTCAGTTCCTCATACTTGCAAGGCAAGAACATTATTAACTTGGCCCTTTTCTTTCCCAATTGTTTGTTATGAAATTGATTTATACCCAACCAAATAGCTCCTGGCCACAAAGCCAGGAGCAAGTGAGAAATCTGTCTTTTTCTTCTAGGTCACCAATCCACAATCTCTGTGCTCTATACCAGTTTCCTCTAATTTAAACATTCCATCTGTGAAGGAAGAGGAGACTGACAAGACACAAAAGGCAAAAAGAATGTCCCATGTGAAAAGAAGAAACTTGCAATATTCAGGAGTGCCCATCTCCATCTATATAGATGGAGTGGACAAGTGCTAGGCAAGAACACTAACCATCAGAACCTTGGACAATAGGAAGTCTCAGACTGTGGAGCCCCTGCAAGTTGTATAGTTCTCCAGGTTTGCATCTTTGACAAGTAGTCTACCATGTTGGGTTATGATGTCCTAGTTAGGATTTCTATTGCTGTGATAAAACACCATGACCAAAAGCAATTTGCAGAAGAAAGGGTTAATTTCATCTTACTATTCTCAGGTCATACTGGGTGGGAAGTCACAGCAAGAATCCAGTAGGAACTTGGAGAAACAAACTGAAGCAGAAGTCATAGAAGAATGCTGCTTATTGGCTTTCTTCTCATGGCTTTCTCAGCCTGCTTTCTTATTGTTGTGTAGCAGTACCCATAGCATGTGGCTCACAAGCACCTGTATATCCAGCTCCAGGGAATCCAAAACACTTTTCTGGTCACCATAGGAACCTTGACTCATATGCACATACCCACACACAAATAAGCACTTATACTATAATTAAAACCTTTCTTTTCCAAACCAGAGCCTACAGCCCTTCCTCTTAATTACATTGTGGTAAAGTAGCTTGGATTTATTGGTTTTGAATATACTTTTCAGATAGAATTTCTATGCAACATTTTCCTCTGTTCTATTTCCATTAGCAAGGCTACTTCAAGGGCAAATACTAATTATGACTTTGACACCATTTTGCTTTCCTGGTTAGCTTTGAGAATAATTCCCCGGCAGGCCGCAATTCCCTTGTCAGTTTCTTCTACTTTTAATTTCCCAATTTAATGAACTCTAGGAGAGGCTCTGATTTAACAGCATCCTCCCCACAAAGACTTAGTTTTGCCTTACAATAAAACACTCCTAAATAAGACATTTATTAAGAGTAATCTAAGGTACATTAGAACTCTTAAGAATAGTCCTGAAAAGAGTTCTTATTTTTTCAAATTATACCTCTAGTTTTCCATCAGCAGATGAATGGATAATAGAAATATTGTACATTTATACAATAGAACTTTATTAAGTCATGAAGAAAATTTAAATTATTAAAAAATGGATGGCACTATAAATATTATACTAAGAAAGGTAAGCCACACTCCAATACCATTTCTCCTTTCTTTTATGCAGATCCTAGCTCCTAACTCAATATGTGCATCCAAGTGAAAGTTAAAATAACAAAATCGAGAACACTGTAAATAAACTCATGATAATGGAAAAGGGAGAAGCTAAGGGGTTTAAAGGAGGAAGTGGTGAAGGCAATAGAACATATTCAATAGCAAAGAAGGAAAAAAATCCTAGGAACAAAGAGCGGGGATGAAGAGGTGAAGGGGTATCAGGACTGTCATCCAATCAAAATAAAGTCTGTGTGACAAGAAGATTTGGAGCCTGTTTATTAATGAGCATAGAAAATAAACAAAATTATTTTTAAAATCCTAAGAATGTGTCTAACATATAATGTAGCAGCATCCTCACCACTGGCTATGCATTGAAGAAAAATGAATTCAATCCATAGAGATGTTTTACTCCTGGGCTTCATGCTGTACTTATGACAGGCAAGAGAAAGCATACACCTGTACAAGATATTAAGAGAGCAATTGAAAGCCAGTTCAAACTGTTGAAAGATCTGCAAACAAACACATATAGCACTTAAGGAAGCAATGTTTTCATCATGAGGTGTTGTGAAGTAAAATGTAGCAACATATTATGATTAAGGTGTGGTAAGTACCTTGCATTCATGGGGTCATTTCAAAGGACAGTAATTTAACTCATTGCAAGTTCTGATGAGTGGGACATCTGACCCACCAAAAACCAAGAACTATCCATCCAATTGGCACATTTCTAAAGAAATAAAACTCTTTGCATGGTGAAACAAAAAGTAAATCCTTCCAGCTTCAGGCTATTATAAATAAGGCTGCTATGAACATAGTGGAGCATATAACAAGTGTCCTAGTTACATGTTGGAGCCGCTGGGGTATATGCCCAAAAGTGGTATAGCTGGGTACTCAGGTAGTACTATGTCCAATTTTCTGAGGAACCACAGACTGATTTCCAAGTGGTTGACCCAGCTTACAATCCCACCAACAATGGAAGAGTGTTCCTCTTTCTCCACATCCTCGCCAGCATCTGCTGTCACCTGAGTTTTGATCATAGTTATTCTGACTGGTGTGTGTTGGAATCTCATGGTTGTTTTGATCTGCGTTTCCCTGATGACTAAGGATGTTGAACATTCTTTAGGTGCTTCTTGGCCATTCAATATTCTTCAGTTGAGAATTCTTTGTTTAATGGGGTTATTTGGTTCTCTGGAATATAACTTCTTGAGTTCTTTGTATATATTGAATATTAGCCCTCTATCAGATGTAGGATTGATAAAGATCTTTTCAAAATCTGTTGGTTGCTGTCCTATTGACAGTGTCCTTTGCCTTACAGAAGCTTTGAAATTTTATGAGGTTCCATTTGTCAACTGTTGATCTTAGGGCATAAGTCATTGGTGTTCTGTTCAGGAAATTGTGAGCACCTTCATAGAAGCAGGAGGAGGGGGGATGGGAAAAAGAGGTTCTGGAGGGGAAACCAGGAGTGGGCATAACATTTGAAATGTAAATACATAAAATATCCAATAAAGAAAGAAAATGTAAATCTAAACCAAACCAATTAAATTGAACTGATCACTTCCAGATTCCTAATTCACACATAAGTCACACTGATACTGAGAAATGCCTTAAGGCCAGGTATGCTGGTGACATACTTCATCCCAGCACTCAGGAGGTAAAGGCAGGTATACCTCTGTGAGTCTGAGGCCAGCTGGGTAGAGTAGCACTATCAACTGCTGAGCCATGTCTCCAGCCCTAAGACCTAATTTTCCGTGTTACATTTTGGCAGTTCTGGTCAATAATATTTAACACTTCTGTTTATTCTTGAGCTAGTATCTTTATGATCAGTTGTGTAAGCCCTCTGAATAGTGGCATTCACTGTAAGTTGGCAATGCTACCCATTCTGTCGGTTGTCATGAAATTAAGAGGGGGAAATGCACAGCTGGCAGCAGTAGTTGCTCAGTGAACACTGACTTCTTGTAGTGTCTTTGCTGTTGACCTGCTTGAAGTTTGGATTTCTAATCCTAAATCACCTCGTAATAAATGACCTTGAAAACATATTGGTATTATCGATGCTTCTCCTGATATTTCATATGTAGGTAGAAACTGTTTCTGAATGTAATGATAACTTTTTAACACCAAATGTCAGGAGGAATAGTATGAAGAGAGTAAAGAAATAAAAGACAGCTCCGTATGTTCTGTTCTCAAGTGGAATTCTAGGTGATTCCTTGTCTTCAATACCCAGAGTATTGTGCCATTTTCTCAGAAATTTCTTTATCACAATCATCATTCCATATCTCTCTCTCTCTCTCTCTCTCTCTCTCTCTCTCTCTCTCCCCTTTTCTCTCTCATCCTCTCTCTTTCTGACTGAGTGAATAAAGCACTTGCTGCACCAGCATGAGCTCCCAGGTCAGATCTACATGATGCATGTGAAGCAGGGTTTGTTAGGACTCATCCAGAGCTCGAGGATTCACCTGGCAGATGAGAGGGGAGTATGTTTCTGTGTGTGGATGTGTTTGTGTGGGTGTGTGTGTATGTGGGCACACCCATGCCATGGGAGCTAGCGACATGGAGGTCAAAGGACAACCATCTGGTGTCTGTCCTACCTTTTACCTTTCTTGAGAGTGTGTCTCTTGTGCAGTACTGAACACTCCAAAGGAACTGTCCAGATGTTCCTTCAGGGACTATCTCGTTTCCCTCTCTCATCTGCCAGATGAGTGTTACCAAATGCTACTTCCCATGCATCGTGTGGATCTGAACTTGGATCTCATGCCTGTGCAGGAAGCACTTTATCTACTTAGCCATCTACTCTGATTTTTTATTTTTCTAAATCAGTTCAATCTCATGGACATTACTAACTTAAGTCCACTAGTAACTATAAACTAGCATAAAGCCTAGACTATGCTATCAAAGCAATAAACTTATATATGTAAAGCCCAATGAATTCTGTTTTTGAGAAGCTCCATTTTGTACAAAGGGGCTAAATTCCAATTCCAGGAGGAAAACCACAAACCCCACTTGAGCAAACATCCTCTGGAAACCCTCCTTAGTAACATCCAGTCAGGCTGCAACAGCAAGGTCAGGATACATATAGATAACCTAAGACATCCTGCAGAAAATTGAGAACCCAACAGTCCTGTTTGTCAGGTGGTTTTTGCCTAAATGTTTGGTTCCTACAGATTATACTAGAAATGCAGTTTTTAAAATATTAGCTAGCTGACTCATATGGAAATCCCCTATGCTTGCTGTAATCACAATAAATACCCTATATCACTAGAACTGAGGCTCTCACTTATGACCGGCTGTGAGGTTGATGTTGAGAGTCCTTGCTTGTGAGTTTGTAATAAAGACCCTTATGTGTTTGCCTTGAAATTGTCTCCTCTGTGGTCTTTGGGCTCACTGCACTATGGGCATAACATATAAAAGGACTGATATATGTTATAGTTTGTAGCCTTTACAAAAAACTCAGCCTCCACTTAAATTATGATAGTTTCTCTTTAAGCTTTCACCTTTACCTGAATAAAAGTAGTATATATACAGAGACATAGAACTTCTGTGTAATATTTTAAAATCTAAAGAAAATTGGAGCTAAGCACAGAAATAAAACAATTTGGTTAGCAGCTTTGGCTTTAATAAATGCCTTAAATGTGTTTATCCCAGAGAGAGAGAGAGAGAGAGAGAGAGAGAGAGAATACCTAGCCACACACATGAATATACACGTGTGTGTGTGTGTGTGTGTGTGTGTGTGTGTGTGTGTGTGTGTGTGTGTGTGTGTAGCTATAGGTATGTGTTTGTAAATGCAACCAGGGGAAAAAAGTACAGGATTTAAAAAGTACAGCTTTAGAGAAATCACACAACCTTAGGCTTTAGACAATATTCATTTCTATAGGTAAAGCAGAATATGATAATTTGTATAGTAAAATCCAAAGTTCAAGTAAAACCATTCTTTGTTTAAGGCCAAAACATGAACTCCATCAGATTTATCCTTCAGAAAGTTCAGCAGAGAGAAACAAACAGGAACAAGGCCACACCTTACAAACCAGAACCAATCTCTCTAAGGAGAGGGTAAGTTAATAACCTCAACAGCACACTGATACCTCAGGGCACTGAAACAACTCAGCTGAAACTCAACTAAGATATAAGCAGTGATTTCTTCTGTAATCAAATCCACAAGGCTATAGATCAACAGCCTGTGGAAATCAGGTTAGAAAGGTGCAATTATCCAAACCATTTAAGTAATAGTCATTCCTTAGACACAGTCTCACCTGTCATGGCCAAATGTCATATAACTTAATCAGCGGTTTATTGAACATTAAATTAGGATTTCTGGTAAAGCTTAGATCATAGTAACTATTAAATGTTGGTCTATGTATATTATTAGGAAAAGGAAAGCATTTCTGAATAAAATAGAAAGATGGCTTATTAGATAGCATTAACCCTCTAATTTATGACATTATGCACTCTGTTTGTGGGGGACCTATTTAAGCCCTCTTCATACATTATTTGTTCTTGCCATTTATTGAGTGATGTATAGGCAGGGCAGGAGGGGGTTGTTTACACACACACACACACACACACACACACACACACACACACACACACACACGCAAAGGGACTATGTTCTAACAATTTTCAAGAATAGTATCCTCAGTATCAGTCAGAAAGTATGACTGCCCAGTGCTAGCACCTGATATATTTAGACAGGGATAGCTACATGTCTAATCCTGACAACTAAAAGTAGCTTGGAAAGGGACTAACAGGGGAGATGGCTTGACAGCTAACAATGCTTGTTCTTTGTACAAAAGGTTGGAACTCAGTTCCTAAAAGCTATGTGTGGTGGCTCAGAATTGCCTGTAATTACAGCTCAAGAGGCTCTGACATCTTCTGGCCTTCACTGGCATATGCGTGCACACACACACACACACACACACACACACACACACACACACACACACACACATTCACATACTCACACATGTTTACACACACTTTTTTAATTTAAAAAGAGAGAGAGGAGAATAGCTTGCAATATTTTCCGACATCATTAGTCTTAGCCCCACCCTGAAGGTGGGAACCACTCCCATCATCTCCCTAATCTCTTCCTATCTGTTACAGGTTGCTTCATCCCGTCTGGATTGGACAGTTAATGACACTGGGAAAAACCTGGACTACACATAGAGATCTTGACACACTTTCTTTTCAGTCTCTAATACCATCTCATACTACACAGTCCTCTTCTGTTATTCTTCTTACTTGAGTTTCATTTTCTGCACCATACAATTTACATTTCAATTAGCCCCCATTGATACAGGTTGAAGAGACTTATTGCTAAGATCTGGAGGATTTGGGGTTCAAGAAAGAGCTTTGGAATAAGAGGATTATAGTAAGTTCATTCTTCCCTGTGGCTGAATATAGAGATCAACAGAGAACCTGCAGACAGCTAAGAGGATGGCAGGAGAGATACATCTCCAGTATGGATGAGGGTGTTAGAGGAAGTGTGCTATTTCAGCTCAGGATGACAGCCTGACTCTCCAATCTCAGCACAGTTTAAAACGCTCATTAATAAGTCAGGCCTGGCATATCTCCTCTTTATGTTTCCTTAGGGAATGCTTGGAGGGTTTCTTAGTTAAGTTGTTGGAAATGAGAGAGGGAAGAAGTGTTTCTACAGTCGTGGGTTACAATGGAGATAAAACAGAGTGAAAACAAGTTGTTCAGGATGGTGAGTGTGTGTAGGACTTTGATGAATCCTCTTGTTCATCGTCGTCGTCATCATCTTCATCATCATCATCATCATCATCATCATCATCATCATGGTCTGGGAATTGAACTCAGAATCTTACACCTGCTCCACTTGCACTCTACCACTGAGATAGATCCCCAGCCTCCTTTCTATGATTTATTTTTAGATTTTAATTTTAAAATTAAATAGTTTGTCAATATAAGTGTCTCTGTGAGTATGCACAAGCATGAGCAGGTATCCTTGGAAGACAGAAACGATCAGGGATTCCTTGGACTTGGAGTTACAGGTTGTTGTGTGTGTCCTGATATGGGTATTGGGAGTTGAACTCTGGTCCCCTAAAAGAGCAGTGAATTGTCTTAACTACAGAGCTATCTCGCCAGTCTCCAGCTTCTATTATTCCCAATGGTCTTCCCCACAACAACCGCAGAGGCTATTATTTCCAAAACCACTGGGAAGAAGGCATGACATAACTTTCCAGAAGTTACTCAACTCCTATTGCTTTCATTCTTTTGCTAATCTTGGAGACTTGAAATCCCCCCTTCTGGGACAATATCCGGTGAGCTCAGTTTTATCATAGATATATATGAAATTGATCCTTGATTGAAATCCACATTTCATCATAAAAGCCACATCCATCACTACGGCGCGCTAAATAATTGTAAGAGTTATAAGAAAAGGCTTGGCTATGTGACCTTAATACAGATTAAGGGTTTTGAAGTAAATGTTTATGTTGCTAATACATACCCCCAAAATTACAGTTAGAATGTAAGTTATAAATGACGAGGACACATTAATCAATATCTTTTTTCTGTAAACTTCTCCAAGAACCAAAAACAATATAAAGGTCCTGTGAGCCAAGACCACTGACATACCACATGGCCTCACAATTGACCCAATAGTGCTTTGGGTCCTTATTTTCTACAAGGGCTATTACCTTGACACAATCTAGAGGCACCTAGGCAGAGAGTGATTCTCTTGGTGAGTCTGACTTGTGTCAGTGCCTGGGGGGATATTGATTTTTTTTTTTTTTGGTTTTTCGAGACAGGGTTTCTCTGTGTAGCCCTGGCTGTCCTGGAACTCACTCTGTAGACTAGGCTGGCCTCGAACTCAGAAATCCGCCTACCTCTGCCTCCCGAGTGCTGGGATTAAAGGCGTGCACCACCACCGCCCGGCTTGATTTATGTCATTAATTGGACTTGGAAGACCCAGCTTAAAAGTGAGCAGCGCCCTTTCCTGACTTTGAATATTAGATTGTATGAAAAAAAAAAACCTGAGCTGAGTATAGCCTGCATCCATTTCTTTCTCTGACAGCGTGTGGATACAACTAGTTGATACAAGTTCCTGCCTTGACATCCCTCAGCTTGGAACTATGAACTGAACAGCCCGCTTCATCACAGGAAATAAAGACAATCACCGTGTATTTCTGTTCCATTCTTTTCATCTTTTCTGTTTACTCATGTTTGTATGTGGTTTGACATGTTCCTTGTTAATTCTTTTAGTAAAAAAATCATTTTAATCTTGATATCTACCACTAAGTTAAGATCTGTTTCAGATCATATTTAAATTATAAAGTCTGTCTCACCAGGTGTTATTAAGAAGCTTATTGGTCAGAGGTAAGGAACCTGGCATGCTCAGAGTCTTTACAAAACAGAGTCAGCATTCCACATCTCTGAGTTTCTCACTTATGTATATAGTCAATCACTTTTGAAGGAGAAATATTCAGAAACATGTTTGTGCTTATATATGTATAATTTTTCTTAAGATTCACTAAACTATCATGATAGAAACAACTTACAGATATTTACCCAATATCAAGTATTCTAAATAATCTAAAAATAACTTATATTAATCATTAGTTATATGAAGATATGAAAATACAATTCCATTTTGTTTTCTTAAATATGTGTCTATACTTGTGCATGTCTGATGCGTTTTCAAGTATAGGCATATTATTGCCAGAGCTGAACTTTATTGATGTCAGAGGATAGACTTAAAGAATGCTTCACCACCTTGTCTAGTTTAACATCCAGTCCTAGGATCTGAACTCAGGTCCTTACTGTATGTGGCAAGTACTTTACCCTACCCATGATGCCACTTTAGGTAAAGGACTTGTTATAGGAGAGATTTTAGCAACCTCAGGAAACCTTGGGGGCAAAGTTATGGATACTGTGAGATGACAGTGATTAGATAAGGGACCCATAGAATGAATGGCTGCTCCTGAAGCAAGCAAGAAAACCTGCTCCTGTGATACACTCATAAAGAGTGAGCACACAGTGAATAGAAGAAAGAAGAAAAGGAGTAAAAATACCCAATGTCTTTAGGGATTGTTCAAATAGTGAGGATACAAGCCAAACACAGTCCATGCCTGCTGTTACTCCAATGTTTGATCAGCTTATAGGCTAAACATCTCCAAAGAGTTGAATTGGAAGCTCAACTATTGCCTAAAGCTAAAAACAGGACAGTTTAGTAATAAACACGTTTTAAACGCACTGTTCAATAAGTTTGAATGTGTCAGTCTCTCATTTCTCTCTCTCTCTCTCTCTCTCTCTCTCTCTCTCTCTCTCTCTCTCTCTCTCCTTTCCCTCCCTTAACATCCACCTAGTATCATTTTAAGTAAGGAAAATCGAAGTTCTTTCACTTTGGTCATAAGTCTTTAGAGTTTCAAATTGCTTCTGTAGATGTTGTTTAGAAGGGAAGAAAAAATAACTTTAGGGTTTTGGTGTCTGCAGTTCAGTCTTTGGAAAGCCTAGGTTAGATGCTTTAACAATGTCCAACAAAATCACTTCAGATAAAACACAGTCCCCTTACCATAGTGGTTAATGACTAGACATTTGTGTGTGTGTGTGTGTGTGTGTGTGTGTGTGTTATATAAACACACACATACACACACACACATATGTATATACATATACATATACATATACATGTTTTAAAATTCATTTAACTTCTCTCATTAACCGTTACACAACACAAATAAACTATATACCCTCCTATACTCATGGCTCAGTGCTTCCTCTCTTTGGACTGTGAAGTTTCCTTTACTTATAATGTATTTTTATCTACATCAATAATTTGAGACAGTGTCATGTTTCCCAGACTGGCCTGGAATTCATTATCTAGCTAAAGATAACGCTGTACTCCTGATCTTTCTACTTTTAGTTCCCCAGCATACGATTAGAGGAGTGCACCACCATGCACAGCTTACATTATGCTGTGTATGGAACCCAGGCTTCATGCATGCAAATAAGGCACCCTACTCTCCTAGACACATCTCCATGCCCCTGCTTCATTTCTAAATGCGTCTAAAAAGCCCAACTCAAATGCCAAAAATATGTAAGTTTTAGTAGATGTGGGCATAATCTCTCCGAATTACATCACTCACTTTTTTCTAATAGTAAGCATAATAGATATTATTTTAAATACATTAATTCAGTAGAAGGGAAACTTCATAATATTCTTCTGTGTATTCCTACAGCATTATTTATTTCATCCATTACATGTTTAAGATCAATCTATTGCCTCAGAAAATGAGTCTGAGAACAAACAAGAGTTTTGTTCTTGAGCAGGATGAAATTACCAAAACCTACTCTTTGATTCCCAATAAAGCACTTTATTAAAACATGGATATGATTTGGAAGAAGTTGTCGACTATTCGAATTCTTTCCTTTGTTTTACACACATGTTTTATCAGTACTCCACCTCTCCTCAATGTTGTGATTTCCTCCAAGACTTCTGTCAGATTTAATCATGGCTAGACATTCATTGTTTCAAGCTGCACTTGCAGCAGAGGGGTGAAAGCATCTGTGTCTTTCAGTATTGGTTCTCCACATAGTTATACACATTTCTTTTGGCATAGTTTTGCATGAATGATCTTCTTCACTAAATGTCATGGAAATAGCATCCTGCTTCATTCCTATAATCAGCAGGGCTTTCCTCCTCTTTTACTCCATCTCTACTTAATTCAACGCCAAAAAGATTGGAACTGGGTCGACATGATAACCCACTGTTCATTGTGTAATTAATCATGGTACTGCTATCTTTGCTAGCATATATATACATACATATGCTAGAACTTATACATGTCTATGTGTGTATCTATACTTGCTAATGCTTGCATTAGTATACTGTATGTGTATGTGTGTGTCATGTTTATATGTATGGGTATTGTGCACATATGGACATAGAGGCCAGAGTTATATTTTCTCATTTACTCTTCCATCTTACTTTTGGAGACACTCCATTATTGAGCCTGAACTCTAACATGGCTTTTACATAGGGACTAGGGATTCAAATTCATGTCCTCATGTATGTGTGGTGGGCATTTTTCAAACTAAGTCATCTCCCCAGCTTTAATGTCTGTGGGTTTTGACTCACAAATGGGACTGACATTCAACAGAAAAGTCTGCAATTACAGTCACAAGAAGCCCCTCATGAGAAATGTCCTGTAAGAAAAAAGAAAGTCAGAGGAGACAAGTGAAGGTCAAAATAGGAGCCATTTCTGAATGAACGAAAGGTGGGCTGTGGCTCACAGACAAGCACTTAAAACATCTTCCAGCCTTTCTCCTGCGAGACATGTAGCTGAGTCCCAGAGATAGAAAATTGCACCGAAGCATAAAAGAGAATAACAAGCTAAGAGATGCTTTACAGAAATATCTAAAAAGACCCTGAAAGCACAGGGCAATGCTTTCCAGTGACTAGAGAGTGACTATGACCTCCTAGGGAGACAGCATCAGCACCTAGAGGGAGGGACATAAAGAGAGAAGTGCATTAGCACCTCAAATAACTATGTTGCAATGTGCATGCACAATCACTGCCACCCGCTGACAGCAAAAGGGACATGGTATCCTCCGAAGTTCATCTTGATTTCCAACTTGCTAGATTTGGAATCATCTAAAAGACACATCCAGAGTGGTGTCTGGGAAGGCGTTTCCAGAGAGGTATGAGGGGAGGAGACATATGCTAAATGGGACAACCCCATTCATGGGCTGGGGACCCAGACTCAATAAAAAGGAAAAGTGTGAAAGTAAGCCGAGCCCCAGCATTTTCCTCTGCTTCCTAACTGATGTGTAATGAGATCCCCTGCCTGATGCTCCAATGTCACATGTGCACCAGGATGGACTGTGCCCTTGAACTGTGAGCCAAATTATGCCCCAATTCCCTCCAAATGCTTTTGTTAAATATTTTGCCATGGAAACAAGGAATATAAAGTGACTTAATATGGTAAGCCTGGGTAAAACTCGATCCAAATGATGAAGTTTATAAGAAGGCTAGATAACCTTCAGTAGCCAGTAGACATAGGACCATGGGAATACACAGAACTATGCAATCCCTATGCCTCATACCCACATGAAATTTCACACAGACTCAGTGTTTTTTGCAGGTATTTAATATCTTCCTCCCAGCCTTCAACACCATCCTCCTTAAAAAACAATTATATGTCCCACGATTTATTAGTATTTGCAGCCATTTTCCTGTGTGGGGACTTCACCAAAGCTCCCCCATATTGCAAGAACTAAAAGACAAATACTTCCAGAACAAGTAGGGCAGGGTCAGAAACTTCTTTTTCTTCTCCCAGACAAGATCATAGCATGACCCCGTCCAGCAGCTCTTCTTGTCATTACCTTCCATTATATTCTCTACTTCAGTAAGCCTTAATTTGTTCAGTTTGGGGTCATAAGACTCTCTTACATAGATCCTGTTCAAGAATTGAATGCACACCATGTAAGTGTTTTTTTCCATTCACCGTTCAATATTTAAATCATAGGACACATCAGCACAATTTCCTGAGAACCATATCTCACTTACCATGTAACTGACATGTCTATACACTAATAAAATGTGTGTTTGTTTATCTCTCTGTATATATATATATATATATATATATATATATATATATATATGTGTGTGTGTGTGTGTGTCTGTGTATCATAAATATATATTTATTTTTATGTTTGTTTTATGTATATATGCATTTATACACATGCACATATAGTGTATGTGTGTGTGTTTGTGTGTGTATGCATGTGTATGTGTGTGTGTGTAAGTTGACTATAAAAAATTGTAGTTTTTATAAACTCAGCTTGTCAAGCTTTCTTGCAACTGCCTCTACCCACAGAGCCATCTCGTAATCTCATGAGATTTAATTAAGAGACCATAATCAACTAGCTCCAAGAGGTAAACATAATGCACGAAACAGATGTATGTTGAATTGAGGAGCCTGAAAGATGATCACATGAAAGCAAACTAATTTTAGAATAGAGAGATTCAATTTTTATATTTAATGATATTCAAATCTCCCTCTTGTTGAATGATCACATGTTCTACTCTCCCTGGCTATTCACAGGACTAGTACAATTCTAGAGTACTATGGAATGCACAGGCCACATGGAGATAGTGAACCTCATTGAAAATAACACAGGGGGTGCAAAACATTTGCTCAATAGTAAACAGTGCAGTTACCCATGGGTTGGCAGTCGATTCTATAGTGCATGGGAAAACCAGGATTATCCAGTATCAATGATCTTTAGCTCTACCCTTAAGATACTAAATGAGATATCCCAGGGAGAGTCTTTCACAAGATCATCAAAGCTAATGCTCAGTGTGATCAAATCATGGCTTAGCCATGAAAGTAAAGATGGCCACCTATTACAGCATCTGTCATACCTAGACAATAGTCTAGGTGAAATGTAAAGAAGAACAGAAGCAGGCCTGGGACATAGATGAAGAAGAGGAAATTATAAAGCAGAGTGCACAAAGAGTGCTCAGTGCATAGCACACAGCAAAACTTGAATGACCTGCTTTCTAAGAGCCAGTTCTTTTCAGGTACATTATGATTGGTGATGGAGAAAATGATAGCTTTGGTATCTGTGGACAGCAGATGAGCAGGAGAACCTACAGTCACTAAGACTTATACTAGTTATACTAACCAACTTTATTACTCATCAATAGCTGACAATTCATAAGTAAATGACAATGGCGAAGAGCCAGCGAGACATCTCAGTAGCAAAAGGCAATTGCTGATGAGTTCAATTCCTAGGTCTGCACTGTAGAAGAAAACTGACACATGTAAGTACTACCTTCACCTACACACACATAGTTACGCAGTTGCACTTGTATATATAAACACAATTATTTTCAAAAATGTCAAAAGGAAACAAAAAATAAATGAACGGTTAAATAAGGGCAAATGTATGACTTTATTAGAAATGAGTAGAAATGGAAATGAGAGGAGGCAAGCACATCTTCATCAGCTTTACTGTAATTGTTGATGGCTGGTAGTGATTTATACAAGTGAATGAAAGGAAGTTTAAAAAAAATCAAGAGAAGTGAAAAGAGAGCTCAGTTATTGTCTGATTTTGTTTTAGAGCGTAAATGTACCATGTCTTAATGTTCTGCCCCTAGAACTACAATTTTTTAGAGTCAACTCCCCCACACACAATGTAATATAGTATAATACAATATATAAAACAACAAGTATTAAAAGTACAATACACATCCTTATATTTTGTGTTGGACAACATCAGCTTAATTGGACTTAAGGGTAGTCGCTATCATTTATTTATTTGTTTATTTATTTGTTTGTTTATCTGTCCTCATGTACACGTGAATGCTAAAAGATTGAATCAGAACCATTTATAGATAGTTGTAAGCCGCCAAGTGGTTGCTAGGAATTGAACTCAGGACCTCTGGAAGAGCAGCTGTGCTCTTACATGCTGAGCCATCTTCAAGCCTAGGCCTGGTACTATAAACCTAAACAAACTGCACCAGTGACAGATTGGCATTCCCCTTTCCCAATCCCACAACCTTGTTCGTCTCCCAGGAGGACTGATCTAACCAGGGACATGGGTAAGGTACACCACAATACCCAGATCAGATGGGACCCCACAGAGCCCAGAAGATGTAAGATCTCTCCTACACTGATGGATCATCATCTCCCTCCCAGTCCACATTTCCACTTGTACTCCACGAGGATTGACATGCTCATCCGCCCCACAGCTCTGCATGACTCCTAGGAAGCCTGCTCTGACTAGGGACACAGGAGGTCTGTTCTAACCAGAGAAACAGCATTGACTGTCTCCCAAGAGGCCTGCTCTAACCTGGGACCCAAAGCTCTACCTGCCTCTGAGGAGGCCTGTTCTAATCTGAAACACACAGGCTAGTTAACACCAGAAACAACCAGATGGAGAAGGGCAAGTTCAGGAACTTAACTAACAGTAGCCAATGCAATTAAGCACCATCAGAACTCAGCTGTCCTACTACACCAAGCCCTGGATACCCTAACACACTTGAAGAGACCCTGACCTTAAATCTCGTCTTATAAAGATATTGGAGGCCTTTAAAGAGGATATACACAATTCCCTTAAAATTATAGCAAAACCCACTCAAACAGGTAGAAGCTCTTAAAGAGAAAACAAATAAATCTGCAAAAGAAATAAAGAAACATATAATAAAACAGGTGAAGGAAATGAACAAAACAGTATAAGACCAAAAAAGTGGAAATGAAACAATAAAGAAATTACAAATGGTGGCAACCCTGGGTATGGAAAACCTAACAAATAGAACAGAAATTACAGAAGCAAGCATTATCGACAGAATACAAGAGATGGAAGAGAGAGTTTTAAGCATTCAAGATACCATTGAAGATATTGATATAGCCGTCAAAGAAAATGCTAAGTGTAAAACGTCCCTAACCCAAAACATCCAGAACATTTCAGCACAATGAAAGATCAAACCTAAGTGTAATAGGAATAGAGGAGGGTGAAGATTCCCAGTTCAAAGGGCCAGACATCATCTTCTACATAATCATAGAAGAAAACTTCCCTAGCCTAAAGTAAGAGATAGCCAGAAACGTATAAGAAGCCTACAGAACACCAAATAGATTGGACCAGAAATGAAAATTCTTCTGCCATGTAATAATCAAAATACAAAATGTACAAGGAATTAATATTAAAAGGTGTAAGGAGAAAAGGCCAAGTAACATATAAAGACAGACCTATCAGAATTACACCTGACATTTTAGCAGAGATTCTAAAAGACAGAGGACAGATGTCTTATAGATCCTAAGAGACCACAGATTCCAGTCCAGACTACTATACCCAGCAAAACTTTCAATCACCATAGATGGATAAACCAATATATTCTATGACAAAACCAACTTTCAACAATATCTTTCTACTTATCCAGCCCTACAGAGGATACTAGAAGGTAAACTCCAGTACAAGGAGGGTAAATACATCCAAGAAAACACAAGAAATTAATTATCTCACAGCAAACCCAAAAGAAAAGAAACACACACACACACACAGTGCCAACCCCCAAAACAAAATAACAGGAACTAACAATCATGTGTCATTAATACCTCATTAATATCTCTCAACATTAATGGACTCAATTCCCCGATAAAAAGATACAGGTTAACAAACTGGATATAAAAGCAAGGTTCAACATTCTGCTGCATACAAGAAACATATCTCAGCAAAAAAGATACACAATACCTCAGAGTAGAGATCTAAAGGGCTAGAAAAAAGGTTTCTAAGCAAACAGTTCCAAGAAACAAGCTGGAGTACCCATTCTAATATCCAATAAAATATTTTCAACCAAAAGTGATCAAAATAGATGAGGAAGGACACTTCATACACATCAAAAGAAAAATCCACCAAGATAAAGTCTTAATTCAGAACATCTATACCCTAAATGTAAGGGCAACCACATTCATTAAAGAAACTTTACTAAAGCTCAAAACACACATTAAACCCCACATAATAGTTGTGGCAGACTTCAACATCCCACTATTACCAGTGGACAGGTCATCAAAACAGAACAAAACAGAGACAAAATGAAACTAACAAAAGTTATGAACCAAATGGATTCAGCAGATATCTATAGAACCTTTGACCCCAAATAAAAGAATATACCTTCTCAGCACTTTATAGAACATTCTTCAAAATTGACCAAATTCAGACACAAAACAAGCTTCAACAGAAACAAGAAGATTGAAATAACCACTTGCACTCTATCAGAATATCACTGACTAAAAACAGAAACAACAGAAATTCCACATACTCATGGAAACTGAACAACTCTCTACTCAATGATAACTTGGTCAGGAAAGAAATATGGAAAGAAATTAAAAATTTTCTATTATTCAATGAAAATGAATACACAGTATACCCAAACTTATGGGACACAATGAAAGCAGTGGTAAGAGGAAAATTGATAGGACTAAGTGCCTTGATAAAGAAATTGGATAGTCTTGTACTAGCAACTTAACCATACACCAGAAAACTCCAGAACAAAAGGAAGAAAACACACCAAAGAGGAGTATAAAGAGTAGAAGCTGAAAACAACCTTTTCGAAAGAAAGAAGAAAACACAAAGAATCAACAAAACCAAGAGCTGGTTGTTTGAGAATATCAAGAAGGTAGACCGACACTTAGCTAACCTAAGAGCCACAGAAACAGTATTCAAGTTTTAAAAATCAGAAATGGAAAGGGAGACATAATAATAGAAATTGAGGAAGTTAAAAAAAATCCAACAGGTCTTACTACAAAAGCCTATACTTGACAAAACTGGAACACTGAGACAAAATGGATGATTTTAGACAGATACCTTGTACCAAAGTAAATCAAGATCAGATAAACTATCTAAACACTCCCATACATAACACCTAAGGAAATAGAAGCAATCATTTTAAACCTCCCAACCAAAAAAACAAAACAACACGACCAACAACAAAAAAGCCCAAGGCCAGATGGTTTTAGTGAAGAATTCTACTAGATCTTTAAAGAAGAACTAATATCAAATAGTCCTCTAACTATTCCACAAAATAGAAACAAAAGGAACACTATCTAATTCATTTTATGAAACCACAGTTACTCTGGTACCTAAAGCACATAAAGACCCAAGAAAGAAAGAGAAATTTAGGCCAATTCCACTTTTGAATATCAATGCAAAAATACTCAATAAAATTCTCAAAAACCAAATTCCAGAACATATTAAAACCATCATTCACCAAGATCAAGTAAGCTTCATCCTAGAGAAGCAGGGATGGTTGAACATATGAAAATCCATCAATGTAATACACTATATAAACAAACTCAAGGAAAAAGTCTCATTAGATGATGAAAATGCCTTTGACAAAACCCAACACATGTTCATGTAAAAAGCCTTGGAGAGATCAGGAATTCATGGTACATACCTAAACATAATAAAAGCAATAAAAAGCAAACCAATAGCCAATATCAAATGAAATGGAGAGAAACTTGAAGAAATTCCACTGAAATCAAGGACAAGAAAATGCTTCCCACTCTCTCCCTAGCTATTTAATATAGTACTTGAAGTTCTAGCTAGAGCAATGAGACAACAAAAGGAGATCAAGCGGACACGCATTATAAAAGAAGAAGTCAAGGTATAACGTTTTGCATATTATAAGATAAGATACATAAGTGACTCCCAAAATTCTACCAAAGAACCACTACAGCTTATGAACAACTTCATCAAAGTGCTTGGATATAAAATTAACTAAAATAAATCAGTAGCCTTCCTTTATACAAATGATAAACAGGCTGAGAAAGAAATCAGGGAATAATAACCTTCACAATAGCGACAAATAATATAAAATATTTTGGTGTACTTTTAATCAAGCAATTTTCAACTTCATATGGAAAAACAAAAATCCCAGGATAGCCCAAATAATTCTGAAAGATAAAAGATCTTCTGGATGAATCACCATTCCCTGACCTCAAGCTGTACTACAAAGCAATAGTGATAAAGATTACATGGTATTGGTACAGAGATAGATAGGTTAATCAATGGAATAAAATTGCAGACCCAAAAATAAATCCACATACTTATGAACACTTTATCTTTGACAATAAATCCAAAACCATACAGTAGATAAAAGAAAGCTTCTTCAATAAATGGTGCTGTTCTAACTGGCTGTCTACATGTAGAAGAAATGAAAACAAATCCATATTTATCACCTTGTACAAAGCTCAACTTGAAGTGAATCAAGGATCTCAACATAAAACCAGATACACTGAATATAAAAGAAGAGAAAGTAAGAAAGAGTGTCAAACTCATTGGGACAGAGGGAAATTTTCTGAACAGAACACCAATGACTCAGGCTCTAAGATCATGAATTGATATGGAACCTCATGAAATGGAAAAGCCTCTGTAAGGCAGAGGACACCATCAATAGGACAAATTGGCAACCTACGGATTGGAAAAAAGTCTTCATTAACCATATATCTGATAGAGTGCTAATATCCAAAATATATAAAGAACTCAAAAAGTTAACCTCCAAAAAAACAAATAAATCAATTTAAAAATGGAGTACAGAGCTAAACAGAGAATTCTCAGCAGAAAAATCTTGAATGATTAAGGAGCATGTAAAGAAATATTCAACATCCTTAGTCATCAGGGAAATGCAAATCAAAACTACTCTGAGATTCTACCTTACAACAATCAAAATGGCTAAGACTACAATGTAAGGATGTGGGCAAAGAGGAACACTCCTCCACTGATGGTGGGATTACAAACTGGAATAACCACTCTGGATATCAATCTGGTGGTTCCTCATAAAATTGAAAATAGTTCTACCTGAATACCCAGCTATACCACTCTTGGGCATATACTTAAA
Organism: Uromys caudimaculatus; assembly: GCA_028551405.1. Lineage (NCBI taxonomy): Eukaryota > Metazoa > Chordata > Mammalia > Rodentia > Muridae > Uromys > Uromys caudimaculatus. Next base: position 63,645,994 of record CM052711.1, on the reverse strand, counting down.
ATATGCCCCATCATACCACAGGGACAGATGCTCCACTGTACTCATTGCAGCCTTATTTGTAATATCCAGAAGTTAGAAGCAAACTAGATGTCCTTCAACTGAAGAATGGATACAGAAAATGTAGTAATGTGGCTCATTTACACAATGGAATACTATTCAGCTATTAAAAATGATAACATCATGAAATTTTCAGGCAAATGGGTGGAACTAGAAAATATCATCCTGAGTGAGGTAATCCAGACCCAAAAGGATATGCATGGTATGTACTCATTAATAAGTAGATATTAGCCAAAAAGTACAGAATACCTAGGATACAACCCATAAATCATGACAAGTTTAACGGGTAGGAAGACCAGGGGGAACAAAATAATCAGGGGTGGCAGAAGGAGGGAGGAACCTGGGTAGGAGAGGGGAGGGGAGGGAAAAGAGGAACAGCATCAGGTACTGGGGGAGACAAGAGAAAAGACCAAAGGGCTAGGTAAATGAATGGAAATATGCAGCCTCTGGGGGTTGGGAGGTGGGGGAGGACTCTAGAAAGTACAAGAGACCTGAGAGGTGAGAGACTCTCAGGACTCAATAGGGGTGACCTTAGCCAAAATGCCCAACATTAGGGAGAGGGAACTCGAAGAGTCCTCCTCCAGTGATAGACAGGGCCTCAAGTGGAAGGATGGGGTTACCAACCCACAGTCCAAATTCTGACTGAGAATTGTTCCTATCTAAGAGAATTGCAGGGACAAAATGGAGGAAAGATTGAAGGAAAGGTGACCAGCCCAATTTAAGATTCATCTCATGGGGGTGGGATGGAGAGAGGCACCAAACCCTAACACTATTACTGATGTTATGATATGCTTACAGACAGGAGCCTAGCATGACTCTCCTCTGAGAGGTCTTTCTAGCTGATAACTCGGTCAGATAGATACTCACAGGCAAGCATTAGACAGTGGTCGGGGACTTTCTATGGAAGAGTTGGGGGAGGCATTGAAGGAACTGAAACAGATGACAACCCCATATGAAGACTAATAGTGTTTATTAACCTAGAACCTGGGAGCTCCCACAGACTAAGGCACCAATCAAAGAGCACATATTCAGCTGGTCAGAGGCCCAGGCAACGTAAGTATCAGAGGGCTGCTGTGTCTGGCTTCAGTAGGAGAGGATGAGCCTAATTCTGTGAAGACTTGATGTCCCATGGTGAGGGGGTACCTCAAGGGGCACCATCTTAGAGGCAAAGGGTAGGGGAGTTGGGGGAAAGAACTCTGTGTAGGGGCACTGGAAGGGGAGTAACTTTTGGGATATAAATAAATAAAATAATTAATTAATAAAAAAATAGAAAATAAAAACTAACAACCACCCACAGCTAGAGAAGAACCTTCTACTGTTCCTTTCACAGACTGTATAATCTCTAAATTCAGTCTAAATGTGTACAACTAAACCCAGAGGTCAGGGTAGCTCTCACCCCACATCCACAAGCTTCTTGTCAAAGTACAAAGAAAAATTGACAGATGGGGTACTCAGCCCCCCTGATGAATTTACAACACAACGTCTGTACCTAAATCAGGGAATATCATAGGAGAGAGAGCAGAGAGATTGTAAGAGCTAGAGGACCAGGACACCCGCTTCCAGAGTCTTCTGCATATGACAGGGTAGTTGCACCCACGAACTTTCAGCAAATTGATTCTAGCCAGGATCTGAATAATAACAATAGCAGTTGACATGTCAATGTTGATTGGGAAAGCTCACTGGGCAGAACCCGTAGGTGAAGAGCTACAAGCAATTAACGACTGCTGAGAGAAGACTCCAAAACCAAATATAAACCCTAAAAGCATATACACATAATCAACACTAACTAAATGAACAGATTTAATTTACATAATTGTGTGTGTGTGTGTGTGTGTGTGTGTGTGTGTGTGTGTGTGTGTGTATAACAATAATAATTAAAGAAAACTAAGTCACAGATTTGACAGGAAGAAATGGAACATGATGTTAATACTGGATACATATGTGAAATGTGAAAAAATAAATTAATAAAAGTCAATTTTAAAAGCATGCTATATCTGGAATAATTAACAGAGTTCAGTCATAAACTCAGTTAGTGACATATTTTAATGTTTGTCCCTTTGAAATATTCATAACGAGGCCAGAAGAAACCAGTCATACAAATTTCAGCAACAAAAGCCACAGGTTTCTGCTGTATCACAGAGTGTTTGTGCTGGTGGTCATCTACAGTCAGCAGTGAAGAAGGGGGTGCTTTTGGAAGGCAAGTTGGAAAAATATTGTATCTTTAACCCATGCCTTGGTCATTACAAGAAATGAAAGACAGAAACAAAATACTAACATTTTCTATTCATTTCGTCACCTTTTATTTAAGCATAAAGCATTCTCACTGAGTCTCACTGTTTGAAACATTCACAAATTGTTACCTTTATGAATTAAGGAACAGGGCTGGAGAGCTTGCTAACTTGGTAAAGAACATGTGCTGTTCTTTCAGAGGACCCAGGTTCAGTTCATAGCACCCATAGGGTAGTTTAAAACTAACTATTCATAATTTGTTTCAGGGAATCAAAAGCTAGTTTCTGACCTCCACTGATATCAGATATACCTACAGTATATAGACTGGCAAGCAGGCAAAATACCCAAACACATCAAATAAATGAAATTATTTTTTGAAAAAAAAAGACTTTATTTACTCAAAGACACCTCAAACAAAGAAACTTATAGAAGGGAGAGTTTGTCGAGGGCTTACAGATTCAGAGGGCGATTCCGTGGTCATTGTGATAGGTAGCATGGCAGCAGGCAGCAGGCAGGTAAGGCATTAGAGCAGTAACGTGAAGCTTACATCTTCAAACATATCAAGCAGGCAGAGACACTAAAAATTGAACAGGCCTGTTGAAATCTCAAAGCCTATTCCAGTGACACACTTCCTTCAACAAGGCCATGTCTTCTAGTCCTTCCCAACAGTTTCACCTACTGAGGACTGAGCATTCAAATATATGAGCTTTCTTCCATCTTGATGGAAGTAATCTACTTTATGCTTTCTTGACTTCTAGATGCACATAGCCAGGAGCAGTAGAGCACTAGGTTGTACAGTAGGCCTGTTTTCAGTTTTCAGTTGCCGCACTAGTTTATGTTCTCTCCAGCAGTGAGAAAGGATGCTCCTGCCCCCACATCCTTGCTAGTTTTGTTGCATCACAGGTGTGCACACCCTGTCTATTTTGTGTAGTGCTGGGGATCAAACCCAGGGCTTCCTGCATGCTGAGCAAGCTTCCTTCTCACTGAGCTCCATATCCATTCCTGACCTTTTCACAGTAGCTTTTATTATATCGAAATAAATACTCTAATTTTAATACAACAAATTGAAGACTGGAAATCCCAGGATCACAATAATACCGGAAAATCTGTTTTTATGAAAAACAAACAAAACCAAAAAATCTCCCAACAAAGTCAGTATAAAAGAAATTTCCCAGTCTTTGCTGTGGAGCCAAATTCATGATGGGGTAATAGAGGATTTAAATTGGGAATTTAATTTCTCTCTGTTTCCCATATTACTAATTGTATTCAGAATAAGGGAGCAAAAAAGGCTGTTGTTTCAATTCCACCAGTGTAATCAAATAGCAGCAGCCTGCAGCCTGCTGTGGGTGAGTGTGCTAAGGACTTTTACTCCTCTGCAGTTCTTGTTTCTTCTGGAGCCTTGAGAAGGTTGGGCTTCCCAATACTGTCATGTCACACTCTTACCACCCAAAGATTTGTTTTAGAATTTTAACACTTTACCATAATTTCAAGACATAGATTTACCACCATTCTCTAGACAAATTTCCGAAACAAAGAGAGATTGGGAGATTTGGCCAAATTCCACAAATTAACAGAAAATTAATTTAAAATCAGCACAATTGCACATCAAAGTAGGAAGTGGTTTATATTGTACAAAGGCAAATACACGTAGTGAAATGCCAAGGGAAGTGTAAAGGGCTTGCGAGCAGAAGACCCTCTAATGCTCTCACACAGATATCCCAGACAATAATTCCTGCCCGAGACAGAACCAAGACCAGTGGGGAGAGGAGAGCGATGGGTGTAGTGGTATTGGCTATTGCAAGCCACAAAATCTACATACACCAAATTGCTAAATAAATTCGTATTGTGTTACATCATTAATTTGCAAAAACATGAATCTGAGAATTCGGGACATCAAGTGTGTGTGTGTGTGTGTGTGTGTGTGTGTGTGTGTGTGTGTAGCCTTAGAACTTGTCATGCAGCTGGGGGTGATGATTCAGCCTCCTCCTCTGAAGTGTTTGGATGGCAGGTGTGCCACAAGTAGACTCTTCCTTCACTCCCCTCCCCGGGTAATTAGAGAACAAAGACCTATGTATACTCCAGTAACTACTGAATATTACTTTATCAAACCTAAAAAGGAGAGGTCACATCCTTGTTATAGCCTGTGCCACCACATCATTCTACTCCTGTTCTGGAGGCACATGAAATAGGCTGTGCTTTCAGTAAGCATGTCTGCCCACTCTTCCTGCCAAGAGAAGCTTCTTTCTCTGCACACTCTTGCACAGAAGTTTCTACAGCAATTTGCCTTTCCATGTAGATATCTAAGAGGTCACACTGAGAATAAAATTAGAAGTGTACAATAAAGGCTAAAAAAATAAAACAAGGAAAACCTTAGCGTTTTCGTGTTACAAAAAAAGGAAGCTGTTAATTGAGTCTGAAAAGCTTGATCTCACCCTGATGGGAGTACACATTTACCCCCTGAGGCCACAGGGGGGCGCCAGCTACAACTTGAGAGCAAGGTTTGTCTTCCATGTCAAGTTCTTCCTGCCTATCATGAACATCTTTTGTAAAAGATAAGGCCCCACCTGGGGATACATCCCATATATAGCCACCAAACCCCACAGTTCTTGTGGATGCTGGGAAGTGTTAGCTGATGGAAGCATGATAAGCTGTCTCCTAAGACTCTCAGGCAGAGCCTGACAAATACAAAGTCAGATGCTCTCAGCCAACCATTGGACTGAGCGTGGGGTCCTGGATGGAGGAGTTGGAGAAGGGACTGAAGGAGCTGAGGGCATTTGCAGCCCCATGGAGGGAGCAACAGTGTCAACTGGCCAGACACCCCGGAGCTCCCGGAAACTGGGCGGCCAACCAAAGAATACACAGTAGAGACCCATGGTTCGGACCACATATGTGGCAGAGGAGGGCCTTGTTGGCCATCAGTGGGAGGAGAGGCCCTTGGGCCTGAGGGTGTTAGATGCCCCAGTGTAGGGGAATGCTGGGGAGGGAAGTCAGGAGTGGATAGGTGGGTGGGGGAGCACCACTATAGAGGCAGGGGGTAAGGGGGTGCGATAAGGGGTTTCCAAAGGGGAAAACATTTGAAATGTAAATATCCAAAAATAAAAATAAATAAAAATAAATAAATAAAATGGCAAAAAAAAATAAGGCCATCCTGGGATGAGATGAATACTAAAACCTAAACATGTATAAAAATGGCCCACGTACTAGAAATAATGTCTACTTTAGATAGTGAAAAATAGTGGAAATTCATGAATTCCATTTTTGTTCTTAAAATGAGGATGTATCTGTGTGTGTGTGAGTGTGTTTGTGTGTGTGTGTGTGTGTGGAGAGAGAGAGAGAGAGAGAGAGAGAGAGAGAGAGAGAGAGAGAGAGAGAGATTGAGATTGTATGCATGTATATGTGGAGGTCAGAAGAATGTCTCAGTCTCATATTTCATCCACAGAAAGTCTGTCTCCTTTTGAGGAAATCTCAGTGGCCTGCTCGAGGCTAGGCTAGCAGGAAGATCTAATGCCCAGTCTGTTTCTGCTTCTCCAGCACTGGGAATCAAATATGTGTACTGTCACAGCCTATATTTTTTAATGTGGTGCTAAGGATTGGACCCATTGAGTTAAACAAACAAACAAACAAACAAACAAACACCATTGAACCATGTTGCTAACACCCAAAGTGGTTTTAAGAGACAGTACTGAATGACTATCATTCTCATGGAAAACCATAAAATTGTTCAGTAACAAATACACACAGAAAGAGCTCTCCCTAATTCAATCACAAAGAGGGGGAGTGCTGTCTGGCTCAACAATGGCTTTTTCTTTTGCCTCCAAATGTCCCTGGTATTTCAAACATTAGAGCCCAGTCAACTCGTTTTGAGAATTAGGATACTGAAATTTTTAGAACCAGTTTTAGAAAAGTCTTGCTAATGACCTGATAATTAGCTGGACTGGGGAGTATAATTTAATCTATGTTGCTAAACGCTCATGTGCCTTTTAAGCTTTAAAATGTGGACTCTGAGAGCAAGAACATGCTCTCTAGTTTCCTTCCAAATCCCCTTTTCTATGTCATGGGTCTCTAAGGGGTGTGAGAAGCAAGTAGCTTTGGGTACTGAAAAATGCTTTGTTTGATGCTGAGACCATCAAAAGAAGAAAATATTTCCAGCACATGCCATTGTTTTTCCCATTGTATAAAAAAGTCCACAAAGACAAATAGAAGTGGGAAGTACATCCCTGTAGGGAAAGCTCGATTGGAAGCTCCAGCTGACTGCCTCAGGTTTCCCAGTAGACTTCTGGTGGAGCTTTGTAAACCTCTAGTTCATAATGCTGCATTTGGTGCCTTTATATGCTCTATTAATCAGGTTATTAGTTATCTCTGATGAATACTATAATACACTAATGCACACACACACACACACACACATACACACACAAACACATACACATACATACACACACACATACACACAAACACACACACATACACATACGCACATACACACACATACACACACATACACACAAACACACACACATACACACACACATACACACAAACACACACACATACACATACACACAAACACATATATACACACATACACACACAAACACACACACATACACACACGCACATACTCACACACACAAACACATACACACACATACACACAAACCCACACATACACACACACATACACACAAACACACACACACATACACATACACACAAACACATATATACACACATACACACACAAACACACACACATACACACACACACACAAATTAAATAAATGAAGCCAATCAAACTCAGAGAATGAGAAGATGGCTTAGTAGTTATGAGCACTTAGGGCTTTGGCAAAGAACTAGTTTTGTTCCCAGCATCCATGTCAGGAGGCATGCAACTGTTTTGAGAGATCCAATGCCCTTTTCTGGCCTCCAAAGGTACCCACATGCCTGTCGAGAAACACGCATACACAAAAAAATATCTTTTGAATCTTGGAAAAATTATAAATCCAATTAGACAGTGCTTTGCTGGCTCCATTGCTTCTCTATCTGCTACTGGCTATTTGTCCTTTCTGCATCTGCGTACTACATGCTCAGTAACCTTACCCATTTCAACTTATTCAATACACTCAAACTCAACAATGGCTACCAATGACCATTCTCTGAACCATCAAGACAGACCAAGGAGGAAAACCACCACACGTGTTTATTGTTTTTCCTACTTCAATGCTGTTTTATACACTGTAAGATATGACCTATGTCAGACAATATGATTAGTCTAGTAGGTCATGAAAGAAATGGACAGACAATAGGAAGAACATATAGTATAGAAGACTATATTATTTATTTTTTGTTGTTGTTTTCTAAAGATTTGTTTACTTTATGTATATGAGTACACTTTAGCTGTCTACAGACGCACCAGCCGAGATCATTGGTTCCCATTACAGATGGCTGTGAACCAGCATGTGCTTAATGGGAATTGAACTCAGCACCTCTGGAAAAGCAGTCAGTGGTCCTAACCACCGAGCCATATTTCCAGTCCATATGCTATTTTAAAAACATATGCACACACATATACAAACATTAGGATTGTGTCCCTGGGTGTGGGTGTGTGGGTGTGTATACACATTTGTGTGAATGCAGAGAGAAAAAATGTGATATAGAATGTTTCTTAATGTGGGAATCAAAGCAATACAATAAGTGCTGCCCTGCATACTAAGAGCGATGGTGAGTGAATGTGAGAGAAAGCAGCCATTCCCCCCCTTGTCACTTAGGAAAATCAATATCTTTTTTCGAAACTGAGCTGATATAAGAAGACCTCTCCCATTCTGCTGATGTTTGCACTGATTCATAGCTCTCACCTGAAGGTTTCAACCCTTAAGATCCATGTGATACCACACCTAGCAGAAGAAAGAGAGGAGAAATGGGAAAGCAGAGGTGTGTAACTGTGGGACTTTGGACATAAGAACCTACATTCCTACATGAAACATAGCCAAGGCCTGTGATCATTCCAAGAGTAGGCAAGACACAGGCAGATCCTTTCAGGGGCAGCATCAAGTTCAGATCCACCAGAGCTTGCCAACATAAGGAGTCTACATCACTAGCATACTCTCTGTGGATTGTTCTTGGCAGAGATTGAATTTGTGCTGCATGAAATCCAGAGGGGGAGACTCAGAATCTCAACAACATGTATAAAATGTACTCCATAAGATAAACACTTGCATCCCACTCCTAGAGAGTAACTCAGAGAGACAAACAAGAAGGAGTGAAGGAAGTCGGAATAGAAGGCATTTTCCCCAGGTTCTCCATGGCACAGCTCTACATGGAGCAGAGGGAATCTTGGGACAATGAGTGGTTTATCACCAGAAGAAATAGCACAACCCAAGACCACACTCCACAGCCAGATCGTAAGCAAGCAAACAAACAGGAAACCTAAAAGTCACCATCAAAACTACTTAAGACTCTTCAAATAAATATAAGTACTGGAAATGATACAGAATCAGACTTTGATTCCTAAACTCAAAAACAATCATCAGAGATGATAGTAATACTTATGTAGCCTCAACTGACAGCTGACAATATATAAGCAAATACACCACACACACATGCACACATAGACACACACACACACACCTTTTATTGCTTGTTCTTGTTATCAATTGTTTAGTTTTCCCTCTGTAAATCTTTAAGATATACCCTGGTTTATTTTGTGTTTTTAGTTTTGTTATTTTAAGTACACTCACATACACATAACACATATACACATATGCACATATACACATATACACACACATATATACACATACACACACACATATACACATATACACATACACACATACACACATACACACATACACAAATATACACATATACACATATACACATACACGCATACACACATATACACATACACACATATACACATATACACATACACACATACACACATATACACATACACACATATACACATATACACATATACACATACACACATATACACATATACACATATACACATATACACATATACACATATACACATAAACACATATACACATAAACACATATACACATACACACATACACACATATACACATATACACATACACACATATACACATATACACATACACACATACACACATATACACATACACACATACACACATATACACATATACACATACACACATATACACATATACACATATACACATATACACATATACACATATACACATAAACACATATACACATAAACACATATACACATACACACATACACACGTATACACATATACACATACACACATATACACATATACACATACACACATATACACATATACACATATACTCTTAACATCAGTGAAATGGCGTGGCAGGTAAAAGCACAAAGCACTTGTTGTGTTTGCCTGACAACCTGAAGTTGATATTTGGCAGTTGTGGTAGAAGAAAAGTGTTAACTCCCAAAAGTGTTTCTTTAACCCCCATATGCATATTGTCGCGTATAAATCTTGCACTCAAACATAGTAGTAATAACAATAATATCATAAATACCTAGAAAGCAACACAGGATTAAGGTTATCAGGGTGACTCAGACATGGTACTTTTACTAGGTATCACAAACTATATAATGATGTCACATTTCTGAATTCAACCTGTCCTGTGAGTGAAATGGGACCGTTAGGGTTAACTAGCTCTCAGCTTAGGGAGCTGTTTGAAACTGAAAGCAGCTAATGGTTACTCAGTGCTGAGGCCAGCACACAATGACTACTGGATCAACAGCAGCTGCTGTTATGATTATGGAGAAATATTAATGTGTACACAGATTTAGAGCTCAAAATGAGAGCATTCACTTCATTCAATATGCATTTTAGAGGACTTTTTTTGTGGTGATGAAAAGAAATAAAATTAACTTCTTTGCCTTGTGAGAGCATAATGTAAAATACCCAGAATACTCCCTAGTAGAAGAATGTCTTTCTCCTCAGAGGCTACATGACAACTTTCCCCATGATCTGGGGAAAATGAAGCACATTATACTGGGAGACCTGGAATACTGGGAGTCAGTATGTTCAGAACAGACAATCAGAACATCATCATAGCAATTATTAAAAGTGGAGACATGGTTTCAGTGGAAAAGAGGGAAATCATGAGGACCTGAGTTCAAATCCCCAGCATTCCTATTAAAGTCCAGGCATGGAGACTGGAGAAACTGCTCAGAGGTTGAGAGTACTTGTTTCTCTTGCAAAGGACCAGGTTTCCTTACAAACATCCACATGAGGGCTTACAACCATCCCATTCTATGGAATCTGAAACATTATTTTTATACCATTTGTGGGCAACAGATATATACATGGTGCACATACATATGAGCAGGCAAAACAATTACACTGTAAGATAAATAAATCTAGAAAAACAAAAGAACATCTATATCTGCTCATGTGCCTACAAGCCAATTGCGGTGTGTGGCAGAGACAGAAGAATCTCTGGGCCTTGCTGCTAGCCTAGCTCCATGTTCACTGAGACTCAGTATCAAAGAAATAAGGTGAAGCCTGTTAGAGAAAGACATCTCATGTTCTCCTCTGACCTTACCCTATTGCAAATATACACCATCCACTCATACATGTCTGAAAACACTACACACACACACACACACACACACACACACACACACAGACACACACACATCATAGATAGAGCACCACAAACTAACTTAATACAAAAAGAAATTGATAGGAAATTTGGAAAGCACCCTGTTAAATTATCAAACTCTATCTTATCAAATCTAGGCATTGAGTTTGTGTACTATGCTCAAAGTTCATAGAACTCTGTGCCACTTTTTATTCAGAAGGAAATAGTCATGGACCATTCTGTTATTCTCAAAGCAGCAAGAAGTTTAACCTAAGTCTACAAGATTAGAAAGAACACTTTCTACACTGTCTTTCACAAAGGGGATGGAAGGAGTCCACAGCCCAGGATAGGCAATCGACTCTAATTACTAACATGCAAAGTAGGATTCTCTTCAGTGATATCAAAGGATTTTTATGGTCACAACATCAGTAGAGCAGAAGTCCAAAAAATCTATTTGAGCTTCTGAGAACAGGTGTCTAGCCTACGTCCACAGAGACACCAGCAAAACTCAGGAAACATGCCCTGTCTTTGTTTAGTGTTTGCCAGTATGTTTATGTCCTTAAGGGAGAATTAAGGGAAGAAAAAAAATACGTATCTCTTTTCCAGCAAGCTCTAATCAAAGTTCGAATGCATGTGTGGCGTCCAATTTATCCATCAATTTGGTTCCCTAAACAAAAAGTATTTCAGAAGACTGAAGCAAATCAATTCTTTCGCAATCATGGAGTTTTGATAGAATCCTTCTTCACATGAATTTCTTTAATAAAATGCAGTATCCAATAAAATGTAAACACTTACAAATAATATAGAATGTAAAGAAGGTTTGTTCTTTCTAAAAATCAAAATCATGAGAACTTATTAGAAAACATTCCAATAGAAAGTAAGGTCCTCAAAAGACAGCCTTGTTCCCCTTGCAGACCCAAGTTTAGTTCAGAACAACCATATTGAGCAGGGAATCCAATGCCCTCTTCTGACCTCCACAAGCAACTGCACTTAGGTGTGTGTACACATACATAAAAATAAATCTCTCAAAGGAAAGTTTAAAAAAAAGACAAAACAATAAAAGAATTTTCACTTCTACACAAATGTATTCTCAAAATGGAAGGAAACCAGGGAAATTGAACCAATTCTATATTGTATAAAGAATTAGAACTTGAAATTTTCAATAATAAAACCATGATATGAAGAGGCATGAATAAATCTCCTGAAGTGGCCTGTGTGTGATGTATGTGTGTGTTAAGATAGCACATTAAATTTTATTAATATACTCAAGAGCATATTGACAAAAATAAAATAAAAATTATAAAGTTAATGGAGTATGGGTATTTGTAGCAGAAATACTACCCACAAATAAAAATATAAAATGCCTAAAACAAGTATGATCTAACTTTAAAACAGATTGCATCCACTGATAAAAGGAACTGGGTCACTGCTGTTCTTGCACCATGGAGGAACATCAAATATGTCCTATTAAAGGTATCAACCACTAACAATAACATATTGTGTCATATTTGCTTATATGACAGTCTGGAAAGCAAAAATCCACTTGAACAAAAAGACAGCATTGTCTACTAAGAGCTTTGAATTAAGCGGAGAACAAGAGAATGACAAAGGGGTTTTAGGACCTGCCCCATGTATTACTTGTAGGCATTACATTGCTGTATACAAACACTCATGATAGTTCCCTAAAATGTATGGTTATGATATGTAGCATCTCCAAACATTTGCCAATAGGACAAAAGGAAAATGAGTTGTTTGTATTCCAGCTGGGGTGTTTAGCTTCTTCCTAAACTTCAACATAAATATTTCTAAATGATTCCATGTATTTAGAAAACCAACTTCACACTGGATATTTTACTGTTAAATACAATAATCTGCATTGAGATGAACACACACCGCTTTTTAAATTTTTCATTAAATACTTAATACCTCAGGGCTGGAGAGATAGTGCAACAGTTAGGAGTGTATACTGCTCTTCCAGAGGACCCTAATTAAGTTCCCAGCACCCGCACTAAACAGTTCACAGCCAACTTTAACTACAGTTCCAGGGAATCCAAAACCTTGTTCTGATATCTGTGGACACCTGCGCTCAAGTACATATACCACTACACACACACATATATACACACATAAGTAAATACTTAAAGAACACTTTAAATTTCTAATACTTGGCATGTCTACATAATTTTTTTTTTTTATCTCTTTGAAGTGACTGTTTTTATCTTCTTTTTTTTTTTTTTTATTTTTTGATATTTTATTTACATTTCTGATGATTCCCCTTTTCTTTAGAAACCCCGTGTCCCCTCCCCCTCCCCACCTCTGTGAGGGAATTCCTCCTCCCACCTACCCGCCCACCCATTCCC
>CM052711.1:63382650-63632213 GCA_028551405.1 Uromys caudimaculatus | reverse complement strand
CCTGGTGAGCTGTGGGGCGTGTCCTTGGCCCTCTGCTGGGTCTTGTGATCTCCGGCGAGGGATCTTTGTCCCGGCGCTGATCAGGTGTGGGGCCCTGTGGCCCAAGCTGAGGTCTCCGGCCGTCGCCGGAAGCTCATGTCTACATAATTTAATCAATGTGGATTTTATAATTTATAGTGAAAAGAAAGAAGCAAATGCGCACTTCATAAATGTCACTAAGCAACAATATAAAATTAAGTGGTAGGTAGATTAGTCTCATTTTTGTCTTCTATTTATAATAAGAAAATATTTAATATCTGTTTCTTTGTCTAACAAATAAGTGCATCCTAGGAATAGGACAATTTAAATGTGTTCTCTACCCCTTACCTGTATATGAAACATATATTTATGTCTGTAGTCAAAACTTATGTGCCTTGGTTTGGAGATTCTTGTTTTGTCTTACCAAATTTACTGTGAAGAGTGTTAACTACTACAATTCAATATACAAAGGTAACTCAATTAACAAGTAAAATCGGAGGTCTAGAAAGGTAAATTGAAAGAAGTGATTTTGCTCTGAAATCAATTTACCCCTTCCAGATAATTTAATTAAATAGCGGCTCTTCTCACAGCTACTGGAGCTACTGACTTGATACAACTGTTATTAGTCAAAATGAGCATTTTAATAAACTCCATCACAGATAGAACTCAGTAGAATGTCATTTCTAAATTATTAAGCATTTTGTACCTGAGAATGCAATTGCTTGCCACAGTACTATATGAGAGCTCAAGGATTGTGTTCATAGTTGTTCTATTTGCTCAGATTGATAATCAACCATATGCTCTAAAACATTAAAGTTTCAAAAATACGAACCTACTATGCCTCAAGCAAACTGCAAGGAAAGATAAACCCTTTCATAGAGTCAGCTCATAATATCTTCATCTTTCAAAGTTCTGGTTATCCCTGGATAGAAAAGCTTTGCTTCTGCATTCTTTCACAAAGCCACATGTTTATTTTCAGAGGGAGCTCACAGCTATAACTGTAAATGCATTAATTTGCACGTATACATGACTAATATCAGTGTGGTTGTTAACATCACAAAACCAACAATCATTTGGGAGATGAGCCTACAGATGTGTTTGTTGAGTTAGTGCCTTGACAGTGTTCACTGAGGTGGGAAGGTGTGCACACCCATGTTGAGTGATGCCATTCCTTGACTGGGATCCTGGACTGCTTCAAAGGAGAAAGAGAGCTGAGAAGTAGCATGCCTTTATAACTCTCCTCTTCCCGATATGGAAGTAACATGATCAGCAGCCTCAAGCTCTCCTGGTCTTGTGTCCCGGACCATGACGGACTATATCCACAATTATGAGCCAAGTTAAACCTTTGTGAGCTTTAAGCAGCTTTTGTCAGAGTATCTTATCACAGCAACAGGAAAAGAAACAATGGCAGTCAATATCTTATTCAATGCACGTAGGTGTTGTTTGGGCTTTGTGGATCTTGGTCCCTGTTATTGGACGTAAAACCTGACAAGGGATCAGTTAATGTTTATTGAATGCACTACTTGTATGTTTACTGCTTTAATATTAAAATAAAGAATTCCATATAACCATCTTAAGTAGTTTCATGATATCCCAAAATACTGATATTACTCATCAATGCCATGAATTTGTGGACCGGACTTAACTTCTAACTTTCATGACTGGTGCTGATATGTAAATATTCAGGATCATCTCTGTATCTACTAGAAGTCATTTATTATAGATGCCCTAAGCTCGTACCTCCTAATTTTTCCCCATTTAGTCTGATCTCAGCAGTTATTTCATTTTTTTCAGGGTGCCCCAAAAGCTTCAAGCATGTTCTTTTTGCTGGAAAGAATGTTTACCAGCTCTTTTATTGTTTTTCATAATTTTTTAATGTAGTTTTTCCTCTGTCTTTTCAGAAGTACTCATCTAATGACCCCCAATCGACATGTTAAAACCTCCTTGCTCATTCTGTTTTCTTGAAAAGTTTTTATAGATGCTACCTCATATTCTGATTCTTTGGTACATATGCTTTGTGGTATATGCCAAGGAATGATAGTTGATTTCTAGGCAGTTTCAATTTTTAAATTACTTCTCCAAGTCTCTGTAGTGAAAAAAATCAGGAAAGCCTTAACTCAGTTAGGGTCCCTAGCTCTCCCAAATACTGACTACTATTACAGAGTTAAGTATTCTATCCTCTCCTGACCCCTCCTTCTTTTCCCTTAATTTTCTAGCTTTATGGGAACACATTTAAATATCCAGTCACGGATTGAGTTTTTCTTTTACTGCCCAACTAGATGTAACCAAGCAACACATACATATACATGTGATCTGATATGCTGAAAAACCTTGTAATAATCAATGAGTACTTTAATAAAGCATGGTAACAGGGTGACCTAAAAATATCAAATAAACTCTTTTAAGACTAAAATTATAAGCAACAGTTAAACTCACAGGAGGGAAAATCTTACTAAACTTGGCCTTCCCTTAGTCTTCCCACAGCCTTTGTACTCTCTCTCTCTCTCTCTCTCTCTCTCTCTCTCTCTCTCTCTCTCATGCACACACACACACATACACACACACACACACACACACACACACACACACACATACACACACACAGTGGCCTATTTTAAGTAGTATTGATAATTCAGCAGCTTTTGTACTTCCAAAGTCTTCCCAAGGCAACATCCATCCCTTAAGACATTGAAAGATTATTGGCAGATATATGGCATCTATTTGCATGAGTCAAAATGCATTTACAGTTAAACTTATAAATGTTCATTAAACTGATTACTCATGCTAGACTTTTGCCTTTGAGTATGCTACTCAGAATCACCCAGGCAACTGATTTTGATTAGTTTCTTCAGGGGAAAAAATGTCCTTGGAATCACAGAGGATGTAATAAAAAGAGCCCTAAATTTGCATTGGAAGAGCTAGGTGCTAAAGTGCGCATCTCAGGGCAAACTAATTAAATGTGGACTTTATTTTGATTTCTTCAGTTGATTATGAGAAGGAGATGGATTAAATCGCCTGCACATAGCTTCTAACCTACTCATCGAGATCATGATTCTCAACCAGAAATTACAGCCTACAAAGTCTCAGCTCAATTGACGCAGGGATCCATATGGTTGGTGAACAGAGCCCATTTACTTTGCTTCCTCTGTGTTTTAGTGCCTTTGAGTAATATGTGCATTATTGAATGTTTTCTAGGTTCCTTCTATTCATTTATATTATCTATTTAGCCTTTTAGGAGATCTTCACCTTCACAGAGTAACATACAAAATAATCAACACTACACTTATAAACTTGCTTTCATTCTTTATTTTATGTGTGTATTTGTGGGGGGGAGGCTGGGTGGATATACATGCCTAAGTGTGTGTATGAAGGTCAGAGGACAACGTTAATGTGTGTCCTCATATTCTCCCATGTTTAGAATTAGGTTTGTAGCTCACTGGAGTGTATGCCAGGCTAGTTAACCCAGAAGCTTCTGAGGTTTTCTTATGTCCATGTCCAGTTTCACCACGTGAACACTGGGATTTCATATCCCAGTCTTCAAGCTTGTGTAGTAAGCATTTTACTAGTAACAATAAGCTATCTCCCCAGGCCCTGAACTTGCTTTCTGGTGCATTCCAAAACATCCACTATCCAGAAAGCCATTGGATTCGCCCTTCCTCCAGCTGAGCCAGGTCTGCTAAGGAACGTCTCTGAAGCCCAGACTGAAAATAACATTGCTTAGTCACACTTAGCATTTATAACACATTTGTCAGCTTCAAACAGTTAGAAATGAACATTTAGTTCAAGCAATCTTTTGTTGCCTAGATCTGGCTTTAGAAGCAGAGATAAACAGAAGTGTGAGGTCCATGTGGGCCTGATAGTGTTGTTTACAGAATTTTCTGTCATGTCCCTTTTTTATTTTACCCTCTAAAAATGTCTAAACCATCCTTAGTTCACATTTACAAACACACAGGCTCCGGGAGCCATGCTTTACTGATCCCATCATGAATGCATTTGAGAATGTCCTATTGGGATCCACATTAGCATATGCTAATTTATATTAACATATGCTGATTTGGATGCATGAAGTGAGCCCCGGTGCTGACTACAAGATGCTAAGGAGAACATCCCCATTTAAAGACGAATTTGTTTTAGCCAATACATTCACACATGCAGGTGAGCCTGGGGTTGCTAGATTACTAATATTTTAAGAAAACTTAAAAATAACCATTTTCTCAGAAAAGAGCCTCACTATGAAATATTGTCAAAAAATTGGCAGCTGCAACCACCACAAAATTTAACACCTGGAAAACGAAAGCCCAAAACTGAACCCATAGAAATACATATGCAGTATATATTGCACTTAGGCAACTCAGTTTAAAACTTATTATTAGGTTTTTTTTGAGACCAAAATTAATTGAGTTTATTTGTGGTTCTCTCGTTTATTAACTATAAAATATTTTAGTTACAGATAAATAAGTAGAATATGAGTATATCATTTATAAGTACATATAAAATACACATGTGAATGCATAAATATGGTAACTACAAATAAGCCATATGAACTAGAAATTATACTTAGTACCCAGTAAAGGACTAAATTATAGCTTCTTTTTGAATCTCTCAAGAATAAACACATACCTTTGTCTTATTCTTGACACCATCAACTAGGTAAACTCAAAGTTTAGGCAGGAATAATTATTTCCCAAACTCATTTGTGTAAGACATACAGCTTCCGTGTACAGGATATTACATGTCTACATTACATATATTCATTTGTAAACAAATGGCTCTGTGGCACCAATTTTCCTAAACTTACTTCTCTTTGTAAATCATTAAACTTAAGGTTTCCTCTGTAATATCAAATGAAAAAGCTTTCTAAAGGTCACCAATTGGAAATATACTGCATTATTTTTGTTTTGCAGTTTGCCCAGACTCATAAAAGCCATCATCAGTGGTGCTAATGGCCATGATTTTGACAGCTCCACATAGATACAATGATGACCCAAACAAAAGAGGAATGTAAAATAATGTCTAAAAGCTTAGATTAGTGTTCAGTAACCTGGCTTAGTATAAAGCCCCTCCCTCCTGGCCAAGGACAACTGGCATCTAAGTCTCCCTGACCAACAGGGTCCTTAACTTCAAGTGGAAACTTCAGTTTTGATGGGGTGGAGCTCAAATGAAATTGAAGGGTGCTTCAAAAGATCACATAGAGGACTCAGAAATACCAGTTGTTGTTAAGGAAACAACCCCTCTCATCAAGTATCACACTTCAGTATGGGCGGGTAACTAACTGGCTCAAACATCTCTCGTTACTGATAACTTCTGACGAAAATGTCACCTCTTCATGTTTTTCATAAAGAATAATGTGAATGCAGAGGTGTACGTGTGCCCTGACACTCATGTGGTGGTCAGAACATCACAATTGAGAGTCTTTGCTTTCTTCTTGCTCGAGATGAGATCTTTATTCACCGATGTGTAGTCTCTCCTTTGCTACTATGAATGGCAGACCAGTTGTCCTGAAATTCTGTCTCCGTATCATATCTTCATGTAGGAGCACTGAGATTAGGGACATGGGCAGGATACTACCGAGTCTGCCTATACATGGGTTCTGTTGATGTGAACTTGAGTACTTACATTTGTGTAACAGTGGTTTTACCCTGCTGGGCTATCTTCCCAGCCAAAATTTTATTGTTATTAACACAAGAGGTATTCAAGAAATCATTATTGGACAAAAAGAGAAAAAACAATGTGATTAGGTTTTTCCTCAGATTTATTCCCTTGTTATTCACAGTTCATAAATCCTGCAGTTGTTTTACTCATTTAATTACTATTTTACTCATTTAACCTACAATTCATAATTTAGGATAAGATTTCAAGCTGCAGAAAGATTCTCGTGTTAAGTACTATATGTGATGATTTTCAATCATCTAAAGGATGGTGAGTACAGTAACATTTTATTAGCATTTTTGGGTGTGTGTGTGTGTGTGTGTGTGTGTGTGTGTGTGTGTGTGTGTGTGGAGAGAGAGAGAGATTTGAGTGCAAGTATATGATCATGTATGTGGAGGCCAGTGGTCAACCTGGGTGTCCTGTGAATTCTCTAACTTTTTTTGAGAAAGGATTTCCCCACTTAACTTGCTGCTAGACTGACTACCCAACAAACCTCAGAGATCTTCCTGTTTCTGCCTCTCAAGTCCTGGGTTTATAGGCATGTGCCACTGTATATACATGGCTTTAAGTTGAGTGCTCAAGATTCAAAATCAGGTCCTAATGTCTATATTACAGTTTACTGACTAAACCACCTCCTGGACCCCTAAGCCACATACTTGAAATTCACTATGAAACAGCATCTTGTCTGCAGAACAATAAGCAGAGAGAGACCTGATTTAAGAATGGAGTTATAGAATAATGGCCTTTAATTGAAGTAAACCAAATATGGAAAAATACCTATAATCAATATTGAAAATCCAGAATCATGTGATTATAAATATGTCCTGAAATTAGGAAGTCAATAAAGAAATGTATTCCTGCCATGAATAGAAAGTGGGAAAATAAATACAATACTTTTTTTTCATAGAGTTCAGTCTAGATACCAAATTTTCCTCCCTTTAAACCTGTGGGTATAGAGAAGTCTGCTAAGAACTACATTGTACCTACTTTGGAAGGAAGAGTCAAACCTATTATCAGAGAAGAGAGTAAGATGGCTCAGTGCTGACTATGCAAGTTCGGTGACCTGAGTTTAATACTTGGGACCCTTCAAAAGGGTCGAGAAAGTAAACTAGCCCCACTCTGTTGTCTACTAACCAAAAATAAAAGTAATTTATAAATTTTTTTCACCTCTTTAAAAATCATTTCTTCAAATATAACTTGAATTTATGTATCCCTGTTGATATCCATGAATTATAAAGTAATTATTTTATTTACTTAAACAAGGTAGTGCATTTTATCACTGAACACTAAGATGTATAACATTTATGCTTCTGAAGCAAATAGGTTAACTGTGACATCCCTTGGAATATATGATACTGACCTTCTTGTTAAATATATATAATAAAAGTTATCATGAATTTGTCAAAACATAATGAAAAGATTTAAAACAGCACAAAGAAAATCTCAATGAAGCTGGAAATAGATTGAATTTTTTATTTTTTTTTTACATTTTTTCTGAAGAACTTGGTTCAGTACTACTTATCTCTAGAGTTCAAATTTTAAATTACACTTGGCAGCTGGGATACAAATACACAAATGGTATCCTTCTGAATGTAAGTCAAGAATGTGATGTAAGAAAGAAAAATTACATAAAA
Organism: Uromys caudimaculatus; assembly: GCA_028551405.1. Lineage (NCBI taxonomy): Eukaryota > Metazoa > Chordata > Mammalia > Rodentia > Muridae > Uromys > Uromys caudimaculatus. The sequence continues at coordinate 63,624,912 of CM052711.1, read as the reverse complement.
CATCCATTCAGTTCAACATGTATTTACTGAGTTTTAGAACAGAAATACTAAGTATGTCCCTGGAAAAACATTTATAATTAAGTCACAAGGACTGCATCTGCTATTGAAAAGAATACACTCTCCTGGGTCAGAGATAAAAACAAGTAAACACAATGAAAGTTATGGGACATATGGCCAATAGACAAAGAATATTAAGTTTTGAATGTGAAACATCCCCCATAGGCTCATAGATTTCAACACTTTGTTCTCAGCTAGAGTTGGTGTTTTGACAAGCTAAGAACTCTTAGGGAAGTTGGGAACTGTTGGAGCATTGTTGGAAGAAGTGAGTCACTATGAGTATTTATAACCCAGCCTCATTTTTTGTTGACCTCTACTTCCTGACTAGAGAGACTGGGTTACCGGTACCTCAGGTACCTGTTGCCATGCCTTCCCCACTCCGTGACCAGCACTTCCTTGAACTGTCAACCAAAATAAACACTTCTTTCCTTGAGTTGCTTTTGACCGATATTTATGTCTCAGCCACAAGGAAAATGATCACCTCAGACCAGCTAATGCTCATCTAAACCCCCTCTGAGGTGTTAGAAAAAGGGGTGCTGGTGTTGAGTTTTGAGCAAGTAAGGAGGTCAGAGAGCAACAGTAGAACAATGTGGACATTCCAAGTATGGTTTGGAGAGTAAGAAACCATAGAAAGAGCTGCTAAGGAAGACTACCAACCTCAATGGTATAGTGAGCACCAAAGGTACAGTACAGAGAAGAGCTTGGCTTCACATGCAGATCCAATGGCTTAGATATGGTGGTAGGGGACACCAAAGCAAAATCAAACCCAGTGTGCACCTGCAAAGTCCCTATGGTGACATTTTTTTTTCAGTTTTAAATGTGTGTGTGTGTGTACGTGTGCGTGTGTGTGTGTGCGTGCGTCTGTGTGTGTGTGTGTGTGTGTGTGTGTATGTGTGTGTACATGCAAATGCAAGAACTCATAGAATCCAGAAGCAAGCATTGGTCTCCTTAGAGCTGGGGAGGTGGGTGTGAACTATCTGACATGGGTGCTGAGAAGCTAACTCAAATCCTTTGCCATTCTCCCTCCACACTTTGGTGGCATTGAGATGGCTTTCTTCATTTACTTACTCTAAATGAATTAAACCACTTCTTTGCCTCTGATGAGTGTCAGATACTAAAGGAAAGACCAACTCAAAGAAATGCTAACTCACAGGAAAGAGGAGAAATGCAAGTCAATATTTAAAGCAAATATCAAGGAGGCTTGGCTATAGGTAAAATGTTGGTCTCATAAGCATAGGCCAAATCACTACCAGAACTTATAAACCCAGTACTGGGAAGGTAGATCCAGGAGGATGCCTGGCACTTATTAGTCAGTCAGTCTAGCTGAATTTAAGAATACCATGTGCAACCTGAAAGAGAGCTTGTCTCAAGAAATAAAGTGGAGAATGATTGAAGACAGCATTGACATTGAACCCAAACCTAGGCACATAGAAACATAGAAACACATATACAAATATTAATCTCTAAATTAATAAGTATATCCCTTGCCCACAAACCCAGAGTTAATATCTGATGACACAAACATACATTGTGTATTGTCCTTGCATGTCTCTTAACATTCACAAAGAAAAAACAAACTCAAATAACTATTACTTACTTTAAAGTTGGAAGAATTAAAATATAAAGCCATTAGATAATGAACCTAAAGCCAAGGATCAGTTTTATAATGGACCTAAGACTCACAACTAATTTACAACAGTTACCTTATTCTGTACTTCTAATTATGAAGATTCATAAGAGTCTCATAGTGGAAATGTGGAAAGAAGTATGTGAACTAGATCTTCATAATCAAGAGCAGCTTGCAAAACAGATAAGTGGATATGTCTAAATGTACCAAACAGTGACTCGGAAAGTGTGCTGTATTTGCCCTTGCTACTTACTACACAACAGCGTGGCTAGGGCTGTGCTTACATAGATACATAGAAAAGTTGGAAACTCTTAAGTCCCTTGTCTTACCATAGATGGTGGAAGATACATTTGGTTTTTTTTTTTTTTCTCTCTCTCTCTCTTTCTCTCTACAAACGTCAAATAAGATGCCATGTGGTCTATGATTTTAATTTAGGATGTTTGCATGAACTTTGCTGATATCAAAACCATGTGACCTATTTCATTATACTTTCTCCTATTCATATTGACCTAGTAACTTAAAATTATATTGTCAAAGAAAATAACTTGAGTACCTCTACAATGAGAGCAAATGATCCTTTAAGATTCATTTTATTCTTATATATGTGTGGTTCACATGTATGCATTTATGTGCCCAGGTGTGCTGCCTCTGTGGCTGCAGGAGTGATGGGCAGTTTGACTCAGGACCACTACAAGGGTGGTCATTAAACTTAACCCTTGAGCTATCTCTCCAGTCTCTAAAATACTTTTGAAAATTTGATCTAATAACTAAATTTACTCTTTGGAAATGCACAAGCAGATGCACAATATATTTGTCAACAGAGATTATAACACCAGGTGTTTCTTCTAATATAGTCCTGGATCCTGACATTACAAAAATCCATCGAAGAGTTACTATAGAAATAGACTATAATTACCCCTTATGTAATAACACATTTTAAAAATAATCCTAGTGGCTAACAGCAGGTTACAACTTCTCCTGCTTTTTAAAATCTAAACCATTGTGATGATTAATCTTGATTATCAACTTGCTAAGATTCAAAATCACCATGGGTCCAGAATCATCACCTCTGGATCTGTCTGTGAGTGAATGTCTAAATGCTTTAATTGAGGTGAGAAGACTCACTTCAAATGTGGGGACCATCCAATGAGCTGGTGCTAGGTTGAGTAAAATGGAGAAACACTGGTCAAACAAGATTATTCATTGTTCTCTGCCTCCTGGCTGAGGACACAATAAGACTAGGGGCCTCATGCTTCTGACATCATGACATCTCCATTGTGAGGTACTGCACTCTCAAACTGTGATCCACAAGAAACCCTTCTTTCCTTCCTTTGGTTGCTTGAGTCAGGCATTTTGCTACAGCAACAAGACAAGTAACTGCTGAGGTTTAGTATTTTGCTATGTATTGTAATGCTAAATACTGGCCCTAGTTGCTCACAGGCACAAGAGACTCTGCACTTAAGATGTGACCTTGCTCCTTAATTTAAAATTATTGGTTAAATAAATGTACTGAAAGCCTATAGTTGGGCAGAAGATGGGCAGGGTTTTTGTTGCCCAGCCTTAGGGCAACAATGAGGAGAGATGATAAGAAGAGAAGGGAGAAGGTGGAGTGAGGAAGGGATGCCATGGGGTAAGAGTCTTGAAAACCTAGCTATGAGGGCTGGACAAATGAGGATAAGTGCAGCCCAGACAGAACATGGCAAGTCATATTGTTGGTTTATTGGCAGGGAAGAAGACACAACAGCTTAGAGGTAAATATCTACCCAGCTTTAGTGGGAATTAAGGCTTATTATAAATATAAAGGTTGTGTGTTTTTTATCTGTGAACTGAATGATCAAAAGTGGGGTAGAAACTCTGGTTTTCCACAACAAGCAACTAATACAGTTACATCTATACCATAGTTATCAGTCTATCTACCAGCAAAAGAGGGGACTCAGAAAGGGAAGGTACACAGGACAGCAAATGAAGGAAGCCTAAGAAAGAGTAGGTTGAACAGCCAGAGGCCAGAAGAATGCCTAGGGTCACAGTTCCATCAAGGAAGAAAGAACATATTGAGGAAAGAAGTGCGTGAATGCTACTGCCTGGTCAAGTTCATAGAGAAGTAAGTTTGAAGTCTTATGTAGCTTTGGAGCCAGGGGCCAATGCCATGTGAACAACAGTATAGGTTCACTGAATGCGATGAAATTAAAAAGAAAAAAATGAAGTTGAGGCTGGGGAGACAGCTCAGATGGTAAAGTGTTTGCCTGATCAACCATGAAGAACTGCCTGATTTTGACACCCAGAGTCCAGGAAGGAAATATCAAGCATAGTGCTGTGTACTTATTACAATTATAAAAGAGGACCAAAGAATAACCAGGACAATCCGAGTGAGGTGGGAACATGTGAATCCCTAGGTCTCCCTGGCCAATCGGTCTAGCCTATTTAACAAGCTCCAGGCTAGTAAAAATTTGTATCTGGACAAGATGTACAGTGCTTGGGAAATGACAGCATTGTCATCTGACCTCCTCATGTATGCACATATGCATACCTGCACACACATAGACATGAACAAGCAGGCCTATGTTCATTCACATACACTGAGACTAAAAGGAAGTCAGAAACAACTCTGTACTGCCTGTAGGCAAACATGTTTAGTGTTTTAATTAATTAGGACCTACATAGCGTACATACCCAATGAATTATTATCAATACTCCCCTATCAGTGCCTCTCAATGTCAGCTGAACTGCCACGAATCCCAAATGAGCTTCTGCATCTTAACATTACTTCTGTTGACAGAGATCATTTCGAAAAGTCTGCTGAAAAATCTACAGTGTGAAACAATTTCAAACCCTTTAATGGACTGGGAAATGAGGTAATACTCTCGGGTCTGCTTAACCCCAGAAAGGATGCCTGTAGCAGCCACAGAATTAGGATAATCAAGCTTTTCATCAACTTGCTGAAAGCCAGAGTTGTCACTAAACCATCTTCATGTGCTGTTGCTTTTATTCCTTACATTGACTTGGCACACAGACCAAACCCCCATTCATTCAGCACACACAACTGTTCTCAGTTCTCAGTCTGCAAGGCAATCCCTGCTCACTGGCCACATTGGCCTGGATGTTGCAATTCCTGTCTAGGCCTCCTTCCCAACTCATACTCCTAAAAGTCTGCCTTCCCAAACAACAGAATTCAAAAAATCAATTACAAATATCAAATGCCGTTTACTGGGATTATTTCACCACATCACTTTTGTTCAAAAGATCATTGTAAATTCTGTGGTTAGTGTATGTAGGGTAGAACTCTTGGGAACCTGACTCAGCTTATATATTTCTTGAACATGTCTAGGCAGTGGCTCTAGTAAGATTAAAATGAAAGCACTCAACCTACTGCTAACTGACGCTTGCACGCCTTACAGTGTAATGCAGCCATTCAGATCCATTTAGATCACACTAATACATAGGTACTATGTATACACACACACATGGACATTAGGGAACAGGTTAACTAAATTTGTACAACTGCAAAGAGAACTAAGGAACAATCAGATGTGACTAAAACAAATTGCAAGCTGCTCTTTCCCAAGAAAATGAAGGCGGGCTCACATTTGACCAGCTTGATACACGTGTATTCATTAAACAAAACTTTGCCAGCAAGGATGGCTGAGGCAGCCCTTCCATGAAGCAGACAAAAAGAGAGGAATTTAACATGAAAAGAGAAGTGAATTCTATGTGATCAGTCAAGATAAAGGGATGAACTATGGAGAATATACAAGAAGACCTGAGACAAAACAAAGGCTGATCCAGGCTGCAAAGATGAAGAGTGAGAACCATTACCACAAGCTTCACTTTGAGACTGGACAGTGGGTAAAGAGACAGTATTTATTGTGAATAAGAGATATGAAAAGGATATACAATAGGCTTGAGTTTGCTTGTGCTTTTTCATATCGATGCTTTGAGAACTGTTGCTTCCTATTCCCAGGACCCTCACATAATGTGCAACAATGCATAAATGAAAATGTGTGCTACCTTGTCATGTTCTGAATATTTGTTTCCAAAATGAGGCCTCACGGCTCAGTTGGTATAGCATCTCTCCCCAGAACCATACATATCAGTGAGAGTGACTGTCTTAATTTGGGTTTTATTGCTGTGAAGAGACACCACTACCAAGACAACTCATAAAAGACAACATTTAATTGGGGCTGGCTTACAGTTTCAGAGGTTCAGTCCATTTCATTATGGTGCCAAGCATGTCAGTGGTTAAGTTCTACATGGGGCTGGAGGAGTGGCAAGTTCTACATCTTGATCCAAAGGCATCTAGGAGGAGACTGTCTTCTACAGATCACACTGACTAGACTTGAGCATATAAATGAAACCTCAAAGACCCACCTCCACAGTGACTCACTTCCTATAAGAAGCCACACCTCTTCCAATAAGGCCACACCTCTTAATAGTGCCACTGCCTATGGGCCAAGCTTTCAAACACATGAGTCCATTGGAGCCAAACCTATTCAAACAACTACAGTGGCACATGTCTCACATCCAGTACTTGGGAGGTGGAAACAAGAGGATCAGAGGTTCAAGGTCATTCTTTTGCTACATGAGGCCTGCGTCAGAAAGATAAAAATAAACCACATGAATTCTCACTCAGAATACCCTTTATATCTCACAGAAACCATCTCCCTCAAGGGCAGATTACACTATACTCTGTGCTCTGCAGCCTCACAGGGGTATGCTTAATAACTAGTTTAAAGATAAATTATAACTTAGGTTCTAGCATTGTCTTGGGAGTTATTTGTGGTTAGATGAATTGATGAAATTACTTATGTGATACAAAATGATCAGGGCTGATCACTGAGTACATCACTGTTTTGTACTTATAAACAAACTTTTTAAAAATAATGTTTTACTCAGTCTTTGAAATGTTCACATATTTACATAATGTAATTATATTATGAATATTATATTATATTTTGAATATTGATTATATTCATCCCTTACTCTCTCTTAAAACTCTCCCTAGTGGCCCCATGCTAAACGTCCCAGCATCATATCCTTTTTAAAAACTTATTAATAAAATCCTATGTCCAGTCAGTGCTGTCCATACGTCCATACATATGAGGTCATGCAATATGTAGGGACAGCCTACTGGTTGTCTATTGAAGGACATAAATACACAAGCAATTATAATGGCTGTGACCTCATGAATGTCCCAGTCAAGTCATACCCAAATGATAACATTTCACAGCATGCCTCCCAATCCACTGACTCCTAAGATGAAAATTCTTTTAACCTTCTCTTCCACACACCTTTTTAGTATTATTTTGCAAAAGAAGTAAAATGCTGTTCCAATTCCACACGTAATAAATACAGTGTAAATATCTCTGGCATTTTCATAGTGAAAGAATGAAATATTGACTCCAGTTAAGGTGGGCCACATATAACTGATGTATTTGAAAACCAGATGAACAAATAGTCCTGCATATAATATCAGGTGACATTATTACTAGTTTCTTTATGATCACTGTGTGCGCATGTGTGTGGTACATGTATTCACGTGAATACACATGTGAAGGTGTACTTGCCAACCCATTCATGTATGTAGTCAGAGGACAATACTGATATCTTCTCCCTCATACTTGATCTTGTTTTGAGACAGTATCTTTCACTGAACCTGAAGTTCACTGTTTGGATTAGAAATGCTGGCCAGTGAGTCCCACGGGTCCTCCTGTCTTTGCTTGCACTCCAAAGCTGGTGTTGTAAACACATTCCAGTACATTCAACTTCTGTCTGTTTTCTGGAGTTCTAAACTCAGATCCTCATAAGCACTTTACCTCCTGAGCCATCTCTCCAGCCTGTTACACAGTATAGTAACAAGGAATTTTAGTATATGATATATGTAAGTCTCATGTTAAGTATCATGAAGAAAATCAGTATTATATAATTCCTCTCTGGATGATAACTCCATTAAACACCCAATGACCTTCCAGACACATCATGCTGTTTCATGTGTTAAGAGATGTAAGGAGTCTCTAACAGTCATTTAAAACATATTCAGAAGTGTGGGTTGAATGTAGAAAGATTCTGAACTGAAGGGAATATTTTGACCACACTAACCCAGGCTCTGTGATGTCAATGATGAGTATGTACCTCTTGAAAAAGAGAACTGTTAGTGCATGTCATGTCCATAGGGCTGATGCTTTCCAGAAGGCAGGCACTGCTCATACTTTTTACTTGATATTAAACTGCCTCACATCTTCAAAGCAGTCAGTAATGAGGGGTCACGCCATAATGGAGACAGAATAGAAGTCCACTCAACCTGTTTTCTAAAGAGCTAAAGTGCCGGAGGGAACAATAAGAATTTAGTTTAAAGGTAACATAGATAAAGATTAACCTTACAACCTGAAAATTAGCTCATTCGTGGATAAAGTACAGGTACTTGACAAAGGCATCAGTAGGGCAGAATTTCATTGAGAAATAATTGCAGGTAAAGGTCAGAGTTATGTATCCTGGGTTATTGCTTTTGTGTAGCCCACTGTTAACTCAACTCATCAAATGGTTTTGACCTGTCTTGTACATGAGTACTTAAGCAGAACATCAAATAGCTTTGACTAGTATTCACTTGTTAAGGGAATTGAATAATAAACTGAAGGGAAAAAAACACCCAAATAAAGCACTTGCTGCCTCTCTCACCTCAAATATAAGGGAAAAATGTAATTGGCTCATTCAATTTATTTCTTGTTTTATTTATGTATTGGGGGGGAGAAATTGCCTGAAGCAATGTGGAAGATGAAAACTGAAATTAGCCGGTTGTTCTCTGAAGTCAACACACATGAGAGCATGTCCGTACCACACTCACAAACATGAGCACATACACACATACATGAAGAATTGAAAGATATTAATTTCTACAGTATAACTAAATGTAGCAAATCTATAGCAATAGTTATGCCATGCTTTTTAAAAAAATAACAAAAGCTATTAAAACTCTGCTCAAATATTTCATGTATGAATTATTTCAACATATTTGATTCATGCCCAAATCTTTAGATTTATAAAAGGGGCTGGAGATATGATTGAGCAGCTATAAGCACTTGCTATTCCACCAACTGAGCCGTGGTCCTCACACAAGGCCAAGCTTGAAAACGATTTCAGATTCTATGTATCAGACAAATCAAGAGAATGTAGCAATAGGTGTGACATGAGCTATGCTTGTCTCAATAGCTGTGCAAAGTTGGTCTTCTGTCCTCCCTTTCAGATCAATTCAAACTGCCATATCAGCCATACTGTTAGCAACACCCATGCTCCCTGAGACTGCTGTTTGTGCCCAGAACTGTTTGGGTATGTGGCTCCTACAGTTGCAGGCCCCTCTATACTTCATCTCACTCCCCCCCCGGCATCGTTCCTATTCTGTAAAAGCCTGATGTTCTTATCCCAGTGTTCTCACACAGCACCTGCTCCATCCCCTGGAACACAAGTGCTGATCAATACCTGCTTAGTGAGTAATATGGACAAGTGTGGTAGTTACAGAATATAAAGCAGAAGCTGGATCTACGTGAAAGCATCACTCAACGTCAAAGGGCCAGAGGCTCTGCCTTTCTATGCTCTAGGATCTTTGTTTTAGCAACTAGTAATTCTTTTAAAGGAAATTATACTACTCCATTCTGTGTGGTTAAAACTAAAAGATGATAGTAATAAAATTTACTATCAATTAGAAATAGAGAAGATACACAAAGTTTTGAGGGACAAGAATACTGAACTTAGCTTTGCTACTAACCGGCTTTTAGATTAATAGCAAGATTGGAGCTGGGAAGATGGCCCAGTGGGTGATGAGGACTCTATGTATTCCCAACATCTATGTAATAATCAGGTGTCTGTATCTGTAATTCCAGCCTGCAGTAGAAACAAATAGATCTCTGGGACTTTCTGGCCATTTAGCCTATCTGAAACAGTAAGTATGAGGATTTAATGAGAGATCTGGCCTCAAAAAAATAATATCCAGGGCTTAAGGAAGACATCTGACATCAACTTATGGCCTCTGCATGTATACCACATGCATGTTTACATGTGAATATACCACATACACACACACATTCATAACTTATATAAGTGTTTAATTGCCCCAAGACTTTAGTTTTGTATCATAAAGTAAGCAATTTAATTAAATTCAGACTCTAAAATGTTGCCATTCTTTAACTAATAGCTACATATTAGACTACAGATATATACACGGAAACTAGCTAAGACTTACCATTTCCCCAAACTTCTTGCTAACACACTGCACACAGTTAAAAATGACCATCTTTTCTGGATTTCCACACCAGGCAGACTGTATATTATATTTTCTCACTCATCTCTTGGGGGCTCTTTTCCTAGGAACACTAATTAGACCTTGGTATTATCCAGTTATGAATTCTCCAAGAGATTTCCATTTATCTCACTACCATTTCACTGCAAACTCTTTAACGCAATCTTCTACCCCTTATACTCTCAGTTCTGGGAGATAATTTAAAACTGAACTCTTTTGCTGAACCTTATCTTTTCTTAGATTTGTATCCTGTCTTTTAACCTATATAATTTGATGGTCCTTAGAACAAAACTCCCTGAGTATCTTAAATTGATTTCTGTCATTTAATATTCAATAAATGTAACAACACATAGCATAATTCCTTAGATGCAACAAACATTCAATTATTAATGATTGAATACATGCTAAAAGATTCAAAGGTGTGTAGACAGGACAGTAGTTATACTGCATCCTTGTGAAGAACAGACTTTGGACCACAGCAACTATGTAAAGTTAAATGGCCACGATATACTATCTATAAATCCAGGCTTTGATGGAGGAGGTAGGATGCCTACAGTAAGGTGGCTAGCAGGACCAAGCATACCTGTAAGTTCTGGATTTAAGAGAGCCTGCCTCTTAATAAAAGTGGAAGAACTGTAAAGGATGATTCTTAACATAAATCTTTGGTTTCTATGTGTTCTCTCTCTCTCTCTCTCTCTCTCTCTCTCTCTCTCTCTCTCTCTCTCTCGCCATACACCCATATACATGAAAGAAATTGAAAAACAAAAGAAAAAGAGTCAAGCCAGAGCAGAGCATTTTTTTCTTTCTCTTTGGAGGGGTACAGTAATTCCTTTTATTTTTCCAGCATGCGTGTCATCACCTTGGTTTATACAATGGTTCACAACACAGGGTACCTATTGCACTGAAGAAAAATTGAAGCTAGGGAAGCACTAATTGCCAAGACTGCTGGAGGAAAACAAATACTCTTCTGTAACTATGCACCGGTTACTCTCCAAAATGCAAAGCCAGGCTAACTAGCGAGACAGCTGCAACACGCACAATGATATAATGTGTTTGCCGATCTGCAAAATTGTTTGAAAGTTGCTGCTTCAACAGCTGGTATCTGGAAAGTGTAAGCATCGTTCGGGCTAGTTAAAATTACAGAGAGCCAGAATGTTTACTGTGCACACAGAAAGGAGATACAAATGTTGAAGCTACAGCACTTTTCAAAGTCTGGAACAGTTAACTGAATGCTCGTTGGCTGCTTCAAGCATAGCGAACTGTCATATTCGATTGGTCCCATACTGTTTCTCATTCCACAACTCTTAACGACCATATCTTTGAAGTTTATTAAGGAAATTATTCTTGTCCTCAACACTAAACGATGAAGACAATTTAAATACAAAATACAAATCTCCTGTCAGAGACACAGCACCTTCACTCCTGTTGAGATCATCAGTTCTTTGACAAACCATGGACTGAGACTGAACAAAGAACACAAACATCCTTAGCTATGATAGTGCAGTTTCACATGATTAAGCATTTAAAATGTAAATAGAAAAGCAATTGTTTCTAATACTCTAGAAAAATGAATAACTATAGCCTCTTGCTACTAGATACTATAAAAGAGAAGGATGAGCTCTGCTGACTAGTGCCATAACCCGGATGCCCCAAACTAACTCCTACCACAGCTATTGCTCTGGATTCACTGTGATGCCTTAGTTTCCCACAGTAATCATTTATTTGGGATGCGTACCTATGTACACGTGCAGGTGGACATGCACACACTTATTTGAATATCATTTCTTAGTTACAGTCCATGTGGGTTTTTGGAAGTCTCTCAGTGATATCTGACACACCAAGTTGACAGAAGAAACATCTTTGAGATCTGCCCACTGAGCCAACTCCTAAGGTTGATGTAGGCATATAGGCCAGCAAATATGGCCATATTTTACAAGATGGAAAGATTTGCCTTAAACTTTGTCAAATGGTTTGTCTACTCATGCACTTAGAGCTTTGGGAGTGGGGCTTCTATTGAATGCTTCTCTCACATAAATCTACAATTAGAACTCTGCTTGGGGGCTTCTTTTTTAGAGAATAGTTCCAACAATGTGGAAAATCTGTTAGAAAACATTGATTTAAGGTGTTATATAGTTAAGGAAAACTTTCCCATGACATCTACTGTATGACCTCATGCTAAGACACGTGTCCTCTACCTGGCACATTGGTTTAGAAGCCTTGTAATCTGATGCAGGGAATATCACTTCTTTATCCTCATATTATCCTAAGAAAATGTGTATGCATGTGAAAAATATCTGTATGCATATGAAAATTTTAGCCTGTGAGAAGCTTCTTGGGAGGAGAAAGCCATTTCTCCACTCTGAAAAAATTTGGTTTCTTTCTCCTCTTTCTGGATTCTGGTCATTCATAAATGTCCTCCCTGTTCTTCAGAGGAAAAACGTGCTTTGTCTAATTGGATCCAGGAGATTGTCCTTGTTTTGTTTTGGTTGGTGTGATAAAGTATCCTGAAAAAATTATGCTGAAGAGAGAAAGGGTTTACTGTAGCTCATAATTCCATGTTACAGTCCATCATTGCAAGGAAGTCAAGGCAGGAATTTAAAGCAGTTGGTAATATCACAGTGAAGTCAAGAGTTCAGAGCAATGAATGGATGCATCCTTACTTCTGCTTTGCTCCAAATCTATACTTACACTCGATACTCAGCCCATAATCCCCTGCCTAAGGAATGGTGCTACCCACAGTGGGCTAACTCTCCCCCACAAATTATTATATAATCAAGATAATCCCCCACAGATAGACTGAGAGACCAAACTGATCAAGACAATAATTCACCTAGGCTTTCTTCCAGCTGATTATACATTGTGTCAAAATGACACAACTATCACAGAGATTAATTTGAATCTTTTCCATTTTCTCCTGTGATCTGCTTTGCCTTCAAGACAGTTCTTTCTACAGTCAGAGAGACCAAGGCATTCATTTTTCAAGAGCACTTCTTTTAGCCTCAAAATACCCATCTGTAAAGTGAGAGTCACAACACACACTGTGGGTCTAAATGTTGATTATAATATTCTCTGTGAAATCCAAGCATTTTCAAAAGGCACAATAGATGTTGTGGTTGTGATTCAGTGGTAGAGTGCTTGCCTGACATACATAAAGGTCATGGGTTCAAGACCAAGCACAGAAAAGAAACAAAAAAGTCAAATGCATTTGAGTCTGGTGAGGATCCACTTCTTCATGTTATCCTTTGACCTCCACACGCAAATATATAAAGCAAAAGAGTAAGTCACAATAAGTGACTTTATATTTCTGTTACTATTACAAAATGAACCTATATTACAGGTCTACCTAGAAACAGCTATAGCTCCAAGAGGCTGAGTACTTAGCTTTATATACCTTTGCATGCTGAACAGCTAGTGCTTGACTCTTATTGAGAGAGCCACTTCCCTGGAGGCAAGTAGATTATTTCTTTTCAATTTGTGCTGTCAGACTAACCTAAGTGAGGAGTCACCTTGCGTTCAGAGGTTACGAGCTCACACACTGCTTTATACTGTAGAAGAAACAAGTAGGTATAGTGTAATGGACTTTTTTAACTATAGAAGATAATTTCACTAATTAGTGAAATTTACTCTTTTTTTGACAGGTGGGCTGAAAGTAGGCCAGATCAAGTTATGAAAGAAAGTTCACAGCAAACCAGAGGAAGAAGTCTCTTTTGTTTAAAGTGACCTTCTCTTGAGTTCTCTTACTTCAGTGACACCCCATCGAGTGGCAGGATTTCTCTATGATGTTAATCTTAACATAAAGACTTATTCAAATTATGTGTTATTTTATTCTTATAAGTATGTAAACCTCCATGATCAGAAAAAATCTTTATATGCACAGGAAGTGCTTTGGTTAATAGAGAAGTCAAAAAATGCTAACAGATAAAATATAATATTTAGCATGAAGTACTTTTATAGATGTAGAAGTTCAAGCAGAGCATAGAAAGGGCCAAAGAGATTTATGAAAGGTCAAAGGCAAAATGATGTCTTCTAGTAGGAGACTCTGTGAGCATGCCTGTGTGTGTTTTATTATTTCCACAAGAGCAATACATTTTTAAAGATTTATTTTTAATTGTGGTGCGTGTGTGTGTGTGTGTGTGTGTGTGTGTGTGTGTGTGTGTGTGTGTGTAAAAGTATGTGCTTGAGACTGCAGGTATCCACAGAGTTTGTAAGAAGTTGTTAGGTTCTCTGAAGCTGGTTCTGAAGCTGGTGATGTGGTAAGTTGTGAGATCCCTAGCACTGATGCTGGAAACTGAACTTAGGTTCTCTACAATAGTAACATGTGGCACTCTTAGCCACATCCAGAGTAGTATACTTAATGCACCAGATAATAGGAAGTAGATAATGATGGCAATTGGGGATAGTACATGCTCAACTATGCTCATATTTAGGACTCAGCATCTCCCTCTTCCAACAGTTCTCAATAGAAGAATGTAAATTAAAAAAAAAATCATGGTTTAAGACCTACCATCCTTTCACAAAATACGAATCTGATCACTGTGGTTGAAAGATTGCTCCTCTTGTCCCATGACCAGGTCACTAGGACTTTCCTTCCTATGTCCTCTTTCCACTTTGATGATCAATCTCTACTTTGAAAGCCATTTCTAAACTTAATTTGGTCACTGTGTTAGTTTTGTTTCCTATTGCTGTGATAAGGCATGATTAAACAATTTAATTGCAAAAGGGATCATTTGACTAACAACTCTAGATTATAGTCCATTATAGCAAGGGAGTCAAGGCTACCAGATCTTAGAAGCAGCAGCAAGCTTTATCATTAACCTAAATTAATGAATGTATCTTCATATTCAGCTTTTTCTCTCCTTTTTTATTAAGTCCAGGGTACCATCCACATTCAACAGGTTTTCCCATTAAGTTAGGTGGGTCATTCCACATCAATTAACCCAATTAAGAAAATGCTCTACAGATGTGCCCACAGGTTAACATACTATAGATAGTTCCTCACTGAATTCTAGGTTTTGACAATTTTGTGATTAAATTACATGTCATAGCCACATATTGACTTTTACGTCTTTCCAAATATAAGCTTTGACTCCCAAAGATTTTTTTTTTCTTTTCCAACTAACACCTTAAGGAGATCTCTGGGGTTGGAGAGACGGCTCAGCAATTAACTGCTCTTCCAGAGGTCCTGAGTTCAATTCCCAGCAACCACATGGTGGTTCACAACCACCTGTAATGAGATCTGATGCCCTCTTCTGGTGTGTCTGAAGAGAGGGGGGGAGAGAGAGAGGGAGAGAGAGAGAGAGAGAGAGAGAGAGAGAGAGAGAGAGAGAGAGAGATTGTTCATTTTCCCTTGATAAAAGAGAGGATCTGAAAGCCTCCTATCCAGTGTGGCCACCAGCAGTCATTTCTACTGACTACTTCAACTTAATCTTGCTACAATTTGACAAAGTACAAAATTTTACTAACTCAGCTATACAAGCTTACTGGATAGTTTTATGTTAACTTGACACAAGCTAAAGTCACCTGAGAGAATCAAATCTCAATTAAAAAATTGCTTCTATAAGGTTAGGCTGTAGGCAAGCCTTCAGGGCATTTTCTAAGTTAGGTTGAATAGGGAAGGCCCAGCGAGGTAGTGCCATCCCTTGGCTGGTGATCCTGCATTCTATAAGAAAGCAGGTTGAGCTAGCCATAAGGAGTAAGCCAGTAAGCAGCATCCTCCCATGGACTGTACATCAGCTTCTGACTCCAGGTTCCTGCCCTGTTTGAGTTTCTATTATGGCTTTCTTTGATGAAGAGTGATATGAAAATGTAAGCCAAATAAACGCTATGTTCCCTAACTTGACTTTTGTTCATAGTGTTTCCTCACAGAAACAGAAACCCAAACTGAGAAACCAACTATATTCCAAGTATTTCTTAGTCTCATACCTATATTGGACAGATATAATGCATTTTCTCAACATAGAGTTATATTAAATTAATGATACTTTATAGTTTGAAAAAATGTTGCTCTGGATGAAAGAAGAAAAAACAAAGAAGAATATAAAGAATTCAATTAGGACCCAAATTGCGATATGCTCCAAGACAATATGACTGTCTTTGATACAGACTTCCTAAAAAAAGAATAGACAAATAATCCCGTTACAAGTAGACTAAAGCCAAGTAATTACATAAGTCTTAATATGAGCTGAATTAGATTAGCTTAAATTCCAAGGGCTTTTAATCGGGAATATTTAAAGGAAAACAACCCACCAAGCAATGGCTTCTCCATGTATTTTGTGATAAATGAGGGAAAGTTTTCCTTGAGATATTTGGTCATAGAAAGCTGCTTAATTTATACTCAACAACCTTTATTTTTAAAACTTTTAACAAATATTGAAAATATATCTTTTGTGATTTAAATTCTCTCTCTCTCTCTCTCTCTCTCTCTCTCTCTCTCTCCTCTCTCTCTCTCTCTCTCTCTGTGTGTGTGTGTGTGTGTGTGTGTGTGTGTGTGTGTGTGTGTACATCAGAAGATGTTGACAGATCCCCTATAGATGGAGTTGTAGGTGATTCTGTGGTGTCTGGATCTGAGTTCTTGTTCCCTTGAAGAGCAGCAAGTGCTCTTAACCAATGAGCTATACCTCCACTCTCTTAGGCTGATTTTAATCAAATGTAAAATCATCTTCATGATTAGCATCTTAAGAATGTGTCAATGATAATTTAAAGTCAAATTTGGATCCCTTCTTGCTCTTAAATTCCTGGTCCTAGGACATACTATTGTTACTGGCCTGAAAGAACCGAAGATACGCTAAAAAATCACTCACTGCACGCCTCAATTTGACTATTAGATTGTTGATCAATGGAACTCAATAAGTGAAAATTTCTCCCAGAAATCTCAAGCAAGGAGGAAGAAAAGGCTGAATTTGACACTAGCCAGAGAGGGAGCTTGTCTCCTGGAGAGAGATTTCACAGTTCTAACAAGTTATCAGATCATCCTGCAGGAGATACTGGAGCCCAGAAAATGATGGGTTAGTGATGAGCAGGACCACACCTTGACAGGGACTGCTTAGATATTCATGGCCTTGGTCCTGTATTTAGACTTTCATCTCTGTTCAGAACATAAAGATTCATGGACTCTCATGATCATGAGGAAAGCAAGAAAGGTCAAGCGGCTGAGATGTATTCTAGAGTGTGGTTCTAATGAAAACAAGAGACAGAAACTGGTCAAGTAGAGCAAGAACCTCAAAGCAGTGGTCCTGAGGATGTCCTTGATGGAGACCAGCAATACCAGAAGAGAACTCTGATTCCTGTTCCTTTGTTGTCTCTTAAACAAGAACCTCTGTCTAATGGTTGTATCAGTTTATATGACTGAAACTCAGGGGAGACACTTGGAACCTGCTTGGGCCAACAGCTTCCCCCTCCCATATATCACCCACATTTCTGCCATAAGTCTAGTAAATCCCCATACACTAGCAGCTGCATGATGCACCTGTTTCCTGGGACCCCATAGGAGTTCTGCTCTCTGCCTGTCTCTCTGTCTGTGTCTCTATCATTGTCTGGGTCTCTGTCTCTTTATTCCTGTCTTTCTTTCTGTCTCCATGTCTCTCTCTGCCTCTCTGTCTGTATGTATGTCTCTCTCTCACCCCTGAATCTATAATAGAACACTCTCTGAATCTCACCCTCTCGATTTTATTCTTTGGATTCATGAAACAAGTACCCCCAAACTCTACAGTTCACAATGGTTTTAATGGTTGTGGAATTTTCCAAGATACCAGCTCTCCAAGAAGAAAATCACTCTGTCATTCTCAAAAGCATTTCAATATAACCATATCAGTTCTAGAAGAGCGTTATAAGACTACATGGAAAATGACTATACAGCACAGAAACAAGCACCAAAATAGGTTAGCAGAGCAGACTCTCACTTATAAACTTTTCCAGGGTTCTGCCTGGTTCAGGGAACAATATTCATATAAAGGCATATCCTCCCTAATAAATTATTCATTTCCACCAAACACACCAAAGAATATGCCTGAGTTGTTTTCTGAATGAGTCTCTTTGTTATTACTTAATCAACCTTCATTTTAAATCTGCATATATAAAAGATTAAATGTGAGGTGCCTAATGACTTTGGGGGGAGAATTACTGAATGCTTAATCTCACCACAGGGCTTCTTGTACACCTATGAGAAATATTCAAGAATTACAGCAGAGATTGGCAGCGGTGAGAGTTATTTGAAAGCCAGGCTTCTATACAACAAATGACCTCTCTCAAAGCCTGCATTCTTCAGAAACGGCACTGCTCAGAGTGGAAAAGACGCCCAAATAAACCGTCTGTCAGGGAAGATAGAGTTCAGCTGGAGAAGCCAGTTTGCTTTGCTGCAATCTTACACATTCTTGCTTCAGACTAATGAACTGGGATGGAGACAACTCTGCTTCCCCATGTAGCAACTTCTGCACCGATGGAGGTCTGAGGAGGAGGTTGGGTGTTTTGTTCTATCACTCTCACCCTCCTTCTCCAGCCTCTCTTACCAACAGAGCACATGTACAGACATGGCTGGCTTTCAAATGATCCAAACTCAGGTAAGCGTGCTCTTACCCAGGAAGCTGTCTTCTCAGCCCCTCTATTTTGTTTTTAAAACCCCAATATTATGACTGGGTTTCATTGCTCCAATTATCAGGCTGATGTTTTCACATACTATTTGACATGCACCTAAACTCAGATCCATACCTGCAAATTATGCCTTAGGAAATCCAGATATTTTTAACCAGCCCATAAAGACAAGAATGAGATGTCAATC
This sequence comes from Uromys caudimaculatus, assembly GCA_028551405.1. Lineage (NCBI taxonomy): Eukaryota > Metazoa > Chordata > Mammalia > Rodentia > Muridae > Uromys > Uromys caudimaculatus. The sequence goes on along the minus strand of CM052711.1, from coordinate 63,606,171 downwards.
ACAGCATAGTGACTATCTTCTCTAACTATCTATTCATTGTACATGCAGAATATAAGGAATATAGTGTTGTGGACTGAAAGACAGTAGAGACGACAAGAGGATGTGGAACTGTCAGGTTTGAGATAAAGGGCTGCTGAAGCCATGCCCATATCAGCCTCTTTCTACTGGTGAGAAATTACAAGCCCTTTACTGAGAGTCTGTCTATGAATTTCTAAATGTTTAACATAATACTTAGATTCCTGGACTCCAGAAGGATGGCAGGTGTCATTCTTTGTGCCAAGGAAGTTTATAGGTCTAGGTTACCAAACTGAGACATCATAAAGCTACAGGCAGGTACCAGGCAGCTGGGCATCCTCTTTCCATATAAGGGGTACAACTAAAGTAAATGTACCCCTCTTTGGCTGTATTCTTAGAAGGGTTCATACTTTCTCAGGAAATTCCTCCCCTCTCCTTGGCAACTAAGAATCAGAGACAGCCTGTCTACATAAAATTTCTCCTTTCTTCTGAGACTTATACATAGCGATGCCCTACTCTGATTCCTAGACTACCACCAGAGACCCGAATATGCTGTCTGACTATCTGTGGCATTGATATTTAAACGCCCAACAGAGAGATTGTCATGATATCCTTCTGCCTGCCTGTGGTATTAACAATTCTCCCACTAAGTTTCCTACATAAAAGACAACTCAAAGTCAACCCAGTGTTTCCCTTGAACATCAGTCCCCAAAACTTCCAAAAAGAGAAGGAGAATCAAACAAACAAAGATAAACATCTAGCCCTAAGTAAACTGTGATATTTATTTCAGTATAATTCAGGATATAAGGATGGTATCCGAGTGGGGAACACTCTAAGTCTTCCTGTGGTCAAAGTATTCTTCAAGTTATTTGTTACTTATCACCCTAGAAATTCAAAATAGAAGTACACAAAGGTTGGGTTCTTTAGTGCAGAAAGTTAAAAGAAGAGTCATGTGACAAATTAATAGTTACCTTTAATAGTTTACGTACTTAGCTCCTAAAAGCCAGTGCATTACATACAAAAGGGTTCACAGAATTGTCTGCAATTAACATTCTCATGGCTACAGTCAAACCTACATTAGAATGTATCATAGATCTCAACTAGAAAATAGGTACATGCATACATGAACATGGAAGAGACAGATTTCAAGGAACAACTTTGAAAATTCCTGTGAATCTCAGGCTAAATAGAGGAGACAGCAGGTAAAGGTGCTGGCTGCCAAACCTGAGCACCTGAGTTTGATCCCTTGGACCTACGTGAGGAAAAAAGAGAACCAACTTTCAAGAGTTGTCTTCTGGCTTCTACAGGAACCCATGGGACATACATAACACACACACACACACACACACACACACACACACACACACACACACACACACACACAGATACTAATAAAAGCAAAACCCCAGAGCATGATGGCAGAGCATGCTGTCATCTCAGCACCGAGGAGATAAAGATAGAAAGATTCCTGCAATACAGTGACTAGCCAGTCTAGTCAGAGCAGAAATTCACAGGTTCTTTGAGAGAAGCTATCTCAAAACACTAGCTGGATGGTGATACAGAAAGAAATCAGCATATTGCCTTCACATGCATGCACAAACATACATATATATTAACACATACATGCATATGCTTACCCTACACAAAGAGAGAAGGTGATGAGGGGGGAGAGAGAAGAGAGGAGAAGGAGTTGAGCTTAGGGAGATGACATTGTTGAGTCTTATAGATCTTAAACATTTCCAAAGAATCCTGTTTTCCGTAGCTTTCTTTTTCTGCATATGATGAGGGACAATTGAGGATGTCAAACTGGCAGCTTCATTCGTGCCAGTGCCTAATCTGTTAGTACTGACAAATAGATTTTAATTAGTATTGGTGCAATTTTATGGATCATTTCCAGGAGAGCAGGATTGAGGGGACCACAGCAGTGTGCTGAGAATGTTCAGTGAGTGAGGAGCTCACGCATTGCTAAGGCAGTACCCCAACTCACTCAGCAAATGTCAGGAAGTGTTTCACAGGGGGAAACGCACTTTGAAAAGCCAGAGGGGCTGTTGACATGGCTCAATGGGTAAAGGAGCTTGTCATCAGGTTTGCTGTTCTGAGTTCAATCCCTGGGATCCATATGGTGGAAGAGAAGAACAGACTCCTCTGGGAGTTGTCCTTTGACCTCTACAACCATTCCTTGGAATATGTGTTTGTCCGCACCACCCTCCAGATAGATAGATAGATAGATAGATAGATAGATAGATAGATAGATAGATAGATAGACAGACAGATAGATAAATGTTTTAAAGTCATAGTAAATTATTATTACTTACTGTGCTCATAGGCCCACTATAAATTATTGTAACTATTCTGCAAGTCGTGGTCCAAAGGCTCATAATAAGACTTAGCCTACACAAAGCAATTACCTATTCTAATTCTAATTCACATCAACTTAAAATCTAGTCTTTTCATCATCTTTAGTATACTTCTAAGCCTCAATCTTGCTACATAGCCAAATAAAAGACAGAGTGTTTGGACTGTGCCAACAGTCAACTATTTTCCTTTTGATATATGTCTGTATGTATATGTCCAGTGGATGCATTAGTCTCTCTGTGTGTCTCTGTCTCTGTCTCTATATCTCTGTCTCTGTCTCTCTGTCTCTCTGTCTCTGTCTCTGTCTCTCTGTCTCTGTCTCTCTCTCTGTCTCTCTGTCTCTCTCTCTCTCTCTCTCTCTCTCTCTCTCTGTGTGTGTAGGGGGCATGCCCACACAAGCATGGAGACTTTGGATGTTCCTCTCTGTCATGTCCCACCTTATGCTAATAGGTAGAATCTCACCCTGAACCTGGAGCTCAGTTGTGTAGACTAGCGGGCCAGCAATCCTTGAGATCCTATCTCTGCCCTCCACCACTGAAACTGTGAACATGCACACCACACCCAGCTTCTGTGTGATGCAAATGATATAAAATCCGGCCCTTGTATTTGCACACCAAGCACTTTACCATCTAAACTATCTTCCTCGTCCTCTAGTAATCAACCTTGACAGCCAAGAGTTGCCAATATTCCAACTTCAGAACACCCGGACAAATCAAATCATCTTTTGGGTTTCAGTGTAGGCTCTATGTACAGTGAGAATATCAGATGTCATTGTCTAAAGAGAACCAATAATGTACTGAACCTAAGGATGTAAATTCTTAGTTACATTCTAGTGTTGAAATTAGTGATACTAGAGGTGGGGAGTACTCAGTAGAAAAAGAAATTGCCATTCAAGCATAAAATCACAGTTCCTATGCTCAGATCCCAGTAAAGGCTGTGAAGGAATAACAGCCACCTGTAATCTCAGACCTCCAGAAGAGAAGCCAGGTGATCCCTTTAGCAGGATGACTAAGATAACTAGCTGGATTATGGGAGTGTGGCTTTTTTATTGAGGTCATGTCTCAATAAAGGAAATGGAGATGAATCACAAAAGCCACCAACATCAACATCTGATTTCCAAAGCATATGTGAGCATGCACCTACACACAACTGTTCGCATTCCCATGCAAATATGCATACAAGAGATACACACCATACACTATATTTCCTTTGTCCAAATAGTTTATATTGACTGAAGTACAGCAGCACTTAATTGTGGTTGCTCATTTCTGATGTAAACTTCTTTTAATAATTGTTCAAATAAGTCTATTCTTCAATTCATTCTAACCTTCTCCCTACATAATTTTTATGTGCCAATAATGTTCTTTACTTCACAACAGCTAGGCTATGCTTTATTCATTGATTTTGAAGAAGTGATATGGCTCGGAGATAAGAAACGCTTCTCTTTTCTGCTCTACCTGGTTAGCATCGGCCTGGGAATTCAGTTACCCTTGTGCTTCAGCTGCACTGTGTTTGGTCTCCAACATGCCTGTAATAACCAGCTTCAGGGCAGTCTGATTGCACACTACAGCCCACCTTCACATGAGGGGCACCAGACTGTGACAGGCAGCCAGGCACCTGGTCAAGCACAGGCTTAACTCTGGGTGACCCAGTGGGGGCTTGCCCTGCAAGGGACCATAAGGCATTTTGCCAACGCTCCCAGGGGGCCCTTGGCTCCTGTCAAGTAGCTACAACCCCACAGCCCCCTGTAGAAAAGTCTGTCACATAAGAAAAGCAAATCAGGCCCTCCCACATGCAGATAAGGTATCCCTAAACTCTCAGACCAGGCCAATGGGAAGTACCTGTTGTCAGACCCTGACCCATCCCAAACTGTATATGAGGGATCCTATCCAGGAGGAATAAAGGTGTGAGAACTACTCGGTCGTCTGAGAGCTTCTATCATAAGAGCTGTAACACTGCTGCTTGGGAAGAGGTCTGCTCTCCCGAAACGCCACCAGAAGCTTCCCGCATTCCTCGCTGGCTAGTCGGCCTCTCATGGGCTCAGCCTGGACCCGACTCAGCTCAGGTGCAGTGTCTTGGAGCAACCGAGGCAGCAACTGCGGAGACCGAGGTAGAGGTAACTCCTGTCCCTGCTCATGTTCTCCCCCCTTTGCCTGAACCCTCACACTTGACCAGGCCAGAGATCCCCGTGGAAAGCCTCCAGCACACAGGCCCACGTTCACATATAGTGACATTTGTGAAAACTGTGAACTTACAGGCCTGTAAATATTCATTAGTGCTTTACAACATAATCAAAAGCCTTTGCCCCATTTTATTTATACTGACAACAAATGCTAATAAAAATTTTTAAAAAGGTGTCTTCCTGTTGGTGAAGTGCTTGCTTTTTTTTTTTTTTTTATATGTTTTTCTGTTTTATGCTTTTAATTTGGCTTTTTAAAAACTTGGATATTTTATGTATTTATATTTTAAATGTTATCCCCTTTCCTGGTTTCCTCTCCAGAAACCCCCTATCTCACCCCCCCTCCCCCTGCTTCTATGAGGATGCTCCCACTCCCACCATACCATCATGGTATTCCCCTACACTAGGGAATGAAGCCTTCACAGGACCAAGGGCCTCTCCTCCCATTGATGCCTGACAAAGTCATCCTCTGCTACATATTTGGCTGGAGCCATGGGTCCCTCCATGTGTACTCCTTGGTTGATGGCTTAGACTCTGGGAGCTCTGGGGGGGTCTGGTTGGTTGATATTGTTGTTCTTCCTATGGGGTTGCAATCCCCTTCAGCTCCTTCAGTCCTTTCTCTAACTCCTCCATTGGAGACCCCATTCTCAGTTCGATGGTTGGCTACGAGCATCTGCCTCTGTATTTGTCAGGCTCTGGCAGAGCCTCTCAGGAGACAGCTATAACAGGCTCCTGTCAGCAAGCATTTCTTGGCATCCACAATAGTGTCTGTTTGGTGACTATATAGGGGACAGATCCCCAGGTGGACCAGTCTCTGGATGGCCTTTCCTTCAGTATCTACTCCACACTTTGACCTTGTATTTCCTTTAGACAGGAACCATTCTGAAGTGCAAATTTGGAGATAAGTGGCTGGCCGTATCCCCCAGCCTGGGGCCTTGTCTAATGTATGGATATGGTCTCTACAGGTTCTCCCTCTCTTGGTGGGCATTTCAGTTAATGTCATGCCTTCTGGGTCCTGGGAGCCTCTTGCTTTCCTGGCTTCTGGGACTTGCTGGTGGCTATCCCCAGTTCCCCATCCCCCATTGCTACACACCTCTGTTCAGATTCCTGACTCTTTGTATATCTTCCCCATCTCCTTGCATACCTGGTCCTGCTCCCTTTTTCCCCCTCTCAATCCTTTCTTCCTCCCACCCCCTACCTCCTGTGAGTATTTTGTTCTGCCTTCTAAGAAGGACTGAAGTATCCACATTTTGGTCTTCCTTCTTTTTCAGCTTTATATGGTCTGTGAAACATATCTTGGGTATTCCAAGCTTTTGGGCTAATATCTACTTATCAGTGAGTGCATAACATGTGTGTTCTTTTGTGACTGGATTGCTTCACTCAGGATGATATTTTCAAGTTCCATCCATTTGCCTAAAAATTTCATGAAGTCATTGTTTTTAACAGCTGAGTAGTACTCCATTGTGTAAATGTACCAGATTTTCTGTATCCATTCCTCTATTGAAGGACATCGGGGTTCTTTCTAGCTTCTGACTATTATAAATAAGGCTGCTAGGAACATGGTTGAGCATGTTTCCTTGTTATATGTTGGAGCAGCTTTTGGGTATATGGCCAGGAGTACTTTAGCTGGGTTCTCAGGTAGTACTATGTCCAATTTTCTGAGGAAACACCAGATTGATTTCCAGAGTAGTTGTACCAGTTTGCTATCTTACCAGCAATGGAGGAGTGTTTCTCTTTCTCCACATCCTCACTAGCATCTGCTGTCACCTGAGTTTTTGATCTTAGCCATTCTGACTGGCTTGAAGTGGAATCTGAGGGTTGTTTTGATTTGCATTTCCCTGATGACTAAGGATGTTGAACATTTCTTTAGATGCTTCTCAGCCACTCGAAATACCTCAGTTGAGAATTCTCTGTTTGCCTTACAAAGAGAATGATGTGACTTTGGGTCTCCAGAAACCATGCAAAGAAGCTGAGCATTAGGCATAAAATGTATATAAGCCCAGCTCTTCATGATGGACGGTGGAAAAAGGAGGAATGCTTTAAGGTCCATGAACCAGTTTGTCTAAGTCTTGCTGATGTGAAAAAGTACTAGGCCAAAGAGAGATTCCAAAACAAATATAAGGTGGGAAGTGACTGAAGAAAAGACTTAGGCTTTCCTATGACTTTCTTACCTTCTACCAAACTCCACACTCACAAGATTTTTCTGCCTCAAGGTCCAATTAGTCTGCTAAAATGAGGGCAAATATAGTTTTCAAATGTCAAGGTCAGTCTTAACTATTATAGTTTTTAAATTTATAAATGGATTCTAAAAATCTGCAAACATTTTGAACTCCCAAGCTTAGAACCCTATATACTTTGGAAAGTTTTCATTACAAAAATATCTTTGTAGTAAAAATTTTAGAATGCTTTTTCATGGTTAAGAATAAAAAGTCAGTGGTTATCTAATGGGATACTATCAATATGCCAAGCCTGTCTAGGAGTTAAAGGATAGGTCCCAAAGTTAGGCCGAGCCAAACTGAAGATATTTTTATAAATATTGGACATCTGCAGGAAGAAGATGTTGCAGTGACCAGAGACGTGTCAGTTGAACTCAAATTCTTTTGTTTCAGCTGAATTGGTTCTTTTTTTAACATGTCAAATAAATTGGAAAACCACATGGAGAAATGGCTGGGAAAATATTGTGGGGCTTGATAGATCATTCACAATTCATAAATAAAATGAACATCTGCTTCCAGGAAAAATGACATTTGGAAGAGACGTATGTTTTCCTCTATTCTGAAAACGCTTCAGATTGGCATGAAATATTGCTTCTGTGGACTCCTATGTAGTTATCATAGAAAATGCAGTTTTTCATCAAATTTAAAGCAATGACATAGACATACTGTACTGCGTATTGGTATTAGAGCAATGGTAGAATATTGGAGCATGTGTTGAACACGTGACAGTTGCTGTTGAGGTAGAGTGGTACATTTGTTTTTCTCGGTATTAAAGGAAGGAGAATCACAAGGCAACACCAAGACAGGAAGTTAAGAATTCAGTCACAGCTGGGCTAGAGCATGGAAGAGTGCTTACTTAGCAAGTATTAGGCACAGTGTCTAGACACCAGCACTGCAGAAACTAGGCATTGTGTGAGGTTGCATTCCCAACTCTTCTGAGGTACAAGGATTATCACTTCAAGGACAGCCTCAGCTATATAATAGGTATGAGGCTAGCCTACAGTACATAAGACCAAGTTCTCCAAAAGTTTGTTTATTATTCTGTTTACTCCTGGCATCCTCTGTCTCCGTAGCCCCAAAGCTGGAATTATTGTTGGATCAAAATACCTACTTGGCATCTATATGGGTTCTGGGGATGTTGTTACAGTCTTCTTGCAAACTTGGCAAGCTCTATAACCACTGAGACATCTGCCCTGCTCCATGTCAGAGTTATCTTACAAATTAACACCTGCAAATGTGAGATCTAAGCTGTGCATTTACATTGTATGTTGAAATCAACAACTGAAGTTAAAATTGCCTCTAGAAATAAACTCACAATTTTAATAGACATATGAGCAAAATAAGCATCACTCCATAAGCAGATTATGGGCATCCCCTTGCTGTGAGCTACAAGTGAGACAGATCATAGGGGAGCAAGGTCTCATGATGGAGGAAATTCATTATCATTATAATGGGCAGGAAACAGAGGTAAGGGTTATCTGTATTCACAGGCTTTTTTCTTTTCCTCACCCAGGAATCAAAGATGCCAACCCAATCAAATATTTCTTTCAAGGGTTGTCAGTAATGCAGTGTGGTGTTTTCTCTAAATGTGAATATAAATAATGTGTAATTTTAACATCTTTTATGGCAGACAATAACAATATATCACAAAGGGGCAAAGACCACATCACCTCAGAGATATGTCTTTCTTGAAAGCCACACCGAATCAGAAGTAGATGCTTTTATAATGTGTCATGAGTGCAAAATGGGTTTTGAATTAGAGCCTCACATTCTCTAATTACTATTCTGCTTCTTCAACACACATTTGCCAAGTCTGCGAGGAAGATTAACATGCACCAAGTACTTATAGTATACCCCCACATCCCTGCAGACATTAACCTCCTTCAAGGTAATCAGGGAGAGAAAAGTCCACAGGAGGGAGCTGACCTCCTGGGGCATAACCAGCAAGGCATCTCCCAAGATTAAGTTACAAGAACTGCTGTGTGATTTGTGCCGCACCCACCATATTGCCTTATACGAAGTGTCACACAGAAAAGTTCATTCTACTTCCATGCCATCACGATTCTTCAAGGGTCCCCAGCATGTTGTAAGGCAGCAGAAAAGAGTAGCTTGAAAAATCATTTTGTACTTCTTCTCTAGGCAGTGCATTACCCTGAGGTTCTCATTCATCAGATCAAAAAACCTTGGGGAAGCTCTTTAAAGGACAAGGGATTTATTTCACTTGGTTTCCATCGACTTCATGACAGGGTCAGCTGGCTTCACACCCTGAGCCATTGGGTGTACTGAGATCATCATGGTCACAAGAGTACAAGATAGAAAATATATCTCAACTCATGGTGGCAGGATGTAAGAAAAGGCATACTCTTACTAGCTGGCTTTCTCCTTTGCTCTCCTCTGGTTCCACAAGGTCACCAGACTGCAGGGCAGTTTCAGAGTTTGCCTCCTTTCTTTCACTCAGCCTCCCTGGAGAAATCTGTAGGTATACTCACAGGTGTTCTTTACTAATTTCGTAGTGTGTCTCAGTCTAACATGACAATCAACATTGACTATCAGCAGCAACATGGAACAGTATAGGCTGCACTGGCAGAGAAGTCAGAGCCTGTTCTGAAACCAACTCTGCTAGGGTTCAAACTTCCATACTTCTGTTTCTTTATCCCCTTGAGAAGGACAATGATATCCTTCTCACACGCACAAATTCCCAAGTATCAATAACAACACTTCCAAAGGTACCAGCAAGAGGGCTCAAAGAATCACTGCCACTCTTGGCTAGCTGAGCCCCACTCTGTGGTACCCACATGGAAGGAGAAGAATTCAGGCCCCACCTTTGTGTAGTAGTGTATGTACCCCACCACACACACACACACACACACACACAAACACACACACACACACACACACACACACATACACACTCACACTCCATAATTGTAAATAAAACCACTCCAACATAGGATGAGTAGAAGTTACTTTACTGGCAATTTTTTTTCTTGATCTCAGAATATTCTACTCTGCATGTAATACCAAAGTCCTATGTTACTATATTTTAAAATCATTAAAAGAGTTTCTACATCTTATGTCACCAACTGTTTGTATGTCTGTATATATGTGTGTGTGTGTGTGTGTGTATGTGTGTGTGTGTGTGTGTGCACCTATCATTGTCTCTTATTTTTTAATAGTAAGGGATCAACTTCCAATTTAAATTTTCACACTTAAAAGTATGTAAATTATGGCAAAAGAAATTCTACAAGATAATGTATATTCAAAGAAGAATACATTCTCATCTTAATGTCATCCCTTAGCCTTTTATATTTTGGGGGTGGTTTTGAGACATCATTCGGGTTGGCCTCATGTTTTCTGTCTCATCAAAGATGGCCTTGAACTTCTGGATCTCCTGCCTTCACCTCCAGTGCTAGGATTGCAAGTGTGTACTATTAATCCTGGCTTATGTGGTAGTAGGCATCAAACCCCAAGCTGCATATATGCTGTGATGGGTTGAATAGGAATGACCACCATTTGCTAATACATTTGACTTTTGAATACTTGGTTCTCAGTCGGAGACACTGTTTGGAAAGGATTAGAAACTGTAAGCAAATGCACTGAGTTTGCAAAGAATCAGCCCAAGGCTCACTTGCTTGCCTTCCCTCTACAACCACCGCCCTCCGCCCCACCTTGGGACTGTGGATCACTATGTGAGCTCTCACTATTTCTGACTACATGTCTTTGCTCTACAATCACACACTCTAACCTTCTAAAAACATAAGCACAATAAAATGCTTTTATAAGTTTCTTTGGTCATGGTGTTTTGTCATGGCCTGATTTTGTAGAAAAGTAACCGAGACACTAGAAAAGCATTCTTACCAACTAAGCTATATACTTAGCCTTCTCTTTCTTTATTGGAAATTTTATGAATTTACATTTCAAATGTTAGCCCTTTTCCTGGTTTCCCCTCTGGAACCCCCTATCTCCTTCCCCTCCCCCTGCTTCTACAATGGTGCTCACCCACCCACCCACTGACTCCCAAGTCACCGCCCTGGCCTTCCCCCACACTGGGTAATCAAGCCTTCACAGGACCAAGGGTCTCTCCTCCCATTGATGCCAGACAATGCCTTCCTCTGCTATGTATGTGGCTGGAGTCATGGGTCCCTCCATGTGTATTCCTTGATTGGTGGTTTAGTCCCTGGGAACTCTGGGGATCTGGTTGATGATATTGTTGTTCTTCCTATGGGGTTGCAAACCCCTTCAGCTCCTTCAGTCCTTTCTCTAACTCTTCCATTGGGGACCCTATGCTCAGTTCAATGGTTGGCTGTGAGCATCCACCTCTGTATTTGTCAGGCTCTGGCAGAGCCTCTCAGGAGACAGTTATAACAGGCTCCTTCCAGCAAGCACTTTTTGGCATCAGCAACAGCCCTCTTTTTATTAATGTATTTTGACTAAAAATCGTCTATCATCCCTCTTAGATTAAAAAAATAGTAGCAAATAATACATACTTCTACCTACTTGGAGTGTGTATAGCGATACAAACATTATAGACATAGACATAGACATAGATATCTTAGTGTAATACAGTATACTATATTTCTTAATCATTTTTAAACAAATGCAGTTTATTTGTGAAATTATTATAGAATTATTCACAATAATTCTATACAATTATTCACAATAAATAATTTAACTACACTTTTTTCCATATTTGCTTCAACACTCATTTCAACATTTTAGAAAATATATTTCTAAAGCTGTGATTGGTACATTGAAGGATGATAAAACTGCATTCAGTTTTACCAGATGCTGCCAAATTCCTCATCATTTTGGGTAATGTCATTTAGTATTTTTCTTATACCCAATGACACCTTGTGCATTTTAACAAATGTTTAGATTTTTACCAATCCAAAAGTTGGTTAATCCTATAGCAGTGTGTTTTAAATTTCTGTTTTTATTTTCATAAACAAATATGAAGATCTTCCTATATATGTGAGAAGCAGCTGACTGAGACAGACATAGATACTTACACCCAACCAATGAACTGAAGTTCGGGACCCCTCTGTGGTTGAATTGGGGAAGGCTGGAAGAAGCTGAGGAGGAGGGAGGCCCCATAGGAAGACCAGCAGTCTCAACTAACTGGACCCCTGAGATCTCTCAGACACTGAGCCACCATCCAGGTAGCATACACTAGCTGGTCCAAGGCCCCTGAAACATATACAGCAGAGGACTGCCTGGTCTAGACTCAGTGGGAGAGGAAGCATCTAATCCTTAGAGACTTGAGGTCTTGAAGTGGGGAGGCCTGGCAGGGGGTGGGGAGTTAGTGAAGGTGGGGTGGGGACATCCTCTTGGAGACAGTGGGGAGAAGGAATGGGATGGGGAACTGTGGGAGGGCAGACCAGGAGGGGGTAACTACTGGACTGTAAAAAATAAAAGCTTAAAAAAAAAAAAAAAAAGAAGCACGTGGGATTCTTCTTTTCTGTCTGTCCTCTGCATTGATCTTTCCTGTATTTTATCAGAGACTGAACTTTTTTTTAGACACTAAAATACAGTTTGCTTTCTTAATGTCTCTCTGCAGGGTTAAATTACTCTACTAATGGTCTCTTTTAGTTAAATTCAATGAGCATTTAGCAACCATAATGTGTTAGAAATTAGCCTAAGCTTTGTATAGAAGGTTCTAGTCATCTGACATTCTCCATGACCCTGTTTCCTCAATTACACTTTCTCCCACACCTCTCTTTGATGTTGACTGGAACCCACAAATGCCCTTCAATCCTCTATCCTAGGAAAAGGAACCAGAGAAATGATAGCAATCAACATCTCCTGACTTCTACATGTCTTCCATCTCAGGTTTCAGCCCTCGTCACCTGTTCCTTATAAACTATCATGCTATTTCACTGCAGTCTTTTTTACCCTGTCTTCCCTAAATGCCATAAAATCTGATCCTAATCATAGTTCTCTGTGCTTCTTAACTTGGAAAGTTGTAGTCATAATTTTTTATATTCCATGATGCTTTCTTCCTGATTTTGTACCAGTTGTTCTGATCATTTGATTTTGGAAGCCGTGATTGACTTCTCTTCCTCCATATGAAATATAGCTGTATAGACAACTTTTATTCAAATATATATTTGGATAGTATATGGCTTCCAGCTATAGGTATATATCCATGAATATGTACATGTGTGCATGAATTTCTTTCATATTCATGTGTGACTTCCATCCCTATACATATAGGGCCTCCATTCATATATATTTTGCATTTAACTTCATTCATATATATGAATTTCTTCCATATATATGTTATATGACTTAAATCAATATGTGGACAAGACTTGCATCAATACATAATAAATAAAACTTCCTGGATAATACTTTGCCACTGAACAGATAAAACCTAACACACCCCATCAATTCCCTAGTTTTCACACCATTTCTCCTTGAGGATTTAGACTCATATGAAAAAGCTTCCTAGTTTTCTAGAGTTCTTGCCACACCCAATTAGTCAAGAGTAAATGTCTATATTTATGTTATTTTTTGTGGTTTGTTGATCATAATCCAAACTCTGTGGAACTTTCTTGTAGTTTCCTCCATAAATTTAACAGATTCAGAATCTTAATAGAGGGTGACATCAAGTTAAAAGATGCCTCAATAAGCATTTAAATTTTGTACTTTTCTGTCTGATTTTTGGAAAGACTCTATCATTTTTAAGATTCTTGTGGTTAATTTTTTATGCATAATGAATTTGGTGAAATGGTTCATTAATATTCTGTGAGTTTGTTTTTTATTATAGTTGCTTGCCTGATCAATTAAAATTTTTGTCACTTAGTATTTCTTTATTGAAATGCTCTAAGTAATAGGTCAGTGGATGTTGATAGTCAAAATTACTCTGTGTGTGTGTGTGTGTGTGTTGTTTATGATGTGTGAATGGATGGTGTGTATTTATTGTGTATGTGTGTGTGTTAGTATATGTGTTTATGTGTGTCTGGTTGTGTTTATGATGTGTTTATGACATCTGTGTGCATTTATATGCGTATATGCATGTGTAGTATGTGTTTATGATGTGTGTGTGTTTGTATGGTGTGTGTTTATGGTGTGTGTGTGTGTGTGTGTGTGTGTGTGTGTGTGTGTGTGTGTGTGTAGTTCATACAGGTGAGAGGGTTCAAAAGCCTATATGCACACAGTGGCAAGAAAACGATTTCAAATGTACTGCTGTATCCTCCATCACACTCCCTTGAGTTCACTGAACCTGGAGTTAGGATGGCAGGCAGTAAGGCCCAGCTATTCTCCTGACTTGTCACCTCAGTAGCGCCAGGACAATTGATATATGTAAACGACACATTTTTTACATGGGTACCTCAGATTTGAACTCAGCTCATGCTCATACATTAAATTCTCTTGCTTACCTTGTCACATACTCCACAAAATTTACCTCAACTTTAAGTTTTCTCATGAATGAGATGTACTTTGGCATCTAATAATATTAATGAAATGTACAAAGCCTACAGATCATTGTATAACTATAATCTAAGTATTTATAGAACATCTCCTCATCTGTAAAAACAAGTCCTTGAAACAATAACCTAATGAGCAGTGAGTTTTAAGACTCAGAAACATCCTGGCAATGCCATTAGATCATTCCTATTAGTTGACTACTTTAGAGGTATAACCCACCTGTGGTCTAACTTATGTGATGTCCCTAACACAACACTTAAAGGAAAAATATAAAACAATTTTTTATACCACCATAAATGCTGTAGCGTGATTGATGCAGCAATAAGAACTCTCTATAAAATTTAGTTTACCTCAACTGTTGATGAAACTGTCAAATTATCTCTTAATATCTTTAATATTCTTTGTAACTTTTATGCAATAGTAAATTATTTCTTTCTGTAAGTGTATGTCTTTAAGACTATTAATGGCATAGCTTCTTAAGGCTTGTCCCCAGTCACAGCTCAGATTCTGAGAAAAGAGGCAGCACATGCTTACATCCAGATATCAGTCTCTTGTACAAATGTTTGAATGTGTGTTGAGTGATGAGATAAATAGCTGCCTTTCTTATCTAACAATTATTAATATCCAAATATGGCAGAAGCTGATATTGACCTTAGCCATTCATTACAGCTGGCTTGACTTCGCCTCTTGTAGCTCTCCCATGGGTGACTACTGTGAAGCTGTCATGAATGGGCACATTCCTCAAGGGCAGCATCCAAAGAGGACATTAGTCTTGTCAGGCCTCTGCTATCATTTCAGAAAACAACAGAAGCAGAAGAAATATGACTTCACACATTGTCTCTTCCGTATTCATGCAACTTCTCTCTCTCTCTCTCTCTCTCTCTCTCTCTCTCTCTCTCTCTCTCTCCCTCCCTCCCTCCCTCCCTCTCTACATCATATAAAATATGATCTACATCATATAAAATATAACAGTATAATAAGTCAAAGTGTACATAATTCAGTTTATTGACATAGGTTTGGTATACTGATTTCAGTAGGTCCATATCTGTTATGAAATAAACATGAATAACCATCCTTTGTTTTGCAGTCTTTTTGATAAAGCTACACTATGACTGGAGAGATGCCTCAACAGTAAAATGTGGGTACTGCTCTTGCAGAGAAGCCAAGTTTGGTTTTCAGGACCCAAGTTTGGTAACTCATAGCTGCTTGTAACTCCACTGCCATGGGTACCTCTAATCACCCACATGCATGTACTTACACACATATACATATACACACATATACTCATATAATTAAAAAAGAAATAAAACATGCCACCGCGAATGACTGCTATCATGTACCCTAAGTGGTAACAGGAAAAATTTTTGGAAAAATATTCCATAAGGAATGGCCACATTTTCCTGAGGACCCCAAAAGTTTCTCCCAAATCATTCCTTATCTGAAAAAGTCTCTGGCTGAAAATGTTGGATTCTCAGCACTGTCAGATTTGCTGCTTGTTTGAGCTTGCAGTACAACAGTGCGGGATTTGCAGTGCCCAAATTCATTAGGGTAATTTCATATGCCCACTTTCTAGGCATGATAATCATCTTCAAAGAACAAGTTCTTTTTTTCATGTATAAGGTGCATTTACAGAAGTCTACTTGCTTTACTTTACAATATAAATTTATTGTAAATAGCTATAAAGATTTTTCCTCAGAGTTAAAAGATTGTTTAGGGGTTGGTGAGATGGTTCAATAGGTAATGTCTCTTGGCTGTGAAGTCTGATGACTTAGGTACGATCTCCAGGAGATACCCATTGAAAGAAAAGAACTAATTCCTGGAGATTGTCCTCTGACCCTGACATGTGCACCACATTACACTCATGCCCCTTGACAATGAGCAAATGAGTAAGCAAGTAAAGAAATTAATATAAAAATAAAATATAAGCATTTTAGAATATTAATTAGAAAACAGAAATTTCTCAATTATATAGTATTACCAAATATACATGTTTTAACTATAAGCTTAATAAAGGTGATAGTTTTATACTTATGCATATTATTTTAACTGGAAAATGAAATCTTACACTCTTAAGTAACATTAGAAAGATGGATTCTTCTGTCAATTATAACTCATTTCATATTAAAAGCTCATAATGGATTATGGCACTCACATCTTAGGACCACTTTCATCCCTAGAATGTGTTTAGCACCTAACTACTCTTCAGCTATGTACCCTTGAGCATAGCACGATGTTCATGACTATTCATATTGTGAATACAGGTGTATGTGAACCATAACAATCATATGATGCTCAGAAGGCAAATATGGTTGTAAATCATTGCTTTTCTTCTTATTTGAGACAATATCTCGTGGTATTTTCTATAATATATGCCAGGTGACCTGTGAATTTCTAAGGATTCTCTTGTCTCCATCTCTGATGGTACTATAGGAGATCTGGGATTACAAATGAATCCTTGGTATCCAGATTTGCATGGATTCTGAGAATCTGAACAGGTGTTTAGGCTTGTGTGCCAACAGATAACACTAAGTATGTGTTAATGGACATTGACCTCTAAGCTTTCATGGAATTAGTGGGAAAACTATGTAATAGAGGGATAGGATAACTAAGAGATGAGTAAACTCTTTCATTTTGGAGAAACAGCTGAGTACAGCCCTGTGAATAGCTCTGACCATGCCCTGCCTGTCTGAATTTCTCTCTCCTCTCTTGACCTGAGCCACCCTTTGCCTTCTCCTTCCTCCTCCTTACTTTCTGTCTCTCTATGTATCACTATCTGTCTTTCAGTCTCTCTGTGTATGTGTGTGTGTGTGTGTGTGTGTGTGTGTGTGTGTGTGTGTGTGTGTGTGTGTGTGTGAGAGAGAGTCAGTCTATCTTCCTGCTCTCTTTTGCTCAATCTTGCTCTTGAGTTCTCATTCTCCTTCCTAGTCTCCTTATCTCTTTCGATAGGGACTCATGTATCCCAGGTTGGAATCATACTTGCAGTTTAGCCAACAATGACTTTGAACTTCTTTTCTCTTACGTGTGCCTCAAGGGGTGGTATTGTGGGGAGCGGCTGCTCAGTTAGTTTGTGTGTTCTTTCAATTAGAACTCAAGTTTTCATACATACTAGGATAAAACTCTCCCAACTAACTGAGTAATATTTCCAAGTCCTGATGATATTTCTGAAATGAGATGGAGATAGCTTTAGACCTCCATAATTTGTGGTCATACATCATGAAGTAAAAAATACAACACAATATGCCTAAATACTTCTCTCAATCTCCCCAAGTAAGGACAATATTTCACCAGAGTTTTCATTTATGACTTGTTACAAAACAATGAAAGTTGCTTAAAGTGTTTTTATGCCAAAACTCTCTGAAGATTATGTTTCATGCTTCAGAATAAAAGGAACAGATGTGTCTTGTCTTGCAAGATCTTCCTGTAAAAGTTGAAGAGGCTTTATATTATGAAGTGATTTCTAGTTCTACATTTTCACAAGCTGGATTGTGTTAGGATGGGGTCTGGATAAATGGTATACTATTTTAGGAAGAATAAAAAGATCCTGACTTACTTGGACTCATCATGCCTTAGAAAGAAAATAAAAATGGAGGGAGAGAGGAGGGAAAGAGAAAAGTAAGAAAGATGGGAAGGAGAGACTAAGGAAAAAGAAGTCAGGGAGGAGATTGCAGAGAGGGGAGAGAAGAGGTCAGGAGGGACAGAGAGAGGTGAGAGGCATTTGCAGAAAGAAAGGAAGGAGTAGAGAAGGAACATAGGAAGAAATAGGAAATAGGAAAAGAGAAACAAATTAGGGCAGGAAGTAAAACAAGTTATTAACTCAATTGCTCAGAGTTCACCCTGTCATTCAATGGTATTTACCAATATCTCACTAAATATAAGGACAAAAATGTAGGATAATTTTCTTTGTTCTATTCCTTGTTCTCAGAATACAAGCTCCTTTCCTTTCTTTCCCTCCCCTTCTCTTTTTCTTTCTATGTATGTCTATGTGTATATACATGTGTGTGTGTAATTCTAGTGGTAGCATGTTGGCTATTTCTAGGGAGATAATTTACCAGAAATTGATTAACTTTGCCATGAGATTGACAAACTGATGAAACAGACTTGTGTGCCCCACCTAATATATTCAATACCCAGAGACATCCTAACTTCCTGGTAAACTGTTCTTTGTCACGAAGACCATATTTTATGGTTGAATGTCTGTGTGAGTTTGCAAAAGACAGTGTCTAATTTAAGAGATCTTAGATTATAATCCACCAGAGGGTTGATTTCTTATGAGATAAATAAGTAACCTCCACCTGGCCTTTAGGTATGGAGATGTGGCTAGTTTTTCACAAAGATGCACCCTACATCCTGTTCATTCAGGATTGCTGAAAAGCAAAGGAGTCCCTTAGAGTCATTTCATACCCATTCTCTTTTCAAACAAACGAAATACATATTTGAAAAAGGAATTGCCACAATCTTATTTGATTTTCTTGGATGAGTTATTGCCTAAGAGGACCTCCAGATATGTGAAATACATGGGAGAGACTAAGAAGCAAATGTCTAAAAGCTACTTCTTGTTCTGCAGCTTGGCTTCCTTCTTTTTAAAAGATATATTTTACTTATTATGATAATATCATATATTACTATCAATTTATATTTTTGTTTTATAAATATTTTCTTTATCACCCAACTATAAACCTTGTAAACTAAAATAGTGGCCTGCCTATCAGATATACTAGTGTATTAGTGGCATAAATGTTATGAGAGTAACCAACAACTTTTAAAAATTGTATTTAAGGGCCACATGAGATGGAACCCATATATGACATTGCTAAAAGAGACAGTAGCTTGAGAATACAGTCTATGGATCTATATGAAAAGCTTGTCCAACACTCATCAGCAAAGCTTTTTCTTGAAGTAGATGAGAGCTAACATAGAAACCCATAACTGCCCAACGTGCAGAGAGTGAGAGATTTTGTAACATTCAATCATAAATGCGATGTCATTATCAAAGCCCTCCTTTTAGGGCTCAGGAAGCTATGCAGAAGAGTAGATAGAAAGATTTTAAGAACCAGAGGTGAAGAATGACTTCATGGAAATAGAGTCTTTTTTGACACAACAGGACTTATATACATATGAACTCAAAGGAAATGTGGCAGCATTCACAGATGTGAACAGAGTAGAGAAAGTTGACACAGGGTCCCACCCTTAGCCAAAGAACTATCTGCAATTGTTATCTGCTGGCAAAAGGACTATTAGTTTTCTCCAGTCAAGTGTAACTGGATATATTCACCACATTTTGAGGCAGGCCCCATGCCCTCATGCCTATAGTAGATGACCAACACAAAATGAACTCAGTGGTATTTCTGTGCAGTTTTTGGTTCTGATTACTTTGTTTTGGCAAGTGTTTTGTCTTGTCTTATTGGTTTTTTTTCTTTTTTGCCTATTTGTTTTGATATTTGTTTTTCTGGAGTTGTTGTTTCTTGCTTTTTTTGTTGTTTTATGTTTTGTTTCTTAGATTTGTTCTTAAAGATAGAGAGAGAACACAAAGTTGGGGGCAGTTTGGAGAAGTTTGGAGGAGGGAAGCATGATCAAAATATGTTGTTTTAAAAAGTTAATTAGAATAAACAAAATATATTATTTTTGTATATATGAGTGTGTGTGTGTGTGTGTGTGTGTGTGTGTGTTAGGATGCCAACAGAAGCCAGACGAGGATGTAGAGCCCCTTGGAGGTGGATTTTCAGGTGACTTTGAGACATCTGAAGTGAATGCTGAGAACTAACCATGATACTTTGAAAGCAATGGAATGTTCTTAACCTTGCTGCCTGCCCTGCCATATTTCATGTCCCTAAGGCATAGCTTTCTTGAAGCATTAGAAACTAAGTATTTTTCCAGTTTTTGTTGCTTTTGAGACAGGATCAAACTTGTGAAAAAGTACAGCATGATTTGACCTGCCTTACCTCCCTAGTATTTGGATTAAACATTGGGTCTATTCATTGCTGGATTTGAACCCAAGGCTATATGTATGCTAGCTAAATACTTGAGCAATCAACTACACCCTGGCCCAGAAGCTGAATACACTTTTTAGTGTTTTATATACATGAGAAAAGAAGCTATTTGACTTTAGCTCTCTAGTATTCATAGAATCTTAAATGCAATAAGAAAGTTTATTTTTCCCAAATGTCAAGAACAGTTAAACCAAAAATTCCTTTTGTGAAATGGTTTGTAGTCTTCATTAATGGACCAATAAAACATTCCAGTACTGCTATTTTTCTTCCTGGCATATTTTTAAACTACTTTTCAAAACTATCTAACACAATTGGTATTTTCCAAAATAAAATAAATAACTAAAAATTTTAAAATGTTAGCTATGTTTCTTGGGATCTTTCCCCTCCTACTGGTTTGCTGCACCCAATCTTGATATGAGAGTCTTAATGTATGATGTTGTGTCATGCCTGGTGGATATTCCTTGGAGAGATGCTTTTTTCTAAAGGAAAATAGAAATGTAGGAGAACTGGATTTGGGAAGAAGGAAGGTAGGATGAGAGAAACTGAATATATTTAAAACAAAAAATAAATAAAAATGATTAAAACTTTTTAAAAGTTAGCTATACTTGGATAGGTTTAAAATATTTCTCAGCTTCTTAAGCACCTTGGATACAAAGAACATAAAAATCTAGGAGTTGATAATTTTCTGAAGTAATTATTGTTTGAAAAAAAGTGAATTTTAGGAAGGTTATATTTTCAACTTCCCCTCAACAAAATATTATCTTTCTTGTTCACAGAAAAATCATCTATAGTTATGAAAATATACAGCTATTTTGAGTTAAACAAGACATGACAATGATATGTTTAATTTCTGTGTGTGTGTGTGTGTGTGTGTGTGTGTGTGTGTGTGTGTGTGTGTGTGTGTTGTATAAATGATATGAAGAGGAGACTCTCACACAACAGTTCATGTTTGGAAGTCAGAAAACAACTTTGAAGATTTGCTCCTATCCTCCCTTAACCTGGTTTGAAGGTCAAATTTATAAAGCCAGACTTACATGATCAACAGCATTCATGTCACTTGCCCATAACAAGATTTTCAAATAAATGTGCCCCTTCATCATACTGTGTTAAGCTCACAGAATATAAGAAAATGCCACTGATGAGATTATACGGAGAGTTCCTATAATCTTTAATAGTAATACAAAAAGTTCCACAGTGCCAGACCCTGTCCAAGGAAGCCTTTGAGTGTCACACAGCCAATCTTTATTCTTATAACTATTACCATAGTAAATACAAGGTCCTTGTTATGAACTTTTGCATTATTTTGTCCAAGTACTATCTCTTTGACATGAATATTTCATAAAGCATAGAATCCTCTCTCTGCCCTTCCACCAGCCCACTGGGATTGGCTCATCAAATCTTCCCAACGTTTTGAAATATATAAATATGTCATTTGTTCCAAACCGAGTGCTTAGCGATGGAGGCATTTTCTTTATACAATAGACATGCAAAAATGTGTATGCCGATGGTATAGAAATTAAGATACCCATGCCTATTACATACTTGTTCATATGTACCAGTGCACAAATATGCAGTATTGAAGTGAATACCAGTGGACAGAATCCCTATGATGACAGTCATCTCCCTACCACTGTGAAAAACTTCTCACATAGTCAACTTAGGAGGAGCGGCCCTTGGGCCTGAGAGTGTCCAATGACCCAGTGTAGGGGAATGCCAGGGCAGGCAGATGGGAGAGGGTAGGTGGGTGGGGGAGCACCCTCATAGAGGCAGAGGAAGGGGGAGGGGATAGGGGCTTTCCAAAGGGGAGACCTAGAAATGGGGAAACATTTGAAATGTTAATAAAGAAAATACCCTGGGCGGGGGGGGGGACACCATGGGGGGATAAAAATGACAATGATGTATTTAAGCTGGCAGTTCAGAGTTTAAATCGTGGTGCTTTTATGCTACTGCTTAGGGGTATGTGAGTAGGGAATGAACAGAGGTGGCAGAGCAAATCTGTTTACTTTGCATTAAGCAGAGAGGAAGAGGCTGCCAGTGCTCAAATGGCCTCCTGGTGGTAACTTTCTGAGAACTCAGCTTTCTGCTTATAGACCCCAGTGATCCCTTTGGAGTTCTTAGTCTCTGTAATAAAAGAACTTAGAAAAGACTCAATGGGAGTTTAGAAGATAGTTTTATTAGATTTAGTAGAGCAGGAAAGCTGTGAGGTTCTTGGCAGTTGCGTTGCCAGGAGAGGGGAGCTAGAGAAGAAAGAGCACAGACATGGTGCAGCTTTCTGGGTTAGGCTGGCACACTCTATAGGCATGCACGTGCCAGACAAATAGGCTTCAGCAATTGGAAACAGGGCTTTCATGGAGATGGTGAAAAATCTGCGAGTGCCAGGAAAAGCATGCTTAACCTGAAAACGGAATGAAGAGAAGAAAAGGAAAAACTACGTATCTCTTGAGTCCTAAGTCAGAAAAGAGAGATACTACCCCAGGGAAGCAGCTACAAGCATTTGGATTAAAAGGAGGCTTCTGGCTAGGAAAAGAAATAATCTCTACCCAGGGCTCGAGATGTAACTAAGAAGGAAACTCAGATGCCATCACCTTTTCCTATGATAATTTGAATTCCAAGCAATGGCCAGGCTGATGTTTATATTTCTAGTGTGAGGATGGATACAGGAGATGGAGGTAACGCTTTAACACTGAGGCATCATGTCTTTCTACCATCTACAAAACTCACCACATGCTTCAGACACAGCTTCCCATACAGGAGCCAGCCACTGGAGAACATTCTAGATGCAAACTATAGCTCCTGGAGTTTTGCTTAGTTGAGAAGCTAAAGGTCAGACTTATGTGTTCTCAGGGAGCTCAGCTAGGAAATATGGAAGCTGTCATTGGGTCACACACATTCTATGCACATACATGGTATTAAAAACCACAGCCTTCTTCTAATTATTAGACTGAAATTAGTGATTTGATCATTAATAAAGCTGAATGATCATCTGATCTCCGGTTAATAAATCATATTTGGCCCTCTTTCACATATTCAGAGGAAGTAGACATACCATGGGTATAGGAATGTTGGAAAGAGCCCCTTGTACAAGTAGTTGTTCTCACACTCTAGATAAGGAAACTAAGACCATAATAGTCTTACTAGGGCCATATGACATAAGGTCCCGCCTGACCTTTAGCTGTAAGTCTTAGGCATCCACAGCCCTGATACTGCAGGAGGCTACTTCTGTCCTGATCAGTAAGCATACACTGTTCTCAGACAATGTTCTGTGAGGAACCATGTCAGCTGTCCTCTGTATGCCAAGCAATGCTTCCATACAAATGCATCAAGGCTGTCATAGAAGCACTAGTCCTAGAAACCTGTGCACAGTTGTGTCTAGCTTTCTGTCTGGGTGCTGGAACTCAGGTTCACATATATGTGCAGGAAATTCTCTTAGCACTGAGCCACCTCCCTGGTTTTATGACACAGCCTAAGGAATGTGTTCTGTCTGTGAGAGAGAACATGAGACTTCAGGTATTGGGCATCTGACTTAAACACAATGTCCACGAATCTATGTTGCCACAAATGAGATTAGCTTTTCCTATCTGGATACATTTCCATTATATACACACCATATTCTCTTTACCCATCCATCTCTAGATGGGCATCAAGTGTGATTCCATTCCTTAATGATTATGAAGAAAGCTAAAGGGAAGAGGAGTTCACATATACCTCAATATTCTGATTTAATTTCCTTTGAGTCTTATCCAAAAGTGAGTGATCTGAATCATAATCCTGTTCTATTAGGGATATTATTATTATTATTATTAATTATTATTATTATTAACGTTAGGTATATGATCTATGTATGTGGTCATATACATGCCCTGGCATGAATGTGGAGGTCAGAAGACAACTATCAGGAGTCCTTTCTCTTCCTCAGCTTTTACCAGTGTTCTAGGGATTGAACTTAGGTTGTCAGATTTACATGGCAAGTTCTTTTACTTACACAAGTACTTAGGCATTTTCTTGATGCAAGGTCTTTTGATAGAAGCCATTCTAATTGGGGTGAGATGATACCTCATTGTGATTTGACTTGCTTTCTTTTGATATTTAATAAAGTTAAGATTTTGTTTTGCTTTGTTTTTGTAAGTTTATTGGTCATCAGAATGTCTTCCTTTGGGAAGTCTCTACCTTAAAATCTCACCCATTTTAATAGGATTATTTAGCAGAGTTCTTACTGATATTATTAGATTCCTATTATCTATTAATATAGTATAGCTCAGATGAGCAGTGTTCAGGTTTTCTTTTTCTACTCTGTGTGTTTTTCTTGTCACTCTACCTCTATCTCCCTTGCTGTGCAGAAGCTTCTCAGTTTGATTCATCTGCTTCGCCTACTTTGGCTTGATTTAATGTGCCTAATCAAATACCATGCTGATTTGCCATTAACAGGAAATCCTGGGCCTCTCTTTCATAGAGTTAAGGCAGTTACTATAGCAGGTATGCTTGCGTGTGATAGGACAGCATCTTCACCTACCATGCTCTTGGGAATGCCATAACCTCAACCCCACATTTGTGATTCTGTAATACAAGTTGCACCTGGAGCAGGAGAGATAATTCAGTGGTTAAGTGCACTTGCTGCTCTAGCGGAAGACTGTTTGGTTCCAGTGCCTATGTCAGGAGGTTCACAATGATTTCTCACTCCAGGTCCAGGGAATCTGACATAATTATTTAGTGTGCTGGTATTTGTGTTCCTGTGGCTGTGTTGGTGAGAGGACTGCTACATTGCATATGAGGAGGTCACAGGAAACCCCTCCCGCTTTCTGTAGGTTTTTGAGAAGAACAGCTTGTCAGGCTTACTGAGAAGTCCCTTCATACTGAGCAGTCTTACTGATCCAGTGAAGCATCTATGTAACAAAGGGCTTTAATAGAATAAAATGTGGTTTAGGTTTTGACTACTGTGTTTTATATATGGATTGTATAGATTCAAATATTTATCTCGTTTCAATGATAAGAAATAGCTAGTAGTGCCATCGCTAATATTTATTTTATTTCCATAGCTAGAATGAAATCACATGGCAATAGATTCTTCAGAATCATCCATAGTTTACTTCACTCTGGCTAAAGATATAAATTAAGCTTAGAGAATTCTTGCTGGTGAGAAATGAAGGCTCACTTCTGAACACTGAGTCCAGAAACCAGGCATCATCTGGGGATAAGATGGAAATGCAGACTTCTAGTCTTCCACTCCAATGTTTCTAGATTAGAGTGTGCTTTTTGATAACATCTCCAAGTGACTAGGATGCTCATTAATAGTTTAAATTTGATTTCATAATAAAGTAACCCCTAGCTGTGTGCAGCAATTCTAAGTTAAAATTAATTAAAACTAAGTATCCTAGTTTCATTTCTTTTGCTGTGATTAAAATACCATACTAAAAAGTAAGTTGGGGTAGAAACAGTTGATTTTAGCTCACAGTTGAAGACTCACAAGTTCATCGGAGAAGGTCAAGGCAGCAGGAATGTCACCTTTACAGTCAAGAGCAGAGGAAGTTGGATGCATAAATGCACTACTTAACTCCTGTTCTCCATTCTCGCACAGTTAGAATACAAGCCCAAGATCTGCTATTGTCCATAATGGACTGGCTCTTCCCTCAACAACTAAGCAATCTATTATTAAGACAGTCTTACGGGTAATTCTATATTATGTTGTATTGACAATTTAAACTAACCAGCATGCTAAATAAAAAAGAAAACTCAAGTTCTCAGGGATCCAGGGGTTTTTGTAGGTTTGATTCCAAGCGCCAAGCTGTTGGCTCACAATCTTCTGTAATCTCATTCCCAGAGAAACTAATAATATAATAACTTCCAAGCATGCATGCACATATGTTACATAGG
Source organism: Uromys caudimaculatus (assembly GCA_028551405.1). NCBI lineage: Eukaryota > Metazoa > Chordata > Mammalia > Rodentia > Muridae > Uromys > Uromys caudimaculatus. The sequence continues at coordinate 63,580,120 of CM052711.1, read as the reverse complement.
TATATATGCAGTTAAATATTCCTATATGTAAAATAAATAAGCTTTTTAAAGATTAACCAAAAGAATCAACTTCTGAGGAGCACAAACTATAAGAAGTGTGTTCAGTAACCATATACAGATGGTGGTGACCAGATTAGAAAATACAGACAGAGAATACACTTAATTTTCTAGAATAGACCTTTGGACAGTGTCAATATACAACATTTCCTCAGAATCTACTAAGATGGGTTTCTCTGAGAAATTGAAAGCCATAACAGGAAGATGAGCTTTAACAATTTAGTAAGTTTTCCAAGCACAAGTTATTTACTGAACCCCTTTGTGTAGAGTAGGCGAATAATCATCAAAATGTATTTATGAAACGCACACAAATGGCTCGCTAGGCAGATAAGTAGCAAAGTGCTTGCTGTACAGGCATGAGGGCCTAATTTTATATTCCACAGCACACTTATAGAAGCTGGGTGTGGCTATGTATGCCTGGAACTCCGATTTTGAGGGGCGGGCAGAGAAGTGGACTCTGGGGGTTCACTGGCCAGCAATTTTAAATGAAGGAATAAGCTTGAGGTTCATTGAGAGACTGAGACTCAATGAGGGGGAGAAGTGATTGAGGATGTGTTCAACGTCAACCTTTAGCTTCTACACACCATGTATATATATGTGTGTGTGTGTGTGTGTGTGTGTGTGTGTGTGTGTGTGTGTGTGTGTGTGTGTATGTGTGTGTGTATACATATATGTATATGTATATATATATACATATATACATATATATATATATATATATATATATATATATATACACATACACACACATGTCATCACTATCTTTGGGGGATAAACAAGTACAAGTTAGATATAAGTTGTTAAGACTCTCTGCTTGTTAAATTAAAGGAAAAAAAGGAAGGCATAGTGGAATTTCAGATCTGGAGATGGTTGAGAAGAACATGCAGGATACTGGCTGCCAGGGAAGAATTTCACGAAGGAAGAAAGACTTATGTGTCTTAATTCAGACCATGTGGGTGGGTTCTCACCCTCTTTTTCATGACAGCTGTGAACACAGCCCTCTCCAGGGACAATGGCCCCATGCAATTTGATCTGAACCTCAGTTCAGAGAATGGCTGTTCTCTCTGTTGTGTGCAATTATCCAATCTCATCTTCTGCAGAGAAGCTATTTGAGATTAGCAAACTGTTCTTCTCTGTCCTTCAAAGACACCTGGACCAATTTGTGGGGAGGAAGCGACCAGCCTTATTGGCTGACTGGCTGAGTTCCAGGACATCGCAGCTCCTGAATCGACTCTGACACTTGAAGCTCCATAGGGCCTGTAGAGAGCTTTGATAAAACTGCTGAAGAAGCTAACTGTGACACCAGATGTAGGCTCACACTGCATCGTACCCTATTCTAAAGTTAGGAATGTAAAAAAAAAAAAAGAAAGAAAAATCAAACAAACAGACAAATGCAAGAACTGCAAATAAAGCTAGAATAGGTTCTTCTCTTAAAAACCAACCTGGAAAACTGGGTACTCAGCCCCTATGAGGCTGTGATAGGGGAAAGGCAGGTGGATTCTGGAGGCTTGCAAACATATTAAAGCAGAACTTGGATGTACTCACTATTTATTATTTAACACAGACTCAGAGTGTGTAAATTTAGATGTTAATTACAGAAGGCAGATGAGTTGGAGGCAGGGGAGATGGTTTCATCAGTGAAATACTTGCCTTGTGAGCATGAAACACTGAGTTTGATTTCCGAGACTCACATGAAAAGCAGGACACGGTGGAATACAGTTGTAATCACATCGCTAGGGAAGGAGAAACTAGAAGATACAGGGTTCACTGGTCAAGGCTAGCTGAAAAATAATGTGGTAAAAGCTACTGAGATTAGATTTTGACCTTCACATATGTAAATACACCTGTATATACAGGCCCACCCACATATACATGTACACATATTCTTGCACAGGGCACTACTACTACTACTACTACTAATAATAATAATAATAATAATAATAATAATAATGTTCCAGCAACAGCATCAGCAATAAGTTCATCAGACCTGAAAAGCAGGTACTAACTTTTGTTTTGTATACTCTGATTTGCACTAACTACCACAGAACCAGTTCTCTGAACTGTGTGAACGATTCTTCCCCTGTCTCTCCTCAAGTAGTTTGAACTGAATTTGCCCTCTTGATGCTTCTTGTATTGATGAGTTAAATTCTTAATGAATGTTTACTATTTCCTTATGTGAGAGGCATTTTGGGGAGTTGTTGCTTGTTTTGTTTCCTTTTTCATAACAAATTTTATGTGGATGTGTACATGCAGATTTGTCCACATACATGTGTGGATGTATGTGCATATGACACATATATGTATGGGTTGGAGGTCTCAAGTCAACTGTGGCTGTCATCCCTCAGGTGCTGTCTTAGTCAGGGTTTCTATTCCTGCAGAAATATCATGACCAAGATGCAAGTTGGAGAGGAAAGGGTTTATTCAGCTTACACTTCCATGCTGCTGTTCATCACCAAAGGAAGTCAGGACTCAAGCGGGTCAGGGATCAGGAGCTGATGCAGAGGCCATGGAGGGATATTCCTTACTGGCTTGCTTGCTTCTCCTGGCTTGCTCAGCCTGCTTTCTTATAGAACCCAAGACTACCAGCCCACAGATGGTACCACTCACAAGGGACCCTCCCCCCTTGATCACTAATTGAGAAAATGCTTTACCGCTGGATCTCATGGAGGCATTTTCTCAACTGAAACTCCTTTCTCTGTGATAACTCCAGCTTGTGTCAAGTTTACACACAAAACTAGCCAGTACAGATGCTGTTAATCTTAATTTTTTGAGACATGGCTTCCCAGTGGCTTAGAACATGCCAAATAGGCTAGGTTGTGTAGCCTGAGGGCCTCAGGGATCCACTTGTCCTTACCTCCCTGATGTTGGGATTAAAAGTGAATGCTACTACATCCCACTTTTTCTTAAATATGGGTTGTACTGAAAATTGAACTCAGATCCTCATTTTTGTGAGGCAAACACTTTACCAACTGAGCCATTCCTTGCCATGGGTAAATACCTTCCTTTTTCATGTCCAAACTCCAACTGGTTTTCCTAGTCTCTGCTACTTGACAAATAAGAGGGTCCATCAGCCAAAGTTTCCACCAATCATGGCAGAGCTGATCTTGTCCCTCCCAAGTAGAAACTATACATAAAATTTAATCATATAATATCCAATATCCTGAAAATGAATAATATTAATACAAACATTGTAACTCAGCTGGAACCCACCCACTTTTGCTCTCACTGACATTTTTCTTTATTGAAATCATCACAGACAAACAGAAAAAATTTCTATAGGTCTGATAATTGAAGGTTACTCTTCTACCAACTTCTCACCTGGGAGAGACTGATTCAGGGATTCAACATACCACATCCATCAATGTTGTGGTTAGGTAGGTTTATTGCCTGTGTGTCATCCTGATTGCCAACTGGGTGACAATTGTATGATTAGTTCCATGTAACTTTTAAATGGTATACACATTGTATAGAAAAATGATGCAGTGAGTTTCCAGTATGCTTACTAGGTAGTTCATAACCACCTGTAACCTAGCTATAAGGGATCTAATTCACTCTTCTGGCCCCATTGGGCACTTGCACCCACATGTACATATATATACCCATACACAGACACATGCACATACAAATAATTAAAAATAAATCTTTTTAAAAGGTATATGTTATTTAAAGGGGGAAATTACACAAACCATATTTCCTTCTTCAAAATCTCAGAGACAGAAATAGGAATTCATAGTGCCTGTTAATAGCAATGAGCATCTGTAGATTTCATATTGGCCCTTTGCTTCCTCCAAAGTCCAGGTCATTTAGTATTCCCCGCCTTAAACACACCCACATGAATGGCTATTTCTCTTTAAAAATTGGCTTCGGGAAAGTCAGCAGATGGCAGTGCACTGTTATGGTTTTTATTTAATTTCGTATCTCTTGTATAACCTCTCTGGGTGTTTTGACCTCTCTAAAATACCTGTTCCTGCTTACAGAGTAACTCATTTTGAGGTTTATATAACAATTATGGGCTTGTTAGTTTTACAACTCCAAATCAGCAATTTTCTATCATGATGCATTTACCCTGGCTTTTCTTAACTAAAGATTGGCCTATGTGACCCATAAGCAACTCGAAAGTGACATTTCCAAGCCCAGGCAGCTAATCCTACATTGTATTTACCTATTTCCAAATATTTGCACCATCTGTGATTCCATATTGGTTTTTTTGGCTTCACTGTTACAGCTCAAGGACTGTAGCTCGGGAAAGGAATGAAGCAACATCTTGAATAAAGAATGCATTATAAGCGCAAGATGGAATTTATCCCTGAGATGAGGAAAGGAAATAACAAACTCAGGAGGCCTGATGCATATGCAGTTTGCCACCTTCAACGCCCAAACTCTGTTGACTTCTTGGCACTGATAAGGAATATATAAATGAATGCTACATATTTCCTTAACCAATTCCCAATGCATGTTTGCTCTGGAGCACAGCTGACTCCACCTAATCTTCATATCAACGAAATAGGAGCTCAGTATTAAAGGTGACCTTCAGTTTCTGATTTAGGCAAAACAATGGGAAAGGCTCTTTAAAGCCCCGCCCCCATGTTTGGTAACCTCGTATTCAGTGTAATTTGATTTTCTATAACACTACAGAGATCTAGTCAAGCAAAACAGCACATTAAGAATCAAATGATAAATACTGCATCTGTCAGTCTTTCACAGGTGAAAAGTCCGTCCCTTGGTTCACCCTCCCAACTACAGTAAGACGACATCACCCTTTCGCTTCCAGGTGCAATATTAAATTCGGAGAGAGACTGAGTAAATGAGCTCAATCTAGAAAGCCAAGGTTCTGGGGTTCGATGTGAACTTAAATGAATAGCAATCCCTTGTTCTTTCTACCAACAGGAATTCTGCATGACTCAAGAGTTCTTTATATAGATTGATTTATTCAGCATATAAACATTTCTCATCCCTGGTACTGGAACTTGGTTCCCTGGCAACGCTGTTTAGAAATAAAATAATCACACTTTCTGTAATAAAAATTATACCTACTAAGCAATCCATCTACTCAGGGTTTTGTGTATATGTCCATGCAAGTCTCTTTCTATGTGTGTATGCACATAGTAAACACACTTCTGTATGTGTTTGCTTTATGTGTGTGTGTGTGTACATCTGTTCATGTTTGTGTCACATAAAATGCTTATAAAAACATACTGGTGCTCCATTTTTACAAGAGTTGCAATTCTAAAGCTAAGTGGCTAACAGCTTCATGGGTAATGTCTTGCCATGCAAGCTCAGGCATCTGAGTTCAGACTCCCACAACCCATGTTAAAACACCAGATGTTGTAGTACAGTTATAATCCCTCTGCTCCTAAATGAGATGAAAGGCAGAGATGGAAGCCTAAGAGGACCCAGCTAGCCTGGTGTATGCAGCATTGAACAATAAGAACTTATACCTCAAACATACTAGGAGGCATAGACCAATACCTAAAAGACTCCCGTGAGCTCCACATCCACACTAGGGACTGTGTGTACCTTCATTCACATACACAAATGCTCACATACATTACACAGAAAAATGTTTTATGAAGAATATGAGTGTGGAGATCAGCGAATTCTGATATAAGACAGGAGGCCTAAGAAAGATCACATCCGTGTGAATAAAATGGACACTATATCTTGCAGTGGTGGGTGTCACAAGGAAGAATTCTAGAGATGACAAGTAAGTTTTGCCTCTGGACTCAAATGTTTAGGGTACATATACTAAATCATTAAAAGGTCATAATAACAAGCTTTATTGTGATATTTCATAAATGTAATACATTTTTAGAACATTAACCTCTTATTATTTCTTTAACAACCTGCCTCTTCCTGTTAATCGCATTCCTCTTCTAACAGAGTCCCAGGTGTACTGTGGTTTTGCTTTTCATGTGTATTGTGTATTCAATTAATTTATGCTAATAAAATTAAAACACACCATCTCAATTTTCTTAAAACATGCTTTCAGTGTTAATAAAGAATATGGTGAAACTATATGGAGATGTCTCATCAGCTAAGAGCACTTGCTGCTCTTGCAGAAGACTAGAATTTGCTTCCCAGCACCCACAACAGGCCATTCATACTCGCGTATAATTCCAGAAGGATATGATACCTTCTTCTGGCCTCCACAACACTGAACTCACATACACCTGGCCACAAACATTGACAAATACATACATAAGTGAAACTAAAACTACAAAAAATATCTTAAAAATACATATCTTTATTTTTTTATATGAAAAGGTCACATTTCGTCAACAGCTAAAGAAATTAAACGTAGCCTTCTGACACCATCTATGTAAGCAACCAACTCTCACATAGAGGCATCCAGCACCCAAAACAGCTTCTAACTCTAAACAAGTCCATGATTTGAGATGGTCTGCTTACTTCTGGTCCATGTTACGTTTTTGATAAGTAGGCTGTTAGACTGAGGAAACAATAGTGTTTGTCAGACCATGCGTATCTTTGCTCATGTTTGGGCTATTTGCAAGAAGGGGTTTGAGAAGGCAAGGTGCCAGTATTCATTCTTCAAGCCAGGGGATCAAGTTTTGCAAAAAAATGGATTTCAGAAATTTAAGAAAATAGAATAAACTTTACTGGAGTTTGGAGATGGCATGTGTGAAATGGGAGACCAAAGAATCAGAAAGACATTGTTCTGAGAGTTGTAGAGATGGCTCATCAGTATGCACTTGCACCACGAACATGAGAACCTGAGTTCAAATCCATTTAAAAAACAAAAAACCAAAAACTACACTTAGTTGTACCTGCTTCTGTTACCCCGGTGTTGTAGGAAAATATCACCTATGGGTTTTTCACACTAGAACACGCCCTCCACAAACATGCATGCATACAAGCATGTACACACACACACACACACACACACACACACACACACACACACACACACACATCTTACACAAAAGAAATAAACTCTGACATTCTGACTCTGTGAAAGATTCAAAGGAAACCTTAATCACAGCACAAAAGGCACTAAATTGGGTCCCTGAATTTGAGAGCAATCCACAGACAAGTCAATAAACAGATACTCTCAAAATATTTTAATACAAGATATAGACATAGCACAATTCAAATAAACCAAGACAAGGATTTTTAATCTCAACATCTTGTTTTCACCTCTGTTAGCTTGGGAGCTAGGATTTTCTAGCCATTGTTAACATAGTTTCTGAAATTTCTTTTCTCCATATTTTGTCAACTAACTTTTGACGTTTTTTCCTACTACGATTGACATTATTCTTCAATTTCTCTCATTTATATTTGTATTTATCTATTCTTCTATGTGTATATTTTTGTTCTAATGTTATTATTTCTAAGTTAATTTAATGCCTGGTAGATTAATTTGCAGTTTTTTTAATGACGATTTTATTCTTCTGAGGGTAAAACCTAGCATTTTTACAAAATGCAGATAAACAATAAGATACATTTAAACATCTAACAACAAACCAACAAAAAAAGAAGTAGCAAATGTTCAATTCCTTGGATCAGAAAAAAAAAGAAACTTATTGCAGTTGCTGCATAGAAGTTAGTGTGAAGGTTCAGTGGGTAACGGTGGTTGCCCACCTAGTTTTATGACTTCAATTTGATCCCTGGAGTCCAAGTGGTAGAAGATAGAACAGGTTCTTGTAGGTTGTCACTGACATCCATGCATATGTCAGTGTGTGTGTGTGTGTGTGTGTGTGTGTGTGTGTGTGTGTGTGCACAGAGAAAAGAGATGCTTACCAGCTACCACCCAAAGATGGAACCTAATAAAATCTAATGGCTGCTGCAGAAGACAGAGTTTTCATTAAGGCTGTGTGGTCTCTGAATATAGACTAGCTTGCAGCATATGGCTCCACTGAGTATGTGAACAGCGTAAACCTAACTCAGTTACAAAAATCAAACCAAAACCAAAACCACATAAAGTCAGAAGGCAGCATGGAGTAGGGTGGATCTCTAAGGAGCTGGGGGTGGAGTAGGGCTACATCTAATCAAAATTCACAATATACATGCATGAAATTTCAAAGAATATAAATATTGTATATTTTATAAGATATCAGGTATATCAAAATACGCCCAACTAAAATGCTGAACACCTGTGCCTCTTTAATAGCACTAAAAGGAAAAAAAGTAATATTTATGGTGCTTTACAATAAATTCCCCAAAGATAATGGATTTGATAGAACAATTTTTGCATAAAATCCCAGATCCCAGGAAGTTTAAATTATGAAGTAATGCAGCCAACCAAATGATCTATTTCTAAACTGCAGAAAGGCTTTGGAATTCAGATTTGCTTCTCTCTTAAGAAGCCACCGTTTGTGCTGAGGATATAACTTAGTTGGAAGAGTGCTTCTGGACAAACGGGAACCCTTGAGTTTTATCCCCTGTACCACTTGGAACCGAGCAAGGTGTCAAATACCTGTAATCACAGTACTTCTGGGAAAAACAAGAGATCAGAGAATCAAGGCTAACCTCAGCAACTTACCAAATTGGAGAACAACCTGAGCTCCATGAGAACCTGCCTCAAGGGAATAGTTAGAAAGATTATTATTTTAAATCTAGTTTGAAGGCAAATTTTCATCCATTTAGTGAGAAAAGCTATTTGGCAAGTTTTGAACTTTTGAGTTAAAAGCTGTGTTTAGAAAACACACACACACAAGCACACACAGGGATGGTTCTATGGTTAAGTGCCTGGGTTCAGTTCCTAGTAGCCATTTCTCTTTTTTCTTCATATTTTTATTGATTATTTTATTTAGTTACATTTCAAATGATATTCCCCTTCCCAGTTTCCCCTCCACAAGCCCCCTATCCCCTTTTCCCTTCCCCTGCCTCTATCAGGGTGCTCCCACACCAGCCCACCCACTCCTGCCTCAGTGGCCTAGCATTTCTCTATCCTGGGTCATCAAACCTCTACAGGACCAAGGGGCTCCCCTCCCAGTGATGGCAGATAAGGCAATCCTCTGTTGCATATCCAGCTGGAGCCATGGGTACTCCCCATGTACTCTTTGGTTGGTAGTTTAGTCTCTGGGAGCTTTGGGGGGTCTGGTTGGTTGATATTGTTGTTCTTCCTATGAGGTTGCAAACCCCTTCAGCTCCTACAGTCCTTGCCCTAACTTCCCCATCGGGGTCCCCACACTCAGTCCAATGTTTGGCTGTGTACATCTGCATCTATATTGGTCAGGCTCTGGTAGAGCCTCTCAGGGGACAGCTATACTGGGCTCCTGTCAGTAAGCACTTCTTGGCATCAGTAATAGTGTCTGGGTTTGGTGTCAGAGGATGGGATGGATCCCTAGGTGGGGCAGTCTCTGGATGGCCTTTTCTTCAGTTTCTGCTCCACTCTTTGTCCCTGCCAGCTTTAGCTCAGCGGTTCCTTCCACAGTGCTTCAGTTCACTACCAGCTATTTGTACCTAGTAGTCATTTCTATAAGCTCAGAACCACCTGTGACTCCAGCTCCAGGGAATCTGGCGCCCTCTTCTGCCCTCTGCAAGCACTGCACTTATAAGCACATACTGACAACCAGACACACACACAAACATTTTAAAAAATTAAATAAAGAAAAAACCCCACATTTATAAATGTAAAATGTCCATGTCTTGAATTTTATACCTATTCCTGCATTCGGAGAATGGTCAATATATATACAAGCCTGAAAGTGTTTACTTACTCAGTTCTTCTTGCTGAACATAACCTCGGGTTTCACCAAGAGGGAGGCCTACATCCCCATGTTGGCATCGTCAATGCAACTTTCAGTGGTTTTCCTGGTTCACTGTTTTCAAATAAATCACCAGATAGCCTGCCATTCATGTTCTCAATTATAACCCAGCCTTGGCTCCCTGCTCTTTTCCAGGCAGACACCCACTGAATGAAATAAAAAATCGAATGTTCATTTAGCTCTCTAAAAGGAGATGGGTATGGAGCTAATAAAAATGACTGTTTCCCTCGCTTGTCTTCATTTGCTTTCTTGTAACCTCATGCATAGCTATTTGTTCTAACCTAAGAAATCAATAGGTATGAGAAATTACAATGATATTAAAGTCAGATAGTACAGACTTTGTCGGGAAAGCATTTCCCAATGTAGACTCAATTTTTATTATGAACTCAACTAACTTACCTTTTATGATTTTTTTTTTAACTTTAGGTTTGTGTAGAGAGTCCCTCGGGCATTCAGAGTCCTAAAATTATAAGCATTTTTTAGCTGTCTCATGCTGGTGCTGGTGCAAACTCTGGTCCGCTGATAGAACAGTAGGGATTCTTATTGTTGAACTATGTCTCCAGTCTGTTATCTATCTTTTCTAAAACTTCCATGTGACATGTCACAAGTTCTCAACTGAAATGAAACTATAAGGCTGTCATTTCTGTAACATTCTGTAAACTTCTGGAAAGAGATTGGTCAACCAAAAGTGCTTCAATAAAAACTTTAATTCTATTGGAAAAACAGGTAAGTTTCTATCCAAAAAATTTTACAAATAAGTGAAGTTGTCACAGATTGATTTATCCAATCCCCTATAATAAGGTACAATTAAATACTGAATGTATTTCAATACCACATATGCATATATACACGTATATGTATTTAATGTGATGTATATATTTAATGATAAATGTACAGAGACATATCTACTAAGCAGTTTGGTTAAGCAACTTGCCAAATTATACTTTGAATGAATATAGTGTGTGTTCAGGTCCCAACTACCTACATCAGAAGCCAGGGGCAGCAATATGTGTCTATAATTTCAGCTATGTGGGTGGGGCAGAGATTAGTGGATCCTTGGGACTTGCTGACCTGGCAGCTTAGCTGAGACAGAAAGCTTTGGATTCAGTGAGGAACTGTGTCTCAGAACATAAGATGAAGAATGATAGAGGAAGGTACACAAAATGAAGAACTCCAGCAACCACCACACATGTGTTCACATGCGCACGCACACAGAGAGAGAAATAGATAGGGAGAGGGAGAGGGAGGGGGAGGGGGAGGAGGCGAGGGAGAGAATAGAGAAGTAAGCATCTCAAGAGATCTAAAGATCTAGAAGCCTAGAAATACAAATGTAAAAATATTCGTTTTTTCTTCCTTGGTTATTCACAAGCCATGTGAGAAACCCTTTCAGGTTTCTCCTCATCCTCTTCCAGTTGTAGTTGTGGGTGACTTCCGTTTTTGAAGGATTGTGGGTGGCACTGTAAGTAGTAGGCGACTTCAACCAGAAGTCTGTTTAACTCTGCCCTTAACCCTTCACCTTGCATTTTTTCTCCCTGCCTCCAAATAAGCAACTCTGCAAAATCCTTTAGTGTTTTCCTCTTCTGTTTGCACAAACATGTTCTGCTCTTATCAGTGGAATAGGCATATTATCTGAACACTAGTTCAAAATTATTAACGATTTTACCATTTTAGATAAACGTTGTCATGGTAAACAGAAGCTCACTTTATCATGTAGAAGACATAACAATGAATATGTTGAATGATAATTTCTAATCGGTGTAACTCAAGATAAAAACCTTTTATCAGTCTTACATAAATGTAGAATGATTGGAGCAGCATCGATGTTTGATTGCATATTCCTTGTGGAAACATAACAATTTCTGAGGCTCTAGGACAGCTCAACAAGAGATGAATATATGACAGATCTCCATCTTAACGACCTTATCACTTCCCCCAAACCCTATTACTTATCTTTCTGTGCTCCTAGCAATGATAATCACCTCTTAGGTGAATGTGACTCAGGATAAAAATACCTACCATGGAGAGAGAAGATGATTCTAATGCTTTAGAGATCATTTGATTTCTGCATGGAAAAAAGTACATTTGTGGCTGAGTCAATGGCTCTTGGGGTAAAGTGTTTGCATGCAAGCAAGAGGACCCAAATTCAGATCCACAGTACCCATGTGATAAGCTGAGTGTGTTGGAATGCACCTGTGACCACAGCTCTGGGGAAGCTGGGACAGTAGATCTCAGGGGCTCAAGAGATCTCATAGAAGATGGGAAAGAAATTGAAAAGGATACTTGATGTTGACTTCTGTCTTCCATATATCTACTCAGGCCATTTCATTCTCACAGGGATGTGTATATACATCTACACAACTTCAATATAACACAACACACACACACACACACACACACATACACGCACACACCATACATATACATTAATTATTGCAAAAACCTATGGAAATCAGGCCAATGAAAACTTGAAAGCAGGGACTGGACAAATTTCTCATTCGTTAAGAACACTTGCTGCTCCTGCAGAGGACCTGAGTTTAGTTCTCGGAATTCATGGTGGGCCCCTCAAAGCCACCTGTAATTCCCACTTCAGAGTCTCTGACACTCTTTTCTGATCTCTGAAGATACTGTATTCACATGTACACACATACCCATACAAACACACACACAATTTAATATAATAAAATTTATCTTTAAAGTAATTTAAAAGCAATACTGTACTGGGAATAATAATGTGGTACATAAACTTGGTTAGCATCTTCAAAAAGTCATTCAGCAAGCAAGAAAAAAATATGGGAGTAATTTCCTAATTAGACTATCAATATATGACATGTGGTGTATACATGTTGCATTGGAACAGCTGTGGATAATTTCCCATGGGAAATATCTTTGGACTATGCGTGTTCTAGCCCTCCTAACACCAATGATGCCAGGCAGACATCCAACCTGGAACACTGTAGACCCCCTTACCATATCACCTCTCTGATGATATTCAATGAACTTTCATAATAAATTTCATTTAAATATTTTATTACACATTTCCCCTTTTCTAAATAATTTTTTGCTTTTTGACAATTCCAGGCATGTGTCAAAGACATCTTCATGATGTCGCCAAGTTCTCCTTTTCCTCCAACAAGTGCCCCTCCTGCTTTCATGTTATTTCTGTTAATGACCTTTAGGGTCTTGGACATGTCCATGAGTGTGAGTCTATTTATTGGATCATTGGCAATTGCCCAGTGGCTATGGTACTGGAGAAAAACATCTCTGATACTTGATGGCTGCTACAGGGCAGAGTCGCTTCTCTTTAGAAGTGTCCTACTAGGAGGATCTCAGTGCCCCCATGGATGGCCCAAAGCCCACACAGAAAGACAGGGTACTAATACAATTTGGTGAATTAAGAAAATGAATTATTTCTAAAAATTACAAAGAGGATATGAAATCGAGAGGATGATATGGGGGTTCTTTGAGGGTAGCTGAAGGAGGGAGAGAGAGGGTAGATACCGTCAAATACATTGTGTGGATGCATGAAAATTTCAAAAAATAAATAAAAAGAAAAAACTGAACTCCTCTTCTCCCTAGCCGCTATTAACTGTCAGTAGTTCCTCAATGAGGGAAGGGTAGGGCCTTATGAGTCCCTCCCCTATCCAAGGAATATTGATGAGGTTGAACCCTGAGCATTTCCACTGAAGATATGAGTGTCATGGCTATGTCTCTAGGATGTACTTTTGTAAATCACATCATTTCTTCAAACACAGTCCTCCTCATACTGATTATCTGATTAAGTGAGTGGCTTTGGAAACTATATGCAACACATTTGATACTGATTAAAATGTTAGAATACTAGCCAATATTTATTTTTAACCTGGTTCATTAGAGAATGGGATGATCGCACACTGGGTCATTGGGGCTTCTAGCAAATACCCACAGTCAAATGCTAGTAAATATTTGTGATTGGTGGTGTGAAAGCTCCCAATCATAGCCATGAAAGTTGTCTATATGTACCCAGATACATGCTAAATAAATGAAATATGGCTTTGCATACTAAGGCTTATAACATTATGCAGTAACAATAATTCAAGTTACTGAAATTTAGAAATTATTTTTTCCTCAGTTTGGGAGATAATTAGCTTAAAGATTTTACTTTTGGTGTAATACACATAAAATAATGTAGCATTAATATTTCATAACATAATTTCCTTTAATGTGTTTTTATATAATTTAATTTTTAAATGTGTTGCTTGTTCATTCCTTGAAATAAGTAGATAGATTTAAAAGCAGATAATTCTCAGCAAGGGATTTTTGTGGTCTGCTCTTAATTCAGTAGATAAAATGACTTATATATAAAATATTTACATTGTATATTTATTAGTTTAGTGTTTTATTTTAAGTGCGTATAGTAAGAAATTAATAGATAGTAAAATGCTAGGTAGGGTGGTCACACCTGTCACTTCAGCACTCAGGAGGGAATACATAGGGGTTCAAGACAGTCCTGAGGTACATAACAAGACTGTTTCAAAAGCACTGAAAATAGGGAGCTGTGGAGAAGCAACATTCAGTAAACTGTTTGATTTCCAACTGTGAGAACTGAAGTTGGAATGCTCGACACAACTAAGACATCCAGGAAATTCTGGGGGAAAGCCTTGCGCTTGGTAGCAGCTAGTTGAGCTAGTGAGTTACAGTTTCAGGTTCAGTGAGAACTCTTGCCTTTTAAAACATAAGGTGGAGAGCAATAGAGGAAGATGCTGGACTTGGCTGTTGGACACGCAGACACACAGACAGACAGACAGACAGACATATACAGAGACACACACACACCAAGAAAGACAAAGAATAAAAAATTTACATTCTGTGTCAAATCATAGTGTAATCTTTATTCATCCAAAATTATAATTTCTGACTAAATCATATAGAACTCTCACTATAAATTACATTGTATATTTTAAACATTGGTTAGAAGAAAATAGTATTTCCCCATATATTTTATGTGTGGGGAATTACACGGGCTCCCTGTTGCTTTGTGTTGTGCTTGCTTTGCACACTCTTGCTCTGAATCCCAGGCTGGTCTGGACTCTTGGTCACCGAGCGCCTGTGATTACAGACATGGTTCAAACAAGCTTTTCAGAATCCCTTCCAAAGTGTTTTCAAGACTCTATGCTAAAAAGAATAAGTTTTTACTTCATTATGACATGTTTATATATGAGAAGAAACATGAACATTTTTTACAATTCAGTGTTTAGTGTGCATTTCAAAGTTTTAATCAAGCTTGCTAGACAAAGCCTCAATAAAAACATTGAATGACAACTACCTCATCAAAATGCTTTCCATTAGTATTACCTAATGGTCAAAGCAGCATAGCTATATTGACTAACCCCTAAACCTGTTGACTAAACCTGTTCTACATCATCATAATTTGTCCATAAGTTAGTTATCAGGAGACCTGCACATGTGCGTTGTGAAAACTTACTCTGCTGCTAAAAATATATGCTTAAAAGAAAAATGCATGACAATTTTTATCATAGCTGTACAGCAGTTGCTTTAAAAAGTACCGTTTAGTTCTATTTCTGAAAGGGAGTTTGTTCTTTTACTTTAGTTGAGTTTTGTGTGTGCTCACAGTTGTTTTTGTGTTTTATTTTGTTTTTGGCTTTAAGAAGACAGCCAAGCACTCTGGAGGTAACTGTCCCGGTTGGCGTCAGCAGAAGGGCGCCACCTGGTGGAATGAGAACAATTTCAAAACCTTGCCTTGCTAAACTCACAAACCTTGAGAATAACCTCGCTACCACAGAAGTGAGATAAAAACGATTTCTAAAGTTCCTAATGTATTTGTGATGATCTACCTGATTTGTTACATTGTTTCTAGATTATTTAACCATATGTCTAGTTAATTTTTAATGTTTCAAGAGGCAGCATTTACATAGTGTTTGATGATTTAGAGAGACATAGATCCATTCACCATTTAAGGTAATATGCACAAACATGCACAAAGCCAAGTTTGCAATCATTCTGCCTACTTCTGATGAAAATATGTTGTTGTGATTGTGTACAAGTTAGGAGGTTGGACTTTCTATTTAAATGAGCCAAGTTCTGGAGACAAATTTGATTATGAGGCTTAACTGTTTTAAAAGGGCATTCATAGCATCCCTTAAGTGGGAAATGGAGGCAACAAAAGTGACCTCAAAACACTGCTTTGAGAGTCTAATAGAAAACTGCATTTGATAAATGTTTCCTGCTCAACTCAAGAACATCTGAGCACACACAGCAACTGCTTCAGAGGCGGTTGTTCTCAGATAACAATGAACTATAATTGGCCACTCAAGAGCTTTAGATCCCTCAATAAAAAGTGAGGAATTGATCATGGTAAGTGTATGTGTGTGTTGTATCTGCCCCTGTCAGAGTATTTATTTTTGAACCTTTTATGAATGTGGAGCATTATGAAAATAAAAGCAGCTATTGTAAATGCACTCAGTCTTTTTAAAAAACAAATGAATCAATTGCTATTTTAAAAGGGTGCTGACTAAAATGATAAATATATTGGCAGTGATTCAAAATATTTTTAAAAATATGCACAGCTCCAGCTACTTTCTTAGGAGGGGTTGCCTCTGGTCAGGGTGAATGTGACAGAGGACAGTAAATCACAAGGGGAAGCAGAGAAGAAAAGTCCTTTATAGGCTATGAGAGTTACCAGATTCTGTGACCCCCTAACCACTGCCATTCCTAAGAATGAGGTTTCTTGCCCTGTGCTAAATGCACTTATGTCAGATGCCACAGGGCAAGCCATCTTTGAGGCTCATGAAAAACACTATCACGGAAAGTGAAAGACCTTTTGGACAAGATTCAAAAGTCTAAATCATTCAGAATCAATACACAGTGAATGAGTAGCTGGAATATGCCTTCTGTTTAATCACCGAAAAGAATTACATGAAGCTAGAAGTTAAGTTAAATTTATGAATTTTTATTTTGAAGTCTCATAGCAGCCAGTACACATATTCTAACATATCTAGTATGGTGTGAACATTGTCTGCATCTGTGAAATGCAAAGCATAGTGACTGAATCTGTTCAAGTCTTTGTGAGGTTCAGACCCTAACTTAAGTATTCACGACAACCGCCCACATTATATGAGCATCATTTTATGTATTAATCTTTGGACAAGGAGAGTCCTAGCTACAGGGATTCCCCAGGAATCCTGTGAGGCTACTGCAATAGTGAAATCAACCTAACTTTGCATTTCAAAATCAGCCTCTTCCAATACATGGATTGGATGCATGCCACTTACATCTCAGAATCATGTGCAAGCACAGAATCTCTTAAAAACACCCAATTAGAATTAGAGTTCTGCAGATGACCACTCTCTGAATATCTGACATAGCAATTAAAAATATGCATACTAGAGAAATAAATGAATCCATGTTTGAACCTCTCTTACCATGTGAATTTTAAGTGTCAGGTTAATCCTGACAAAGGGATTTGCCACGCATACATACAGAGTGCTTCTGTATATCTGCCTTGACTCTTGCAAACCTCCCCCACCCTTACAGAAGCTGTCTGCAGCACCTCAAGTTACCAGCTGGTGTCACAGGTTAGTGAGCAAAAATTTCATGTGGAGACTCTCTCCTGGCTAATCATTCTTAGCCGTAGCATCACTCCAATAGCAGTCAAGAGTCTAAGCCTTGTGGATGAAATTTAAGGACTTCAGCCTGAAAAGGGAATGTTACATCCATGTCCCTCTCCTGAAATATTTTTCAATAAGTCTGCTAACCAGTCTCTACACGGCGATGTGTGCTGATGGGGGAGGGGGCAGAGAAGAGGTATTAGAAGACGGAACATTGTGGAATAATGCTTTAATTTTTGCCTTCTTATCTAAGGGCAAAGGAATGGGTGGTTTAAGGCAACAAACGCTTCGTAAACTCTGCAATTTTTACCTCACTAAATGGAGAGAGCAAGAGAGAGCTGTAAAACACTGAAAATTTTCCACCTGTGTGAAACACAAGTGCGGGGAGACGGGATGGGGATGAGGGAGGGAGGAAAGAGACCACAGCCAGGAGAGATGACCAAGACTAGAATATTAATAACAACCACCCTGGCATCCCTTCCTCTGCTTCAGCATCGCTCTGGGCAATTTGGACAGCTCCTCCAAGGCTTCGGTGTTTAGAATACCAAGAGCTGAAGAGCTGGGGTCTACTTGCCTTGTACGGTCCCCCGGCCCAGTCACCCCACTTCTAACCATGAGCTGAGTGTCTATGCCCTAAACGCCTCTAGCAGCCTTCCACGGACAGTGCGCTCCTTGGGCAAAGAGCTCGGCGCTCCACCTCCTGTATCTCGCTGCGGGATCCTCTAGCTCCATAGCATTGCGCTGACCAAGAATGGCTCTTTTAGTCCAGTTGTAATTGATGTAAACATGATCGCATCTCCGCAGACTCTCTACAGCCTTCATCCTCCTCGATGGAGCATCGCCTCGCTCCTGACCCTTCCAACTTTAGAAAAAGCGTGACCCAACTCTCAAATCTCCCTCAAACCAGACACAGGAAACAGACATTTTTCCATAACATTAGGCTACTGATTTTCTAAAGACCCAAACAACACTAACCCAAAAAGGGTGGCAGGTACCAAAGGACCCAAAGGGGACAGTAATAACCAACCAGTCAAGACAGGACACCTTAGTTCTGCAGACGCGACACATCTAGACCCAACAAACCACCAAAGCCAGTACCTTCCTTGCCACCCTGAATGACAAACGCCTTTTATTCTCTTATGCTCAGTTCCACCCGGCAGACTAGAGAAGCCGAGTCCTCTTTTCCCACCCTGCTTTTCCATCATGATCCTCTCAAAAGAAAACAGAAGGGAAACTCTGATAGCTTAAAGGTCGTTTGCCTACTTCAGTATCGCTGACCAGAGCGCGTCCGAGCCACAGTGAGACAGGGCTGGACCTGTACAAGAGACAGTCTCTAGGATCGCGCTAGATCCATTCAAAATGCGTTCAGGAGAAGTCAAGACTCCCCACGGCAGAACAGATAACCCCTCCCTCCCACGGCAGCCTCTCCGCTGTGGAATATCTCCAGCCTTTACCTCTCTGCTCCCTTCCCCGCGGCTCTCCACCTTGAGCATCCCGTCGCCCGGCCCCAGAGCGCACTAGGATGCTCTAAGTTCCTGCTGGGTCCATGGATGAGACAAGAGAGCCTGGGAGTGGGGCGCAGGGAAGATAAAGACAGGCAAACGTGGGAGCGGATCTTGAGGGACTAGTGTGTGTGTGTGTGTGGGGGGGGCTACTGACTGGAGCCATCCCTCCCGGGAGGGATAGTCCCTAGAGGCCAACTCTCACCTGGTCGGCTGGCTGCGACTGGGTTGCCCTGACCCCGGGGGTGGGTTGCTGCTCCTGCTTCATGGCTGTCATCCCCTTGCCGCCCGCGTCGGAGCTCTCACTTCCTCGCGGGCACTTCACACTCGGGGACCGTCACTTGGCAAGCGATCGCATGTCACAGACGCCCCGTCGCTCTCAGAATTGGCGGAAGAGAAGAGCGGCGGCAGCGGTGGGGTGGGGGGGAGGGGAGCGCCAGGGAGGGGACGGAGAGAGCGGCAGCAGAGGCAAGTAGGCTCCCCCTTTTGCAGGATCCCTCTTTTCGACTACCGCAGATCCTCGGACTCCCCACTGTCCCCGCCCCCCCACCACCACCCGAAAATGCAGACACCAGACGCGACCAAGTGGCAAGTTAGTGGAGCGGCGGGCGGCAGGCTGCCAGCACCTGATCGCGCCGGAGCGGTGGCTTGCAACGCCAGAGGAGCCAGGCTTTCATTCTACCGCAGTCCGCCACCCGCGCACCCGCACCGCCGCCGGCCCTCGGGGGGCTCCCCGCGCGGTGCTCAGCGCGCCAGGTGCAGCAGCAGCAGCAGCAATAGTAGCAGCAGCAGCAACAGCCAGGCTCTGCGCTCCAGCATCTCCCGAGCAACCGTAAAGCGCGCGGGAGACAGCCCCGTATGCGCTCCCCACTCGTGTAGCCCAGGCAGCCGGGCTCTGCGGGCTCCCCCCAGCCCCCCGCCCACCCCCCGCGGGCTCTGGATAAAACCCGGAGTAGCGGAGTGTGAGCCAGTGCAAAAACCCTTGGTGGCTCTAGAGCGGCCACTAGGCATGCTCCAGCACTTCGAGAAAGCAGGGGTAGCAAGGGAGGGGGGTGCGAGGGGGATCCCCGCCTGGAGCCCCACTGGGCGTGTGCAATACCTGTCTGCACCAGAGACGTTTGTCTCACATAGTGACCCGAGGGTGTGCGCCTACTGACTTAGCAATAGAAAGGCTTTTAACCTCCTGCTTGGGTTCCTTAGATGGCTGCCTGGGTAACGCAATGGAATCCCTAAAGGTTTGTATTTTTTTTAAAAAAATGACATTAACCACACATGGTTCTTCTTTCCACATCCTTTTTACTGCATACATTAAAAAAAAAAATCTTAAGTTCTTCCTCGCCATTCAAGTCATTTCAAATCTGTTTCCCTGAGCATTTGTCCAAACACGGATAAGGAAAGGGGGGAAAAGGGTGAGATTAAGGCTCTGATCCTCCCCTTCCACCTGCATGCAAGAGCTGAAACTACAGTGTGGAGCCTAGGACCTGGAGCCCTGTTATAAATCAGAAAGTCAGCCTAGTTTAGAAGTGGAGCACTGTGGGCTATAATTATCAAAGGTCACTAATTTCACCCACATGCACCTGCAGGTGGCTCTGTCCGAGGTGCACAGAGGAATATATTTTGGTAAATGGAACACAAGCAATGTCCTAGTCCCTGATTTCTGGGTCCACAGAGGATTGCTCATCAGTGAAAAGGCAAGAGGGAGAGAAATATTCCAGCCTTGATTTTCTCCCCCAACCAAGGTCGCTCCTGGGGCTTGAACTCTGGAGTTCATGATTTTCCGCAAGCACACTTACCTACAGAGCCATCAGCTGGCACTTTGATAAATTCAGTAGTTGGGGAGAAGAGAACAGAGACCTTGGTGTTGGGTAGCTGTTTGGAGGTGTGGTTAGCTAAGTGCTATCTCCCTGTCCCAGTTACTCTGGTCTATGAAATCGCCACTTGTCATCTGACTGCCTTTGCTAATTGTGTAACTACAAAAATTACGTTTGCTCCCAATGGTCATAACAACAAATCTGGGTGAAGGGAAACCTTTACTTTTCAAGCATCTGCGATCCCTAGTTTCTTGTGAATGTTCTATTTGTTCTGTTTGAATAGAAATAACGTTTTGATGGGAATAATTTTACTTGTTGTAAAAGTATAAAGCATATATAAAATGAAATACAAGTAAAATAGCTAGCCCATAAATCTGACAACCCAGATTTTTCCCTTCTATATCACTTGAGTGGTTGGGGAGACAGCTTGCATTATTCAGAAAATGCGTCCATCTTTACATTTTGCTCATCTCTTTATTATTGGAGTGTGTGAATCCTCTCAAGCGATTCCATTTTGGACAATTTGCTCAACGTGAGGGAACTTACTTTATGACAGATTTCTTTCACGTGGAGCAGGTATGAGGTAGGAATAGTGGCTTCCATTTGGGATAACTTATTGGATTGAATTCAGTGGCTGAACTTGCATCCACTTTTAGTATTCAGTATAAAATTTACTTTACTTACAAATCAACACAAATATTGTTACGTGCTTCACTAACTCTGGTGCCTGGAAGAGAATGGTACTTTTAAGAATAGGTTCTTTGAGTCTTTGCCTTTTGGCATGGATACCTATAGTTTAACCTTCGGAAACTTAATAGCATGTACATTGATTTCCCTAAATAAAATATTCTCTCTCTCTCCCTCTCTCTCCTCCCCTCCTCTCTCTCCTCAGAAATGTGCGTGAAGGAGACATTGGAACTACAATGTTAGCTTTTCTAGTTCCAACTTGGTTTCTTACTAAAGGGCATGTTACAAGGTTCAGGGAAGAAAAGGGTAGACATTTCTTTCTAAGAAATGTTTACAGGTCTCTGATTACAGCATCATTAAAGACAAAGGCACAAATACTAATTCATAACTTAGTATCCATATGACAATCAGTGCTTGTAGTACCCATCCAGGCTTAGGTAGGCAGGCAACTATTCCTGCTGTGTCATTGTGCAGCTAAGAGCCCAGGCAAGCCAATGGTAACAGACCTCTGCTTCCCTCTCTGGTAAAATTAAAATTTTCACACTGGATCGCTACTAAGATCCCCACCAGCTCTAAATCTGTATTTTACATGTTCATTTTTGTAAATCAGGAAAGTATCTTCTGAGTGATGTTATTACCTATGTTTACAGCCTGTGGGGAAAATTAGATTATGAATATACACATGTGTATATATCTAGTAATTAATTAAACAGTAACAAAAAGAGGACATTAACATTGTCATGAGGTGGGCACAAGAGGAATTGGAGGGTGAAAGGAGGAGTGGTGGTAATGTATGTGCAGGGCTCATGTATGACATTATCAAAATAATAAAAGTTAAATTAAAAAAAAAGATGAGTTAGCTCATGAAATAGACTTACCTATATGTTTTCCAGTAGTTTCTTATTACATTCACTTGTATGATAATTATATTGCTTTATTAGTATCCTTAGGATGCATAGATGTAAAATTAACATTTAATTGACATAGCTGTGCTGAAAATAAAAAGCTTTATAATGAGCTTAGGGAAATAATTCCTTAACTAGTGTTTCCTGCACAAGCTCAGAAACCTGAGTTTGACTACTAAACATGCACACTGAAAGTCCCTGGTGGGGTTCCATGCCTGTAATCCCAGAACTGGGGAAGCAGAAGAGGAGGATCTCTGGGGTTTGCTGGCAAGCTAGTCTTGCTGAATCAGCAGGTTACAAGTTCAGGGAAAAACCATTGCGACAGTAGGACAGAGACCAACAGAAGAAGACACTAGATATGGACCTCTGGGCTCGTCACTTAAGTCATGGGTATTCCTGGGCACCACACATACATGCACACACAAAGGAACCCATGCATTCACATGTACCATACTTACATACAACATAGCTTGAATAAGGTAAAATATAATGAGTTTTTGGAGCAAGTCTGAAAACTTTTTATTATTTTGTTCCTTGGAGGAGCTAAACCAGGGCATTGTAAACACTTGTGAGTAGGTAAGCAGGGTTGTTTCCTTTCCAGTGATGGGACTTAGAAACACCTGATAAGGCCACTAGTAAAATACTTCTCTTAAAGGTTGTACATGTGTAGAGATAACTGACCACTTCATTCAAAATAATTTACTAAATTCAAGTCCAGCCTTGTACTGTAAAGACTAAATGGCTCCAAATTCCAGCTTCATATTCCCATGAAGACACAATTTACACAGCAGCCTTCTCATGGGATCACTAGCGTTCCGTTCCTAGAGATACCTCCTAAACTGTCACACATACAGAAATGCAGACATCTCCTCTGGGCAACCCTAGCTGGCTGCCAGTGTCTCAGAGGTGAGATTCTACACTGTATCTCCTTTCCCCTTAGAAGAGGAAGTTGAATCATTGAGAACAGGTTATGAAAGTAGATAATGAGGGAATTGGCTCAAGATATGATTAAAATAATTCACCATCACTGGCAAAGATAGAATGTTCCAGAAATAGGCACGATCTATCTGTTCTAATCTTCCATTTCAAAGTATAGCTACTGGGACAAAGAAGCGAAATTTACTCTCTACCAGCAAGCAAGCAATAAATAAGGGCCAGTTAAACTCTGATATGTCAGAGAAAGACAAAAATGCCTTGAGATTTTACAGAGCAGAGTAGAGACAAACTCTTCAAATTCAGATAAACTAGATAAAACTAAAGTGACCCTGAAAAAAGCTACTTGCATAGCTGCCTCCTCTCTCTTCTCTCTTTTTCCATAAGTAAATCTGCTTTGTCACAAACAACCTGCCTTCAGAAGGCTTTCCCCAGCAGGTGCGGGTCCCCCATTGAGTGTCTGTAATGATCAGAGTGCCAGAGAGACAGAGTTTATAAGCAAAGCTTCAGAGACCTGGCATGAAATGGGTCCAATTAGCTCATTGTACATGAAGATGCGACTTTAGCTCATACCATTTGCTATCATTTGGTTTCGATTTATAAATTACCTCTCCTCACCTCTATAGGCTTCTCAAATTCCCCCACAGTGCTAAAGAGTCTCTCATGTCCTTGGGCAGAAAACAAGTACAGTGAGCAACATTCAGAAATGAGCTGCATATTTCAGAAGGTCTTAGCTGGTAAACTCTAACAGATGCTTGTTTTTTGTTTTTGTTTTTGTTTTTTTTTTTAAGAAAAAGAATAAAAAAGAAAAACAGGACAGGAAGAAAGAGACATTGTCTATTCAAGTGTTATCCATGCAGACAACTCTGCCTGTTCTGGAGCTTTTTTTACTGTTAACTAAACTTTCTGTCACTCTCTGTCTGCGACAGGAAGGCTCTCCTGTTATAAAAATTCATAGCCCAATTATGATCTCTGGTGGAAGGAGACAGAGTTGCACTATCCTCAGAGTCATTCCTGTTGCTCACCAGAGACCCGGGGATATTGACAAACAGCTCATTCATACTGAGTTGCAGTCTGAGAGAGTCTCTCTGCTTGTTATATTTACACACCTCACGTCTTCCTTTCACCCCACAGCCTTCTGTAACATATATAAGGCCATCAAGGCAATAAAACAATGCCGGTGATTTTTCCCGGGGATGATTTTTCTATGTGGAGCTGAGCTGTGGCAATGAAATGACTTGCTAATGTAAGATATCTTTTCACTGGTATTGTTTTACTCACAACAAAGCTCAGCGCAGTGTGTGTGTGTGTGTGTGTGTGTGTGTGTGTGTGTGTGTGTGTGTGTGTGTGTGTGCACTCTCATGCATGCATGTGGGCATGAATTCTATGGGCATATGCATTAAACATGTTCATAAATATGTAGGTGGACATGTTTGTGCAGGTAGGTGCAAGTACAATTGTGTGTGCATGCTATGTGATGCCAGCATTGATGTTGAGTGTCTTCCATAGTTCCTCTCCTCTTTACATATTAAAGCACAGTCTCTTGTTGAACCTGAATATGTAGCTTGTCTGGGGATCAACTACTGTTATCCTCTGTGTTCTAGGATTATAGATAGGCTGCTACATCAGTCTGGCTTTTAAGTGCATTCTGTGGATGCAAGCTATGGTCCTCAAAGGTTTTATCCGCTGAGACATCTTGCCAGCTCATATTTTCGTTTTTTAAAAAAACAGGCATATGGAGGTGTGTGAGGGTGAGCGAAGTGTGTAGGAGCTCACTTACTCGTGCATGCCATTTGTGAGTAGGTCAGAGAACAAGTTAAGAGACTAGGCTGGGAATCAAACTCTGGTTATTAGGTTTAGCAACAAGTGCCGTTATCCACTGAGTCACATCCTTGGCACCAATAAGAAAATATCATTCATTCAATTGGTTATTGGCACAGAAACAAAAGACATTTTCATTCCTTTCTGTGGATAATAGTGGTAATTTTATTTCTCATATTTGTTTGTTTGAAGACAAATAAGTTTTCTGTGTACATATGGCAGAAAGGCTGTTAGACAAGGAGGAGTGATAAGTAACACTAGGGAAACATTTGTCCTTTTCAGATTAAACGTCTTCCTTTGATGAATTCATTTATTGTTATTATTATTTTTATTTTGGAACCTAGTATTTCTCATTTACCTAAACAAGACTAGATTTTCTAGTGATTCAAATTTATCTTCTGTTTGTCCTTGGGAACTACGTATACTCTGTCTCTTACGGTCAGAAGTTGTGATCTGTTACCTGCCTTTTGTCTTTATATAATTCACAAGACAGCATGAAACACATTTCCTAAGCATGAAGGTTTGTGTTGTCAACTTGACAGAATCTAGAATCTCCTTAGAGGTAGCTCTCTATGTATACCTGTGGGGATTCTCTTCATTATGTTAATCAAGGGGGGGGGAGACTCATTTTAAATGTCAGTGACATCTTTCACTGAGTTAGGATCCTGGACTAAACAGAAAAGGAGAAATAAGTCCAGGAGTTGTGTTTCCTTTTCTCTGTTTCTTACTATTAACAGTTGCTTCAAGTCCCTTCCAACATGGACTTTCCCACCAGGGTGGAATGTACCTGGAACCTTATGTCAACACAAACCCTTTCTCTCCTGTGTTGCTTTTGCCAGATCATTTTTACCCCAGCAACAGGAACAGAAACTCAGAGATCAGTTAGGAGAGTCTACCTGTTGAGAAAACTCTACACGTGATCTTGATTACATGTTTGTTGGTAAAGAGGATTTCTATTTTCTGGTACACTTACCATGTTTATCACTAAAGAGTTATGACTGGATTTACACAACCGGATGAATCTTCCTCCAGAAACCCAGAGGAAGACCACAGCGGGAGTTGGTGGCCAAGCCTATGGTATTTTTTGAAAGTATTTCACCAGACAAAGTTATTTGTTTAAACTGAGCAAATCGTAACATGAGGACATCCTTATATATTGTAATCAAGCTCATTAAAATTCATGTCTAATTGCTGTCATGTTTAATTTTACTTAATCTATGAATCTCGATTAGTGGCTTACTGCTGATATAGATCTCTCCTTACATTCATCTCCATCTTTCTGTATATTTATATCTATCTATCTATCTATCTATCTATCTATCTATCTATCTATCTATCTATCTATCCATCTCTCTATCCATCCA
The DNA here is from genome assembly GCA_028551405.1 of Uromys caudimaculatus. NCBI lineage: Eukaryota > Metazoa > Chordata > Mammalia > Rodentia > Muridae > Uromys > Uromys caudimaculatus. Next base: position 63,553,708 of record CM052711.1, on the reverse strand, counting down.
TCCATTTATCATATATATATCTATTGCTCTCTATATATCATTCATCTGTTTATCCACCTATCTGTATATCTATCTGCTTATCATGTGTTTATCCATTACTTATCTATGTATCTCTAACATTTATTCATCATCTATTTCTCTTTCTAAAATGATCTATCATCTATTGTATAGCTATCTGTTCATCTCCTCATCTATAATTTATCTATTCATCTACCCATATCTATGTATTATCTATTTACCTATTATCAACCATTTCTCTACCTATCTGTGTTCCTGCTTAACTATCATTCACCCATCTGTTGAATTTGGGATAATAAATATTTTACATCACTAATTTCCCAGCTGAATTTGTACACCTAAATATTTACTAATGCAACATTCCCTTATTCCAGTCAAAGAAAGAAGAAAAGAGAAGATAAAACAAGTTAGAATGGAAGTGTTAAAGTTAAAGGGGGAGCCCAAGAGTATACATTCTGAAGTTGGTAGGATGTCTCAAGTCTCACATTTTTATTAATGCCATTATAAAGATCTCAAAAACCATAATAACCCTATTGGTTAGTTCCAAAATATTATTCCTGACATTAAATATATGACATAGATCTGCATAAGTTTACATATGCAATTTTCAGTCTTGCTTATAACCTTCTCATTCCCCTGCAGGCAATTTGTAGTTGACAGTCCCAATTAATTTCAAAGCTTAGCATTTCTTGTAATATTTTATCATTTGTTATATATAACAACTTGACAATAAGCATTAGAGGAGGAGGTGGCGAAAATCTGTAACAAATAATACAGTTCATGAAAACCAACCACTAAAGAAAGACTCTTCCATTGACTCTTCTGGGACTTACAGGGTTGGGTGTTTCATCTGCACTGATAGGAGATGGCGAGCATCCTAAGGTATACGAACAGTCCTCTTTGGTGGTCTGTTCTCTTCCCCATGGAGAAGCAGACTATGCGTTTCCCCATCTTCCCAAATCATGATGAACACCCACCTGCAAACACACTCAAGTTCACTGGAACTTTCTTTACTAACTATTCCTATGATACATAGCTTACTGTGGACCTCATACCTTTATTCTGGATAAACTTATTCAATACCATGATTATGGTAAATAGAATCTTATCATGTGTAGTAGCTTATAATTATTAGAGAAAAGAAAATTGCTCATTGGTACTGGGTTTAAAGTTTTGTGGTGTGTATTTTGTTGAGGTTTTTTTTTTGTTTTTTGTTTTTGTTTTTTGTTTGTTTGTTTGTTTGCAGTACTGGGGAGGAGCTTATTGTTTTTCCTGCTAAACAGAGGGAGACATGTAAGAAATGTCCTTGAGAGAAGATCTTTTACCCACTATCTCAATATTAAACCCCATCGGGTTCTGAGAAATTTTAAGTTTTGGTTTTGTATTTTATTGAAAAGTCACTGTGAGCATATTGTATAGTTACATTATTTTTCAACTTGATACAATGTAGATTCAAGGTGGAAGTTAGTCTCAAGTAGAGATTGTTTATATCAAGTTGGCCCCTGGAGGAGAAAGTTTTCTTAACTGGGTAAAGACACAGCCCATTGTGGGCTGGACTGTATTTGATCATAGAAAAGGAGCTGCCAGTTGACCTGACAGCTCGAAAATATTCAAGAGAAACCCAAATCCTCAACACTGAATATTCAATAAAACAAAGTGTCATTTTGTACATTACAATATTAAGACAGAAGGAAGTCCATTTTCTGTTCATCTTTTACATTCCAGTATTCCATGTTCGTTAGAAAATTGTACCCCACAAATATTTTAATGGATATTGGTCCAGTAAACTTTTGAGAGGAGGAGTCACACCTTTTCGTGGAAGAAAACAATTGGGTTCCTGTGGTGCAAAGCTCTCTCTGTCCATAACCCACCTTGTGAGCAGTCATCCATCTGGGCAGAGCTTTCCTTCCGTGGAACTTGGCAATAAGGAAAGCCAATACAAATATGATGATGCTCATCCTCTTGATCTGTTGTGAATACCAGTGGTCTTTGTTTCAGACTCAAAAAGCTTAAGAACTTTTGCCAATGTCCACAAAATGGGCAAGGTTGCAAGCAATATGCATCTATACATCAGGGGTAGAATTTGATAATATTCCGTTTACTATATTTTAATGAATGCCATGGGATCCATATAGGTATACTGACCTATTCATCCCTCTCCTAACACCACTAAATGGTACTTGACTATGTAGGTGCATGAACGTGTGTGTGTGTGTGTGTGTGTGTGTGTGTGTGTGTGTGTGTGTAATTGTAATTTGGAGGTCAGAGGACAACTAGAGTATCATTCCTTGAGATCCATCTACATTATTTATTTGAATGGGGCTACAGAATTTTCCTATGTATGCTTCCACAGCTCTGGAACTACAAGTATGTACAGACATGTTTACATTTGTTATATCATCCTGGGTCTCTGACACAGATTTTCGTGTTTATAACCATACTAACTGAGCCTTCTCCCCAATCCAGACCCAACAAAATCATAACATTGACCTTCTAGGGCTTCTATCAAATCTCAACCCCATCCATACTAAGGAAATTAGTAGGAGTGGAATCAGAACTGAGCAGAAAGTTACAGATAACAGAAGCAGGACATAGGAGAGCTCTGGTAGGCTGCTTCTGCCAAAGATGATATTCGGACAATAGAATCTTCATGTAGTTTCTAGGGGTAGTATATTCCTCATAGCCTGGTCTCAAGTACACTTTAAACTATAGAAAACAAAATATCATGAAAACATAACAACACTTCCTCAAGTACAAACCTTGACATTGTAATGTGGCAGAGAATCTTCATGACTATGGAGAATACAGGGTAGAATTTGCTTTTCTTTCAAACATTTAAGAAAGTGAAAGTGTATGTGAGTGAGAGAGTGAGTGAGTGTGTGTGTGTGTGTGTGTGTGTGTGTGTGTGTGTGTGTGTGTGTGTGTGATGTTTGCGTATGTGCATGCGGGCGTCAGTATAACTGTGTATGGAGACAGGAAGTGGACACCAGGTGTCTTCCTCAATCATTTTCCTTCCTATTTCTTGTGACACTGAGACCGGAAGTGCCCCCCCTCTGCTACTTTTTGACCAGAGACCTTCAGGGGTCTTCCTGTCTTTACTTCCCCATTGCTGGGTACACAAAAACAATACCTCTGTGCTTGACTTTTATGTGGGTTTTGAGTAGGTATCAAACCCATGTCTATTTTTGAGTGGCAAATAAAGCAAAAAGTGATCTGGAAAGTGAAATAGCAAAGCCATTGTAGATATACTATTTTAGTCTATAAAAAAGCTCTATTTGCAGTTGTGAAGGACTTTTATTTATATACAAAGTCAAGGAAACATAACACCATCAAAGTCAAATACCACGTAAAGGTTGACCTTAAAAACAAAATAAGAGAAAGACTGATGAGATAGGTCAGTAGAAAAGGCATATGATGACCTGGGTTCAATTCCCAGTTCCATTTGATGGAAGCAGAGAGCTGACTTCTCCAATACCTCCTCTAATCTTCACATTCATTGTGGCAAACACACATGCATGCACACTACACATACACACACACACACACACACACACACACACACACACAATTTAAAAACCCTTACAAATCTAAAAATTAAAAAATACAGCAGAACAGGACTATTGCTCTAGATCAGGGTCTGAGGAACTCTAATCACAAGTCAAATACAGCCTTTCCCCCCAGTTTTGTAAATAAATGTTTGTTGGAAAACAGCGAAGTGTATTCACCTAGCTATTGTCTGCCTCCATTTTTATATCTCAATGCTGGCCTTAAATACTTCTGACAGAATAATATGATCTGCATGATAAGAGAAGAAAGAAAGAAAGAAAGAAAGAAAGAAAGAAAGAAAGAAAGAAAGAAAGAAAGAAAGAAAGAAAGAAAGAAAGGGGGGGAAGGAAGGAAGGAGGAGAGGGAATAGAGAGTTTTCCAGAAACAGCAACATGTAGCTGTTAAAGACAGGCATGCAAGTGGGCAGAGTTCCTCAGCAGATCAATGTCAAGTAGGAAAATGTATACAGCTTAGAAAGAAACCCTATCATTTAAGATAGTAGTCCTGGGATTTAAACTATAATCTTTTTGAAAAATTACTTTGTATTCCTGATAATGTTTGCACAATATAAGTAAAAGTTAATACACCAAAATGAATTCTTTAATATGTTTAGTATGTTGCTAAAGTAGTTGATTATACAATTAATTCATATTAGATTTTTTTATTGGATATTTTCTTTATTTACATTTCAAATGGTTTTCCCTTTCCAAGGTCTCCCCTTCGGAAACTCCCATCTCATCCCCCCTCCCCCTGCCTCTATGAGAGTGCTCCCCCACCCACAATACTTCTTGCTAGAGAGAAGAAATAAAGTAGTATATTTAAGAAATCCAAGGACAGTAAGGTGGACCAAAGTTTCTCTACAATAACTCTGAGTGTCAAACACAGGTTTTATAGACTCTTACCACTCAGGAAATACTGCCTTAATGAGCATACTTTAGGGAACCTAAGAATAAAATTTAAAACTCTTACAATGATGAAATCATCACAATTAAGTAAAAGAATCAAACAATAGTGATATGTAATTTTAGTTTATAACCAAATATGCTTAGTTCAAAATATAGAAAATATTATGAATTTGATACATGATTTATATTAAAAATATGTGGAAGAGATTTAACTCTAACGAATTTACGAACACAGCATATATTTTTCACTTGCAACACACTGACTTAGATTAGTCAACTTTCAACTGCCCAATACTAATTGTGATTAGTCAACACTACAGAGAGTTTAGGTATAGGCTGAAATAAGATGCTGACCATGCTGAGTGTCCTAGTCAGCTTTAGCTGTCAGCTTGACACAGCCTAGAATCACCTGAAAAGAGAGTCTCAGGTGAGGGATTATGCAGATGAAATTGCTTGATGGATTTGTCTATAGGGAATTGTCTTGATTATTAATCTGTTTGGAAGGTTCCAGCACACTGTGGGCAACACCATTCCCTAGGTAGGTGGTCCTGGATAAGCATGAATTCATGAAAGAATCAGCCTACAGAAACCTATGATTTCTGCTGCACTTTTTTTGTTGTTATGGGTAAATTCCATGATTAGAGGTAATGCTCTGTAGAATAAGAAAGTGAGCATGACTTTGGATTCCTGTTTTGAGTTCCTATCTTGACTTATCTCAGCAATAAACAGTGACCTAGAAATGTAAGGTGCAATAAATTATATATGTGCCTAAGTAGCTTTTGTTTTGAGTGACTGATCAAAGCAACAAAAAGAAAAATAACTCAGTGAGTGTTAAATATTTGGAAACTATAGAACTAAAGTAAATTCAGGGTTAAATAAGAGTATACAATAGTTTTGAGTTCCTACCATGTAAATTTTGCATAATCAAAGCCCACAAATGGGAGAGAACAAGAAAGGTATGTATACAAATGTACCATTTTCAATTTTAATAATGCATGCTGGTTGTATTAGAACATTCATATTTACATAGCATATGTGTGGCTGAGGAGATGGTTCAGTATGTAAAGTGTGCCACACCTGACTTTGAAGCCCACACCTAGGGAAAGCTAGATATGATAGTGTGCATTTATAGTCCAAATCTTCCTATATTAAGATGGGAGAAAGATAGGACCATTCTTAGGATCTCACTGACTAGCTAGCATGAAATAAGCAAAGGCAAAAAGCTAGAGACCTTATCTCAAAGAAGTTGGTTAATACTGGGTATGGTGGGATTCACTTTTAATCCCAGATCTCAGGACACAATAGCAAGTATATCTCTGTGACTTCTAGGCCCTCTGGGTTGCTAAATTGTAAGACCCTGTCTCAAAAAATAAGATAAATAAAATATAAAAATAATTAAATATGGAAGAATGGTACGAGTTATAGTAGCTCACCCAAGGTCGTCCTTTCACCTCCAGATCTATACTGTGGCAGGCACATCCTGGATGCAAGCATACCTAGACTCATAGGGACATGCACACATATTATGCATACGTACACACAATGATTAAAAATAGTATATTAGGCATGTGATATTAGAAACTAAGTGACTAATTATATGATAGTGTCATTCCCCAATGACAAAAGTCTTAAAAATCAAGTGTATCACTAAGTCTGGGAAATGGCTCAGTGGTTAAAAGCCCTTGCTGCTGTTGCAGAGAACCAGAGCTTGGTTTTCAACCTCCATGTTGGGCTGCACAGAACCATCCATAATTCTAGTTCCAGGGATCTTCTACCCTTTTCTGGCCTTTGTGAGCATCAGCGCTTCCTATACATATACTCCATATGAACACACACACCTAGACATAAAAGAATAAAACAAAACACTTCAAAATTCTCAATCTACAAAAAGAAGAAGTCTCAAATCAAAAAGTTTCACTTAAAAAGCATGAAAAAAAATCCCTTCCATTTTTCTTCTAAGGCATACTATTAGTATCATTTCTGTTACTGTGATAAAATACCATAACCCAAGCAACTTTGAGGAGAGAAGTGCTTATTTTGGCTTACAGCTCCAGATGGAAAAAAATCCATTACAATAGTGAAGGTGTGGCAACGGAGCTGGAGGTCAGCCTGGAAACCAGGAAGGAGAGCTCGCTATAAGCTGGAAAAGCCAGTAACAGACTTCCTTCAGCTCAGACCCATCTTCCAGTAGTTTCATAACCTCTGAAATAGCATCAACAAGTCTTCAAATACATGATCCAGTGCGGAACTTTTCCCATTAAGGAGGTAGTTATCAATATCTCTCCTGTAAATCTACTTGCATCTGTTTCTCAGAGGACTTGGACTTACGTAGTTAAGAGACAGTGGCTCACCAACAGTAATCAGTTAAAGAGAAACCATGGTTTCTAACTAAATTTGACAAATAATCACTATATGTACATTTATACCGCAAGAAAATCTCAGGTTTGCTAATCTACGATTTCAACTAAACTTGTAGTTTTAATAAGTTCATCTGGCAAACGTAGGAGAAATAATCAGATCTTGTACAAAGATTGGGGTGGCAAAAGACATCCAGGCTTCCAAGAGAAGGGTGGAATTCAGACAGAGAATAATAACTATTTCTGCCCTTGAGCATCTTGATGTGAAGTAGTATTAAAACCATCAAAACTTATCAGTCAGAGAAGAAACAAAACTGACCTTACCTGCTCTGTCTAGGCAAAGATAGAGAGATCTAGTTTTCAATGATGTTGTTCATCAGACATGTTATAATGCTAACTTATTCTCTTCTGAAATGTATATTCAGTTTATTACCAGCATAAATATCAGGTGAAAGGACAGTATAAAACATTGGACCTGATGAGAGGTTCTTTTTTTTTTTTTTTTTGGAATTAAGCCACTTGGTAAAAACATCATAGATGACAGGAAGCATCTCTAAGATGCAAGATTATTCAATATAATATATAAAAATAATTTATTTGAAAATAAAGTAGTATCACTTTGGAATCTCTGATAAAATAATTGATACACAAGCTAAATGTCAATATGGTTCTGAATAAAAGGAAGTGCAGATTACTTATAGTGTTGCCAAATGACCCAAGATGAGTCTAATGGAGAGTTTTCCTGGACATCCACAGGAACTACAGAATATGCAGATTGGCACCAGGAGTGTACAAACAATAGAGCCACTCTAGGGCAGACTCCCAAAGACAACAAGCCCAAGATTGCAATAGACTCATGTCAAGGGAAGGAAGAGAAGTTTAGTTTGAGGGGAGAGATGCCTGGTTGATCAGATTATATAGCTAAAGGGCATTTTGATTTGAAAACTAATGACAAAGCTATGGTGCTCCAGTTTGTACACTGAAAAATAAGCCATAAAGAAACTCAAGAAAAAAAAAGACCATTAGTGAGCTCAGGGCTGTAGCTAGTAATTGGAAGATTGGTCAGAGCATATGGATAGTTCTCTAGGAGCCCAGAGATTTTCTATACTTTGATGTGTGTGTGTGTACATGCACTTGTATTAAGGCTCAGGGATAAAAATAGCATTTTCCTTATACTGTTGGTGTGTGTGGTTAACCTGAGTGCATGTGTTTGTGTGTGTGTGTGTGTGTGTGTGTGTGTGTATGTGTGTGCTCGCATTCGCATGTGAGTGCCTATACTTGTATTTTGTTTTAAAATAAAAGTTTTAAAAGTGCTTAATAGAGTTCCTGGCTCTTACTAAGCACTCAATAAAAGCCAGCTATTAAAGAATATAAAGTAAAAGACAGTGATTACACTGGGAACAAGCGTTCTGTGCTGTTTTAAAGTGAGGCTGAGACTCCAGCTCTTCAGGGTCACACTCTTCTCTGAAGCGAATGTACAGCTATAAAACTGCTCTTGCCTTTTCAAGATGTGTTTACAGCATTGAGAGACGGATGCCAACCTTGCTTTAAGAAGTCTTCAGAGTTAGTAAACACCAACCCAGGCTGTCGCTTTATGTTGCTGTGGGTACTCAGCTCAAGGCCATTAACTCATTTACATACTGTTAAAACAGTATTGATGCAGCCTGGGTTCAACACCATGGACAGAGATTTCAGCTTAAGGTCCACCTGATCAATTGCAAGTTGATTTTAGACAGATTTCTATTTGGTCAATTCCAGGTTTACCTGGAAATAAAAAGCAAGGGGTCCCAGTCTTAACCTGAACTTACATAAAACAGAATGACACACATGTATGAGCCTGAGAACAGTAAGGACTCCATTGACAACATCTGTAATTTCAGGAGACCCTGCCTCTGGTCCCTCTAAACTCGGTGGCATGTTAGTCTTGGAGGTGGCTGGAGCCCCCAGTGTACAGTTTTCCAGCCATAAATGAGTACGTAGCATGCTATTCAGACAAGTTATTTCCTATTAAAAACATGCCTCCTGTTCACATAGCCAAGGCTCCTTCACCTGAGCACCTGCCTTGGCCCCACGTGGCCTCACAGCACTGTGTTTCAGCACAGTGTCTTCTTTCTGAGAGATCCTTCTCATTTGCCAAGAAATGCTACAATCTCATTCTTTCCTGTCTGAAGATATGTTCTCTCAGATGTATATTCTCTCCATCTAAAGACATTCTCTAGTTCATTCTGATTCCTCCAAGAAACTACCTGAGCCCTACTTCAGTGAAATGTTTTCTGCGTTCCACTCCCAGGGTACTTGACTTCTACTTATGCGTTTTTCGCAAGCCATTTAGTATCTCATGTCATTAGCTACTATACAACCATTAGGATATTCTTTCCACTCCACCAGTCTACTGAGTCCATTTTCATGTTTTGAATTTTTCTTGTGAATAATAATAATAGTGAAAACAATAATGGTTCACATTTATTGAGTGCTTGATGTGAAGCAGGCGCCATCTAATGCTTTTCATGCAGTGACTCTGGAGTGAAAATTCCTGCTTGCATTTAAAGTCAGAACACCAAAACCTGAAAAAATAACTTACTGAAGGGTGCATAGCTAGTGCGTGTAATCCTACTGCTTATATACTTAAGGATGCATTATCTTAAGATAAAAGTTGTATTATACAATTATCTATTAAATCCATAGATTTCATATGAAGTATTATATCAGCTTTTTGCTTGACTTGAAATTGTTTTGAAATATGTATTATCTATGGATGTACCATTTCTGTCATCTATCTATCCATTTATCTATATATCTGTATCTACCATTTATATATCAATCATCTGTCACATATTTTTAAATCAACTGTTTATCAACAAGTTATCTACCATCTATCTAACTTTTATTTGTGTTCTATTTATCAATCATTTGTTTATCCATCATTTATTTCTCTATCATCTGTCAATCATAATAAATATTTAGGTTTTTATGTTCAATAAGAGTTAATAAATAAGCATATGTAAGTAGTTAAAACTGTCATATACTAGAAATGTTTTTGATAATCTTCATGGAATTTATCCAACACGAATGTGTATATTTTGCTATGACAAAAATATAATAACCTGGGCAGTTAAAGAAAAGGCTTGATTTTCAGTTCCTGAAGCTGTGAAGTTCAAAATAATGAAGGTACTGGTAGACTTGGCATCCTGTGGGAGCACACTCTTGTGTTCTTAGATGATATTTTCTATATTCTTGAATGGTGGAAGGACACGTTATCTTAGTAGAGCCTCTTTGTAAGGGCACTGAAGGAGGCCATTCTTACAAACCCATCTCTCAGAGACTGCATTTGCTACCACACTCCCCTGAGAGTAATGATTTTACCAAGAAATTGAAAAGGATGGAGACATTAAGACTATAGCAGAGGGATGCCCAATCTGTGACCAGAAGACTTGGTGAGATTTTGTTTGTTTTATTTTGATTTTCTTCTCTTATTATTATTAAGTTTTCTCTATATTGGAAGTCAGCAAGGAAAAGATTTTACAGCATCTTCTAATCAGGCAATAGAACACAACTGTCTACATTTTAGATATATGTGCACTATTTTCAGTATAAATTATTCTATGAGCAATTGTGTTTAGTAAGTGCATTTAAAGGAGAAAATATGGTATAAAGTATAAACAAAATATTCAAACTTCTGCTTCAAAATAACAATCTCAGAATTCTAGTGCAGTGATTACTTTATATGTCTTTTATTAATTTATATAGTGTGTGTGTGTGTGTGTGTGTGTGTATGTGTGTGTGTTTATGGATTCATGTGCTAGAGACAGAGACTGTTGGTGGTGTATACAAGGAGATGCCAATGTGCATGCAGAGAGGTCAGAAGACCCCTTCGAGGAGTCAATGCTATTCTTCCTCTCTGTGAGTCTAAAGAATAAACTTTGGTCATCAGACTTGGTGGCAAAGTTTTTTTACCTACTGAGTTAGCTCACTCATCCTAGTGCAGTGTCTTGTCTTACCGTAAAGATGCTGACGAAGTGAAATAGAATACAGGAATAAGGATTTTATCTTCCTGCAGCATCTAGTTGGCTTTACCACTGCTCCACTCAGTTTCCCTCTGACTCAGTCTTGAGATGGCCTCTTTGTTTCTTAGTAGCAGGTTCCCATATACACCTTCTCAGGGGACTACTCCGATCCTGCTCACCTACATATTGTTGGTTTGGATTCCTTTTTCTTTCTTCTCTCTTTCCCGTACTCCTTTTGTTCCTTCCTTCTTTAATTTCTCCCTTGTCAAATTTCTCCAATTTATACTGGGGTTGAATGCCAACAGGCTTATAAGGTAAAAATATTAGAAATTGAAATTATATGTATAACACCCACACCACAAACCATCAGAGATGAGTCCAGTCTGCTCTAAACATGATGAGAAGACTTAATCTACAGTTGAGAAGAATCATTTGAGCCAGGCAGTGGTGGCACACGCCTTTAATCTCAGCACTTGGGAGGCAAAGGCAGGAGGATTTCTGAGTTCGAGGACAGCCTGGTCTACAGAGTGAGTTCCAGGACAGCCAGGGCTACACAGAGAAACCCTGTCTCGAAGAAGAAAAAAAAAAGAGAAGAATTATTTGGTTATAAAATCCATTTTATAATAAGGTGTTAAATATCTCATATCTCTGCTAAATGTGATGTTTTAACCAAAACACAGAATGATTGTGTGAGTTCACTATTCTACTGTTTAGTTAAAAAGCATCATATTCTTGTGTCTGATATTCTATATAAATTATAAATATAAAATACATGAATTTGTAGAAATAATTATTATCTATGTTCATCATCATAGATCATGTGTGTGTCATTTATACAACACCTATCATTTTTAATATTGTCTATTCCTCATCTATCTACCTTTTTGCCTACATATTATGAATCATCTATCTATGTATAATCTATCATCTATCTTACCAATCTGTCAATTTATTACCTATTACCTAGCTGTTTGTCTACTATCTGACTATCTTCCTTTGCATTTATTATGTATGTATGTATGTATGTATCTATCTATCTATCTATCTACCCATATAACTAATATCTATATATAACCAGTTGTTATCTATAAACTATCTTCATATCTTCTAGTTATTTGCCTATTTAATATACTATATTTATTTATCTATTTAGCTGATGCCTATCTGTTTATCCATCTAATTGCTTATCTAACTGAGTAACATTTGGTTATTTTGTACTCAAGTCATTACAACATTTTGGTAACAAAAAAGGACTTATTAATGTACAGTTCCTTCCCTGTTACCTCATGGTGTCCACCTCTGGTCTGCATATACAGGTACACCAACATCCACATGAACACACACACACACACACACACACACACACACACACACACACAAACACATACAGTTCCACTTACTTTCTAAATTGTGGGGAAGAAAAAAAACAAATAAAACCTCTCTCTATCCATCAAGATCCTCTGACACATTACAAATTCAAGGATTTCACTTGAGGAAGTGTTTGTTTTCTTGCTATTTTGTTTCCAACAAGTTCCAGTGCATTTGGGACCAAGCTATGACAAAGAGACTACTCCTAAAAACGGTATGAAAATATCACTGGTGAAATGCAGCCTTTGGTAGAAGCCTATCAGCACTGCCTTTCTTCCTCCTTGCTGAATAAGATGTGTCAGGCAAGTTTGCTTCTATATGGTAGGTGACTAGCCCACACCACAAAGCCACCCGCATTTGAGCCTTTAAATCATACAAATGATTCCTCATGCACATGATTAAGTTTTGCTTAGATATCACCGTCCTCAGCAGGATCAAGCCTGATGCTTCCACAATGCCTTTGGCACATTGAAAGTCGGGCATGTTTAAATTTTTTTAAGCTTTCCCTGTCAAAAATCACATCTGGTGAATTCATAGCCTTGTGGGATTTATCCTACATCACCATAAATGACTTCTTGTCCAATCACACCCATTTTTTCAGCCATTTTCTTCTCATTCTTTATATATTTTCCAAGCTTATAGTTAAACATTGCATGATACCACAAAAATCTCCTTAGTTTGGAGATTGGTATTGTAGCTGTTGTATTAATCACAATAGTAAGCCATAACTTCTAGCTCTCTATGTGTTTTCTTTGGCTTTGCTTCAAGTTTCTGAAAAGACCAAAGGTCATTTTCCCAACAGATATCAGTAGGTAGTAATGATGTACCCCCCCTCCTCTTGATTCTCCCTCTCATCCAGGGTCACTCCATACACATTTCCAGCACCATATGCCTCTGCTGCTGTCGTAATATGATCTAATGTGGACACAGAGTGAGGAAAGCCACTCCATCAGGTGAGCTGAGCAGGAAGAGCAAGACTTGTCATCTTCAGAAATCCTGACTTATGATTGAAATATTGAGTAATGGCAAGCATGTGGATATTAAATGACACCACCTTTAAGGAAATTCAAGCTCAAAGCTCAAGTTCAAAGAACACAAGCTTCTTCCATTCCTCCCAGTGTATCAGTGAATATCCCCAGAGAACAGGGACTCTCTCTCCAGATTCAGACAGAAAGAGCAATAGAGACTGCTGAGAAGTTTCCAGAGACCTATAAAGTCAAAGACATCGAATACCAGTGAATCCTCTTCTGGAAACTTTCTAGATCCTACCTTATCTCTCCCTGATTTTCAGTTTAAAATTGTTGTATTAGCAAGGAACCTCCTGTTGGGGGTTGGACTGGTGCTGCTATGTATTCAAATGCTAACTACTGGCCCTCAAGATTTGGTTGCAATCCAGAAGAGCACATTCTCACGTACACCAAATGATGCTGTGTAAACTGCTCACCAATCTTCCCTGGCTGGTTAAATAAACGTGGCTGCTGGCCAATTACTGGGAAGAAGAGAGGAGCTAGCTTTCATCTGGACTGTGGTTGCAGGTAGGGATGATGTAGCCAGCAGAAGTAAAAAGATGGGGAGAGCAGGAGGCCATCATCAGGGGAGATGGACCATGAGCACATGGCCTGGAGAAGTACACCGTAAGGACAGAGCAGGAGCAGCCCAGGCAAGATTCAATCAGCAAGTATCTTGGGGAGTACAGATGGGAATTAGTCAGTCTAGTATAGTCAAATAGTTTAGTTATAGTGGAGTAATCACCGGTAACTGTGCTAAATCTGAATAAATGAATCAATAAGACTCTGTCTCAATTATTGTGGGGCTGGACAGTTCATAACACAAACTAACAGAGCTATTAAATATATGCAATGACAACAATTTCTTTTGAATTTTCTGAACCTTTACAGATGAGTTCCTGGGACTGAGCTGACTCTAGTTATACTAGCCCACTGCTTCCTTCTGAGCTTCATCCTGGGAGCTGACCTCCAGGACTAAGGTTACTTGAGAACTCACACTGTTTGTTCTCAGCCTCTGACTTAGTGCCAAATTAGAACCTTGATCTTTGACAGGTAGAGGTGTATCTGAAGTTCTGGAATCTAGCCTTCTCCTGTTTCTGCACCATCCCTGTGCAGCTGGATTTGATTAACTTATCACTGCAGAAAGAAGTGAATGAAGTTTTGCAAAGCCTGGTATTATGGGCTCTTGATAAATATTAAATAGAGGAGAGGAACTCAGCCTTTAAAGTAGAGACAGAGCCTTGACATCTGACTCCATAGCATCAAGTCCTCGAGAATGGTGAGTCATTTAGGTTAGAAAAGATGAACAAAAGAAGAGAGCAGACATCCTATCATAAATGATAACTTCATGGAACTCCCAATCCTAAACTTGTATGTCTCCAGACTTCATATTTTTAAGGTTCTGTTTTATTTTTAATTATGCACAAGAGTGTATGTGCACTTGTGTGGAGATCAGAGAAAAATGACACCTGTCATTCTCCATTTTTGTGATAGGAGGCTCCTTCTTTTTGAGATGGGGGTGTCTCTCACTGGTCTAAGGTTCATCAAGGATGCTAGTCATGCTAGCAAGTAAACCGTAGGGATCAGCCTGTCTCTTTATACCCAGTGCTGAGCCTATAAGCATCAACCAGCATGCCCACCTTTTTGCTTGTTTTGTTTTGTTTTTAAGTTTGGTTCATTCTTGGACTCAATCTTAGTTCCTTCTGCTTGTGAAATAAGTACTGCATTAACTGAACTATGCCCCTGGTCTTAACTTATTTTTACTTTCTCCTCTAAAATTAAGGTGAGAGTCTCCATCTCAAAGGAAGGTATCTTGAGCTTTCATTAATCTGATAAGCAGAGCAGCAAGAACTAGGGTATTCAGTATATGAATAACCTTACCCTTTCTTCTGAACTTTTATCTGAGGTGGAGTTGAAAATGCTCCAAAAAGAAGCTGGCAGGACCTCTGCAGCCTTTTATTAGTTGACAGTTTTTATCTGAAAGAAGGCATGATTAAATATCAATGAGGAAATCCATATGAGTTACCACACCATGGCACTGAGTGCCGCCTTATAATGCATAGATGGCAAAGTGCTTCCAAAGGATCTCTCCAAGCTATAACCAAAGAATTCACCAAGCAGCCCTTTTTTCTTGCCCTAACTTGATTGTGTTCATCCCTGGTGAACAGTTAGAGTCCACAGAGGAATATAACGAACTATGATGTATATTTGACACCATCTGATCATCATTTTCTTTGTGTGTATGTTTGTTCATGTTTCTGTATGTGTACATTTGTACAGCCACCCAAAGAGGCCTAAAGATGGTGTCAGACACCCTGGATCTGGAATTACAGACAGTTGTGTGTGTCTCTGCATGGTGCTTGGAACAGAGCATGAGTCCTTTGGAAGAGTAGCAAGTGTTCCTAACCTATGAGTCATCTCTGTAGCCTCAGCCATCTGATAATCTTACTGTAGTTTGTTATTCCACCCATTCTTTTACCCTTGAAAATAAATACTTTACATTTTCTTGCTCTATCTCTTAATGTTTAATGAACATCTCAAGATGATTAGTGGCCCCAAACTATCTCCTGACTTATCCCCATCCCACCATTTATACTATTGCTGTAAATGGAAAAATTACCTGTCACAGAAAAACAGCAATCATGGCTATCTGTACTTCCCTCTTCCCTCTTACATCACATTTAATCTTTGTTGACCCTCACTTTAATATACAACTTCATGTCTCACTACTTCTGATGCTGGAAGTTTGTTTGGGTCTTTTGTCTGGATTGGTGTAAGAAGCTCGTTGTCATCTTTTCCTACAATGCTGCTTCCCTATCAGATTGAGCCCAAGAGATAAACTCAGCTGTTTACAAGAGAAGCCACACCCTCTCATTCTTCTATTCAAAACTGCACACTAGAGCCACTAGAGCTGAGAAGATGGCTCGGGATGGAAAGGGCTTGCTCCACCAAAATGGAATCCAACTTCAGATCCCCAATATCTGTACAAAGCTGAGAGTGGTGGCTTGGCAGTATCTGCAACCCATCACTGGGAGGCAGGAACAGGACGATCCCAAGAGCCTAATGGCAAGGTAGAAGTGGGGAATTGGCAAATTACTGGTTCAGTGAGAGAACTTGTCTCAAAAAAGTAAAGTGGAGAATAACTGAGGATGAGAGGCAGCATCAACCCTTGAACTCCACAAGCACACACATCCTCAACACACACAGACACACAGTCACACACACACACGCATTCACACCAACACACATACATACAAACCCACAAACACAAACACACCTACACACACACGCATACACATATACAAACACACACTGTTTACCAGACTCTTGTTTCAGAGTAAAGAAGAGCCATATTTACTGCACTATTTCTGAAACATTATCATTCACCTTGCCATATGCAATTGCCACTCTTAGAAACTATCTCCCATCACTGCTCCTGCCTACAGCCTTGCAGCCCAGTGGCCGTTTGCTGTCCTTACACAGGAACTTTGAATTATTCCTTCAGTTTCCTTAGCCAACAGTATATATCTCTGTACAAATACATATGGTTCATTTCTTTCCTTGAAGGAAGCCTCTGTGAAATGCCCTTGTGCCTGGAAGCTATTCCTAGCCACTTTCTCAGAAATAGCACATAGGTACTTTGTACCTTGGCCAGCTTTCCTTTGCTACAATAGTCACCCAAGATTACTAAGATACAAGGAGACAGACTTTATTCTGGGTCACAGTCTTGTCAGTTTCAGGCCACACTTGGATAAAATTGCAGGCTTTAAGTCTGTAGCAAGTCAGTGCCAGGAGCAAAATGGAGAAGTTTGATGTGATCTATAGTTAATGTGACAGTCAGTTCAGCAAGATTTTAAACCACTTAGGAGACACACATCTGGTCATATCTGTGAGGAAATTTCTAGATTGAGTAAGCTGATGGGGAAAAGCATGCCCTAGATGTGGACCTACCATTCTGCAGGTTGAGATCATAGATTGCATAAAAACAGGCAGAGTGAGCAGAGTACATTTTCCTGCTTCCTGTCTTCAGTCACTATGTATCCAGCTCCTCTACACTCCTGCAGCCATGCATTCTGAGGCATGATGGACTGTGCCCTCAAGCCATGAGCCAAAATAGACCTTTCTTTTCTGAAACTTCTTTTGTCAGATATTTTGTCAGAGCAACAAGATGCAGCCAAGATGAAAATGAGGAAAAGGAAGAGACTAGGATGGCACAGCCCTCCCATTAAAGTGAAGGCTTCCATAGGCCCGTCCTCGTCTAAGTTCAGGAACCGCCCAAGAGTTCATTCTGCAGCCCAAGTCTTTAATACACAAGATTTGAGAAACACTTACAATCCAAACCATAGCACTGTAACTTGTTATATTTTAAATAGTTTTTCCCTTTTCAAGACAGGGTCTTACTTTGTCGCCTGGAACTCAGCAGATTTATCTACATCTATGACCCTTGTGCTGAAATTAGAGGCAAAACCACCACAGTGTTAAACACGGTTATCTGAAAAATGCTCTATGTGCAACATGATATACAAATGTAATGCCCCCTCTGAAAGAGTCTAGAACTCAATTTTTTGTCTACAACGATTTGTCTAGAGTTAGAACATGTAAGCAAGTTCACACCACAAAAGGTCAACACATGTTTTGTGTTTCATTAACACAGAAGCATTGGGTTATTATTTTTTTTTTACATAATATTTCCAAGGTCCTGTCTACTGTGTTCATTTTTCAGATCCTCTAGTCATTGAAGTTTCTTTATCTGATGTCTGGGCATTTAATTCTCATGATGCCTGCTTTCCACCTCTGAGCCACTTTGAAACGCAATCCCTTCTTCTACCTGACAAAGCTTAATTTATTAAATCTTTGACACTCAGCCCAAAATGTCCATTTTATAACCAATCTTTCTAGATGATTATCTTTAGATTTACAACCAGGTCCTTGATATACAGCCACTGTCTCTGTAGTATTTGCCTGGCCTTTTAAAATGTAAATCTTCTTAGAGAGTGGGCAAGTAAGGGAAAGGAGAGAAGAGAAGATTAATTGTGCCTAAAAGAGTCAATTGATCATTTACATTAAGTAACTAAAAACTTGAAAAGAAAAATCTACAAATTTCCTTAGTATTTTCATCTCTGAGACTAACTTGAAAAACCAATTCAGCAGCATCAATATATGTCTCACTTGGATGATTAAAATGTTAAAACCAATACTCCTCTGAGTTCCTTTCCAGACATACTGCAATATACCATAAATTAAAGAAGATGCCTGCTCTGGCTTTTTATATACATATCCAAGTTTTTCACAGTAATTATTTTAGTAGTTGATCTCTTTTTGAAAAGATTTACTTAATCTTTAATTATGTGTATGTGTGTCTCTCTATGAGTGTGTGTACATATGCATGCAGGTATCCACAACGGTGAGAAGTAGGTTTTGGATTTTCTTTTTTTTTTTTTTAGTTTTTATTTTTTGATACTTTATTTACATCAAATGTTTCCCCCTTTCCAGTTCTCCACTTTGGAAATCCCCATCCCCTCCCCTTCCCCCGCCTCTATGAGGGTATTCCCCCACTCACCCACCTGCCAACCACTCCTGTCTTCCCACCTTGGCATTCCCCTATATTGGGGCCTCTAACACCCTCAGGCCCAAGGGCCTCTCCTCCCCCTGATGGCCAACAAGGCCCTCCTCTGCCACATATGTAGTCCGAACCATGGGTCCCTCCATGTGTATTCGTTGGTTGGTGGTCCAGTCTCCAGAAGCACCAGGGGGTCAGGCCAGTTGACACTGTTACTCCCTTCATGGGGCAGCAAACTCCCTCAGCTCCTACAGTTCCTTCTCCAACTCCTCCATCTGGGACCTCACACTTAGTACAAGGGTTACTGTGAAGTGAAACTTGGGTATTCCGAACTTTTGGGCTAATATCCACTTATCAGTGAGTACATACCATGTTCGTTCTTTTGTGACTGAGTTACTTCGCTCAGGATGATATTTTCAAGTTCCATCCATTTGCCTGCCAGTTTCATGAAGTCATTGTTTTTAATAGCTGAGTAGTACTCCATTGTGTAAATGTACCACATTTTCTGTATCCATTCCTCTGATGAGGGACATCTGGGTTGTTTCCAGCTTCTGGCTATTATAAATATGGCTGCTATGAACATAGTGGAGCCTGTGTCTTTATCACATGTTGGAACATCTTCTGGGTATATGCCCAGGAGTGGTATAGATGTGTCCTCAGGTAGTATTATGTCTATTTTTCTGAGGGTCTGCTTGAACTGGAGTTATGAGCAATAGTGAGCTGCCAAAGTAAGGTGCTGAGAATCAAACCTGAGTTCTTTGTAAGCATAGCAAGAACTCTTAACCACTGAGCCATTCCTCAAGCCCAGCCATTGCTATCTTAACTCCTACTGTCTTCACAGACACCCTACTGGAAAATAAAATTTCTAAATAGATAACTTTCAATCATATTTCAATAAGGAATGATGATTTATTTATTTAATAACTCTCTCTGTGTTACTTCAGCAGTTTATTTTCACATGAATAAATACTACTACCTAGAAGTTATTGATAATTTTACAAACTTTTCCCCAGATGTAAATAATAAGAATTTACATAGGCTGCAAATCAAGGAAATACACACAAATTAAACATAGCATAACAAAGTTTTAGAGCTTAAAGCTTAGTCAATAGATGCCAATCAAAGCTTGGGAAACTCCTTCCATTTGATTCTAGATGTAAAATGTAATAACACAATGCGACCAAAGTTTTCAAAAGTGTTAAATAAAATACAGAATCACCTTTTCCAAAATGGGATTGAGGGTAGTAAATAGATAGCTCAGCAGGTAAGAATTTTTGTTCTTCCTGCAGAAGACCTAAGTTCTTTCCCTAGGACCCATGTGTTTACAACCCCTTAGAACTCCAGCTTTAAAGGATTCAAAACCCTCTTTCGGCCTCTGCAGGCTCCTATAAACATATGACATACAAACACACACACACACGCACACGCACACACACATGCACACACACGCACACACACACACACACACACACTGACATAAAAATTTAACACTAATGAAAAAAACATTAAATAATGAATTGATTTACCTTGATACATTTTCTGAATTATTGCATGTGCTCCAATTAATAAAAAAATGTATTTGTGTTTTACATTCCTAAATGAAATATATGGATCATGTAAATTATTTTTCTTGTGAATAATTATACATTAACGTTCTTTAATGCAACTTTGGAAGGGGTATGGAGAGATGGCTCACTAGGTAAGAGCATTTGCTGCTCTTGCTGAGGATCTGAGTTCAGTTCCCAGCCCCATAGGGCGTGACTCACAACAGACTGTAATGACAGATCCAGTGGATATGATGTTCTTGCTCTATTCTGGTTTCTGTAGGTACTTCAACTCATATGTCACACAGACACACATGAGCACAGTGGAGCATGCGTGCATGCCCATGCAAACACACACACACACACACACACACACACACACACACACACACACACACACACTCATTCATTCAATAAGACACTGAGTAAATATAAATGAATCCAAATTCTAAATGTGTTATAAAAGAAAAAACAATACCAAACCTCTTATTAAATGCATGTGCAAGGATTTCTACGGCAATGCAAATCAGCCTTAATTTTATTTTCCAAATGCTACTCTTTAACCAATATAATGCACAATCAATTTTAAGTACCAGGCAGGATACTTTATAATGCTGCTCCAGGGAAGATACACAATTCCTCATTTTATCTCAGCATCATTAAGCTGTATCACCAAATAATCTATGAACTCCTGATTAACCAGATGCCGTTTTCCACCCTCTGTCCCAGATTAAAATGCAGTGATGCATTCAACACAATACTTTAAAAATATCATTGATAACTTCTTTACTTTTTTAAACAGCCATGCTACCCCCCTATGTTGGATACAAATGAGGCAGTGAAAGTATTCGTGCATATAATGTTTAGAAAACAAATTAAAATGAAAATGTGTTAGGGCCAGCTCTCTCAGATGCATCTTAATTCTCTATGATACATACCAGGGTCTCTCTGGTCCTTATTTCACACCCCTCATTTTTCTGTCTGAATTTTGGCCTCTTTATGTGTTATTATGGTGGCCCTGGTTTCTCTGTGTGCTTCTGTCTACCCCAGTGGGATATGGTGGGAGATATTAACTGCCTAAATATCAGAGATATATAAGGCTTTGAACTAGTCCTGTTATCATGGCTTATTAGCAGAGATCTGTTCAAAGGATGTTTACGCTTACACTTAAAACACAGCAACATCTTTCTTGCCATGCTTACCTTTTAGGAATATGAGTGATATTTCTCTTTCTCTCTCTCTCTCTCTCTCTCTCTCTCTCTCTCTCTCTCTCTCTCTCTCTCTGTTTGTGTGTGTGAGTACATGTGTGCACACATTAGCACTCATGTGTGTATGTGTGTGAGTATGTACAAGCACCTACACATTTTCGTGTGTGTGAGTACCAGGGTAAATGACAGTATATGACGCAGCATAGGTATGGAGATCAGAGGGCAATCTCTGGTAGCGGCCCTCCCTGTGCAGCTTGTCTAAGATAGGGTCTCTGATTACTTCTACTTCTACCTGGCTAGTTGGCCCAAAAGGCTCCATGGATTCTCTGTCTCTATCCCCCATCTTTTGGTAGAAGTGCTTAAATTACAGGCACATCCTATAGTGTTTAGTTTCATGTGGATTCTTGGGATCTAAACTCAGTCAGCAAGTGGCTTGCCCACTGACTTATCTTGCTAACATATGCAACTACTTCTTTCCGTTTTGAGACAATCTCATGTATTCCAGGCTTGTGTCTCACTCTTTATGTAGTCAACTATGATCCCCCTGCCTCTACGTCCAGAATCTTGGATTGACAGGAGTGTGATACCGTGTCTAAACAGTCCTAAGGATAAACCCAATGTTTTGTGCATGCTAGGCAAGCACTCTACCAACTAAGCGACATCTTCATCTTCCAAAATTGACATGTCTTAAAGTACAGGCAAATGAACTGCAGGTTTTCTTCCCATTGAAGATTATGTCTGCCTTTTTTTAAGCCTCCAAATATGAATAGGCCTCTCCATGCCAAATAATCAGCATCTTCTCAATGATATCCTGATCTCCTCTGCTGTCTCTGACGCCCGAACACATTTCTTGGCAGCGGCCCTAAACAACCTCCACAGGCAGCATAGACAAACACTCTAGAAAAAGTGATGGGGCCTAATGAACCCCATTTCTATATTAGTCAACTTGGAATCATAGGTAGCTGACCCATGCCACATTGTTTACTTTGCACACTGACTTCTTGTAAACTGACTCAACCACCTTTGGGTTTTCTGACATAGCTTCTCTGGCAGATGGCTTTGTGATGTAGGGTCACTAGAGAAGTTTCAATGACTACCACAGCTGAATATATGGGTAGCATTCCCTAAAGCTGTTCATTTACTCTATTAGTTGTAAACCTATGACATATTACCAGAAAATTTAAATCCTGAATAAATGCCCTTCACATAAAGCTGGTGATGTCAGGGATGCACATTGGGTTTATTTTCCATTAGCATATATGAACTCCTCTACTCACAACTTTCAATTTCCCATGACAAAGTGGCAACTGGTTTCCATGCCAACTGTTCAGAGACCCTTATGGAACAAGATGAAATCACCTGGATCATACAAGAGAGTGACTTTTATCTCCAATTCCTACTAAGCAAAACTGAGTTATTGAAACTCAGACATGGGCAGAGCAAAAATTTATCTTCTATCATTGGCGAAAGAAATGTCTTGCTTGAGGTTTTTTTGCTTTATAATTTGAGATACACACACATACACACACACACACACATACTTTTTTATTTTATTTATTCATTTTTTATTATCTATTCATGTGTGTTTCTGAGTATATGCATGTGTGCATGCATGCATGTGGATATATGTGCATGCTAGAGGACAACCTCCAATGTCACTCTTCAATGCTTTTTGAGATATTTTCTGTTCCTGGCCTGGAACTCAGTAAGTAGGCTAGGCTGACTGAGGAAGGCCTCCCAGGGATCCACCCATCTCTACTTCCCTAGTGCTGAGCTTATAAGTGTATGCTAGGTTGTCTGGTTTTTGTATCTGGCTTCCTGAGATCCAATTCAGATTCTCTTATGTTCTAGGCAAGTACTTTAGCACTTAGCAACATCTTCAGCCTGAAGAATCTAACCATTCTACAACTTTCTTTTCTTTCTCTTACTTTTGAGGTAATTTATTTACCTCCTCCTCTTCTTCCTCCTCTTTCTCCTCTTTTCTTTTTCCTCTTCCTCTGCCTCCTTCTGTTCCTTTTTTCAGTCAAGGTCTTGCTATACAGCCTATGATGATATTGAACCCATCATCCTTCCTGCTTGAGCTTTCCAAGATCTGGGAATCAAGGCATACACTACAATGTATAACTCACTGAAGATTTTCAATACGATAATTTGGGTTTACATTTAGAACATATTTGAGGGATATGCTTTCAAAGACATTGCATCTGTTGTGATTTTTGGCTTTTGAAATATGCATTCTTGTCCTGTTTCTTGCTTTGTGGTTTTCGTGTTTACTTCCCTGTATCATTTTGTCTCTGTCCACTACTACATAATTTCCCCTGAGTCTGTTTTGACTTAACAGACAAGATAACCATGTATAGTAGAATGGGTCATGAGAGAAACCAAAACCAAAACCATGGCTACCTGCCTGAAGGATACCTCCTGAACATATCTGCATGGACTTTTAAGAATAAATGATTTTGAAACACAATGGCTCCTAGCTGCTTCTCTGTCCAGTTGCTGTGCCCCTGCAGCAGCTATAAGAATAACATCAGGTCTGGAAAAACATTGCCATTTGCCTCTAATATCTTAATAGCACACCCGCATCATCACAGAAACAGACGGAGCTCACACAGGTGCACTCTTCTCTTCACAGACCAAAACACATTTTCTCTAATGGAACATCTAAGACTCATAGGTGTGCTCAGAGGGAGCCAGGGACATGCAGTTGTTGTGGCATTGTGATTCATATTCACACAGTTCTCTTCCAGGAACAAAACAGGAAGCTGCTGTTTTGCTGTTTTCTGTCCTAGAGTTCCCTCAGTGACAGACTCATCAAAGATATAAGACATGCCTTTTTCCTTCCCAGTTGCTCTGACTCTTAAAAACAAAGAAATCAGAGACAGAAGAAATGCCCCAGTGGTTAAGGGAGCTTATTGCTCTTGCAAAGACCAGAAT
Organism: Uromys caudimaculatus; assembly: GCA_028551405.1. Lineage (NCBI taxonomy): Eukaryota > Metazoa > Chordata > Mammalia > Rodentia > Muridae > Uromys > Uromys caudimaculatus. The sequence goes on along the minus strand of CM052711.1, from coordinate 63,529,254 downwards.
TCAGGTATTAGCATATAGCTTGGCCAACTCACAACTGTTTGCAACTCTAGCTCCAGATGCCTGTTTCTAGCTTCTGTGAGCACTCCCCACACATGGAACAGACACAGAGAGAAAGAAAGCAAACAAGCAAGAAGGAAGGAGGAAGGGAGGGAGGGAGGAAGAGAGAGAGAGAGAGAGAGAGAGAGAGAGAGAGAGCAATATTTCAGTTAGGTGTGATGGCATACACCTTTAATCATAACACTGGGAGTGGATCTCTGAATTTAAGCTTAGCCTGGTCTCCATAGTGAGTTCCAAGCCAGCCAGGATGACATAGAGAGAGATTATGTCTCAAAAGCAGAAAACCAAGAACAAACATAAAAACAACACAAACACCTCTCAATCTAAGTGTTCTTTTGTTTCTTAAAAAAAAAAGAAAAGAACAGAAATAAACCTCTTCTGGAGCAAGACTCAGAAAGACAGCAAAAGGTGAGATAAGTAGGCTTGAATGCTGAAAGAAGACACTTAGGTTTGTGACCTTGCCTGCCACCTTCAAACAGCCATCCTCAGCATAAGAGGCATGCTGAGAAAATCTGCCTGTGATCTTTGCCATGGCCCTCAAGCAGCCCTCTGTATAATGGTTTTGATGTGTTTTGTGTCAAGTTCATGAGGTTGAATAACCAATCTCAAAAACACACATAGACTCATCTGGAGGAGGCTGGTACTGTGACATCGGCACTGACACTCACCGAAGCCCCCATGCACACTTCCATGGCACGAGAGGCCACCCATTCACTGTACTGACACGAGCTTTAAAATGAGCCCCTTTAAATCAGGGCAGATGTTTTCAAGTGTAAGGCCATGCTGTATGGTAAGGCTTCCTACCATCTTAGGAAGTGGTGCTCTTCCAACACTGAAGACTTTCCTTAGTGTTGCAGGTAAACCAAAAACAGGATCCTGATTTTTCATTAAAACAGATAGGTTGAGTGCTATTGATAAGGGAATTTATAGTCAGTACATCTGATAAACCAGGTAAGTCAGGAAATAGGAAATTCATATAGAATGGACATGTCTGAAGAAACACAAAAGCAAGGAGAAAGGAGGAAACGAAGGAAGAAAGGAGAGAAACAAGGGAGTGGGAAAGATAGCTAAAGGAGAGGTTAAAGGGGAGAAGGAGAAGAGCACGGGTGGTTAGCAAGAGTAAGAACAGGCATTATGTGGTTCTCACTGTCATCACCTGTCCTTCATTTTTACAACCCCTGGCTTACACTACACTGAATCAACCATTCGCTAAGGAGGAAGAGGATGAGAAGGTACCCCAAGTGCTCTTCTTTAGAAGACTCCCGCAGAATCATTCCTTACAAGCACTGGGCATTTTCTGTTGCAGGTCCCTTAGGTTTTCCTACACATTTGCACCTCCAAGGTCAGGCCAAGTCCACTGTCTGATCAGTGTAGCCCCTGTCAGTCTCTCACTATTATTTGAGAGGCTTTCACTAACCCTCTCTTTGGTTTTCTCCTTCAGTCATGACTGCTGTTCCTAACCTGGGTACAAAGTTCAGACTGTCATCCCTCAGATTGCTGCTGTATGCCAAAGCTAGTGTCCAGACTCAGCAGCACAAGAGGATGGCTTCCTGCTGCTCTTCCCATGCATTTCACTGCAACCTAATGTATAGCCTTGTCCTGAAATACACTTTTTCCTGCTCTGCATTAAAATTTTTCCATTACTAAAATAGCAAAACAAAATATAATGTAACCACTCTTGCTATTGTCCTGCTTCCTCCCAGTCTTTTGTTGTTGTTGTTCAAAAGTGCACTTATCATTGACCCTGTTGATATTGTAAATATTTTATTACCCATTATGTTATGACTCTGATGCTTTTGGGCAGAGGCTTAATTTACATCACTTGTTTTTCTTATATTTCGAGCTATTGGAAGTGGCGTGGTTGAAGGAGTGGGGGCAGGGACTTTGGGATCAGACAGACAGGTTTCAGTTCAGGTTTTAGTACATTTATGGTGAGATGGGCAGTTTTCATCCTCTGCACATCTAAAGTGGTTATAGTCACTCATTGTTCAATATACTGGCTTTGAAACAGGTCTGGAAGAAGTGAAGATTTCTCAATGTCACCATCAAACTATTGAAGCAATGGACCCAAAGGAAATGGGAACTCATGGTGAAGGAGGGAAAGGGGGTCAGGAGGAAACTTGTCCATCAGAAGCAGATTTCACATGGTTCTAACAATGTGTCAGACCACTTTATAGGATGAGACTAAAGCCCAGAAAATGATGGTTCCATCGTAGACAGCATCATCATGCCTTGACTGAGAATGCTTAGAAATGCATAGCCTTAGCTGTCCATTTAACCTGTGATCTCATGGAAGGACTCCAAAGATAGACTCGTTGTGGGTGGGTGTTGGGGAGTTCAGTGGATCTTTTTGTCCCTCATCCCAATGTAACCATGTTGAATAAATCTCCTTTTTCTTCTTCCTACTTTTAGTTTGGCTGTTTTATTGACCTATTGAGGATAGGTGGCTAGACTTGACTTGGAGTATAGATAATGACCCCCACATTCAATAGCTATTTGAATAACAACTAATATCTCTGTATATCTCTATATCAATGAGGACCACTCCCATATAACAGACATGTAAGGGCAAATACTTAAACTCTGCCTTTCCTTAAATCATTGCAAGAGGGGCCATCTGTTACATCTATTTAGAGTATGTTAATAAGGGATCTCTCTCTCTCTCTCTCTCTCTCTCTCTCTCTCTCTCTCTCTCCATCTATCTATGTGTGTATGAATCTATCATATCTATCTATCTGTCTATCTATCTATCTATCTATCTATCTATCTATCTATCTATCATCTATCTATGAAATTACGTCAGGAAATGTTATTTGATGGTCCAGAGGGATGGCGTTTTAGGTAGGGCTCTTATATTGCAGGCCTTAAGGACTAAGGTCAGATCCCCAGAACACACATAAATGCCTGGAGAGCATTGAAGTCTTCCTGTAATCCAGTGCACAGCCAGCAGAGTTGGGAGTTTCAGAGCAAACTGGCATGCAAGACTAGCTGAATTGAAATGATCTAATTCAATGTATTAGCTGGAAAGAAATTAAAGAAGACATAGCATAAATTTCTGGCCTCTGCATGTATATATAGCTTTGTGCAGACTCATGCACCTCCACACATGTGAACACACATGCATATATGCAAAAAATTACATGATCCTCAATCCTAAACAATAAGCCAGTTGGTTCCTCAGAAGGATTTCTGTGTGTTTAACCTTTGTATCAGAACAATTACTTTTTATGAGATTCTATAAAGGTTATCTTTCCTACTGTCATTCCCAGTTTTCTGGAAATTTAACCCTGTACAAGAGCAGTAACTTCAAACTTAACCCAATTGATAAATATATCCTTTTAATAAATATCTTTTCAGAGAAGGATAAGGTTATTTCCTTTTAAACTGCATTATAACCAGTGTTCCATCAGCATAAGATAGTAACATTTGATGATGACTGCTCCTCAGTTTCCCTTCATCTACCAATGGTGCACACAACACAGCATTAGGCATTGTAGGGTGACTATAAAGAGGTAGAAAATATTTTCCTTATTGAAACACATATTGAGAAGTACTTTAGTTCACCTGCACCCCCAAAGGATCTTTGCTTACCTTAAAAATTGTAAGTAGGTGGCTGGGAAGGTGGCTCAAAGTGGCTATTGAGCAAACATAAGAACCCAAGTTTGAATCCCCAATAGCTACATAAAATCGAGCAGTGGTGTCATGCATATGAAACACCATTGTTGAGAGGGGAATACAAAGACAGATGGATTCCTGAAGCTCACTGGTCAGGTAGTCTAATCAATAAGTAAGCTTCGGGCTCAGTGAGAACCCTACCAAAAAATAAGTTTAGGGAGTAATGGAGGAAGACACTTGATGCTGATGTCCATTAGCATTTTTAGCAGGAAGAAAGCACGTAGTTGCTGTTCTTTTCATTAATTTCCCCACTTTGACTCTGTGATCAACACCTCCTTGTAGGGTTTTATGAAGAGTAAATGAGGAAACACCCTAAACACTCAATTAGAGGATAGATAGGTGCTACACCCTTACTAAGTACTCAGTTCAGTTCAGTTCCTTGACCTTTAGGCTCCTGAAGAAAAATATTCTTTGCCAAGTTCTCCTTTTTGTGTTTTCCATTAACACCATGTATAATGGATGAGCTAATAATTATGTATTTATTCTGGGAAAGTAGAGAGTACTAATGGATGGTTTGGTTCTCTTTGTATTTACGTACAGAAGAAATAGCACACAGGGCATCTGCTTCTTTGCAAGTGGTATTGGGGTTCTTTCTGACTATGACTCCTACTTTGAACTAGCTCCCAAACCTCTCCCAGTAGAAAGGTTTAACAGGGGAATACTAAACACCTCTAATAATCTGTGATTTAATCAAACCAAGAGATTCATAGTGAAATTTCAAGTTTACATATTAACTCTTCTATTATACATGGAGTACATAGTAATATGTAGTAAAACTACCAAATGCCTTCTGAATATATTGTTCTGTTGACCAGGGACATGGGTCAGCTGGTAGACTGCTTGCTTAGTATGTATAACGGCTTAGGTTCAGACTCCATTATTAGATAAGCTGAATATTGTGCTAAATACCTCTAATCTCTGTGCTGGGGAGATGGCATGAAGAGGATCAGAAATTTAACCTCATCCTTAGCTATTTGGTGAAGTAGATCCTTGGGCACATGAGACACTATCTTAGAAAGAAAATGCGGCAAGGGTAAGGAAGATATTTCTGTTGGTAAAGTAGGATCTGAATTAAGAAGCCCACTACCAATTTAAAAATGTAGACCTGCACATATAATCCTAGCACTGAGAGGGGGGACCAATTTTTCTGCTAATTGGAGTTAATTGACCAGTTAGTCTAACTCAAATAGTAAGTTCAAGGAGACACTCATCTCAGTAAATAAATTGGAGAGTGATAGAGGAGGACATTCTACGTCATTGATCTGTGTCCTTAAAATGCATGCGCACACAAGTACACACTCACCCACAAAAAACACATGCACACACTCATGGAAACTCAATTGCACACACAAAATAAACACGTGGATAAGCAAATAAATAAAATAAAAACTGTTTTCAGCCTGTAGTCACTTTTGAGCATCCTATGTCATGGTTCATCCATAGATTTCATCACTGCTCTGTCTGTTTGCACACCAGTCATACTGGCCTCCTCATGTATCCCATGCTTGTGATTTGCTAATAATGGAAAGATAGAAAGGCAATACCATGGTCAACTTATAATAATCACCTCAGAGAATGTGCAGTGTGGTGGCCCTCACAGCACAGATTTAAAGCAGCTCCTCATATCAAGGGCCCGACAGGCTGGCAGATGAAAGCGCTCCTACTCCATGTATTCTTTAAGAGAACAGCTGTCCTTCCTTTTGAGCTGGGATTCTCATGATGTCCTGTAATGGGCTTCCAGGAAATCTCAAATGGTTTTGACTCAGAATCCCAGCCATTGTTATCCTAACTTGTTTTTACGTTTTCGGCACAGCTTCCTATAGGCAGTCATGACATGTAGAGAGGAGAAGCTGAAATTGTGGCCACAGACCTGGACCTTGTCTAGGAGGATCTCAGAAAATCAAAATGGGAAAGGAACTATCTTGGCTGGACTTGAGCACACAGTTTGGCTAAAACAAATCTCCCTCTCCCTCTCCCTCTCCCTCATCTTCCTCTCCCTCTCCCTCTCCCTCTCCCTCTCCCTCTCCCTCTCCCTCTCCCTCTCCCTCTCCCTCTCCTTCTCTCTCTCCCTCTTCCCTTCCTTCTCCCTTTCCTTCACTCCCTCCTTCCTCTATCTCTGTCTTTCACTCTCTCCTTTCCTGTGTCTTCCCTCCCTCTTCTTTCTGTTATTTATCTGTTTATCAATCATCTATCTGTCATCTATCTATCTATCTATCTATCTATCTATCTATCTATCTATCTATCTATCTATCATTGTCTACCTAATCTATCACCATCTATCTAGTTTTCATTTATCTAAATTCTTTCATCGATTTACCTATCATCATCTATCATCTATTTTTTGTCTACTTAGAATCTATCAATTTTTTATCTGTTTCTCTGACATATGAATGTTCATTTATTATCTGTCAATCATCTATCTACCTACCTATCATCTATCATATTCCTATCATCTATTTATCTTCTGTCAGTCCTCTATCATCTATCTACCTAATTACCTATCTGTCTATCATCTACCTATCATCTATCCATTTATCCATCAGTCTATCTGTTTGCCTAATTTGTCTACCATATATCTATGACATACACATTTTTCTTGGCTTTTGCATTCTATGAATGATCCTTCATTTGAATTGTAAAATTTCTATAGGTTCTGGGAAGGCAGATTAGCTTTTTTCCCTGCTTGGTCAAGTTGTGAACAAACTTACTTTTCCTCTTCATGTTTTTCTCTTATTTATGAAGCTGCATGTGCATCTAGTCAGTGGACTTGTTAGATCTAGGACCCTAGCAAGAAACCCCGGGGACAATCATACACTTTTCATGGAGAATGATGATTTGCTGTGCATAGTAGTAGTACTTTGGATAGCTGGTGCTTGCTTAATCTAGGTCCTATAAATAGCAATTTGATTCCTACTATTCTCAAGTGCTTGAACATGAAGGGAACTCTCACTGTAGTCAGTATCACAAACTTGTTCTCTTATATATGCTTCTATTTGTCATTATCTGCGACTGCTAGTTTCATGGGACGTAGTTTTCTGTTTAGTTCATTTTTAAAGTATGTTTGTTTGTGTTTGTCTGTCTATGTGAGGGTATATTCAATTGTATGTTGGTGTCTGTTGAGGCAAGCTACCCATGTGGGAGCTGAGAATTAAACTTGGGTCTGCTATAAGAGTAGTAAATTCTCTTAACTACTGAACTGTCTTTTCATTTCCTTGTATTTAATATTTTGAGGAGTCTCTTTAGTAATTCTATGCTCTATCTTTGACTTATACACGGTTAATTCTTGAAATTCTCCAGTTTAGATTCTAATTCCTAAAGATTCATCTTCTCTGACTCTAGCCTATGCTTCAACCTAGATCATAGCTGCCAGCACCACCATTTCCCTTCTGAAAATGTGCATTTGAGAACAGGATATGTCTAGTTCTACTTGGATGATAGAAAGTTCAAAGACAAGAGAAGATGAGCCCTGAACAGAGTTTCCAGATACAAGTGAGGGATGTGAAGGGGAAGAATTAAACATGTATTAGAGAACAATAATTAAACTGGGTGCACAATGATTGGACTTTATTTTAATACTTGCTAACTGAAGGTTGGGTAGGGGTCTTAGTTATTTTCAAGAATATTTTTTTACATAGAATCAATATGAAATTTGCTTCATTTTTACTGTTTAATATTGCATTTATTTAAATGAATGCTCTTTTATAATTATAGTTTGCATGTGCATGTGGGTGTGTGCATGCATATGTGCGTGCGTGTGTGTGTGCGCATTTGTGTATTGTATATGTGTTGCAGTAGTCAGATTCTGTTCTGTTTCTCCACCAGATTTTGAGGCAACGTCTTTCTGCTACTGCACTGTGTACACTAGGCTAGCTAGCCCAATGTCCTGTTTCAACTTCTCCTGTGGGATTACAGATGCCTGTCACAGATTCTGGCCTTTTTCATATGGGTTCTGGGGATAGAACTTAAGTTCTTAGGCTTGCATGACAAGCGAAGGATATAGATAGAAAGATGGGTTAGAAGAGGCACTTTGTGAGGGTTACAAAAACCTAGTGGGGGAAACTACTATAGGGAAGTCAAGAAGGATCAAAGAAGACAGAGTAACTATTAGCCAAAGAGGCTAGAGAGAAGAAAGATGTACATGTAGCAGAGTTCATAGAAATAAAGAGATCATGTGTGGGAAGGCAACAGGAGCTACACCTCCTACATTGTTGTTTTTGCTTTTTAACAAGGTCCTTCAGCAACCCAGAACTCGCCAAATAAGTTAGATACTTTATTATTCATTTACTTATTTTTAACCTGCATTCTGGGGATTGAACTCCGGCCCTTATGCTTGCAAAGCAAGCACATTACCCACTGAGCTATCATCCTAGCCTATATTGTTCCTGAAATTCTGTGTTACAATGAGCTCTCAAATGGCGGTCAGAGGGTCCATGATTGAAGATTCCCTGACAGCATTTCAAGTAATAAGGATGTATGGAATATTGAAATAATTCAGACATTATGAGTTATCAGGTGTCATGTGCATAGGAGCAAAACAGAAGCACAGTTTGACAAAAAAACAAGTTCTGACAGCTTGATAAAGTGGAGTTATCTCCCCTGTCATTACAAACATAAGCATATTTGTCTCAGGTGTCTTTGAAAGCCCTTTGTCAAGGCATTGAGGTGTTCCTGTAACTTTGTAAGAAGGGGAAGAGAACAACAAAACAGCCCAAGGAAAGCATTGTGCCCTCCACAACAATCATTTCCAGGTGAGGTTGCTATGATACATGATAAATTTCATGATACAAAAGTGCCTACAGTGGGCGAAGTTAGACAGTCAGCCACTGGGAGCTCACCTCTGGAGAGATGCTTGATAGGAAATGGTAGTTGCTTGCCTTAACTTACCACCTGGTTTCTGCTGCATGCTGTGAGGATTTCAACTCTATTTGCTTTTTTTTTTTTTTTTTTTTTTTTTTTTTCTGTTCTGTCTTGGATTCAGTTCACTGGGAACTCCACATATCTTCCTTAGTTGGGCTCTCTCAGTCCATATCTTCAGGATGTTTTGAGTGCTCAGATCGATGATGTTTTGCTATCTATCTATCTATCTATCTATCTATCTATCTATCTATCATCTGTCTGTCTCTCTGTCTATATAGCTCATACTTACTTGCTTACTTTGGCTTGCCACATACTTACTGAACTCACTCATTGAAAACAGAAGATATGCTTCTCATAGATCATCTCTCGACTATACAGATTACCTCAAACATGAGGGATTTTTATCAACTCCCAAGTACCTGGGATTAGAAATGTATGCTGCTGTGCTTGCTTCAAACATTTGACATTTTCCTTAAGTATATTCTAAATTATTATCTAACCTACAAACGTTTTTCCACTATAGATCGTAGAACAGGGAATATTGAGTCAGACATATGGGACTTTTCATGTATAATACATAAGGGAGAATACAAAGAAAATTCCTCTTTATGAATATACCACAAGTAATAGGTACTTAAAAATAAAGACGAATTCCATTAGACATGACAGATGGACAACTTCCATATTTCTTTGGATCAGGACTTTAGAAAAGATTTTCAACTTGTCATTCAGTTTAAAATTGACTAAATATTGAAGTGCATTATTATCTGTCAGTCATACGTTCACCTTGAAAAATAGACATGGCAAATGTAAAGTTCCCATCAGTTTGCGAGCCAGAGAGGGAAAAATGAGATTGCAGTTTGAATGACAGTCATCCTGTTTCTATGAGTCTCTTTCACAGTAAAGAACTACAGGAAATATGAGTTTGAAATCAGATAAGAGAAGTCAGGAGCCTGTGTTACACAGAGGGAACTGCTAGCTGTTCAGAGGTGGCTGGTGTCCTTTTGAGTGTTTTTATTTTTTTTTCATGATTTTTTGAATCTGAGACAACCCTTCCCTTGATATTATAACAATATCTTAACCAAAACCAGTGAATTTCTGATGCCTGTCTTACCTTCATGTGGATCTTGAGTGAGCTCAGAACTGTTTAAGAACCTTGAAGCATGAGAGTTCTTCAAAAAACACCCTCACATTTTAGGCATTCATTAGCAAGATTAAGGAAAAAGGAGTAACCTAAAGCTCCATTATGAACTAGATTTGCCCCCAACATAAGAACTGTTTTGCCCATCTCATCCCTAGCAGGGCAGCAAGAAACCCACAATGATCGCCCATCCCTTATTGACCCCATCCCCAACAGAGAACAAATGTCTAATTCCCTAACCTTCCTTCCCCAAATCCTTTCCATTTTTCCAGTCTCCAACAATAGCAGGCATTCATTAAGAATACACCAGATAAGCAGAATAGGGAAACAGGTAAGCTAATTGATGACTGTCACCATTCCCTTCTCCTCCCAAATCCAATCCACTATCTCTAGGGCTGCAAAGGAATTCCAGCTCCAGTCTTCTCATTGTCCATATCTCCAGGGGATCACACACACCATCCCTAAGACCAAACCTCCTTTATCCCATTCTTGCTTTTTCCTAGCACCCAATTCTAGTAGGTAATTCCTGCTAACCCACAGTCCATGCCTGCCAAAAAGACAGGCAGGTTGCCTGTAGACCCTCTTCTCTCTCTGCTTCCTCAGATCCAATACACTAGTCACATCCCCAGCTTTAGAGCAGAAAACCCTTGCCAGCCTTCTCTGCCTCTCTGGTTCCATCTTTTGTCGATGCCAAGGTTCTTCCTCTTCTACCCTCTCTCCTCCCACTTGTTGCTTTGTTCCAGACCCCAACTACAGCAGGCCACCACTGCTTACCCAGATGCTGTGCTTCTCAAGGCTTAAGTTGTAGCCACATTTCTCCTACTGTTTCTGAGAGCTATATGAAATGTATAGTTGACAGGAGCTGAGAACTATAGATCACAGGGACTGAGAACTATAGATCTCAGCTACTGAGAATTATATGAACATCATAGAGATCCTCAAAGAGGAAATGAATAAATCCCTTTACAAAATCCAGGCAAAATCAAAATAGACATCAGACCAAAGCTAATCAAAAGAGGTAGGGAAGGACACTACATGCTCATCAAAGGAAAAAACCACCAAGGTGACATTTCAATTCTTAACATCTACATCCAAAACAAAAGGGCATCTAAGTTTTTAAAATAAAAATTGCTACAGCTTGAAACACATATTTGCCCTCATAATTGGATAGTGGGAGACTTCTGAATCCAAGTTTGACCAACAGAGAGGTCATCCACACAACAACTGAGAAATATTAGAGCTGATAGATCTTATAAACAAGACCTAAGAGATGTTATAGAGCATTTCACCCATGCAAAAAAAGAATATAGCTTCTTCTCTGTACTTCATGGGACTTTGTCCAAAACTGATCACATATTCAGTCACAAAGTCTCCAACAGATACAAGAAAATTTAAACAGCCCTCTGAATCCTGAGGAAAGCCTTCAACTCACAGAAATGGAACAACTCTCTACTAAATAAAAAATGGGTCAAGACTAAAATGAAGAAAGAAAATAAAGACTTTCAATGAAAATGAATATGCTCAAACTTATGGGACACAATGGAAATGATGCTAAGAGAAAAATCCATAACATTAAGTGCTTACATTTTAAAAAAATGGAGAAATCATATACTATTAGCTTAACAGCACAGCTGAAAGCTCTAGAACAAAAAGAATTAAGCACACCCAAAAGAAATAGATGCTGAAATCAATAAATTAGAAACACGTAGAACATTACAAAGATTAGAAACAATTTGTTCTTTGAGATAATTAACAGCATAAAGAAACTCCTATCCAAACTAAATAAGACACAGAATATCCAAATTAACAAAACCAAAAGGGGTATGGGTACATAACAACAGAAAGTGAAGAAATCCCAAAAATTATTAGATCATAAAGAATATAAACCTTTAAAAAACAAAAACATTGTCATCATAAACAACAACAAAAACACTGTAAATTGAAAAACTTAAGAGAAATGAACAAATTTCTTAATAAACACAAGTTACCAAAGTTAAGTCAAAATCACAGAAACAATTTAAATAGATTTATAAGCCATAAGGAAATAGAAGCAGTCATTTAAAGTCTTCCAACAAAAACGGCCCAGCACCAGACAGTTGTAGCCTGAAATTCTACCAGAATTTGAAAGAAAAGTTAACGCCAATACTCCTCAAATCATTCTACAAAATAAAAACAGATGGAACATTTCCATATTCATTTTATGAGGCAACAGCTACCCTGATACACAAAGCACATAAAGACTCACCAAAGAAAGAAAATTATAGACCAATTTCTTCCATGGATAAGATGTAAAAAAAAAATCAATAAAACAATTGTAAACTGAACCCAAGCACACATAAAGAAGATCATTTCAGAGATGCAGGGATGATTCAGTATATGAACATAAGTAAATGTAATTCATCATATAATCAAATTTTAAAATCCTCATTATCTCATTAGATTCAGAAAAGGACTTGTACAAAAACCTGATACCCCTTCATGATAAAATTCCAGGAGAAATTAAGGATACAAGGGACACACCTAAACATAAGAAAGGCAATTCTAGCATGTCTATAGCCAAGACTGACTTAAATGGAGAGAAACTAAAACAACAAATTCCACTAAAATCAGGAACCAGGCAAGGTTTTCACTCTCTCCCTGTCTATTCAGTATAGTACTTGAAGTTCTAGCTACAGCAATAGGACAACTAAAAGAGACCAAGGGGATAAAAATTGAAAGAAAAAACAGGTTAAATTATTTTTATTTGAAGATGATATAATAGTATACATAAGTGAACCTAAAAATTCCACTAGAGAACTGCTACAGCTTATAAACACTTTCAGCAAATTGCTGGATACAAGATTAACTAAAGGAAATCAGTAGCCCTCCTACATTCAAATAACAAACGGATTGAGAAATAAATTAGGGAACCAGCACCTTTCACATTAGCCCCAAAATAATATAAAATATCTGGGAGCAACTCTAGTCAAGCAAATAAAACACTTGTACATAAAACCATTTTAAAATCCTATTTTTCAATTTGTGTGTAGAGATGTGTCTGTGCTGGAGTGCCTGTGTATGTACACATGAATAGTGGTGGCTGCAGAGTCTAGAAGGCCTTGGGTCCATTGAAACTCTAGTTTACAAGCATTTGTGATGTGCCTGAAATGAATCCTGAGTCCTCGGAATGGAACTTGGGTTCTCTCCAATAGCGGCAAGTGTTTTTCACCAGGAAGCCATCCCTCAAGCCCCTGAAGCTGTATTAATTGCATCCACAAGGGTAAACACAGGAAATACGCAGTTACGATTTATCTTGTTTTATATTCTTTTAGTTTTTCTTTTGAGTGTCTCGCACTGTAGTCCAACCTAACCTGAAATTTATGATGTAGCTTCAGCCAGCCCTAAATCTGTGACTAGTTCTCAATCAGTCCCGGAAAGTGTTACAGTTGCAAACATCATACTTGACTATATTTAGCTTTTTACAAGACCATTTCTCTATAATTATTTTCTGTTTATTTTATTACTTCTCTGTTTTTAAAAAGAGAAAGAAAAGCAGGTGAGATGGCTCAGCTTGTAACAGGACTTGCTGCTAATGCTGATAATCTGAGTTCAACTCTCGGGTCCCACATGGTGGAAGGACACAACTGATTCCCACAAGTTTTTTTCTAACTGCCACATGTGTGCTATGACATGCAGCAGATTCCTGACAAGACAGACATATACATAATAAACATGAAAAAATAATATAAGCACATTTTAAAATATATAACATGCAAAGTAAACAGAGGAATGGGATGGAGGCGCCCAGTTAGGTGTTTTCCATGTGAGCATGAGAAAGTGAGTTCTTGTCATCAGCCCCCACATAATACATATGGTGGCATGCCCCTGCCACCCCAGCACTGGGTTTGGGACAAGAACATCATGAAGGCTAGATGGTCAGTCAGTCTAACCAAGTTGATAAACTAGAGATTCAGTGAGTGATTATATCTTTGAAATACAAAAACAAGATAAACAATCAATTGATCAGTCAATCAATGACAATATACAATGCCAACTTTAACTTTCACGGGTGAATGTACACACATATGTAAACACACACAAACATACACATAGTAAACATGAAAACTTGCATGGCTCTAGAGCCTCATTAGCAGAGCTAAGGAATAAACTTTGAGTATACATCTTCTGACATTTTATCCTAAGAATTCACATATTTTCTAAACTTTTATCCAGTCTAACACTACTAGGGCTGACTTATTCCAGTTGCTTCACGTCAACTAACCTAATTAGCAAGTAAGCTAATAAAAATGAGCATATCCAAGCAGGTGGGTAGGATGGCAAAAATGCACTCTCTCCCACAAACACATTATAAATCAAGATTCTGGTATGGTCTTCACTTCCACAAAGAAACACTACCTCCCTGAACATTACCTCTCTGCTTGAAACAAGCAGTCATGTAGATTCACTTTAAATCTTATTACTATTGATGGCTACACGAGAATCTATAAATTAAAAGTAGTTTAAAAAAGACATGTTTCAAGTTTAAAATTAGGAAAGCAATAGAGATTGAAGTCTTAAAGTGTGAAAGACATTGATGGAGGTGGGAACAGCTAATTGAGAGCATCCCCTCTTTCTATGGTAAACACTTGATGCAGTAGATGCTACTGAGCCAAATAGGGGGCAGAGTCAGGAGACCTTTATTCTCCCCAAGAGAAGACAAGAAGTAGGAATCCAGATCTTCTGTGATGTGCTGTGATACCCCAGAGGTTTTGAACTGTCCTGTTTTTATTTCAGGCACTGGAGATGGACTTAGGGCTAACACATTACAAGCAGGTGCTGTGCTAATGAGCTCCACTCCCAGCAACTCATTACAAAAGTGAATTATCTATTTTAGTCCAATAATACTCTAAATTCTGTAGATAAACAGAACAGCCCAGGACACTATTGTGATAATTTTCAAACATATCAAAGTGGACTTGGCAGCCAGGTTCTCCCTGCAATTCCTTAGTCCCTACCCGTTACAGGGCTCTCCTGGCTGGCACACACAGCCCATCCCATCAAAAAGTCCTGAAGGCTAACCATTTTGGTTACCCACTCTTTGTACCTTCTCGGCTCCTGGTTTCCCTTTTCCATCCCTTCCCTCCACCTCTGGACCCTCCCAGATATTTTTGCCTCTAGTTATGGTCTTCCAAATATCGATAATAAACTTTCTCCCCACCAAACTGAGGAATAATTATGTCCTTTCCTTATCCTTTTGTTTCCTTTTCATTTGTCCTTTCTTCTTTTTCATTCATTGTGCTTCTTCATACACATCCACAAAATAGAAAGAAAGAAAGAAAGAAAGAAAGAAAGAAAGAAAGAAAGAAAGAAAGAAAGAAAGAAAGAAAGAAAGAAAGAAAGAAAGGAGAAAGGAAGGAAGGAAGGAAGAAAGAAAAAAGAAAATTCCTTATTTTAAAAAAAAGCAATAAAAAAGATAAACAAAAAGACATGTTTCTTTTCTTATACTTACTCGTTTCTCCCCCCAAACCCTGTATGTATATGTCTCTGTGTCTGTGTATATGCACATGCACATGTGCCACAGCCCACATATGCATGTAAGAGAACAATATGCAACAGTTGGCTCTCTCTTCCCCTCATATGGGTCTTAAGTACTGCACTCATAGCTACAGGCTTGGTAAACATCGCTACAGTCTGAACCATCTTACTGGCCTTGAACTTTCTGACTCATTCAGTTCGGGAATATACTCCTGGACTTGCACTCTAGCATAAAACTTTAACGTCCTAGAGTAATAAGCATTTTTACTTACTAGAATTCTGCATCATTTATATGTGGTCTGGTATCATATTTTTGCTTGTATTATCATACTATGAATATTTTATTGTAATAGTGCTCATTTGGAAAGCCTACAGAATTTTAGAACTACACTTGGTGAATGGTAAATGTCTACTGTGTTGAATGAAATGGGAATATCTAGTCCCGGATGATTGGATGATTTGGGGTTGTTTTCAGGTCTCTTCTGAATGTTGCTTCATCTCCCTGACTTTGCAAGTGCAAGAACAAAGATGTTTGTTTTGAACTTTGGAATCACAGTGACTAATTAGTACAAGGCCTATAATCAGGAAAAGTTTAGAGCAGGATCAGAGAAGTATAAATATCTCTAGCACACAAAAGGAAGAAGAGAAAGGTCATCTAAATAGCAAATGAGGGAAGCTGAGCTTCAAATATAAAGAATGATTCATGTACATATATATGTATATGTATATGCATAATGTATATCTGTCCTCCACTTCACAAGTATCCATTCTCTCACATGAAAATTCTTTTCCAGGTCATAATATACCTGTAATAATTTTTATCATTACTATAACTTTTAATTAATTGTGTTTCAACTTCTATAGGCTGACACAGACAGCATTATATTTGTTCAACATTGCCTGAGTATATAAAATACAAAGTAAGTTGAAATGCATGAAGTATGAATACAACTTTTGTCAGCAGTACTGATGGTGTAGACTATGAAGTACAAAAGCATTAAATAAAAGAGAAATATTCAACAAAGGCTGGCAAGGTTGTCCTTGGGAGAAAAGCTCTGGTGGCACAAAACTGATAGCTGGAGTTCAACTCCAGGAACCAGATTAGAAGGAGAGAACCGAGTCTTGAAGCTGTCCTCTGTCCTCCATGTGTGTCCCCAGCCCACCATCCACATGAACAAAACATGCTTACACACCACTACCATCACCATACCACAAATAACAAAAACAACAATGTTCAATAAATGAAAGTCTTGCAAAAATCTACATGGCAATCCTTT
Source organism: Uromys caudimaculatus (assembly GCA_028551405.1). Classification (NCBI taxonomy): domain Eukaryota; kingdom Metazoa; phylum Chordata; class Mammalia; order Rodentia; family Muridae; genus Uromys; species Uromys caudimaculatus. Next base: position 63,512,733 of record CM052711.1, on the reverse strand, counting down.
GACATTCTAGGACTGCCTAGACTCTCTTGTCAGTTATGTAAAACAGCACAATATTGACATGGAACTAACACTTGTCCAATATTTTAATGCTTTTTAGATGATTTATAATGCATTATGCAATGTAAAAACTGTAAAACAGTAGGGCATGGATCCACTTCTACAGTGTTTTTAAAATGTCCTAGTTTGTTCTGGGATAAATCAACATGACCAAAACGAACTTGAGAAGAAAAGGTCATCTTGTAACTTTTCATCACAGTCTATCATTGAGCAAGGCTAAGGCTAGAACTCAGGCAGAAGGGAATCTGGAGGGGTGAACTGAAGCTGAGACCATAAAGCAAATTTGTTTACTGGCTTGTTCCATGGCTTCTCTGAGTGCTTTCTTATACAACCCAGGACTCCTTGCCCAGGGACAGTAGTACTCATAGTTTGCTGAGCCTTCCCACACCAGTCATTAATCAAATACTACAGAGGCTTTTGTACAGCCAATATGATTGAGGTATTTTTTTCAGCTGAGGTCTTTCCAGATAATTCTAGCTTTTCTCAAGTTGACATACACCTCACCAACAAAGGACATAATGACAATGGAGATTCAGCTCAGAGATGATATATTTCAAGTAAGTTTTGGTCTGTTGTTTGTTTAATATATGAATGAATAATGCATCCACATGGAAAGCAGACTGTATAAAATCATTATAATAATATGTAATAATCCATAGGTATATTTGGTGTTCATTAGTGTGTGCCTGTGCCCGTGAAATCCTGTGGTTGTTATCAGAAATCTTCCACCTAGCCATTCAACCTTATCTCATTAAAACCCAGAGCTTGCCAATATGGCTGCTCTGGTTAGCCAACTTGCACTAGGAATTCCACCTCCAGTCTCTGAGGCTGGAGTTAGAGTCAGGCTGACAAGCTCATTCGGCATTTCCACAGATTCTGTGGAAGTGTGCAGCTTTTGCTTATACAACAGGCTTGTTAAGCACTGAGCCATCTCCTCAGCTCATATTCAACCCGAATTCTGTACAGGATACCGATCATTTACGCTGTAATCTGACTTATTAAAACCTATATTTAATGAAGCTATGACATGTTAGTTCCAAATGCTCACTAAGGGAATAGAGAAAAGAAATATTCTTACAATAAAAGGTCATATAAAAATGTCTACACTTGTGTTTCCAGCAGTCTTCACACTGGGGTCACCACTTCTTCCCAATAGAGTAAAAAGGAGATGAATTGTCCAGATGTTGGACATTGCCCTACACCAGGGAACTATTCTTTACCTTGCTTTGTCTGGATTATAGCTAATTTAAATTTGTTTTCAGAAAAATCTATCCAATTTATGTTTGTGCCAAAGATTGGTCTTGATAAGATGAGGTAGAAGAAACACTCAGGTCTGAGCACAACATAAATGTGTGTGTGTGTGTGTGTGTGTGTGTGCAATCTTAACAAATCATTTGTGATTCTGCATATATGTAGGTATTTAGCACAATTTTTTCATGTTCGTATATATATTTAAATCTAATTTTACTGATCTCAATAATTCAAAAATTTTAATTTGGGGGTCTGAGTAATGACTTAGACATTACAGGTGGTTACTGCTCTAGAAAAGGACCCAGGTTTGTTCCCATCACCCATAGAGCAGCCCATAATCATCTATAACTCTAGATGCAAGGCATCTGATCTTCCTCTCTGGTCACCATTGGCACCAAGAATACACATGATAGCACACATATATACAAGGAAGAAAATACTCAAACACATAAAATACAAATAAATATGTCCTTTAAAAATTAAAAATAAATGTATTTGGGATCTTAGACTAATCCTCTTAGCAATGTACTCCTTCATGAACTGATCACAACCAGTGTCTGAGTTAAAGAACTGTTAGAGAACAGAAAGGGAGACAATGGAACCCATGACATAGGTAAGGCTGGGACATCTCGCTTTACTGTTACATTAGGTATTTGGTGTGCTTAACTAGATAGATAGCTTTCCCATGGTTGTGACTGCAAAGCAGAAGCAACAAATGAGAGCAAATATTTATTGCACTTTGCAATTTTAGGATGAATCAGTCTAAGACTGTTCATAGCATGATGGACCAGGGAGAATAATGTCTGCACAAAGGACTGGCTATCACCTTTCAAAGCCCAGAACTATTTACCTACTTCTATCACCTAGCACTAAGCACAGGCATTCAAACAAGAATCTTCAGAGGACTTTTCAGATCCAACCACGACATGCATTATCTCTGAGGTAATCCCTTACTTTCCTAGTTATTAAATCTAGGACAAGTCAATAGAAAAAAAAGCATCAGAATAAGTATACATATATTCCTCTGATCCATTTATTTACAAATAATGCTGACTAAAATAGATGCCAGGTGATGTTTTAAATGCAAGTCATAAAATGGTTAACAAGCAGAAAATTTCCCACATCTCTTCAAACTAAATGAAATTTACCTGATAGAAAAAAATTAAGGCAAATAATCACATGAGTAAATAAGTAGCTACACTTCTAGGTATTTTTAAATGGCCACAATGAGATCAAGTTTTGAGTACTCACATAATAGTGTCATATAGTAATGTCCCCAGAATGTGCTCTGTAAATTGGATTCTAAAAGAATGTCAGAGTTGAAGGAAAGACAAAGGGAAATCCATGGAAAGTTTTAGATGAAAATGAGTCCCAAGAGCCAATGACATTTAAATTGAACCATTGGTACTAGAAATAATGAAAGGGATGGGCAGGGATGATATAGGAGGAGAGAGCAGTAGAGGAAAGAGAGAATAGCCAATAGGTGCTGGAAAGGTGTGTGGGGTGAACCTTGAAAGTTCATTTTGAACTCTATCAAGAATTTTAAAACTTACTGCAGATTAATTAGAAATGATATTATGATTTTAAGTTTAAAGAGGGGGGATAATCAGGCATATGTTTAGCCTCTCCTGGGAATCTTTGTGTATAATATAGTAACAGCTAATATTTGCAGAGTACTTCCTGCACACTAAGTCTCTTCATTGTCATATACATACAGATATTAACATTTAAAATAATTCAATTAAGTGTAGATAATTATTTCTGATTTAAAAAAATGCATTAGAAATAGACCTAATATCAGTTAGCTAAACAGAAGAATTTTGGCAGATAAGCTATAATATGAACTAAAGATTCTGAAAAGAAGCCACATGATATGAAATATTCTAGAAGTGCTGATTGGTTTAGATTATTATATTATAGAAATTTGGAACTTTATGGATTCAGTGTCAAAATCTTAGGCTAGCTTAGCCTCTCAAATAGCTATTTGTCATCCACTGTTGTGTGTCATCAAAAATTTCTGTGATTAAGAAAGTATTCTTTGTGTTCTGGGGTCTATAGCATAGATCTCCCCACTTTGCTATCACCCACATACCTGATGTTTCCAGTCAAGTATATGGAAAGGGTTTTGATATATGCATTTGTCCTGTCAACATAAAATTTCAAAAAACTATGACCATGTTATTTGTGGGAACTCAAATCTGTATTCCTCAACTATGGTCACTCATATTTGGATCCAGAATGGTTTCCTTCTTTCTATTGAGTGAGACCTTTGTTTTTCAAGTTGCCACAAGTATTATTAAATTTCTAACTTATTTGATGGTAAAAAGAGATGAAAGTTAGTTGTCTTAGTCTGAGTTTTATTGCTGTGAAGAGACACCATGATCAAGGCAACTCTTTAAAGGAAATCATTTAATTGGGACTTGCTTCCAATTTCAGAGGTTCAGTCCATTCTCATCCTGGTGGGAAGCATGGAAGTATCTAGGCAGACATGGAACCTGAATAGCTGGGAGTTATAAATCCTGATCCAAAGGCAGCCATAAGAAGGAGAATATCTTCTTCAGGCAGCCAGAATAAGGGTCTTTCTTCAGCATTCGCCCGAGCATGAACACCCCACAGTGACGTACATCATTCAACAAGGACACATCTCCTAATAGTGCCATTTCCCATGAGCCCAACATATTCAAACCACCACATTAGTTTAAATTAATCTAACATTTTGGGGCTAGAGACATGGATCAGTGTTCAAAGTGCATATTGCTCTCACAGAGGCTTGAGTTCAGTTCTGACCCCTCTGGTCTCTTCCCTGAGGCCACTTATATACACTTGCTTATACCTCAAATACAGATACATTCATATAAACATAAATAAAAATAAAAAACATATTTAAGAATAAAGTAGGTCCTACCTAGATATGGAAAGTGCTGGTTCCAACTGTGACCACAAGAATAGTGGTAGATAACATATTCACAGGATGTTAGGAAGGCAGGACCAGCAGAGGTAGTGATGAATGAGTATAAGTAAGGGAAAGAAAGGGTAGGAAATAATAGGTAAGTCTGAAGCTTGAGTGGTGGATGGAAGTACCCATTGGAATTAGCTGTGTCTTTGGGTTTCATTGCTGTGAAGAGACAGCATGACCATGGCAACTCTTATAAAAGACAGCATTTAATTGAGGATTGCTTACAGATTCAGAGAAGTTCAGCCCATTTTCATTATGGTGGGAAGCATGGTAGCATCCAGGCAGGCATAATGCTGGAGGAGTTGCAAGTTTTACATCTTGTTCCAAAGTTCTGTAGAATACTGCCTTCCAGAAAACTGGGAGGAAGTTCTCAAAGTCCATTTCTACTGGGACACACTTCTTCTAACTAGGCCACATCTACTACAACAAGATCACACCTACTAATAATGCCACTCCCTGGGCCAAGCATATTCAAACCACCACCACAAGCCATCATCCTAGCATTCTTCAGATAGAACTCCTGCAGCAGATCCCAAACCATATTAAATAGGAGTGGAGTCAGTCATAGTAAAGGATTCTCAGTCCAACACAGAATTTGAAGTGTCAGATAGACTACAATAGGCAAGGCTCTGTGAAGGTTGCACATTGCTGCTCTAACCCTTACAAGAAGGGACCATGAAGCATCCAAACACAAGCTACCAATGTGAAAAGATTTCCCTTTACTCGTTCCCAACGTGTAAAGCCCCCAGTTCTGACTTTATACTGTGGGAACTCTCTTATTTTCAAGAGTTTGAAGCAAAAGTAAATTGAATCTCTAAGAAAATTTCTGTTTTGTCTTTTCTCACGATACAAATGCATCTGTTGAAAATAAGTTTTTGTCATGCAAATATTATCCTTGAAAAGTTTGCCTAGAACATCCTTGTACTCACCACGTTAGGTTTTCTAAATACCTAAAGCCACTGTCCACCTAATAATGGTGACTCTGGGGTTGCTGAAGACAAACAAGATGTGTAGATGCCTAATGAGAGTTTCCCTTGGAATGTTGTCTCACCGATGAGATAAGAAATGGAAAGTGAGGCTTCAGAGATGGCTCAGTAGTTAAGACCAGCAGTTCCTGCACGGACCCATTTCAGGTGATGCCCAATCTCCTGCAACTCCAGTTCCAGAGGATCTGATGCCCTCTTCTGGACGCCATTGGCAACTACACATACTTATATATAGGCTCACAGACACACGTATAAATAATTTAAAATCAATAAATAAAGTCTTTTTTTAAAAAAAGAAATGGGCATATTTAGAAAAGGATAATATGTAGAAAAGGATGTGGGGGAGAAAGAGAACATCCGAATATCTTTCCCTTCCTTATATCCTCTTCCTCTTATGTTTATTTTGGGATTTGTTTATTCCAACATCAAACAAGTTGTGTCTCTTGTCTTCCATACAAGGTGTTGTACAAACCTTTTCAGGAATCTATGCTCAAGTTGGTTCTCCGAAGCTATGGGAGAGTAAGTGTAGTGCAGACACAGTTAGAAATATAAGCATGAGCAGTTATTTTCAGACAGTTGGAGTTCGACAGCATAGATGTCTGGTCTAGAAGCATGCCCCAGGACAAACTAGCACTGACAGTCACTGTTTTCCTTTCCCACCTCCATGGCAGTAGGCAGAGTTCTACAGCAAATTTATAACATCTCCAATTTGCCCTTCTCTTTTCACTGATAAAAGCAAACATTTTTTGACTTGCTGTATTTTGTAAATGGAAATAAACTAAGAAATTCACTCTCTGTCATGGTCAAATAATTATTCAATCACAGGTCAGACTGTCTGCCATGACAAAAGCAAGACAGTGGAAGACGTGGATGTGGGATGAGCTGAAATCTCTTGTATACAATACTCACCTGATGTATCATGTTAATTAAAAATGTATTTTCAAAATGGAGCAGGATCCTGGAAATTGTTGTAGGTTTTATCTGAGACCCTTGGGTGTCATTGTAAATTACATTTGTGAGACCAATGGGCATTGCTGTAGGTTGTATTCATAGGTACCTTGGATAGTGTAGGTTGTACCCATGGGATCCCTGGGTATTGTTGTAGGTTGTATTGCTGGGGTCCATGGCTTTGTAGGTGTATTCCATTTTCACTGCAATGTATTAGTTAGCAACCAGGGAATGTGCATCTTCAGTCTCACAATGATCTCTAGGAAACTGCCTAAACTTAATTAATTTCATAGATTATGAGAATAATGCCACAAAACATATCACTGTCTTTCATTCCAAGAATTCAGAGAAAAATGCCAGTTACAAACAAGATACTCTGTGTGTGTGTGTGTGTGTGTGTGTGTGTGTGTGTGTGTGTGTGTGTGTGTACACACATATATCATGTACTGAAGACTGGAGTGGCTATGGGTAGTCAATGAATAATGGATAGAAATGACTAATGACTGTGTGGGATAAGGATAATTAGATTTGGCATGTGCATCCACCATTTAAGCAAATTGGTATGTGGATCGCTTTGTTGAAAGAGATGCAGACAAATGACATTAAGCTTCAATGATTCAAATGGTCTCCTGAGGATGGATGAGCCAAATTCTTTGCTAATCTCCCCTCCCCCATGCTCCACAAAACCATAAAGGTTACCATGGGATTTACTGTTTTTGTTAGCAATGGTTGCCACAGCAACTGAATGACAGACATGGGAAGCCCAGGCAAGCCTCTTTACACCTGCTTTCAGGTCAGTTACCCATTTCTCAGAGTTGGGCTATTTATTCAAACAATGTCTGTAGCTGCACTACCCACTGATACAGTGATTCTGACTAGTGAGGACTCTGGGAAATTGTGAATAGCTATTTTCTGCACTGGTCAGTTTTACCAATGTACCAGCATGAGAACAACTACATACAGGCAAGTCTCATTGCAACTTCTTTAGTAATTCCATACAGCAACTGTTCTGTACTGCATCTCTACACAAAGAGGAATATTAATAAGACTATACACTCACATACCACAGGATGATTTTGTTCCTTTATTCTTATCAACCATTTATGTCTCATTAATTCAAGAAATTAATACATAAGCTCATGCTAATAATATTTCTGTAAATCTCATGGTAAAATCCCACTGTTCTGTTATGTTACAGCCTAGTCAGAAGTGTGCCAAAGGTCATGTGTTAATAAATCTAGTGTTGGTTAATGGCACTAGATAAAATTTAGATAAAATATGTGAAGTATGCTTGTTGGTATTGTTTGGTTTTTTAATTTACTCTTTTTTTATTCCTCTAGCAAGTTTCACTCCCTTCTCTCCTCCCAGTCCCCACTTTCACCTCCCCTCTGCCCAACCTCCATCCATACCTCTGCCTTTTCTCTTCAGAAAATGGTAGACCGCTCATGGATATCAATGGAGCACAGCATATCAAGTAGCAGTAAGACTACCCAACCCCCTACATATTAAGGCTGGATGAGGCAACCCAGTATGAAGGAAAAGGTACCAAAAGTAGGCAACAGAGTTAGAAACATCCCCTGCTCCCACTATTAGATGTCTTACAAGAAGATGAAGCTATACAACTGTAATATATATGCAGAGGGCCAAGGTCAGTCTCATGCAGGTTTCTTGGGTGTCAGTTCAGTCTCTGTGGGCTCCCATGAGCCTAGGTTAGTTTATTTTGTGGGTTTTCTTGTGGGGTGTCCTTTACCCTTCTGACTGATATAATCCTTTGTCCCCTTTTCCCTCGTCCACAGGATTCACCAATATCTGCCTAATATTTGGCTGTGGGTCTCTGCATCTGTTTCCATCAGTTACTGAGTAAAACCTCTTTGTTGATAATTGGGCTAGGCATAAATCTATGAGTACAGCAGAATATCATTACGAATCTTTTCATTGTTTTGTTGTTGTTGTTGTTGTTGTTGCTGCTGTTGTTAGTAATATTTGGTTCTATCCTAGCCTCTGAGTCCTACCCTCCAGCCAGTTTAGGGGTGTGTGCAGGGCACCCTGCTTTTGCTGTTGGTATCAAGCTGGACCAGTCATTGCTTGGCCACTCCCATGCTATCTACAGCATCTTTACCCCAATTGTAGGCAGGACAAATTGTAGGTGGAAAGTTTTGTCGTTAAGTTGGTGTCCCAGTCCCTCCACTGGAAGTCTTGTCTGGTTAGAGGAGATGGTCGGTTCAGACTCTGTCCCCTCTATTGCTAGGAGTCTTAGCTGGGGTCACCTTAGATGGAGTTTCCACTGCACTACATTTCTAGCCTACCTCCAAGATGCTCCCTCCCCTCAATTCCAGTTGTCACTCACAGCCTTCTTTGTTACTTAGCCTATCTGGATCTGGATTGCAGCATGATTATCAGCTTTAGAGCTAATATCTACTTTTAATTGAGATCATGCCATGTTTTTCTTTCCAGTCTGGGATACCTTAGTTGGGATGATTTTTTTCCTAGTTCCATCCACTTGCCTGAAAATGTCATGACTTTTTTTTGTTAACAGCTGAGTAATACTCCATTCCGTAAATGTACCACTTTTTAAAAATCCATTCTTTAGTTGAGGGTCAGTAGTTTCCAGTTATGGCTATTACAAATAAATCTGCTATGAACATAGTTGAGAAAGTGTCCTTGTAGTATGATGGGACATCCTTTGGTTGTATGTACAGGAGTGATAGAGCTAGATTTTGAGGTAGATCTATTCCAAATATTCTGAGATATTGGCAAATTTGTTTCTAAAGTGGCTGTACAAGTTTGCACTCCAATTAACAATGGAACTGTTCCCTTACTACACAATCCTAGCCACCATGAGCTGCCACTTCTGTTTTTAATCTTAGCTATTCTGACAGGTGTAAGATGGAATCTCAGAGTCATTTTGATTTGCATTTCTCTGATGACTAAGGATATTGAACATTTCTTTATGTGATTCTCAGCCATTTGAGAATCCTCTGTTGTGAATTCTCTGTTTGGATCTCTACCCCATTTTTTAATCAGAATATTTGGTTTGTCGATGTTTAGTTTCTTGAGTTCTTTACATATTTTGGAAATTAGTGTGGTATCAGATATAGGGTTGATGAAGATCTTATCATATTTTGTAGGATGCAATTTTGTCCTATTGATAGTGTCCTTTTCCTTACAGAAGCTTTTCAGTTTTATGAGGTCACATTTATTAATTGTTGATCTTATGGCCTGAGCTGTTGGGTTCTGTGGCAATGTGTTCAAGGATATTCCCCAATTTCTCTTCAATCAGGTTTAGTGTATCTGGTTTTATGTTGAGGTCTTTGATCCACTAGGACTTGAATTTTGTGCAGGGTGATAAATATGGATATATATATGTATATGTATATATATGTATGTGTTCTTTACATGCAGGCATCCAGTTTGACAAGCAATATTTGTTAAAGATTCTTTCTTTTTTTCCGTTGTAGAATGTTGGTTTCTTGATAAAAATTAGGTGTCTATAAATGTGTGAATTTAAGTCTGGGTCCTTAAATCAATTCCATTGATACATATGCCTGATTTTATGATAATTCCATACAATTTTATTACTGTATTTTTTTAGTGGAGTTTGAAATCAGGGATGGTGATACCTCCAGAAGTTCTTTTATTCTATAGGATTGTTTTAGCTATCTGTCCTGGGAGTTTTTTGTTTTTGGTTTTTTTCCACGTGAAGTTGAGTGTTGTTCTTTCAAAGTCTATAAAGAACTGTGTATTAATTTTGATGGAGATTGCATTGAATCTGTAGATTGCTTTTGGTGAGAATGCCATTTTACTCCCATGTTATCTACCAATCCATAAACATGGCAGATTTTTTCTCCTTCTGATATCTTTTTTAATTTCTTTCTTCATGACTTGAAGTTTTTGTCAATTGTTTGGTTACAGAAACACCAATGTATTTTATATTATTTATGACTATTAAGAATCATGTTGTTTCCATGATTTATTTATCAGCTCATTTATTATTTGTATGTAGGTGGGCTACTAAATTTTTTGAGTTAATCTTGTATCCTGTCATTTCACTGAAGGCTTTCTCTGGTAGAATTTTAGGAGTCACGTATCTATACTATCATTTCATCTGCAAATGATGATAATTTGACTTCTTCCTTTCCAATTGCATTCCTCTGATCTACTCTAATTGTCTTACTGCTCTAGGTCCTGCTCTAGTTAGAAAGTCAACCATTATTTTGAATAGATATAGAAAGAGTGAACACCCATGTCTTATTCCTGAGTGTAGTGGAATTGCTTTGAGTTTCTCTCCGGTAAATTGCATGTTGTCTATAGGTTGTTAAAATTGACTTTATTATGTATAGGTATGTCTTAATCTCTACTGAAATTTTATCATGAAGTGGAGTAGGATTTTGTCAAAGTCCCTTTCTTCATCGAATGAGATAATGGTGTGATTTTTAATCAGTTTGATAATGTGATGAATTATATTTAATGGACAATCTCTGCATCTTTGAGATGTAGCCTATTTGATTGTAGTAGATGATCTTTTTGATGTATTAATCATTTGTGAATATTTTATTGAGTATTTTTGTATTAATATTCATGAGAGAAATTGGTCTGTAATTCTCTTTTTTGTTGTTAAATATTTGTGTGGTTTGGGTATCAAAATGACTGTGACATCATAAAATGAATTTAACTTTGTTTCTTTTACTTCTGCTTCATAGAATAATTTGAGTCTGGTAGAATTATGTGTTAAAACTGCTTGGTGCTGAGCTTTTTTTTTTTTTTTTTTTTTTGGTTGGGAGAACTTTAATGACAGATTCTATTTTATTAGAGGTTATAAGTCTATTTAAATTGTTTATGTGATCTTGATTTAACTTCAGTAAGTATTATTTGTGACAAAAATTGGCCATTTCTCCTAGATTTTGTTGAATACAGGTTTTTGAAGTAAGACCCAATAATTCTTTGCGTTTCCCCAGTTTCTGTTGTTATGTCCTCCTTTTCACTTCATATTTTGTTAATTTGTATATTTTCTCTCTGCTTTTAGATAGTTTGGATAAGAGCTTCTCTATCTTACTTATTTTGTCAAAGAACCAACTTACTGTTTCATTGATACTTTGTACTTTTCTCTTTGTTTCTATTTTATTAATTTAGCCTTCAGTTTCTTTTCTTTTCTCTTCTACTCTTCCTCCTCCTCTTCCTCCTTCTTCTCCTTCTCTTCCTAAAATTTTTGTTGCCTACTCCCCTTAGTGTGTTTTGGTGTGTTTGTTTCTACTTTTTTCCTTGAGCTTTCAGGTGCGCTGTTAAGTTAGTAGTATGAGATGTCTCCAATTTCTTTATGAATGCACTTACTGCTATGAACTTTTCTTTTAGCACTTTACTGAGTAGTCTGTGTGTTCATTTTGATTGAATTCTATCTAGGAAATCTTCAATTTCCTTCATTATTTTTGCCTTGAACAAGGTTTTATTCAATAGAGAATTGTTCAGTTTAAATGAGTTTGTAGGGTTTCTGTTGTATATGATGTTTAATCTGTGGTGATCTGATAAGATAAAAGAAATTATGTCACTTTAATTTTATCTGTTGCAACTTGCTTTGTGATTCAGTATATGGTCAATTTTTGAGATGGTTCTATGAGGTGCTGAGAAAAAGTTATATTTATATTGTGTTTGGATGAAATGTTCTGTAGATCTATTAAGTCTTTTTGAGTCAGAATGTCTGCTAGCTCTATTATTTTTCTGTTTCATTTTTATCTGTTTGACCTGTGCATTGTGAGAGTAGAGTGTTGAAGTCTCCCACTATTAATGTATGGTGATAAATATGTGACTCAAGCTTTAGTAATGTTTCTTTTACAAAAGTAGGTGCCCTGGCACTTGGGACATAGATGGTCAGAATTGAGATGTCATCTTGGTGGAATTTTCCATTGATGAGTCTGAAGTGTCTTTCCTCATCACTTTTGATTAATTTTTATGGCAAGCCTATCTTGTGAGATATTAGGAGGGCTACATTAGCTTGCTTCTTCTGTCTATTTGCTTGTAAAATCTTTTTCTAACCCTTTACTGTGTGATGATATCTATCTTTGATATTGAATTGTGTTTCTTTTATGCAGCAGAAGGATGGATACTGTTTTCATATCCATTCTGTAAACCTGTGTCTTTCTCAATTGAGGAATTGAGTCCATTGACATTGAGTGATAATAATGGCCAAAGATTGTTAATTCCTGTTATGATTTGTTGTTGGTTGTGGTGGTAGTGTGTGTGTGTGTGTGTGTGTGTGTGTGTGTGTGTGTGTGTGTGTGTATGTGTGGTGTCATTCTTTTGGTTTTTACCTGCGTAAAATTATTTATTTTTCTGTGTTTTCTTGGGTGTAGTTAACCTCATTGTGTTGGGATTTTCTTTCTAGTACCTTCTATGGGCCTAGATTTGTAGATAGATATTGTTTAAATTTGACTTTGTCATGGAATATCTTGTTTTCTCCACCTATGGTTATTGAAATATGGGGGGTAAAATAGTCTAGGCTGGCATTTGTGACCTTTGAGTCTGAAATGGATCTGTCCAGCTCTTTCTGGCTTTTAGACTTTCCATTGAGATATTGATAGTAATTCAAATAGGTCTGCCTTATAAGTTACTTGGTCTTTTTCCCTTGCAGCTTTTTATATTCTTTCTTTGTTCTATATGTTTAGTGTTTTAATTATAATGTGTTTGGGAAATTCTTTTCTGGTCCAATCTATTTGTTGCTCTGGAAACTTGATATATGCTTATAGGCATCTCCTTCTTTAGGTTAGACTTTCTATTATGATTTTGCTGAAGATATTTTGTGGGCCTTTCAGCTTGGAACCTTCTTCTGAAGGACCTTAGTTAATTGACTAAAATGCTCTCAAGTATAAACAATACTTGCATTAAAATGTGATTTTGTTTCCTCCTAATGAGAGTAAAATAAGAAAAGGCACCATTGAAATGAAATATCTTCATGGTGTGTGTTTGTGTGTATTTGTGTATGTATGTATGTATGTATATATGTTTGTATGTATATATGCATGTGCATTTATGAATGTGTGTACATGTGTATGAATGCCAGGTATCAACACTGAGTGCATTCTTCAATTGCTTTCCATCTTAGGTTTTTTTTTTTGTTTGTTTGTTTTGTTTTTCAAAACAGGGTTTCTCTGTATAGCCCTGGCTGTCCTGGAACTCACTCTGTAGACCAGGCTGACCTCGAACTCAGAAATCTGCCTGTCTCTGCCTCCCAAGTGCTGGGATTAAAGGCATGCGCCACCACTGCCCGGCTCCATCTTAGTTTTGAGACAAGGTCTCCTGCTTAACCTTGAGCTCATTGAATTTTTCAGAAATGGAAGCATCTTGTTCAGTGAAACACCCTGTCATAAAGAAACGAGACAGAGGGTGACAGGAAGACAACAGAATGCCCTGCTTGGACCTTCCTATCCTCATGTAAACACACACACACAGCAATGTAAAAGAACACTTAGATAACTGAGATGAAATAGAAATGCTTACAGAAAAGAAACTCTAAACAATAAACATAGGGTTTCGGGAGAAAGCAGGAATTTGTTTTATTCATTAAAAAGAGAATAATACTAAAAATAAAAAGCAATCATTTTCTATTGATATCTCATTTTATAATATGTCTCATGGATTTGTTCCTCCCTTAGCTGAAGTTTACACTATTAACCATGCTCTGGCCTTGACGTTTGTAATTCCACATATAAGTAAGATAATGTATGTTCATCTCCCTGCATGCCCAACAATGCTTTTTTTAAAATTGAAAATTATTAAAACCTGAGTCAGTTCACTTAATCTGTTGTTTCTGCAAAATATAGTATGTAAAGAACCATATTTATTTAGCATTATTTAGCCTTTCATAATGTTTATATATTTGAAAAGATATGAATAAATATTTTCATATATATATGTTGTACTTGTGAGAATGTAAGAAGAGGAAAGATAGAATGAATGGAAGAAAGAAAGAAAGAAAGAAAGAAAGAAAGAAAGAAAGAAAGAAAGAAAGGAAGGAAGAAAGGAAAAAAGAAAGAAAGGAAGAAAGAAAGAACATAAAGGGAAACTAATGGAACACTCTGAAAGCCAGTTTATGGAATCAAAAATACAATTCAACAAAGCTAAGAACCTAGTTAATGACCTGGAAAATAAAATGTTGAGAAAATGTTGTAGGAAACAATCAGAGAAAAGGAGAAAGGGAAAGAGAATAGGAGAGAAGATTCTTTTCAGGGAAGAAAAATTCGGGAAACTTCATTTTCTTCAACAAGAACTCTAGGTACAAAAATAAAAAGAATTCTAGGTATGAAAAACAGTGAAATGAATGAAGGAGTAGATATTGAAATAGATTATGTTTAGCAAAAGAATGCAAGTTCTTCATACTGAATCACATAGGAAAGCTCGGCTTGAAGAATAACCCATGCCTTTGAAGTTTCAGACCCTCAAAGATAAGAGAAAAATGTTCATTGTTCTATAAATAGGAAATGTCAAACAAATGTCCAGCAAGCAGGGTCCTTGTTGGTTAATGGATTCCTTTAAGAACACTGAGGACTAAGGATATAATCTAGACAGTGATTGAAAATCATTTCTGTGTCAACTCTTATGTGAACTATGTGAAAAGCTCAGTCTTTAAGATGTTGAAAGACAGTCCTTTGGAGGTCCTTCATTTGGATGACACCTATAAATCCCTACATTCCATGTTCACATCATACACTGTAGGTATGGCACATGCTTGTAATCCCAATATTCAGAATGCAGAGTCAGGAGAATTAGAAGTTCAGGGTCATTCTTGGCTGTATAGTATATTGGAGGACAGCCTTAGCTACGTGTAACCATGTATCCAATATATATATATATATATATATATATATATATATATATATATATATATATATATATATATATATATATATTCCCTCTTTGTCTTCACTTTCAGGCTCAAAGATTAATAGGCTACTAGCTGTGGGGGCTATTCATAGCTGCCTGTGAAGATGTGGCCCTCTTTATTACTTAAACCAACAGTGTTTTGATTGAAGAGATTCACCTTGTTCATCAATGTCCTCGCCCTTAGTACTGTAACCATAACCAGTATCTACTCCTTGGTGCCAATTTTGATTAAAGCTTAAAGAGCACTAGGCACTCTCCAAGGAGCTTCCCATTATGGTTAAAGGAGGTCTCTGCAACACCCACCTTACAGTCCTGTGTTCACATTTATACACTACTGCTGTCTAAATAAAAAATAAATAAATAAATAAATAAATAAATAGCAAAATAAAAAGCAAGCAAACCAAAACAGACAAGCAAAAGGCCCTCACAATTCCTCTGCTCACCCTACACAGACAAAATTCAATTAATTTCTAATTTTATGAATTTCCTGATCACAAGACTGTTTCTGTCTATACCAAGGTAGACAATCCAGTCTAGTAAGACAGAGACTGAGAAGATGATTATGAATGCAAATTAATTATCATTGACAATGTAAGAAGAAAGTCTATATCTATGTCTCTGTCTTGAGGGGAAAAATATTCCTTGGATGGTGCTTGGGATATTTTTCTTTAGCATTCAAATTTTAGTAACAAGATTGCATTTCCTTTTATAGATTCCATGCTACCACTTAAGTTATACATCTACATAATTTTATTTACATAATTTTTAAAGCAATAAATGCCATGCTATTATGCTTGTATCTCTGAAATCAGCTCACAGTAAAATTGGAAAATCACTCAAGTTACATGGCAAATGTAAAATTTATAAGCATACAATTTTAAAATAATAATATAAACAATAGTCTTTAGAGGCCAAAGAAAAGATGTGTGGTTGGGTAAGTCATTTTGCTTCAATCTTTTAAAAACTATCATCAAATGTTCTCTAATCCAAGCAAATTAAGAAAAAATCTGATGGTGTTTTAAATTTGTAAAGAAAACTGAAGAAATAAAACTAAGAAAATATGACACGGAATAAACTGATAGCAATGGATGTTGCTATGTATGAAACTTTGAACCTTATTTCATCTTATCTTTGAGACAGAATCTCTTGCAAGTAGCCCTAGTTGTCCTGGAACTTACTATTTTGACCTGGTTCCTCTTGACCTCACAGGACTCTCTACCTGTTCCTGATTCCTGAGTTTTCAGGTTAAAGACACAGGCTATCACAATTACCTTAAAAACAATGTTAGAATCACTTGTAAATTATATGTGAAGTTATGTTCAATTTTTTTCAATATACATTGAAACATTCCATAGATAATTGCTTAAGATATTATAAAATATGTTTTTTAAATTTATTATTATTTTTATTTTTTAATTTTTGATACTTTATTTACATTTTTAATGTTTTCGCCTTTCCAGGTCTCCCCTTTGGAAACCTCCTATCCCATTTCCCTCCCCCTGCCTCTATGAGGGTAATCCCCCACACACCCACCCACTCCCATCTTCCCTCCCTGTCATTCCCTTATAATGGGGCATCTAACACCCTCAGACCCTAGGGCCTCTCCTCCCACTGCTGGCCAACTACGAATTTCCCATGTGTATACAATGTGTTTTGACCCTATCTATTTCTTCCTCCAATTCTCCCCAGAACTGTTCCATCAACTGTCCTCTCTTCCCAGCATGCAGTTCTCTTGTATTTTACCAAATATCGTCTGAGTCCAATTAATGGTGCGCATATGCCTATGGATATAGAGCCATTCACTGGAACAGAAGCAACAGAAGAACATTCTTGTCAATGAACATGTGTGCAGATACTAATTTAGATAATGTGTCTCACTTCTGAAAGAACTTTCACATGCCACTGAAGGAAAAATCATTTCTTGATCACCTCTGGGCAGACCATTGCTTTTCCTAAGTATCATATCGATTTTCTTCTCTGAGACAGGTAAGGGGGAAATTCTTCTCATATTTGTAATGGTTAAGAAAACTAAGCAGAAAGAGGTAGGGAGTTGCTTTGCCTAAGGTCATAAGCAATCCTGAAGTGAATAAAGTTTTCTTTCCTCCCAACCTTAGTATTTTTTTTCTGTTCATGTCTCCTCCCAGATCTCTTCAAAGGGAGTGTGTGCCAAATAAACTCAGTTTAGAACACCAAAGGGAAGATGGGTGGGAAATAAATAGTAATTAAGTGTTTCCTTCCTGGTGTTTATCTTCCAATGCAACAGATACTTGCAAAGATTTCTGCTCATTAATAGGAACTAAGAACTAATTCTTATTGTCCTCAGGTTGTGATTAAGGAAACAGAAAGTCAAAGAGACTGAATCACTTCTGGGAATCCACAGAGAATCAAACTGGCATTTTGTTTTCTGAGTCAAATGTTTGTGCTTCTTCTTTTAAAGCAGTCTCAACCTTGACATTATTGACTGGTTGTGGTGGAAGATTATTAAACTGGGAATTTCTCTGTCTGTTGTAGGACATTTGTATCATCCCTGACTTCTATCTATTACATGCCAGTACACTTCCAGACAGACTTAGGAAAACTGAAGATGTTCTCATATGCCTCCAGGAGGCAGAGAGTCATGATGGGCCCTGCTGAGCACTGCTCTAGAGAAAAAAACTACCTCCATGAGAGATATTATGGAATAGTCTTTCAGTGGGACATAATCTCTTGAACTTTAGTACTTTAGCTTCTTTAGCTTTCTCTTTGTGTCTTCCTGTCACATTTTCACTGAAAATTCTGAATTTGTAATTCTGGAAAAAATCACAAGCTGAGAAACTCCCAAACTCTGTTCCAGGAATAGCTTTCTAGGAGGTTCATATACATGCCCATATAGGCTAGATAAAAATAGCTACTTACTTTGTCTATCAATAACTAGAGAAGACACAACTATAATTCCTGCTGTGAATGCTCCAATGAAGGCACTACCATGCTACTGGTAGAGAAGGGGAATTGTCATGTGGATGCAGGTTACAACCATGACACCTTGCCCCCAATCTCTCACTCTCTTTTTCCCTCACACCCAGCTTTGCTTCAATCAATGACTGATCATTGGCTTTTATTGAACCAATACTGGTTACAAGCCAAATGGGGCTTCATGCAAGTAAGTGGACAGACCTCAAAACTGATTGATACAAGATGATAAGTAGCTGGTAATGTAATAAAATGACATGAAAATTTAACTTACTGTTTCAGTCATTTGTTACAGAAAAATCATGGTTCCTGTATTGAATCCATATATCAGTTACTGATAGGTACATTTTCCCAATTTGTGTTGGTAAAGTTTATTTACATTTAACCGAAACATGACACTCCATCTCCAGATCAGATTTTCCTTTACCAAGAAACATAAATATTCAAGTTCCGTGTGTGTGCGACATGAAAGGGATTAGAGGAAAGAAAAAGAAGGGGGCAATGATGTAATTATATTATTACTTCAAAACCACAAAATCATAAACAAACCAAACAAATAAAACCATCTTGATATAAAAATGACATAATTTTTGCTTGTACCCTACGTACATACACTATAAGTGATTTCCAGCTTCTTTGCAGTAACTAGTAGAGAATAAATGCTAATAAGTTGTTATTCAACTGTAGTGTGTGGGGGATAAAGGCAGAAAACATCTGCATTCATGTGCAGCACAGAGGAAGCATTTTGATTTGAAGGGCTTTGAACCCGCTAATGCAGAGCCCGCAGATCCTGAAAGGCCACCTCTGTCTGTCTCCCTCTTTATATATCCGATAAACATCATTCTTAAAAGAATATCAATTGAGATTTATGTTCCTGGCTTTTAAAATATGAAATTTTATATTCTGGGTCTGTGAGTAAGGTCAGCCTTACTGAGAGTTCCTGAAAGTAAGTAACATATAATGAGACCATAAGGACTAAAACCATTGCTAATCTCTAAATCATGCTATTATTTGTTTTCCATTTTCTTGTCCACCAGCATCCTGCTTTCCATTTTTCTTCCTAAAATGTTTATTGTTTTAAAGATTGATTGAAAAGTTTTTTATTCATATGTTTCTCTACATATACGTACGCATATACAAATGCAGGTGACCATGGAGATCAGAAGGGGTTGGCAGATAGCTGTGGCTAAGTTACAGGAGATTGTCAACTGACCAACACATGTGTTGGCAACCCAGCTTGGGTCATTTGCAAGAGACATATCTGTTCTTAACTGCTCATCCATCTCTGCAACTCCATAGACATTTTATTTTTCACCTTTATCTTTCAATGTTTTATAGAAATACATCTGTATAAACAAGTACTTCTGACAGTGGGATCTCAGATAGATGGTTCTTATTCTCTTTATAGTATAATATAGATAGTATCCTTTCAAATATACTTCCTCAAAAATACCATGGCCAGAGTGATGCTATTATGTATTAATTATTGGTTATAGAAATTCATTGGCTTAAGGCTTTTTATAACAGAACACAGATTCTGACTCATATTTGTTCTAGGAAATCTTTTTCAGGCTTTCTAATTTGTGCAGAGGTTTTCTCTTGGGACTTGAGTCTTTGCATTTAGATGCCTGGAAAGCCATCTTGTATGAAATCAGTCATTATTAAGGTTCTTGCACAAAATGGAATAAATATTCCCTTTCTATCACATTCCCAAATAGTGCTTGTGGAAATTATTAGTAATTCTAAACATTGGCACAATCACTGTGCAGTGACATTATCAGAGGTATGGAATGGCACTGACAGGGAGAATCTGCAAGTGCCATGTAAGAGAAATTAATTTGCAAAAGCACAGTAGGTCATCACAGCAATGCCCAAACATCTTTAAGTGATGGGCATTACATGGATGCTCACATCTTTATTCTGGAGAGCAACACTTAAATACCTGGGACATGTCAGCAGTTAGCCTCACTTGTGCTTAAAAGCATATAAGTTACTTAAAAATGTGTACAAGTGAACCTTGCAAACCTACTGGGTCACTAATCAAAAAAAAAAAAACCAGGCAGACAGACATGAAAGTGGAAATCTCTATTTAGCGGGAGGCAGGCAGTGGTGGGAAGAGAACAAGAGAGGGTGGAGTAATGGATGTGACCAGAATGCATTATATGTATATATGAATTTGTTAAAAAATAAGTTAATAAAAGTATAAAATCTTTTGTAGTTGATATCATGATGTAACATTTTCCCAAATCCTGGGTTAGCTTCTTTTGAGTCTTTTGCCTGCATACTTAAAAATACAGTCTCTAGAAATGTGTGTAATTAAATGAAAATAAACAAACAAACATAAATGTGAATGATTCAGCTAACATGTACTTTGCAGTAAATGGCATTTGTTCAAAAATATCAATATTTCATATGTGTAGGATTGATATTAGAGGAAAGCACTCTGATCCATCACTGAACTTCCCCACTTTTGTATAAAGAATCATAAGGAATTTCAGAGTCAATATATGGGCATCAGTGTTGGTTAATTTCAATTTTCATCTTGATGAATTGAAGAATGACATTGAAATTCATCTTGATTGTTAACTGAGATGAGAATAGCTGCCATTGTAAGTGGCACCATTCCATTGGTTGGGATCTTGGACTGACTGTGAAGGAGAGAGGAAGCTGAAGACCAACATTCATCTTTCAGTGATCACTAGCTTCAGAGACAATATGACCAGCTTCTCCGTCACCGTGCTTCCCCTGCAGGGAGGAACTGTACCCTCAAGGGGTGAGATAAACAAGCGCTTCCATAAGTTGCTTTTATTAAGGTATATTTTTTAAATCAAAGCAACAGGAAAGCTAACTAAATATCATCTAAGAAGAAAATTTTAAGGCTACACAATTAAGGTATAGCTAGACATAGACCCAAGCAGTGATAATTTAAAAAAAAAAAAATAGGACATAACTTCTAGATTGTCTTTTGCAAATTAGAATTTTTTCTGAGGGCAGTCAATCAATTCATGTGAAGTTTATTTTATAAAGTAGACTATATAAGGAAAAAGAAGGCTGAAGAAAAATGTCACTGAGTTGGTCAGAGGGTTCTCATGTTAGTACTGGTGGGCACTGGTATTTCACTGAATTATTGGAAAAGAAAGAAAACGAAACTACTATTTCATCAAACGTAAAGTATACCTTATTCAGTATGAAGATCCTAGGAAATGATTTACATTGTCACTAAGAAGGCTGATAACTTGGTATTATAAAGATACATAGATACACACATACACACACACACACACACACAAACACAAGCACTTACACATGACCTGGAGAAGTGGCTCAGTGGTTAAAATCCTTGCCTTATAAATGCCAGACCTGAGTTTGAGTCCCCAGAGCCCATGTAAACATGGATGTGGTATCCTGCATTTGTAATCCCAGGGAGAGATGAGAGGTAGAGTCAGGTAAATCCTGGAAGCTCATGGGATAGATAACCTGATATATGAAACAGAGAACAATATGACCTTGCCTTCAACAGAGTTAAATATAAAGGTAGACACTAAGGTTGTCCTAAGAACTCTGTGCACATACATTATGGCACACATTCCCCACAACTCACACCCATCAACACACACACACACACACACACACACACATACACACACACATACACACACACACATGAAATGATGGTTTGCATATATCTTATGCCATGGTCATATAAAACATTTACAAGATGTATATAAAGAAAAACTATAATCTTACTGTGGAGCAGAAAAAAGACAAAGAATCACTTTCTCTTATACAGCTCCTTGTTGAAATTGTGCTATAACCTAGGCACTGTAATAGGTTCTGGGGATAAGACAGTAGAAGAAATACTATTATTGTTCCAAAACATGTGCATGAATAGAAAGGGCAGGAAAGGAAAGAAGCAGGAACATGGCCATTTTTTTGTTATTGGTTAATATACAAGCCATACAATAAGAAATGTGAGAACATTCCTTGCAGAAGAGATGCATTTAATGCTGAATAGTACTAATTGCCAACCCCAACCATTCCCTCTTTGTGGATTCACAATTAATACGATTCTCATTTAAAATAATGATCTCAGAAGCAATGTGCCTCATTTTGAGGCTCATCTATAAAAATCCATATTCAATATTCTTATTTTTCCCATGTCACCAAGTAGCATGAATACATTTTCCTTATTCCCAAAACAGGAAATGACATGTTGAAGCCAAGAAATTAAATATATATATATCCCGTGTTTTCCAAATTCTGGAACGGAGGCATCAGCTGAACATGAAATTAGACATTTCAAAGAAACAGTGAGTGTTAGTTATCACTGCAGACTAGCTATAAGACAGGAGTTGTGGTTCGTCTCACCTTTCCTTTTTATGTTTTCCAAGGAAAAGTAGAGTAGCTAATTGTGGGGAACATGGACATTGCCACAAGATGAACTGGTGCGTGGAACTGTAGAGGCGCAGCAAATTCAAACCTGGAAATCTCAAAACTTGAGGCAGGCAGGATGTCTCCTAGCTTCTTCCCTGTTTCCCTGCCTGCCTGGGGAGTTCATAACCAGGTGATCCCCAACTAGTTGGTCACAGCCAGTCAATCAGGAGCATCTGTAATGCATCTCGGTAGCCTTATCCTTCAGTCAGTAACCCGTTCTTTTCATGGCTAGTCTCATGCCCTTCCCCAAAACTATGTCACCCTTGGTTCATCCCCAATAAAATTCATGCCTTCAACCTCACCTCCAATAAAGAAATATAAACAAACTAAGATAGGCACAGAAAGGTGCTTTGATGAAGATCGCTGGAGAAGCCCTTTGTATAAAATGTACATAATACTATGATCCTCGGAGAAGACCACTCCACACTCCTCCTAACCGGACTTGTATCCTGTTCATTCCAGATTCAGCTTTCCTGCTCCAACCTGACAGGCAGAAGTGTCTGCTGCCCTAGAGGGAGCAGAGGGAGAAGAGAGATGCAGACCCTATCCATTCTGGTCTTTGAACTTTCCACTCTGAGCCAGGGTGCAGGCAGTCACTCTGAGAGCAGAGGGATAACATAGAACCATGGCTAGTTCTACAGCCTCCATGAAGTATGAGACTGTGAGCTGAGCCAGGAGAGGGATGTTCTGGTTGCTGCAGTTCACTATCTGTATTCCTATAGGAGTGTAGCTGTCCATGCCGTCAACTTCATACGATCTAGAATTACATTAGAAGAGAAGCTCAAAGTGGATTCATCTAAATCAGGGTAAGCAATAATCGTGTCTGTGGGGGATTGTATTAATTAATTGATGTGAGAAGACCCAACCCTTTGTGGCAGCACTATCCCTTAGGTAAGGGATACTGAATTGAATAAGAGTAGATTAATTAGGCAGAGCCAAAATATGCATGCACACATCCCTTCCCTGTTCTCGTGGATGGAATACTACCCAGGTTCCAGTAGTATTTTCAGATGATGGCTGTGGATCAGGTCCTTTCTCAGGATAGTAGAGTCAAGTTAAGGAGAGTATGGTGATTTGAGTGGGAAATGGCCCCATAGATTCATGTATTTGAACATTGGAATCCCAGTTGGTGGTACTGTTGAGGAATCTTATGACACCTTTAAGAGGTATAGCTCTTCTAGAGGAAATACCACTAGTGGTGGGTTTTGAGGATTTATAGCCTGACCCCACTTCCTGTTCTACCATCCACACTACCTTTAACCTGTACGTGGATGAAATGTAATCTCTTTGCTTCCTGTCCCAGCTACTATGCCTCCCACCCCACTGTTTGATGGCCCCTATACTTTTGGAACCATGAACCAAAATTGATGCTTTCTTTTATATGTTGTTTTTGTCATAGAATTTTATCACAGCATCACAAAGTAACTAATGTACAGAGTTGAGACATTTTGTGTTTTCCATGTATCTAAAGATTGACTTGTAATTTAAATATCAAATATCTTCCATAGACTCATGAATTTGAACATTTGTTCCCTAGTTGGCAATGCTTTTTATAGAAAATATGGAACCCACAGGAAATGGAGCCTTGTAAGAAGAGGTACATCACTGGAACTAGGCTTTCTAGGTGTATTGTCTCACCCACTTCCTGTTCCTTCTTGGTCGTTGATAAAGAAGAAATGTGATCTTTCTCCACGCTCCAGATGCTATGCCTTCCTCTTATGTTCCCATGATAGACTGGAACCACAAGCCAAAATTAATACTTTGCTCTATAAGTTGATTTCAGTCCTAGTATTTTATCACAGTCACAGGAAAGTAACAAGTACTGACTGGTGAGAGAGTATATGTGTTTAGCTTTTGAGAACTTTGGGATTCCACAGTTCCATCGGAGCATCAGAGCTCCTAGTAAGACATTGAGATCTCCTGAGGAGTTATTTTTATCTATGTTCATCTGCCCAGTCTAAATCCCTTGACTTCCTATGGGTGTTAATTCCACAGGCATTTCCTACTGATCTTACATTTATATTGTTGTCTCAAAGTCTAACTTCTACAAGGCCCTACACAATACAGTTATAATTTCTACTTTATACAAGGACAACACAGACAATATTTCAACCTCAGTACCCAAAGGGTTTGAACTTTAGTAAGAATTGTGATGGTTTGATGGCTAGTATATATTTTCAAATTGATAAAATCAAGAATCATCCTAAAATGGCTCTCTGTATGTATGTCTGTCTGTCTATGGAGAATTACCAAATTAAGTTCATGATAAAAAGATGCACCTAACTTATGGTGAGATCATTCCTTGAGCAAGGGATCTTAGACTGTACAAACAGAGAAAGCAAGCCAAGCAAAAGCATGCAAGCATTCATTCTGCTCTGTTTATTGACAATAGATATGTTATGACTAGCTCATTCAAGTTCCTACTGCCTTGACTTTTATGTCATAATGAACTTCACCTTGAAGTTATCCTGAATAAGTTGCTTCTTTCAGAGTATTTTTATCATGACAACAGGAAAAGAAACTAAGACGAGAGTTCTTTAAGAAAAAAAAAAAAATTATACCAGGTCAAGGGATAAACTGTATTCTTATGTACACCTTCACTTCAACTCAAGGTGACCCAACTCCACCTCTAGCATCTTAGAAAAGTCCAAAATGGCTTTTAAGAATCTTTGGAGTCCACTCTTTTCTTTAAAAAAAATAAAAGTCATGCCCATATGGGCACTAAGCAAGAGCCGATTGCTTCATTAATGTTCTACTTTAATCAATTGCAGTCTGCAGTGCAGGGATACATCTCTAATGTAGGGATTTCAGGTCATATATATTGAAGGATTAATGTATTACATGTTCATGATAGTTTGTTAACTAGCCAATAGGAGTCATTATCTAAAGAAATCCTTCATTAGTGAGATTTGGATGATCTGAGAGTACTTAAGTGAGAATCAATATTTCTAATCCTTTTTAAAGCATTCTAGCAAAGATAATCAGGATTCAATACAGACACAGATATGACATCCCCAGATTTTTAAGATTTGATCTTTAACTGTGATCAAACAGACAATCTTTAGCATGAAGTTAGAAGAAACTTACTAAATAAGAAAGATTTCATGAGTTCTCTAACAGCATATTGTGACCCTCTACTGATGCTGTTCATTTTATATCTGTGAAGAAACTATTACAAGATCTTGAACATTCCAACTGATTGTCAACCAAATAAACATACATCTCTCATAGCTTAATTATTATCTAATTGGCTCACTCCTTACTCTCAGAGTGGTTATTTTTACAATATTGTAATGTTAACATTTGGCAGGCATACCACTTAGGCAAAATATTGTATTATACTTTCTAAGAAACAGCACTAAAAAGAATGGGTTTGATGGAAGCGGGATATTCATAAATTTATTCTTAAGAATTTTACAAGTTTCAGAATAATATACACTGTGTGGATTTCATATATCACAAACAATTACTACAAGAAAAGAAAATAATTGCTAACCACATTTCAGGAAGAAGTTGAGACTGTCTCTATACATAAGTGTGTGTATGTTTATGTAAGGTACATTGTGTTAGTAAATTTTCAGGTGCTGTTTGAGCTAACTGAAAAACTGGCAGGGATTTCCCCATCCTACACTTCATGTCTAAGTATATTAATTTCAAATGTCCTCAGGGAATAGGTGGACCTCCTCTAAACCTGACAGAAATGTTAAAAAAAAAACAGAACAAACTCAAGAGTAAACACATTGTTCTCTTGAGAACAGCCAGATGATATTTCAGCTATTTCAACAAATTACTTTTGTTCATTCCATGGCATGGACGTGTCAATAGTTTAAAAAATATGTCAGAAATTCAGGCCTAGAAGGTTCAGTCATGGGGGAAAACACAATCAGAAACTTCAGCTGATGACTTCCATATCCCCATTCTATTTCTGCCACAGGTTGTGGTGCCCACATGAAGTCACCTCTCTACCTGTTGCTACTTTCTTCTACTTTGAAGTCTCGCTGTAGAGCACCTTTTGCTCAGCCTGTGATTCTCAACCAGGAACTCTAGTTGTTTAATGTTCTGAGAACCCAATTTGATGTCTCCCTCACATTTCCCCCTTTCCTCCTATCTTTGTGTATCAAATGTCTGTCTGTCTGTCTATCCATCCATCCACCCACCCACCCACCTATCCATCCACCCACCCACCTGCCTATTCATCCATCCATCCATCCATCTATCATCTATCATTAAAATATGTAGCTGCTACTTGCTATTTATTCTTTTACTTTGGCTTGTCATTTACTTGATAAATTCACTAATCCAAAATCAAAAGTGTGACTATCATAGCACTTCTCCAGACCAAGAAGAACAAGAACACAGGTATGCTGTACTCTTTATGATCCTTTATCTTACTCATGCATTTCACAATTTCAACACAGTCCTTCTTGAACATATCACTTTCCTTTACATCTTCCTCTTGAGTACTTATTTGTTCATTTTTCCATAAATCATGTACTCTCACATAGGTTTTTTATAATTAACATACATAAGGAATTTATTTATAAAAGTAGTTATTACAAGGCTTTTGAAATGTTAACTGGGTTTCAATAGGTTGACAAGAATAAATGACTGGCATGTAAATTAATATAAATGCAGATTATTTTAATTGCCTTTCTGTCTTAATAAATAACTAATAAATATTTACTACAAGTTAGTTATATCTTCAATTGGAAATGAGAAATTGGTTATAAATTCTTTTGATACTTTATTTACATTTCAAATGTTTTCCCCTTTCCAGATCTCCCCTTTGGAACACCCTATCCCCTTCCCCCTCTCCTTGCCTTTATGAGGGTATCCACCACCCACCCACCCACCCACTCTCTTCTTCCCTCTTTGGCATTCGCCTATACTGAGGCATCTAACACCCTCAGGCCCAAGGACCTCTCCTCCCCCTGATGGCTTACAAGACCCTAATCTGCCACATATGTGGCCAGCACCATGGGTCCCTCCATGTATATTCTTTGGTTGGTGATCCAGTCTCTGGTAGCATCAGGAGGTCAGGCCAGTTGACACTGTTGCTCCCACCATGGGGTTGCAAACTCCCTCAGCTCCTTCACTCCCTTCTCCAACTAATCCATTTGGGACCTCATGCACAGCCCAATGGTTTCTGTGAAGTGAATCTTGGATATTCCGAACTTTTGGTCTAATACCCACTTATCAGTGAGTACATACCATGTTCATTCTTTTGTGACTGAGTTACCTCACTCAGGATGATATTTTCAAGTTCTATCCATTTGCCTGCAAATTTCATGAAGTCATTGTTTTTAATAGATGA
Organism: Uromys caudimaculatus; assembly: GCA_028551405.1. NCBI lineage: Eukaryota > Metazoa > Chordata > Mammalia > Rodentia > Muridae > Uromys > Uromys caudimaculatus. The sequence goes on along the minus strand of CM052711.1, from coordinate 63,484,967 downwards.
GTAGTACTCCATTGTGGAAATGTACCACATTTTCTGTATACATTCCTCTGTTGAGGGACATCTGGCTTGTTTCCAACTTCTAACTATTATAAATATGGCTGTTATGAACATAGTGGAGCATGTGACTTTATTACATGTTGAAGCATCTTCTGGATATATGCCCAGGAGTAGAATAGCTGGGTCCTCAGGTAGTATTATGTTCATTTTTCTGAGGGTCCACAAAACTGATTTCCAGAGAGGTTGTATCAGCTTACAATCCCACCAAGAAGGAGGAGTGTTCCTCTTTCTCCACATCCTCACCAGCATCTGCTGTCACCTGAGTTTTTGATCTTAGCCATTCTGACTGGTGTGAAGTGTAATCTCAGGATTGTTTTGATTTGCATTTCCCTGATGACTAAGGATGTTGAACATTTCTTTAGGTGCTTCTAAGTCCTACGAATTTCCTCAGTTGAGAATTCTTTGTTTATCTCTGTTCCCCATTTTTTGATAGGGTTATTTGGTTTTCTGGAGTCTAACTTCTTGAATTCTTTGTATATATTGGATATTGTCCCTCTACTGGACAAAGGATTCGTAAAGATCTTTTCCCAATCTGTTGGTTGCCATTTTGTCCTATTTACAGTGTCCTTTGCCTTACAGAAGCTTTGTAATTTCATGAAGTCCCATTTGTCGATTCCTGATCTTAGAGCATAAGCCATTGGTGTTCTGTTCAGAAACTTTTCCCCTGTGCCCATGTGTCCGAGAACCTTCCCCACTTTCTCTTCTATTAGATTCAGTGTATCTGGTTTTATGTGGAGATCCTTGATCCACTTGGACTCGAACTTTGTACAGAGAGGTAGAAATGAATCAATTTGCATTCTTCTACATGTAGACCACCAGTTGAACCAGCACCATTTGTTGAAAATAATGTCTTTTTTCCACTGGATGGTTTTGTCAAAGATAAAGTGACAATAAGTGTGTGGGTTTATTTCTGGGTCTTCAATTGATCTACCTGCCTGTCGCTATACCAATACCATGCAGTTTTTATCACTACTGCTCTGTAGTACAGCTTGAGGTCAGGGATGCTGATTCCCCCAGAAGTCCTTTTATTGTTGAGAATAGTTTTTCCTATCCTGGGATTTTTGTTATTCCATATGAATTTGAGAATTGCTCTAAGTCTATGAAGAATTGAATTGGAATTTTGATGGGCATTACATTGAATTTGTAGATTGCTTTTGGCAGAATGGCCATTTTAACTATATTAATCCTGCCAATCCATGAGCGTGGGAGATTTTTCCATCTTCTGAGGTCTTCGTCGATTTCTTTCTTCAGAGACTTGAAGTTCTTGTCATACAGATCTTTCACTTGTTTGGTTAGAGTCACACCAAGATACTTTATATTGTTTGTGACAGTTGTGAAGGGTGTGATTTCCCTAATTTCTTTCTCAGCTTGTTTAACCTTCAGGTATAGGAAGGTTACTGTTTTGCTTGAGTTAATTTTATATCTGGCCACATTGCTGAAGTTGTTTATCAGCTGTAGCAGATCTCTAGTGAAGTTTTTCAGGTCACTTAAGTATACCATCATATCATCTGCAAACAGTGATATTTTGATTTCTTCCTTTCCAATTTGTATCCCTTTGACCTTCGTTTGTGATCTAATTGCTGTAGCTAGAACTTCAAGTACTATATTGAATAGATAGGGAGAGAGAGGGCAGCTATTTCTAGTCCCTGATGTTAGGGGATTGCTTCAAGTATCTCTCCATTTGCTTTGATATTTGCCCCTGGTTTGCTGTATATTGCTGTTAAAATGTTTAGGTATGGGCCTTGAATTCCTGATCTTTCCAAGACTTTTATCATGAAGGGATGTTGAATTTTGTCAAATGCTTTTTCAGCATCTAATGAATGACCATGTGGTTTTTTTTCTTTGAGTTTGTTTATGTAGTGGATTACATTGATGGCTTTCTGGGTATTGAACCATCCCTGCCTCCCTGGGATGAAGCCTACTTGATCATTGTGAATGTTCATTTCTATGTGTACTTGGATTTGGTTTGCGAGAATTTTACTGAGTATTTTTGCATCGATATTCATAGGGGAAATTGGTCTGAAATTTTCTTTTATTGTTGGGTCTTTGTGAGGTTTGGTATCAGTGTAACTGTGGCCTCATAGAATGAATTGGGTAACGGTCCTTCTGTTTCTATTTTGTAGAATAGATTGAAGAGTATTGGTATTAGGTCTACTCTAAAGGTCTGATAGAATTCTGCAGTGAACCCATCTGGTCCTGGGCTTTTTTTGGTTGGGAGACTTTTAATGACTGCTTCTATTTCTTTAGTGGTTATGGGACTGTTTAGATGGTTTATCTCTTCCTGACTTAACTTTGGTATTTAGTATCTGTCTAGAAACTTGTCCATTTCATCCAGATTTTCCAATTTTGTTGAGTATAGGCTTTTGTAGTAGGATCTGATGATTTTTTTAATTTCCTCAGAATCTGTTGTTTATATCTCCCTTTTCATTTCTAATTTTGTTAATTTGGATAATGTCTCTGTCCCCACGGGTTAGTCTGGCTAAGGGTTTATCTATCTTGTTGATTTTCTCAAAGAACCAGGTTCTGGTTTTGTTGATTCTTTCTATAGTTCTTTTAGTTTCTACTTGGTTGATTTCATCCCTTAATTTGATTATTTCCTGCCTTCTACTCCTCTTGGGAGTATTAGCTTCTTTTTGTTCTAGAGCTTTCAGGTGTGCTGTTAAGCTGCCAGTATATGCTCTCTCCAGTTTCTTTTTGGAGGCATTCAGATCTATGGGTTTTCCTCTTAATACTACTTTCATTATGTCCCATAGGTTTGGGTATGTTGCACTTTCATTTTCATTAAATTCCAGGAAGTCTTTAATTTCTTTCTTTACTTCTTCCTTGACCAAGTTATCATTGAGTAGAGCGTTGTTCAGCTTCCATGTGTATGTGGGCTTTCTGTTGTTGTTGCCATTAAAGACCACCCTTAATCCGTAGTGATCTGATAGGAGGCATGGGATTATTTCAATCTTCTGATATCTGTTGAGGTTTGTTTTGTGACCAGTTATATGATCAATTTTGGAGAAGGTACCATGAGGTACTGAGAAGAAGGTATATTCTTTTGATTTAGGATGAAATGTTCTATAGATATCTGTTAAATCCATTTAGTTCATCACATCTGTTAGTTTCACCATGTCTCTGTTTAGTTTGTGTTTCCAAGATCTGTCTATTGATGATAGTGGGGTGTTGAAGTCTCCCACTCTTATTGTGTGCGGTGCAATGTGTGCTTTGAGCTTTAGTAAAGTTTCTTTTATGAATGTGGGTGCCCTTGCATTTGGGGCATAGATGTTCAGAATTGAGAGTTCTCCTTGGTAGATTTTTCCTTTGATGTGTATGAAGTGTCCTTCCTTATCTTTTTCGATGACTTTTGGTTGAAAGTTGATTTTATCCAATATTAGAATGGCTACTCCAGCCTATTTCTTGGGACCATTTGCCTGGAAAATTGTTTTCCAGCCCTTTACCCTGAAGTAGTGTTTGTCTTTAACAAGGAGGTGCGTTTTCTGGATGCAGCAAAATTCTGGGTCATGTTTATCGATCCAGTCTGTCAGTCTATGTCTTTTTATTGGGGAATTGAGTCCATTAATATTAAGAGATATTAAGGAATAATGATTATTGCTTCCTATTATTTTTGATGTTATTTTTATGTTTGTGTGGCTATCTTCTTTTGAGTTTGTTGAATGATTATTTTCTTGCTTTTTCTAGGGTGTATTTTCCCCCCTTGAGTTGGTGTTTTCCATCTATTATTCTTGGTAGGGCTGGGTTTGTGGAAACATACTGTGCAAATTTGGTTTTGTCATAGAATATTTTGGTTTCACCATCTATGATAATTGAGAGTTTTGCTGGGTATAGCAGCCTGGGCTGGCAGTTGTGTTCTCTTAGGGTCTGTATGAGATCTGCCCAGGATCTTCTAGCTTTCATAGTCTCTGGTGAGAAGCCTGGGTAATTCTGATAGGTCTGCCTTTATATGTTACTTGAAGTTTTTCCCTTACTGCTTTTAATATTCTTTCCTTATTTTGTGTATTTGGTGTTTTGACTATAATGTGGCAGGAAGAACTTCTTTTCTAGTCCAATCTATTTAGAGTTCTGTAGGCTTCTTGTATATTCATGGTCATCTCTTTCTTTAAGTTAGGGAAGTTTTCTTCTATAATTTTGTTGAAGATATTTACTGGTCCCTTAAGTTGGGAATCATCACTCTCTTCTATATCTATTATCCTCAGGTTCTGTCTTGTCATTGTATCCTGGATATCCTGGATGTTTTGGGTTAGGAGCTTTTTGCATTTTGCATTTTCTTTGACTGTTGTGTCAATGTTTTCTATGGTATCTTCAGCACCTGAGATTCTCTATTCTTTCTCTTGTATTCTGTTAGTAATGCTTGCATCTCTGACTCCTGATCTCTTTCCTAGTTTTTCTAACTCCAGGGTTGTCTCCCTTTGTGATCTCTTTATTATTTGTATTTCTATTTTTAGTTCCTGGATGGTTTTGTTAATTTCCTTTGTCTGTTTGATTGTGTTTTCCTGTAACTCTTTAAGTGATTTTTGTGTTTCCTCTTTAAGGACTTCTAGTTGTTTACCTGCGTTCTCTTTTATTTCTTTAAGGGAGTTACTTATTTCCTTCTTAAAATCTTCTATCATCATCATGAGATGTGATTTTAAATCTGTGTCTTGCTTTTCTGGTGTGTTGGGGTATTCAGGGCTTGCTGTGGTGTGAGAACTGGGTTCTGAAGTAGCCTTGGTTTCTCTTCCTTATGTTCTTGCCCTTGCCTTTTGCCATCTGGTTATCTCTGGTGTTAGCTGGTCTTACTCTCTCTGACTGTGGCTTGTCCTTCCTGCAAGTCTCGGTGTTGATACTCCTTGAAGATCACTTCTATCTGAGAGGAATCTAGGTTTGGAGAGCTGTGGTACAGGGTCAGCCCTGGGGTGCAGACAGAAACCAAAAGGTTCTAGTCCTCAGCTGTCCCATGGTTCCTGTGTCCAAATGGCTCTGCAAGGGTCCCTCTTGTACCAGTGTATTTGAACAGACTTGGTGGTCTTGCCTGTGCTTGAAGGTGTATCAGCACTCCTGGGATACCAGCTCTCTCCTGGCACTATTTGAGTATGGATCCCTGTGTCACAGGATCCCCTCTCTGACCACCGAAAGCAACCAGAAGACCACTCTCAGTCCCTGTGTCCTGGGGACTAGAGGTGGGTCCATCTGAGCAGACGGGCTTTCCCATGCTCCTAAGAGTCTAGCTTTCTCCTGGCACTATTTGGCTGTGGAGCCCTGGTGGCCCAGGCAGAGGTCTCCAGCCACAGATGGAAACCAGAAGGCTCCCCCCCCCCCCCCCCGCTGTTCATCAGTCCCTGTGTCCCAAGGATTCCAGGCAAGTCCCGCTGAGCAGTGTTGTTCCTCTTACCCTATCTCACAGGCTTGTTCACACTCCTGGGAGGCTACTTTTCTACCAGCGCTATTTGGCTATGGAGCCCTGGTGGCCCAGTCAAAGGTCTCCTGCCACAGATCGAAACCGGAAGGCGTATCACATAGGTTTATACATTTCTGTAAAGCATATTAAACTCATATGCATGCTTATGTGTGTGTGTGTGTGTGTGTGTGTGTGTGTGTGTGTGTGTGTGTGTGTGTGTACATGCGTGTGTGTGCACATACAGGCTAAAGTTTGACAAGGATCTTGATCAGTCATTTCTACCTCTTAATACTGAAGACAAGGTTTCTCTCTGAACATCAGAATCACCTGTTCACTTAGTATGGCTAACTAGTGAATTCCAGAGATCTGTCTGTCTTTGTCTCCTTCAGTTTTAGGGTTACAAATGTGTGCTTCCATGAACAGTTATTATATAGGTGCTGGACACCTAAATTCAAGTGTTCACATTTGCACTTTACTGACTGAGCATACTGACTGAGCAATCTCCCAGAATCCAGGCTACCACTCTTTTTTTTTTTTTTTTTCTGATACTTTATTTACATTTCCAATGTTTCCCCCTTTCCAGGTCTCCTCTTTGGAAACCCTCTATCTCCTCCCCTCTCCCCCACCTCTGTGAGGGTATTCCCCATCCCACCCACCCACTGACCCACTCCCGTCTTCCCCCATTGACATTCCCCTTTACTGGGGCCTCTAACACCCTCAGGCCCAAGGGCCTCTCCTCGCCCTGATGGCCAACAAGGCCCTCCTCTGCCACATATGTGGTCTGAGCCAGGATACCACTTTTATAAGTAGTTTTGCCACAGCACAACCTTGCTCATGTGTGTGGACATTATTCATATATTCTTTGACCCTATAATAAGAGAACTGAATGGGTTTAGAAGAAACTATGTAATCCACAAGCCTGAACACCTTAGCCACTTAAGTAAGGTTGCCTATTATAATATGTGCTTATTGAATATTTAAGTGACTCCATTGGGATATTTCTCCTGCAGGCAAGTCTGTTCCCCTTCCTTCAGTACACTGACAGTAAGTTGTTTTCGGAGAGAGGGCAAATGTCTAGGAGATCCTCACCACTGAACCTGATGAAAGGTATAGACAGAACCAGGATCTCTCCATTCTTGCCCTTAAGAAAGACAGCATGTACTCTTCTTGTGTGATTTTATGAGATCCTTCTAAGAATGTATAAGGACATGCTGCCAGGCAGCATGGAGTCCTGGGTCTAGGAAAGTGCATCCATCAAATCCCAGTGCCAACACAATTCTTGAGTCTTTCCAATTTTTAAAGAATTGTAGAAATTGAAAGTACCATTTGTTAGGAGGGCCAGAAAAATAATCATATTTATTATCTAGAAATATGAAGAATTTATGATCTTTTAGTTTTTGGAATTTATCTATTCATATGAGTCTAGGACTGCATTAATATATTACCAAGCACTTTAAGGAACTAAAACGCATGTTTAAACATGCACATTTGAAATCTCAGAAATATTCATGGTTGGAATATTTTGCTATTCGTTGGCATTTTATCCTACCATCCTATTTATAAGTCAATGCCTGGAACCTAATGTTCCTTCATGAGAAGCTGAGCCATTCATTCTCTGGTGTGGTTTGTTCTTATCACAGGAACACCAACTCCTTCATGGATTATTGATGTGTGTGCTGGAGTGGATATGATACCCTTCAAATATTGTCACATTACTTTTTAAAGTGTTAGGATTGGCCAGCAATTTGTTTCTTTTTTGCTTCTTCTAGTTTTCTGATTCTAGCTACTGGGTAGAATTTTGACATTCGAAAGTATTCATTAAAAACAAAACAAAGCAAAATCCTACATGGGGCTGGAGAGATGGTTCAGTGGTGTGGGGCACTGGTTTTTCTTCCAAAAGATCTAAGTTCAGTTCCCATCATAACAGCTCAGAAGTGTCTGTGGATCAAAGTCTGAGGCATCTGGATCCTTCAGACACACATACAGGCAAAACACCAATGCACAAAAAATAAAATTAAATAATAATTTTTATTAAAAATTTTAAAAGTGCTATAGGCCAGTGAGATGGACTAGTGTAGTTGAGTGGGTTAGTCACTTGCTGACAAACCAAAAGACTTGTGTTCACTTTCCAGGACCAATGTGGTAGAAGAGGAGAAACAGCACCCACCTATTGGTTTTTGATTTACATATTCATATCATATCACATAACCATGTCAGAGTAGATTAATAACATATAATTTTGTGTCTAAAGTAAAAGTACTGTCCCCCTAAAATCCTTCTCCAAATTGTTCTCATTTTTATGTAAATATATTTGGCGGAATCACAAACATTTCTCTAAAAAGGACTTTGTCCATGTTCGGTAAATGTAAATTGTGGCTTTCTAATGAATAGTTTGTAGGACATCTGAAAATAATAGAACTGCTAAATAGAGATAACATCAGAGGTTTCCAAACTTCCTCGGCTCACAGCACTCCTAGTGTCTTACTAATAGATTAATTAAGTTGCCATAATAAAGAAAATTCCTACTGTTTTAAATGGTTAAGAAAAGGAAGGGCCATGCAATTTTATCCCAACAGCCTGCTGTTATTGCGTGACTTCTCTGATTTTAGACACAGCCAAACCCTGTTGCAGTTCACAATGGCCTGTATATATTCACCCATATAAATGACCCAATTATCAAGCCATAGTGCTTTCACTTTCTTAATAGTACCAAGATCCATTATTTGTTTCTAATTATTGTATGTATAATATGTGTGTGAAATGTATGTGTGTATCTGTGTGTTCACGTGTGTATGAGTACACACACACACACATATGCAGGTCCATAGGGACCAGAGGTTGATCAAGGTTTCTTTCTCAATCACTGTCTACTTAGTTTTTAAATTTTGTTATATTTATTCATTAATTTCTTTATTTGTGTGTGTATTTGTATTGGTGTGTGCAGTGGTCCATATGTGGAGATCAGAGAACAATCTGTGTGAATTAATTCTCTCCTTCTTTGGGTCCTTAACATGTCACCCAACTTATCAGATAATGCAGAGGGCACCTTTATCTACTGACACATGAAGCCCCTTTGTCCTACCTTGTTTTCTATTGGTATGATAAAGCAATTTGGAGAGAAAAGATCTTACTTGATTTACAGGTCACAGCTTATGAGGAAATCAAGGCAGAAACTCAAGCTCAAGACAGGAATCTGGAGGCAGGATCTAAACAACGACTATGGCAGAATGCTGCTTACTTGCTTGCTTCCCTTGACTTGTTCAACCTCTATTCTTATACCATCCAGCACCACCTACTTACACACACACACACACGCACACACACACACACACACACACACATACAGGCCATAAAATTTTTTCAATAATGAAGCTTAAAGTATTCATTCATATATATATGGATATATATGTCCATATATATGTGTGTGTATATATATATTCATATGCATAATTGTTATAGTTTAAAATATGTATATATATTCATATCTTTAATTGTTAAAGTTTTACTATTAAGATACTTGATGCTGACACATATAAGATGTTTTATGGTATATAAATATCATACTGTCATACAGGTACTTAATAAGGTACAGAAAAATCCCACATGTACTCTTATATGAAAATCAGAAATAAGTTGGCAATAAAGTTTTAACTATCAGTGTTCGCCAGGATTGTTGAGTTTTTCATTTAGTGACAACGGTAAAATTTATTTGGGGAAAGGGTGATGACAGCTTCCCAAGAGACTGAAACTTTCCAAGTTCGAGGTCGTCTTACATCAGATATCGATTGCAACATTTGTCGTGTGAAAGGTCTCTCCCAGCTCATTCGTGCTGCATCTAACATAATTTTATGTTCAGAAGCACACCTCCCTGGTACATCCTGGAAAGAAAGATTCTTATAATCCACATATTTCTTTTTCCATCTTTGATATCCAACAAACCCACCTCACCCCAGTTTTTCTTTTATTTTGGGACAGGAGACAAGATGTGATTATATTATAATCTACAAAAAGTTTTTTAAAGATTTCTTTGTATTATCTATGTGTATCTGTGTGTTTGTGTGAGCAAATGCAATATGTGTTGATACCTATAGAAGCCAGAAGAGGGCATTTGTACCACTGGAGTTGGAGATATAGGTAGTTGTAACCAACAATTCATCAGACCGGGAAACAGAATGACGTCAGGGCCGATACGTGTTTTTAACTATTGAGCCAACTATTGAGCTCTATGTTGATTTTTTCCCTAGTGACACCATTGCCAACTTAAGTTATTTAATCCTATTATCCATATTATCTCCATGGCTCTCAGAATTTGCTCACCTATATGCTAAGATACAGGCAGATATGAACAAGTTCTTTTCTATTATTTTTCTGTGAGGGAGGGACCTAAGTTCATAAGAAATTTTTCCAATGTATCATCAGAGACCATTTTGCTGTATATATTTATATCATCGGAAAAAAAATGTATAGGAACAATTATGTCAACGATGAGAAAAATGCTATCAATGAGAATATACATGATTCAAATTAAGGAGGTGACAAAATAAAGCTCATATAAATTTTAAAGCTTATGTTTTATTTTGATTAAATTTATTTATGTGAGTCAATGTGTTACTATGGAGGCCAGAAGAGGGTGTCAGATTCCATGGAACTGGAATTACAGGCAGGTATGAGCCATCCATTGTGGTTAGGGGCAGCCACACTAGGGCCTTTGCACAAACAGCAAGAATTTTAACCATTAAAGCATCTATCCAGCCCAGTATGACAGGTTATCCAAGTAACTAAGTGTTATCCTTGATTGGGCTTCTTGGCAGTCTCAGGAGCATTTTCCTCTCTTCCTTTTGTAACAGATGTTTACAGGACTCACACTTATTCCTCTGCCTGTTTTAATGTCATTCTTGTTGCTGTTCCTGAGTAAAACTACTTAAGCTAAATTGATTATGCTGGTAATTCAAGTACATTCAAATTCTGTTGATTTCAATAAACAAGATGGTGCCGGTGATTTCAAAGGAGGTAGTGCTTTAAGTGTAGAGGGAAGTTTTAACTTAGAGCTGGAGGAATGGCGCAGCAGTTAAGAGTTCTTGCTGTTCTTGCTAGAACCTGGGTTTGGTTTCCAGCACCCGCACTAGGCAGCTCATAGCCACTTGTAACTCCAGCTTCACGGAACTCCACAACTTTTTTGGCCTATGTGGGTAATGATACACATGTGGTGTATACTGGCACAACCACAGACATCTACACACAATTTAAAATATTGTAAAAATTAACCTAGAAACTCAAAATCCAGTCATTTCCCCAATTTACATACAGAACCTCCCCTTCCCATCCCGCTTTGTAGTCTTCAGTTGTTAGCTTAACACAGATCACCGAAGGCCCCCTTTGCTTTGTGATCAATGAGGAAGTGTGCCAAAGGCAAGAGAAGTAATTTTCTATCTCCTTCAACATGTATCTCTGACGAGATATTGAACTTCCTTTATTACCTTCCTCCAATTCACACTGAAAATTGAATAACATTCATGCAATTGCTGCTGTGGTAAAGCATCCCAGGAAACAGGAGCAGGTGTCAGATTTCTAATGCGGAGTAACTCTTTGGCAGAGTAAATGACAGGTTCCCAATTTTAATGTGTGTGTCCTCTGTAACACAATAGCGGTTAAAGGTGCTGTGCCTTTAACCTTTTATTATTCCTCATGCGGCATTGAAGCTTGAAACCCACTCCTAGCATTTCAGTACTTAAGAACCCAAATGTACTTGATAGCTCTATGTATAACTTGAAAAGAGTAGGGATAACTTCCGTGCTCCCATTGAGTTTGAGAACAAAGCAAATAAAGATGTACATGATGTCTTACTCTTAGATTAGACATCCAATTTCATAATCTTTCCACAATATATCTCCCCAAAGGTGTTTCTCCTATTTTTCTTTGTGCATTGTGTGTGTTCAGGTGTGAGTGCATGAATGGGAGCACCACAGTGAGCATGTGGAGATCAGACGACAACTTGCAGAAGTCAGTTCCCTTTTCTCTCCTCTCCTCTGCTCTCCTCTGCTCTCCCCTCCTCTCCCCTCCTCTCCCCTCCTCTCCCCTCCTCTCTTCTCCTTGTCGCACCACTTCTCTTCTCTCTCTGCCTCTCTGTCTAGGTATATGTACACATGTCTGCAGATGCTTGGAGAGGCCAGAAGTCTCCAACTCCCGAAGCTGGAGTTACAGGAAATTATGAGCTAACCAAGATGGTTTTTGGGAATTGAATGTGTGTCCTCTGTACTAGCACCAAGAGCTCAAACATTGAGTCCTCATTCCAAACCCACTAAGTCCATTCCTTCTAATAGTCAAACTAATTTATGGCTGAATGTTAGCATTTTTAATGTTTTTTTTTTTTTTAAACCTCACACCTATGAGAAAACTTCATGTTGCAGGAATCCATAGCAATATTTTTATTTCCTTTTTATATAGTTATTTTGAGTTCTAATTATGTTCTTGTGTGAAGGTGTGCACGTGTGAGAGAAGGTGTCTTCAGGGGATGAATAGGGCAATGGATCCCTATGAGCTGGAGTTAAAGGTTTCTGTGAACTTCTCAGTGTTGGCGTTGGAAGCTGAACTCAAGTCCTCTGTAAAAGCAAGTCTTCTTAACCGTTGGGTCATCTGGTCAGCTGTAGGACCCATATTTTCTAAGCAGCTTAGCTTTCTGTGTGACTGCTCATAGACTGTCTTCATCCCAACCCTACGGTAGGGAAGCTTGGCTTTGCTTATCTTGCTTTATTTCCTTGCATTCAAGCAATGCTTTTTATCACTCATTCCTATAATCGTTCCTGGTTTTTATCTTCTGAACTTTGCTCTTACAGGGTGACAAAAATCCCTGAGGCAAAATAGAGCCATATCATTCCAGCTGAAGGAAGACAGCTCAGGACTCCTGCAGCACATCTGCCGCTCACAGTCTGAGTTTCATTTTCTTGTACTTTTCACTATACACTTAACTACAAACCTATAAATAATCAGTGGATCAATGGACTATTTTTATTATCAATGACAATGTGCAGTCACAAAGCGTGTTATGAACCATAAAACACTTCTGTCTACTATCAAAGACCCAATGAAAAGTAAAATATGTAGTTTCACCATAATTACCAGTTTTACAGATGACAGTGTTGAGGTCTACTGTTCTCTAACACATGTTCTCAGTTACACTGATAGCAGATACTAAGAAGAGAGATGGGTCTTCTTGTATCAGTGTTCTTTCTTTCCCTGTAACATGCTTTCACGTTTAACATTAGGTATTAGATTTGAATATACAAATGAAAAACTAACAAATCTTCTTGAACACATTTCAAACAAGACAGTATACTACTGAGACCTAAAGATGAATTACTTCCACCATGAACTCATGTAAGTAAGCACTGAACACAGATTTACTTTAGTATTAGAAAAAGAAATCTCTTTACACTGGAACATTAGTGCTCAAGAAAACACAAGAAAAATATAAACTGTTATTTTAAAGATAGATAGGATGTTTTGTCCTATCCTATATCCTATATCCTAAGGAAAATGAGAAGGCCATTTCAAACATTGTTAAAGGTTTACTTTTATTTGTATATATGAGTGTGGGTATGAGGGTGGTATATGCCTATGAATGTGAATTGTCACTAAAACTAGAAATGGGTATCTACTCTCCTGGAACTGGAGGTATAGCCAGTAGAGAGCTCCTACCATGGATCTTGGGAACTGGACTCAGGTTCTTTTCAAGAGTAGCAGCATTTTTAATCTCTGATTCCGGCCCCAGAGAAGACTATGTTAGAAATGAGAAATAAAGTGAAGCAATTAATGAGTTGATAATGGACCTGATAATGGAATGGAGAGTGAGATGTTTCTGCTAGTTTGCATATTATTCAAGAATGTAGACTTTGGGGTCCAGTCAACAGAGATTGCCACTGGTTATTGTCTTGAACTAAAACACATTGTTTAAAGTTTCTGGGGTTCGACTTCTTTATTTTTAAAATGAGGGATAGTAGACCAAAGTTGCAGGCTGCAAAAATGGTAACATTTATGGATTACATAGCAGAGTGTTTTAAGTGATGTTCACAATGAGTGTAGTGATCATTACTACAGTAGTAGTCCATAGGTATTATTTAGTCTTTTACTTCATGTGTTTTAGCCAACTGTCTTAGTCAGGGTTTCTATTCCTGCACAAACATCACGACCAAGAAGCAAGTTGGGGAGGAAAAGGTTTATTGAGCTGATGCTTCCACATTGCTGTTCATCACCAAAGGAAGTCAGGAATGGAACTAAACAGGTAAAGAAGCAGGAGCTGATGCAGAGGTCATGGAGGGATGTTTCTTACTGGCTTGCTTGCTTTCCCTGGCTTGCTGGCTTGCTTTCTTATAACCCAAGACTACCAGCCCAGGGATGATACCACCCAAAAGAAGCCCTCCCCCCCTTGATCACTAATTGAAAAAATGCCTTACAGCTGGATCTCATGGAGGCATTTTCTCAACTGAAGCTCCTTTCTCTGTGATAAATCCAGCTTGTGTGAAGTTGACATGAAACCAGCCAGTACACCAACCATTGTCTGAAAACATAACATTGAACACCCGAGAGACAAATAATCATAGTCTTTTAAATTACACATCTTTGGGAATGATAGAACAGAACCTTACAGCACACCACTCTGCTCAGTGTAAGACATGAACCATTCTTCTTCCATCATTTCACTCTGAGGACACTACCAGTCTATTACTCACTCAGTAACCCCCTCATTTATTGTATCAATTGTCACAGTTCTGCAGACTGAGGACCTTAATCTCAAAGAACCCAATGGATTAGCCTAATTTCATCACAATGACTCTATTCTCCAACTTATTTCACCTAGCCAATTAGGTAACAGAGCTTCACTGGTACTTTAAATAAGACTCCAGAGACTCATGTGCTTGGTTCACAGTTGGTGGTATGCTTTGAGAAGTATGGGTTATTGAAGGAAGTGTGCCACTGGCAATAAACTTTGAGGTTTCAAAAACCTATGCCATCCCATTAGTTCTATCTGCCTCATATCTGTGAATCAAGATATTAGTTTTCAGTTACTACCTCAGTGTCATGTCTGGTACATTGATCATGGACCAACCTTATGAAGTCCCTGATTAAATGCTTTCTTCTATAAGTTGCTTTGGTCATGTTGTCTCTTCACACAAATAAACTATGACTAAGATTATCATGTACCTTAACCATCTGGAGTTTGAGCCTCAAATTAAATGTTTACTTTTATTAGTTGTCTTGGTCATGTTTTGTCACAGATTTATTTTAATGTGTGGTTATCTATGACTGTTCTTATACTTTCGGCTATGATTCTAAAGGACTCCAACTTTTCTAGTATCCTGAGGCACAAATTAAAATCTTCCTCTATAAGTTGTCTTGGTAATGATGGTTTTATATTTTCATAGCAATTGAAAGGTAACAAAGACATCATCCTAATAAGAAAGTCACTTTCATCACTACTAGAAGAGTAAGCTGTATACCAAGATGTTTTCTATTGTGCTAAAGATGTATAGCAGTTGGTAGAACATGAATGAGGCCATAGATTTGATCCACAATACCACATAGCATATAACAGATGCCTGTACTCACAACTATACATTTAAAGATCAGAAGTTCAAAGTCATTGTTTTGGTGTTAATGAGAAATGCACTCCAAAGGCATATGTATTTGAACACTTGACTCCAAGGTGATAATACTGTTCCAGGACATTTTGGAAACTTTAGAAGGAAGATCCTTGAGGTAGGAAGTATGTCAGCTGAGACAGTTTCAGTTTCAAGGTTCTATAGACTTGTCCCACTTCCTGTCATTTGCATGCGTGCATGTGTGTGTGTGTATGCCTGTGTGCATGCATGCGTGCATGTGTGTGTGTGTGTGTGTGTGTGTGTGTATAAGAGAGAGAGAGAGAGAGAGAGAGAGAGAGAGAGAGAGAGAGAGAGAGAGAGATGTCACCAGCCACCTTTCTATACCTACTACTTTGACAGCTCCCTGGCATAATTTCCTTCTCATTACAGTCTCTGTCCCTCCGGAACTGTAAGCTAAAATAAGCTTTTTTTTTTTTTTTTTTTTTTTTTCTTAAAACTGGTTTTGGTCTTAGTATATTATCACAGGAAAAAACAAACAAACAAACAAACAATAAATCATCCATAAGTGGAAAGTGCATTCAAGTCCATCTTGGGGAAGATGAGACCTTGTCTCAAAAGCAACAGTAACAAAACTCCTATTTTGTAAGAGCAAGCATATTTACATAACTCCTAATATAGTACATTCATTGCTCTATGGTGCTGTTATTATCATTGATCTCTCACAATGCCTAATTTATAAATTATATACTGTCATGTGTATATATGTATAGGATATGTATATGGCAGAATGTCCATGTAATGGTGTCACTTAGAATGTGGATTCTTGAATACTTCTGTGACCATTCTCAGTAAGGACTTCAAACAAGTTGTCAATATCTGAACTAAATGAGAAAATAGTCTATCATGTTAGATAGCACAATGTAGAATGCCTATCCTCAAGAGGAAACAATGGAACCAAACTGCAGAAGTAGTGACACAAAAGTAATCCCGAAACCAAGAGCCCAGAGCAACAAATTTGATGCTATTGTTAATTATTCATAATGCATTGTTTACAAAGACAATTTGAATATAAATTGGTAAGTACATTCAATAGAAAATGTAAGGGTTGAGTCATTTTCAATATTTTTCTTCCTTTAATCCCAGCTAAATGTATGTAACCATACTTACAAGGATTAGAAGCAAAACTATGTTTTCATTTGTCAAAGAATGGAAACTAATGACAAAGTGAATGTTGAAAATAAAATCTCTGTCATGCATTATTAAAATCTGTACCTAAATGGAGAAGGATATTTAGTCTTCCTATTCATTGCCTTCTAATTTCATACAACTACAGACTTCATTCAAGCGAAATGACCTGGGCCTCCAGTGATGACTAGATGGTAAGCTGCAAGGGCTGCTAACAAGGTTTGGTAGCATCGGTGGTCCCAGTGAGGAAATAGAATAAACTAGTACCGACCTACAGTTCAGAAGTTCTGGTACCCTGCCCACCCACCATTTGTGTTGCCATTATTTTCGTTTCTCAGCCAAGGAGGTAGTTGGCTATCATTTTATCATATCAAGGAACTTTTCATCAGACATATTTCTACCCTGAAGATAAATTCTGAACAGAACAAGCCACCACAATGGCAACAGAGCTGAACTGAAAGGACTTTTCCCCCACAACCTTGGAAAAATCCATCTAAGTCAATTATAAGAGTTTGTCCTACTTGGCAAGTTTCTCCACTAATTGGAAATGAGACTTGAAATACCATCTTGGAATATCTTACCCCATCCCCACTAAAGAAAGGCAATTACAAACAAACTAAAACAAAACAAAACAACAACAACAACAAAGCAGGCCTACTCAGGAACTCTTCAATTGAAAGAAGCTCGGAACATTTGTTTTGTACAGAAAGGAAGAGAAACAAGGTGTGGGTTGGACAGGTTGGGAGGCTAAAAGAATTAAAAGAATCTGGAAGATGAGTGAGGGGAACCTAATCATAATATCTTGTATGAAAAAAATATTTCAAAAAAATAAAAAATAAAGAATGAAAAAATAAGCGCAGATCATTTTCTAGAGTGTAATACAATGAAACTCAGTAGCAAAGATTATTTCTTGCAAAAATATATTATATATAATATATAATCTTATATATAATTTATATATAATATATATAATTTATATAATTATATATATTATATTAATTATATATTATATATAATTGTATATATAATATATATAATATAATATAAGTTTTATATATCACACACATAAATCTTTAATATTTATATGCTTAGATATATAATGATATATAAATATATATAAATACGTATATTAACCCATAAGTACACTTATATAGTTAAATGCTTTTGCCATTTTTGCATGCTTGTTTGAATAGAGGGTATCTCTCCTAGTTTGAGTTCTTTTGCCATAGTAAAATACCCTGACAACAAACAAGCTGGAAAAAAGGACTCATTCTGATTATAGCTCTAGGTTATAGGCTATTATTGTAGGGAACCTAAAGCATTATATCCACAGTCAAGAACAGACAAAATATAAAGACATGGAGTCTTGCTCGCTCAATTATGCTTATGCTCAGCTAGCCTACTCTTCTTTTGTTCAGTTCAAGGATCCTTCTTGTTAAAGAATATCACTACCCACAATTACCTGGGTCTTTGTACATTAATTCACTATCAAGTTAATCTTCCAAAGATATGCCTAAATGTCAACTTGCAGTAATTCTTTAATTGTAGTTCTTGGTCCAGGTGATCCTAGGTTGTGTCATGTTGCCAGTTAAAACTAAACATGAGTTCCAGACCAGCCAGGGCTGCATAGTGAAAACCTGTCTCTAAAGAACAACCAACCAAATAAACAAAGAACTAAACAAAACAGCCAAGAGAAGTAGCACTGCATGCTACTCTTTGTAATCCCCTTAGCTCTCTTACAGTGCTTATAAAGATGTGTTGCCTATACATGAGACTCTTGTATTGAGATGGCTGAGATTTGACAAACAGATACACAAAGCAAAACCATCATTGTACTCAAGAATAGAAATCTAGAAGAGACTAAATGTTAGTAGGAACTCCGAAGTGAGGACAGAAGATCCACATTGATTCATTTGCTGAGCAGTCCCCATGAGGTACATGGTTTGAGAGAAGATGAAAGGATCTGAAAGCTAAAGGCACAGGGTGACATCTCATCTACCAGCAGTTGGAAGCATTCCGCTTTGGAATGCTTCAGGAATCCATATGGAATATTTGGTTCCTATCCCATAGTACTAATAAGAGCTGTCTAGGAGGCATGTATAGTATGGTTCAAGTAATTGAGTCTGTGCCCATGTGGAAAGTGATGTAGAA
Organism: Uromys caudimaculatus; assembly: GCA_028551405.1. Classification (NCBI taxonomy): domain Eukaryota; kingdom Metazoa; phylum Chordata; class Mammalia; order Rodentia; family Muridae; genus Uromys; species Uromys caudimaculatus. The sequence continues at coordinate 63,466,598 of CM052711.1, read as the reverse complement.
ACAACCCTCTGTTCTGCTCTGGCCGTGAGGAGATCACTCCCCCTCCACTCTACATACCTGGCATCTTAAGATGATCTAAAAGAGATGTCAGCAATCGGCCATTGGTCTGACACTTTCAAATTGTGTGAAGTAAGATAAATACTTCTTCATTTTAAGTTGAATACCTTAAAATTTTGCTACATTAGTAGAAATATATTGACACTAGAGATAAACTGGAAAATAGATGGTTTTAATACAATGGGAACATTATATTTTTTTTATTTTTTTCACATTTTAGAGTATTTTAAAGCGATATGTATGTGTATGGGAATTACTCTGCAAGAATGTGGGGCCTCTGCAGAACAGAAGTGCTCATCTGATATCCTTCAAATTGGAATCAAAGGCAGTTGTCAACCATCTTACCTGTGAGCTGGGAACAGTACTGGAGACTTTTGCAAGCTCAGTGTGTTCTCTTAGGTGCTGATTCATCGCTCAGTATGCGCCTCTTTTTTTTTTTTTTTTTTTAGGTGCTGAGTTATCTCTCCAACCCTACCATTTCTTTTTATCCAGAAGTAAAGACCACAATGACTTGGCCTTATTCTTTTGTTTATATCTTTCTAAGCACTGTGGTCATGATCATATATTTAAAGTAAAATGGGATCACTCATCCCGCCTTACTTTTGTGCCAACTCTGATCTAATTCTTGTTCTCTAGATCACAGGAAAAACAAGGGAATACTCAGTGATGTCACGGGATAGGGAAGGATAAAGACAATTACAGTGAAAATAGTGTGGTGGAGGTTATTAATATTTTGTGTGTGTGATATTCTGGGAAAGATGAGAGAGTAGTTAAAACAAAGACTTGGAAAATAGAAGAGAAACTACCGACTGAGGACTTGAATAAGAATTGCCCAGTTTATGCCATAAAATATCTTGTTCTCAGATGAAAAGATGACATTGTAGTGTTGCCACAAAGGTTTCTCACTGTGATCAGTAACAAGAGAAAATATTATTAGGATTATGTTTTAATGTTCAAGAAGAGCAACACGAAAGCCAGGATATTTCTTATAATTATGTTATATATAACATAACTGGTGAAAATAAGTGCCTACTGAATTTTCAAGTCTTCCACCCACACACATACACAATGTTCAAAGGTCACAATGGGAGAGATAATTTAAGACCTGGAGGCTGGAGAGGAGTGCTGTGAAATGCTGTCTTCATGCACGACTAAGTGCACATGAATTCACTGGAGTATCACAAGACTTTTACAAAAGCCAGCTAACCAGATCACTCAACATTCCACAAGGCAATCCTTGCTGAACTCAAGGACACACACACACACACACACACACACACACACACACACACACACACACACAGGAGAAGGTGTGAAAGAGACAAGGATATACTGGAGGTATCTGTGTATAAGGGAGGGCAAATTGGCATGCTTATTATCAGGATTCATTTTTCAAATGTATGAAGTTAATAAAAGAAGAAATTGTAGTTTTAAAATTGACTAATTTATTTTACTTCCCAAATAAACTGTTGGTTCACATGAGCCATCTCATCATGAAATCATCAGAGAATAAGACATAGACTAAAGATCCAGAATGCTACTGAGCTCAATAGTCTTAGCTTCGTCACAAGAATCCTACATGGAACATTTGACATTCCTCTACAGCCATCTATTGCCACAATTAGTGCTGTATGTTCACCTCAGAGAAAAATGTTTCATGTAGCTGAACATTGAGGGATGCAGAAACAGAAGCCTGATCACAACTCTGTTATTAGAAAGAATGGAAGCCAAATGGAACTGGGCCATTTCCCCTACTTAGACCTATGAACGGTAACTTCTGCAATAGGAGTAAGCTTGAACTTGAGCACACTCTAAGGGCGACATTAGCCCCAGGCAACTCAGAATCATCATGATGAGCAAAGCAGCTCTCCAGGCTCAGCATATGGACCACAAACTGGCAGGCAGCCTGAGTCGGAGGAGGAAGGATGCCAGTGTCCTGCCGTCTTCTCTATCATGGTTGGGAGAAATTTCAGCTTTTTGGTGCTTCCTCTTCCTGACCAGCTTTCCTCAGGATAAGTCAGAACTGACACCATATGTTTCAGGAACACACCACAGTATCTGAATTATTACAGCACAGCTTCCTCTTCCTGGGAAATGCAAGTAGTTTGGGCACTGTGAGCAAAGTGCAAGGTAGAACTACAGGAAAGAGAGACCCTGATTTTATATCCCTTTGGCAGGCAAGGTGTGTCACACAGAGTCCATGTTTTTCAACCCAAGGCAAGAGAAGGTGTTGCTAAAGATATTTTGGAACAAAATTCTGATGAAATATTCTTGTCCTATTATTTGACACGAGGAGGCCACTTTACTTCTTTAAGAGAAGATTTTATTTTATATTTAGTATGTGTCTGTGTGTCTTCTTAGGGTCATCTGCAAGTGAGTGTAGTTGCCTGTAAAAGTGAAAAGGGGAAGTTGAGACTCTTGGAACTGGAGTTATATATGGCTGTGTGCTGCCTAGCAAGAGTGCTCGGAAACAAACAAATGTCCTCTGCAAGGGCAGTGAATGTTCTAAATTACTATACTGCACTTCTCGCCCCTCTCTATTTCTTTAAGCTTATATGTGGGTTTAAATTCTAGAGTTACTCTGTGGCTATGATTGTTAGGGAATGTGCTAAAAGCAGCAGATAGAATTAAGCCATTCTTCAAAAGACAAATATTATATATTTGGTACTATTTATGGTTTCTACATTTTATATGCACATAAAATCGTTTTTCATATATATATTTACATTTATATATGGATATATGAATATGTATACATGTATATACATACATAACATGAAAATAAGAGTAAAGCTGTCTATGGAGATACTGAAGATTAACATAAAGAGAAGTAAGAGAAAATGATGGTAGGTTGTATGGAGAAATTTGATCAATATATGTTCAAAAATTTTTTTAAAAATTTATAAAACATAAAATTAATTAGAAAATGTTTAATATAAAGCACTTGACTATATGGAGATCTAAATGAGTTAAATAAACACAGCATTGACAAAGAATGATAATGTGTATCAGTGTCTTTGAGGAAGCATATACAGGTGTGACATAACTAGTGTAGACGCTACACACAGAAGCAGCAGAAACAAAAATGAATTTAATTTTAAGGACATGCCATTGTAACAGAGTGTGTAACAGATTGGTATTGTTTCTAGAGGAAGAAAAATATTAAAAAAAGGAAAAATGAGAGGTTTTATATATGATGGAGGTAAGGGACTACTTTATTTCCTCTATAAAATCTGTAGGAAGGAATAGGTGCTTTGGAAAAACACACAGGATACAGGTAACAGATTATGCTTCATTTACAGATATGTTCCATCAGGAACAGAGTAGAAAACTGAAAACAACCATTTTTTTTTTAAATGTTCCTCTCATTACCAAGTAGAAGCCTTCCCTCTTGAATCTGGGAATGGATGTAAACACTGGTTTGATCAATAAAGTTTGAAGAAAATAAACAATATATTGTGGAATTTTGCAGGTTGATTTTGTTTTTTAATTTAAGCTGAATAAGGTCATGTATAGCCCAATATAACTTCAGACTCATTGTAACTACGGATTGCCTTGAATTACAGATCCTCCTGACTTTACTTCGTGGGTGTAGAGATCACAGAAGTACACTGCTATACCTGGCTTATGTAGTACTCAGGATTGAACCCAAGGCTTTATATGTTAGTCAAGGTATGCTACCACCTGAGCTATAACCCTAGCCTCCTCTCAGGCTGATTTTTATAGAATGATTTAAGAGCCTGGGTATTTTGTTTAGAATCTTACAGAACACTTTGAAGAAGACTGAAGGGTCCCATGAAGAAACAAGGCATTATGGGAAAGAAAAGAAGTTCCTCATAGCCTAAAGCTACCATCAGCACGCCAGTTGTGTAAATAACATAATTCAGAAGGGAATCCTCCTGTGAAGATTGAGTTCTCTCAGGTAATATTTCAAAGAACATTGATGAGTCTTTCTTACAGATCCTATGTTATGATTTCAAATCAAATTCAGGAGTAAATTATTACTATCATGAGAGGGCATTAAATTTATGATAGCTAGTATAGATGGCCAATCCGAGATACCTTGGAGACAAACTGATTAACACATGACACACATACACACGTATACACACACTCGCATACGCACATACACTTGGAAGCACACATACTTGCATACACACATATATTTGCATATACATATACACTAACACATACATATACACTAACACACGCACACTAACACACACATATATGCTAACGTACACACTCACACTCATTCAAACACACTCACACATAGAGCTCATCTATCTGTATTGAGACTTCCTAACCTTTTATCGCAGACACCATTCAGATAGATCTCTGCAAGTCCCTTTCACTAGTCCCTCAAGATTTTTTTCTAAGGTAGTGGTTCTTAACTTGTGGGTCACAACCCATTTGTAGTTCAAAGTCCCTTTCACAGGGCTCACCTAAGACCATCTGCATCCCAGATATTTACATTACAATTCATAACAGTAGCAAAATTACAGTTTTGAAATAGCGATGAAATAATATTTATAGTAGGAGGTCATCACTACATGAGGAACTGTATTAAAGTTAGAAACTGTATCAAAGTGTTAAAAAGAATGAGAATCACTGTTCTAAGAAGAAAAGTTCTCTCTATAAATCCAAGCTGAGATTGCTTCATTCAAAACAATTTTGTGGTGCAATAGGATATATCACAGACAAAAAAATATATCTTTACAAATCAATCAATTTCAGCTTTAAAGCCACATCCCAGTCAACCAGAACGGTCATTGGGCCAAAGCTGGACTCTAACCAGTGGATATAAGCACTTAAAGATGGTTGTGAGAAGCAGGACCAAACTTACAGTAACACAGGTCCTAATTATTGCCAGCTTCTCTGCAGTACATACTCAATCTGGTGGCTATGTAATAACTTACTTTCACATCTAAGTTTAGAATGGATAGTACATTTAATTATTACAGTTATATAGAATTTGTTTACTATTTATCCTACAGAATAAATGAGAACAGTAAAGAATTTTAACATTTTAAGACAGAGAAGAAGACCCAAACAGACCAATGGGAAAGAAGCAAAGAGGATGATGGAAAGATGTTGGCATAGAACAAGCCACCTGCTCTGCCTCGGTGGCCCTGGCTGATTACTGGCTGACAATTTATGGCTCTGCATACTATGGAGAAGGAGCCAGCCAGCCAGCCAGCAGATGGCACAGAAGATGGAATTTAAACACCATGTGATATACTGAACCTTATTAACTGGGACATATGTTTGTCATCTGTCAGACCACATATACACATTTGTAATGAAGAAAAAAGAATTGTGTATAAAGATATAGGTTAGGAAACCAAAACCACAGAAGTGGGAGTGCAGAGAAAGAAAGTACAGAATCACAACAGAAATTATGGATATAGAAAAAATAAAAAACAGAATGAAATCAAGGGAATGGTACCTCAGTTTATTGTTTCTGTTGCTCTGACAAAAATGCTTGAAAACCCACATTTAAAGAAAAGAGAGTGATTTATTTTGGCTAACAGTTTGGGGGTAATAGCAGACAGCCTACAGGAATGTGATGAGGCTGGTTCAATGGCATTCACCATCAGGAGACAGAAAGAGATGAATGTTGTGCTCGGTTCACTTTCTCCTTTGCACTTAGGCTACAACAACTCAGCCTATGGGATGGTGGTGCCCACATTCAGGGTGAGTCTTCTATCTCAATACAATCTTGACCTTCTCTCACAAGCATGCTAGGAATTTTGTTTCCAGCAGCTTAACATTCACATACCATAGGACAAACAAGTAAATATGAAATCTATACCTAGCAAAAGGAATTAACATCATGGATGTTCGAAATGAATTGACAAACAAGAACACAGAAACAAAGAGGTAGAGGTGATTTTAGGAATAATTATACTGTCAGTTGTAACAACAAACAAACAGAAAACAAAACACACAACAACAGAAAGCAAAAACAAAATCAGCCATGTGGGGCAAGACCTAAAGGAAGGGCTTTTCTAGTCCTCTTACTGTGATAAAACACTCCAGTGCCCTTTGCTGGTCACAGCGGATATACTTTGATACCCCTCATGAACCTATAGCCAGGAGCAAGGTAGGCCCGTGCATCAGCAATAACTTTATTCACAGTCACTGGTCTTGCTCTCTAGCAGTCTTTCCTGCCTTGTTCATGTGAGCTTCACAAAGTCCCACACAAGTAACAAATGAACCCACAGATTCACCAACCAGTCTCTGCTCAGAGCATCGGTGACAAGACAACATTTTGTGAAGCACAGTAGACACAGAGTGAGATATAAAACAAACCAGGCTCAAGGGTTGGAGAAATACATCCCACACTGTGTCAGAAAAGTTGCAGAGATGTCTCTTTTTGCAACTAAATAAACCACAAGGAGAATTCTCAACAGTGTGATTAGCTGTACCAGTCCCTGGCCTTTTGGGATAAAATCAGCCTTAATTACTTAATCCAGTGTGGCATTTCTTTTATGTTACAGGAAAACAATCAGGGAATTTGTCTGCACTAACTATCATAGTAGGGTTGAAAGATGAGACACCCCAGTCCATTCCCCACCAAGATAGCAGACCAAGCATTGTCCTTAACAGAGAGCTATAATTTTATTTAAGCCTTCATTTAGCAAAAGTATATGACCTTTCAATGTGTTTTCAAAAGACAGTTATGGAGATTATTATCAAAATGTTCTAAAAAGGGGGGCTACATCTTTCACTGAAGCTCCTCTCTGTAAGGCTGACTAACTAGTTAGAACTTCAGTGATATGAAAGAATGAATGTCAGGAATACACAGCCTAATTATCCTGAAGTATCTTTAGTCTCTTAATATCCATGTATAGCTCTCTTCTACACTTCACCTGGCAGTTCTGTGACCATTAGATCAATATTTTGGAATGTGTAAACATATCCCTAGTTTTCTACCAATCACAGGGCTAAAAATGCTGACAGATGGCATCTAAGGCCTTATAAACTTTGTAATTTGCTTTGAGGTGAAAGTTACCCTGAGTTACCTCTGCTGATAACAATTAAGAAGCTTCTGGTAGACAATAGGTAGAGAGGAATTACCAAGCTAAGAGAAAAGAATAATGAAGCTGAGTACTTCTGTCAGCACAAAATTCGAGTTTTGCCTTGAGGGTATTTGATTTCCTTGTATGGGTGATCTGAGAATTGAGGAAAAAATCAAAGTCAGAATTCATTTAAACAGTTAAGTCTAATAGGACTATTTTCTTGGGAAGCTGAGCCCCTGAAGAGGTTACCCCCAGGCTATGAGTCAAGGGAAATAAAAAGTAGAATTAGTCATATTACTGAATTTCCTGTATCATCTGCTAAATTTGATGTAGGATAGGACACTCTAATTTTAAAAAATGGTTGCCAATTAATTTTAAAAATGCTCTTTTTTCAGATAGAAGATTCATCACATTGCATTTAGATAACTGGGTACAATATGTGACAGATTATATTAGAACACGTAAAAATAAATGAAAGGCAGAAATGGAGTTAAAAGCCCCATAAAAGTTAAGCAAATCAGAAATAAATAGGTATCAACTATAGAAGTACACAAACAGCATCTAATAAATAAAGGACCGGAGCTGAGGAAACATTCAGTGCATAATGGCATTACTTTGCAAGCATGAGGTCATGACTTTGAACCCTAGGATCCATGCAAAAGTCCCATCATGGTGGCTTCAGTTTGTAATCCATGCTCTAGGGAGGTAGAGATAGGTGGTTTCCTTGGGCTCAGTGGCCAAAAGGACTGGTGATTTCCAGACCTATGAGAGAACCTGTCATAAAACAGGAGGTGGGATGAGAAACTGCCACCCGAGGATGTCCTGTGGCATTTATGTGAATTTTCACTTGTGTTTACTTGTACACACACATGTGCACGTGCATACACATAGACAAACACACAACATAGATGCATACACAATGAAAGGATGTAGGATAAAAGAAAGAATTAAAGAGACAGGGGCATAAAGAAGGGAAGAAAGAGAAAGAAATAAACTCAATCCAAAGATTTCTATAGAAAATTGGTAGCTGTAAATTATGATATATCAGGTTGGAAAAATCTGGAAAAAATATAGGTTTATTGATCATGAGTTTGCTTAATAGTAAACTCCAGTTAGGTAAGGTATTCATGGTATCTATAACTATATACTTAAAAGCATTATCTAATGTTCTGTTCAAAATGACCCATAAAGGAATAAGAGCAAGTAAATTTAGTAACTTTGGTGTCATTGAAACAAGTCTGAGAAATGAATCAGAGGCTTCAAGTACAAAAGAAATAATATATGGTAGCTCTGATGGTTAGTTCGAATCATTAACTTGACAAGGTCAATGAAGAAAAGAGTGTCAATTATGGGTTGTTTAGATAAGGTTACTATGGGGGAATATCTGTGGGTATTGTCTTGACTGCCTTCGTTGTTGTGGGAAGATCCAGCCTAGTGGTAGGTTGTTTTGGGCCCAGAACTGTATAGAGAAGAGGAAGCTAGCTGAGCACTGAGCATGCATTCATTCTTGTTCTGCTGATGATTGTGGTTGTGGTGTGAGCCACTGTGTCAAGTTCCTGCTGCTTCCCTGTTGTGATGGATTAGAGCCTGGAATTATGTGCTACAATAAACTGTCTCCTTTATCTTGCTTTTCAACAAATGTGTGATATAACCAAAGAAATGGTTGCACATTTTCTGTATCTGAAAGGTGATAATAATCTCAGAATCAAGGAGTTCATATATTCCACACGAGGTTACTAAGAAGCCAGTGAAACTAAACACATGAAGTTGAAACTGCACAAGAAGAAAAATAAAGAACAAACAGTTTAAAAGACAATATGGTTTCAGAGGACAGAGATGAACAGAAGGGAAAGATAGTTTTTGAGAGATCATGGGCTAGATTGACAGTTAACTCATCAACAAAGACAAAATTGGAGATAGACTATAAGGAAAGCAAGAATTCAATGTTCTAAAAAGAATGATTATAACCTAAGAATCTTCCATGTCTTTAAGAATAGAACTAAATATTTTGGACAAGCAATTGTGAGTGAGGTGCCAAGCACAGACTTTCACTGAATAGCTAAAACATGCATTGACACAGAAGCTAACTGATTCCAGGTACATCTGAAGTATAAGAAAGAATAAAAAGCAAAAAAAATCAAAAGAGAAAAGGTGTGTGGAGAAGCCTCCATGTTGTGAACTATGTGATGTCTGAAGTCAGAGGTTGGCTTTGTTTTCTCTGTAGGGAGCCAGACTGTGAGTATTTTAGGCTTTGTGTGCCATCTGGACTCTTGTGATATTCTGCCTTCGTTGCACAGACAGTCACAGACAATTCCTGGAACAAGAGTGTGTCTGGGTTCCAAAAAAATTTTTATTTAGGGAGCCAGGCAGTGAGATACGGGCTGGCAGCCTTCAATTCCAGATATTTAAAATAAGGACCTCCCATCTCTACCCACTAGCTTTACTTGGAAGCAGAGGAAGAAGAAACAAAGAAACCATCACCCCTGAAAAGACTCACATGATTTCTTTTGGTATTGTAATTTAATATATGTGAACCTGGTATTCATGAACAAGCATGTGGAGATCCCCTTTATACACAGCTAAGACCTAGACAATTATCAGAAAGTGGGTGCTTATGTTTACTTACACATCATAATTTGTGATGGGTGGGTTGTCAGCCTGACAGGATTTGGAATCATCTGGCAAGCAAGCTTCCAATCATGATTGTGGAAAAATTAGTCTCTAAGCATTGCTCCCGGGGGCGGGGGGGTTGTATTGCTTAGATTACCTTAGGTGACGAGGTCTAAAAGTGGGCAGCACCATTCTTTTGCTTAGGCTGATGTAGTGTGTGAAAAGAAGAAGCTATTCCAGTAAAGGATTCATTGGACTCTTCTCTAGGACTTTGTATACAATGTGATCAACTTATGTAATCTCCTGTTGAGTTGAGACCCTTACCCACCTGGAAATCTGTACAGGGAACTGGAAACCAAAATAATTGCCTTCTCCTTTACCTTCCCCTTTTAAAGCTATATTATCACAGCAACAGGAGAAGAAACTGAGGTGTAATAGTAGACATATAAACACAGGAAATATTAACAATTTTGATTCAAGTAAAAGGCGCTTTTATCAAGCCCAGACTCCTCAGAAAGATACGAAGTCTCCACCTTCTGCAGGCACTTAGGCCATTTCTATCTTACCACATGTTTTAACTACTTTTTGTATTAAGCGGTAAGACACCATGACTGAGGCAAATTATTTGGCATTTACAGTTCCAGAGAGTTAGAGACCATGACCATTATGGTGGGGAATGTAGGAGCAGGCAGGCAGGCATGACATTCATAGCTGAGAGCACACATCTTGATGCAAAAGCACAAGGTCGAGAGATGTCTGGGAATGGAATGAGCTTTTGAAACTTCAGGCCTATCCCCAGTTATACACCTTCTCCAATGAGGTCACACCTTCTAATTCTTCCCAAACAGTTCTACCAACTAGGGAACAAGTATTCAAACATAGAACCTATGGGAGATATCATTCAAACCACTGTCTTCCACCCCCTAATCCTATAGGCTTGGAGCCATGTAAGAATACAAATTGCATTTAGTCCAACTTCCAAAGCCCCTATAGTCTTTTACAGTTTCAACACTCCTTAAAAGCCCAAGTTGTCTCCTGATAGCAAAGGAAATCTCTGAAATATAATCCCCGTAAAAGCAAAAAGCAAACTGCATACTTCCAGCACATAATGGCACAGAGTATACATTCCTGATCCGAAAGGGACGTAAGGAAGAATAATGATGAAATGCTGTCCCAGAGAAGGAATGAATTCAACCAAAGCAAATTCCAAATCTTGTAGCCTGATATCTGAGGCCATAGGGATGCCTACATCCTTCTAGCTTTCTTTATGATAACACACTTGTTGGGAGAGGGTGTAGAGAAGCCCTGTAATTTTACCCACACTTCTCTCTTGAGCTCGTTACACTCCTGCATGCAGCTCTCCTTGACAGTTAACCCATAGCTTGTTATCTTCAATATTCTGGGATATCCAATATTATCCAGCTTCACTTTCACAGCTAAAAGCAGAGGCCTCTCAAAACATCCATTCAGGGACTCTCGCCTGCCACAAGTCTGGCCTCAGTGACTTTCCTTAACTGCTGAGAAAAGTGCCAAGAATACTTTTGTATCTTTCAAGAATCTAATGCTATGTGGCCAAGGCTACTCATTTTGGTGGCCTGCTTGGGATGGAGATAGTCGATCTACTTAAACTATACTTGCTTAAACTTTGATTTATTGTTGCTTTTTAGGAGCAGAAAACTACTTAAGCTTTTCTTTCTCACAAACTATGATATGAGACAGGTGAGGTCTTGTGCTGAGAGCACTACCCCCTTTATTCTGTTTCATATCAAGCTCCTCCTTATCTCATTTGACACAACCTTGCTTCTATCATTAAATTCTTGTTTTTTTCTCATTAAACTTCACATTTTGTATTTCTTTTTCTCTCATGTGTTCTTTTTCATTGTAGACTTGCATAAGAGTAATGGCAAATAATCATACAGCAGAGTCAATATTAAGTTGTCTTGAAATCTTCTCTGCCAATGAAGTTAGAATAGAACTTGACAAGATAGCCCCAGGTAGAATCTTAAGACAAGAACAAAAAGCGGGCACATTCTTTGCCAAATTATCACAAGAATAAGCTTTAGCTCTTTGCTTCTGAAACCTGTTGAATTAGCCTTCATTGTCCACATTGCTCTCAACACTATTGTCTTCTGAATTTCCACTAGGATGGTTCATTAAGCCTTGTTTACAGTATTTAACCAACTTTCTAATCTAAAGTACCCAAATCTTCAAAAAATTAAACTAGTCAGATCTGTTACAGCAATAGCCCACTTCCTGGGACTAACTTTTGTCTTAGTTACTTTTCTATTGCTGTTAGAAGATATGCTGATAAAAACAAATTATAGAAGAAAAAATTGACTGGGGACTTACAATTTCAGAGGATTAGTCTATGATCATGATAACTAAGAGCATGGAAGCAGACAGGCATGGTAGTGTTAAGCACCATCTGATCTACAAGTAGGAGACAAGGAGAGCTAACTGGGAATGTCGTGGATTTTGAAAACTCAAGGATTAGACTACTCAGTGAACAACTTCTTTTAATAAGGTCATGTCCCCCAATCCTTCCTAAACTAGGAATCAATCATGCAAACAATCACAATATCTATGCTCATACATGGCTTCCATTGATGTTTATGGTCTACTGAGTATACTGTAATTATGTCTGTTGCTAATGTGTGGCTATATGAGCTATCCTTTCTGACAGAGCACAACTTATCTAGCTGATAAGTGCTAGTGTTATAAGATTCAATCCATATAATTCTTCTAGTAGCAAGCAATGTGCCCTAATCCAGGAGAAATCGCTAGGAGTTGATATAACAATCGCCTAGTATTCCCAAGCACAGTTCATCAGACATTATGCCTTTGTTTTTCTTTGTGTTCATTCACTGAAATGAATGTGTATATTAGTGAATTGTTTGTTAAAGAAATAAACATTCTGGTTACTTTCATGTTGATCTTAGAATCGATCTAAATAAAACTTAACAATTAATCAAGTAACTCATAAACATCGCTTGAACATAATTAGAAAGAGGCAAAATGTACAAAATATGTTTGTACAGTGAGAATGGTGTTATTCTTTGGGCAGTGTGGCTGATCGCCTGTGTAATTTCATTTATTCCAATAGTTAAACTTAACCTTTTCTTGAACGGAAGTATGCAAAACACAAGAAGGGATGAAGAAAACATAGGAAATTTTTAACCCAAGCTGCATTTTTACATAATTTAAATATATTTTTAATTGGTTCAAGTTAATACTCATATAGACATATTGCACAACTAGGTATTAATTAGCTATTAGTTCCTTACAACTATTTTTAACTTTTAAATTTTTAAAATGTAATTCTAAAAATTACCATTCAAAGACCTGACATGTTGAACATTCAATGTTCTGCTTAGGTAAACTTTAATAAGCACTGAGCTAAAATAAAAGCTATTTGTTTATGCCTGCCTACACTTTAGTGCATTCCCCTTGTTCATTAATTTAAAACACATAATGAAACTACTGGTGTGAGTGTATTTCCCTCTAATTCTTTTTAAATAATTGACTTTAAAGCTGCTTTTACAATATTTGCCTAAATCTTTTCATTTAAGAATGAATTTCTAACTATGATGGCTTGGTGAGATTATAGCATAATTTTCTTTTATTGCTTATTTCAAGAATATTTAACATTTTCATGTATTATTGAGTTAACTTAATATTGACTTGCAAAAAGTAAAGTCACTTGGCGTTCATTTGAATGTCACATATAGTTTTCTATGTGTTTCATTATAATTTTACCCTACTTAATATACACTACATGTTACCATTATGTGTTTGGATATTTTTTTTTAACTCCAATCCTGTTCTTCATGTAGGGGCTGTTGATGAAGTTGTCCAAGGGAATTTAATGAGCCAAAATCCCAGCCTGCATGGATGTGGGGGACTCAGGAGGCCCCCATCTCCAGTTAAGGAGTTTTTGCCAATTTATGACTGTCTGTGGAATGAAAATGATTCTTGCTTTGATATGGATACTGAGAAGTATCTTAGTATCTAGAAGATAACCTTGTGACCAAATGAGGAGTAATAATTGGACTTTGATATATTTTTAATAAAAATTATATGAAATTGAGAGAGTAGAATGCTGTTGGAAGGAGGAAATGTGAGGATATGGCTATGCATGAGATTCTCAAAGAGTAAATTAAAAACCTCCAAAATACATTTTGGTTTTACTTCTGTTTAAGGGGGCTAATATAATATACAAATTAGAACATTCAGAGAAGCTTTAAAAGAAACTATGTGAAAAGCTCTGTCTTGGGCAGCTGTATGGTTTGCATGAGAAATCTTTCTCACAGGCTCATGTGTTCAAACACTTGATTTTCAGCTTGTGGAAGTGCTTTGTCAAGTCATGGAAACTTTAGGGACTGGAATCTCCTGGAAAAACTTATCACTGGAGGAAGACATTGAGGTTTTTAGCCAGGCTCACAGTCTGTTCTCCCTTTGCTTTCTGTTTGCTAATGCAATGAATGTAAACATTCATTCTCTGCTTCTTGCTCTCATGATTTCTATGCCTTGACAGACTAAATCCTGTCAAAAGATAACATACAATAACACGTCCCCAAGTTCTGTTTTGTCAGGGTTTCGGTCATAGCAATGAGCAAAGGGTCTAACACAGGTTTCATTGTCAAGGATAGACTAAAAATCAAGCCACACTTTGTGAATTCTGTTTAGCAGATCTGGTAAAAAAAAAAAAAAAAAAAAAGGAAAAAAAGAGCTCTGAAAGAACAGATAAGAATCCGATGACAGACATATTACAGTATATGAGTCAGTTAAGGTATTTTGGATTCCTTAACAGAGATAGAGGACAGTATATATTTAAGAGGCCACCTTACTGGATTCTACAATGCCAAAAAATATTTTTCACAAAATCACCTAGCAGGAGTGACTTAAAGAAAAGTTGCTTTGGAAAGAGGAATTTTGTGAATCCCTCCCCCTTAAACATCTGTTTAAAAGCATAATAAAGCATTCTGTTGTAGCATTAATTGATCTGTAATTTGCATTGCTTTCTAGAAAATAAATTGTGGTTTTAAAATTAAAAATTGAGAATTTCAAGGTAAGATTTTGCTGTGTAATTTGATCAGAATTTTTCACTTGTATGTGTCTCACCATTTCAAAAATAAGGCCTAGATTTTAAATCAAGTGATTAGATAATCTTGTCAGTAGAACTTTTTCACTGTAAAATTATTTGAAGTCAAGAAGAATTATATGTGGAAGCTAAAGATTCCTTTAGTTATTTGACCATATTCCTAGTTTCCCAGAGTTGTCAAAAGCTGTGCACTTAAGCCCAGTGTAACAGTTAGCTTTTTACTTGCTATGATAACTCAGATAAAGCAACCTAAGAAATGACAGGTTTATTTGGCTTAAAGTTTGAAGGTGCAGTGCACCATGGCAGGGTGGTCATGTGAGCGACCATGTTAGGAAGCTGGGTACATTGCATCTGAAGTTAGGAAGCAAAGAATGGAGGCTCACCTCACATTGTCCTCTTAGTCCTGGAAGCCCAGCTGGTGGAATCGGCCTACCTGACTAGGTCTTCCCACGTCCACTAACCTAAGCTAGCTACCTAATCTCTCACAAATAGGCTTACATATTTCTCTCCACATCGATTTTAGTTGTCGTCAAGTTGACAATCAACATGAACGTTCAAACTAACCAAGAGTTTACTTATGTTCTTTGAAGTTCACAGTGAGTCTCATATGTTCTAGCACAGAGTAAATGAAGCATCATGAAGCATAGAGTAAAAGAATTAATTCACAAAAGTTTGATTACGTTGTTCTATTTTAGAGGTGCATGTCCACATTTCATATCATGCCTGGTTCATTCATTGTAACCAAGAGTTTAAGAATGGCTCATATGAGAAAAAAGGCTGGTATAAAGTATAAAGAAACTGATGGTGGTGGGGAAGACTTGGCTGAGAATGTCTTAGAAATACAATGAGTAAGCAAGCACACACACACACACACACACACACACACACACACACATACATGAATGCACACAAAAGAAAAACAGGTGTTGGAGAAAACACACACATACACACATACACACACACACACACACACACACACATACACACATACACACACACTACATGTATACACACATATTGATGCATACACACACATGCAAGTGCACATGTTCGACAGAAGAAATTTTACATGTTAGAATTTCATATCAACTTAGAGACTCTGAATAATAAGGACTGAGTAACTCCACCACGGGTAACATAGAAAGCAGATTGTGACTAGACAGTTTGTGTTTATTTCAGTGTGGAGTAGAAATGGTTGCCTATGAAAGGAGAATAATCCCATTCTCCCCCTTTTATCCCAGCTCAAAGAGGAACAAAACTCAGCATCTTCATAATGGCTTCAAAGCTGTAAGATTGTAAGAGGCTCAGGAATGATTTAGAAACCCAAATTAAATGTTAGATTACAGACAGCCACTGGCAAACCTATCTTTTAAAGTGTTTTTGAAAGAGATGACTTTGGCAAAATTGTGGCTAGTAACACTTCAGAGGGTTAACGTTTGGAGCCTCTGAACTAAATTTAAAACTGATGCAATGAGGCATCCTTCAAAGTTCTCAGCCTGGGCCTTCTGTGGGGTTCTTCTGCACTGACTGTGTTTTTCATTAAAGAGTCATTTGGATACTTTGGCTCCTGCTTGCAGCTGGCAAGCATGAGCAAGGAGTATTTCTTGAAAAGCAGCTCTGCTTTCATTTCCAATGACCTCTAAGAAAGAGAACTCATGGACGAGTCGGGGTTGTAAGTAAACACCGTAGTCCACTGCACTCCCCCTCGTTTTTTATTTCCTCACACAAGTTCTCTCATTGATTTAGCCTGATCTGCTAACCAGCAAGCCCTAGAGATCCACCTGATTCTAAGTCCCGAGCACCAAGATTACAGGCACACACCAACTCATCCAGTTCTGTGAGTTTAAAGAACACATTTCCTTCCATGATAACTGTAAAGCAGCAATGGTCTCCTTGTCTGTACAGGACCATTGCTAAAGTTTCAAAGGGGACTGTCTTTAGCTGAATCACTCTTATTGTTGGCCTGTGTTCCACAGAGGGCGCGATAAGTCAGCAGCAAACAAGGATGAAGGTCATGCGCAGTGGGCAGCTCCTGTGTTGGATTCACACGAATGAATTTTCCTTTGGACTCTGGCTGAGTTGTTGAATACGCTTGTGTGTGCGTGTGTGTGCTCATGTATGTTTCCTGAGTAGTGTTGAACACTCACAGACACACCCACTGAAAGAGAAGATCTCTGATTATGACCTGGAGCTACCTGCAAAGAGGTAAGTAAGCAGTTGATTCCAGTGTGAAGTGTTAACTTTGGAGAACAGTTAACATTCCCCTTGTGAGTCTTGCCTTATGTCTTTAAGTCTGGTATACAAAGTACTAGGGAATTTAGGGCAGACAATAATCATTAACAGAGCAGACAAGTCAGGAAATTTACACTTACTATTATTATACCTAGAATAAAATATGTAATATGATTTCATGTTTCATACATTCATGCTTATTTATTACTAATAAAATCCTGCACCTTCCTTAGTCATTGAGGTAGTTTGGGAATTTTACACTCTTCAAATGATCTCCATACAGAGTTACCTTTTGCTTTTTGTTGTTCTTGATTTAACTGTATAATTCTGCCTATAATATAGATATACATTTAAAGATTTTAAGTCAACAATAACACCAGAACATGATTTTATGAGGGGAATAAGATCAGGCTCAGAAAGGCAGGCTTAGCAGGCTAAGTGTGGAAACACTGGCTCCAGGCTGCCATTTCAAGGGCACAGGTGAATTTAAAGTTACTATCCCCTCACCCAGTCCACACACACACAGCCCAAATCACTCAAGGCAACAGAGAGAAGAATGGCTTCTATGAATAAAATATAAGCCAAGATTGTTCCTTTTAAGAGAAAAGACGTATCTATGCTAAATCATAAAACCCATTTCTAGAACTGTTCCGTGTAGCAGTGTGGCTTGTCTGCTTAGCTTAGTCTGACTGTCACCCTTTCGCTTGGCCTGTGACTGAGATATCATCAGATGATGTATGTTTGTTTAAAGAAACAGCAGGAAAGAGGGCATTGTGTGCTTCTGTTCACTCCCAATTCCTGGCTCCTCTCTATCCTCCCTTCAGACCTTTGCTGATTCTACAATGTCTCCTTCTCTGTATTCTTTCTATCTTTCCTCTCTTTCCATAAATAGGGTTGTTATCTCAACTCTGGAATCAATTTCCTCATTTGCAAGAGTAACCCATTTTTCTAGGATGTTTCCCTCTGGCCCTGCTTCGGTAATACCAATGATGACATGGGATGATTTGTAGAACCTATCCTCTGTTTATGTGACAGAAACAAAGTGGGAACTTCTAAAAGGTTCCTAGACTGTTTTAACAAAATCCGTAGACCATTAAAGCCTTGCTGCTAGGTGCCATCTCAGCAGAGCAGTGAATACATCAGTCTCATAATCTGAAGGTACTGAGCTTCAACCTCAAGTAGACACATGGCTTCTATGGTTGAGAAGACGGCTCACTAGAAGAAGAAGTAGTGCAAGCACATGGACCTGCATTTTATTCACAGTTACTCATATGAAAAAGCAAGATGTGGTTACATGGACTTATATTCCTAACACTGGGTACACAGATAGGAGGATGCCTGAAGCTCAAGGGCCAGGCAGCTTGAGTACTTGGTGAGTTCCAGGAGAATGAGAGACCATGTTAAAAATAAGGTTCCTGGCTTCTGAGCAACAACACCTGAGGTCAACCATTAGCAGTCCCAGACCCACAGACACACAGGCAGACAGACAGGCCGGCAGACAGACAGACAAATAGATGTACACATGAGAGAGTGCTATGTTCACAGGTCCACATATACACAGGCAGGCAGGCAGAGAGACACACACACACACGTGTGTGTGTGTGTGTGTGTGTGTGTGTGTGTGTGTGTGTGTGTGTGTGTGTGTGAGAGAGAGAGAGAGAGAGAGAGAGAGAGAGAGAGAGAGAGAGAGAGAGAGAGAACTATGTTTTTTCTTGGGCTCTACCTCATCCCTACTTGCCTGCTTCATGACAGCTCACTACTTAGCACTAAATCAAGGAAGCATGAGGAGAAAGAAGAAAGCAAAAGACAAAGTGATTAGAACATAGGATAAGAAAAAAATTCTTCAGGCTTACAAACATGGGAAAATTAGAGGAAAGATTATTTATTGAAAGAAAGAATCCCGTCCTGCTGATTCTTTGATGAGTAAGGCCATTTATGAGTTCCTAAGGTAGGATTTAATTGGCAGGCAGACAATGGCATAAATATTGATTCATTAATCATTTTCTATTTGTGAATAGAAAATAGACATTTAATTACAAAATTAGAAAAGTAACCTTTTGTCTTTTATAAATATTAATTTTCAAAATACTTAGAAGATTATTGGCATTGATGTGGTAAATTTGTTTTTGATGATCTGCAAATTTCATGCCTGAAGCCAAATAAACATTTTTATTAGTTAAAAGCTTAAGTTCACTGATAAATTAATTTGAGAAAAATCCAAGTTATGTAAGACATTTGGTTTTTGTTACAAACTCAGGAAGGCAAAGAAAACTAATCATCAGATTCCAATAATTGTCAACTTGAAAAGATTTAATTAGCAACTTAGTGCGTCTATATAGTTATTATACTTAGATTAAAAGAACTCGAATGCTGTAAATAATGATTATGTTTTTTCTTAAGATCACAAATTTTTTAACTATCTGAAGGCCACTTCTTGAAAAACACTGAGTATCATGCTAATAAATGTGTCCAATCTATGATAACTTATACCAGTCACTCAAACTTGGGAACATAACATTGCCTAGGGGTTTTTTTTCCCTTTTTGTAATTTATAATATGTGAATTAGCTCATGTGCCTTGACATAGTACTAGATAAGCTATCACATTCTAAAATAGTAAACTTGGAGTTCTCTTTAATAATTCCCTACATAGATTTATTCTGAAAATTAATAAAAAATGGTAATAGACTTGAGTACTTTTCAGTTTCCTTTAAAAATGAAAAACACAATAATGTTTTAAACAAGTGAAATACAAAATTTGCTTTTTTGCATTGTTTAGGTATCAGACAGTGTGTCAAGAAATAATGGCCAGCATTTGCATAGTTGACAAGCAAAGTCCACAATCCAAAGAGATGCACAAATCACATTTGCATAAAATGCTATGTCTTATCACCACATCACATATTTCTCATTATACTTTCATGAACTCATGGGGTTTCATTGTGTGTATTTTAAAGCATACACATTTTAACATAACATACTTCAGTAATGAAAACCTAACACTCATTGTTTTTAATAGCTGAGTAGTGTAAATGTACCACATATTTTGTATGCAGTCCTCTGTTGAAGGACAGCTGGGTTCTTTCCAGCTTCTGGCTATTATAAATAAGGCTGCTATTAATATAATGGAGCATGTGTCCTTGTTATATATTGGAGAATCTTTTGGGATTATGCCCAGGAGTGGTATACCTGGGTCCTCAGATAATACTGTGCCCAATTTTCTGAGGAACCACGAAACTGATTTCCAGAGTGGTTGTACCAGATCGCAATCCCACCAGCATCTGCTGTCACCTGAGTTTTTGATCTTAGCCATTCTGATTCTGATTGGTGTAAGGTAGAATCTCAGGGTTCTTTTGATTTGCATTTCCCTGATGACTAAGCATGTTGAACATTTCTTTAGGTGCTTCTTGGCCATTCGATATTCTTCAGTTGAAAATTCTTTGCTTAACTCTGTACCACTTTTTAAAATAGGGTTATTTGATTCTCTGGAGTCTAACTTCTTGAATTCTTTGTATATATTGGATATTATCCCTCTATCAGATGTAGGATTGGTAAAGGTCTTTTCCCAATCTGTTGTTTGCCATTTTGTCCTATTGACAGTGTCCTTTGCCTTACAGAAGCTTTGCAATTTCATGAGGTCCCATTTGTGGATTCTTGATCTTAGAGCATAAGCCATTAGTGTTCTGTTCAGGAACTTTTCCCCTGTGCCCATGTATTAAAGGCTCTTCCCTACTTTCTCCTCTATTAGTTTCAGTGTATCTGGTTTTATTTGGAGGTCCTTGATCCACTTGGACTTGAGCTTTGTACAAGGAGATAAGAATGGGTCGATCTGCATTCTTCTATATGTTGACCTCCAGTTGAACCAGAACCATTTGTTGAAAATGCCTTCTTTTTCCACTGGATGGTTTTAGATTGTTTGTCAAAGATCAAGTGACCATAGGTGTGTGAGTTTATTTCTGGGCCTTCAATTCTATTCCATTGATCTTCCTGCCTGTCTCTGTACAAATACCATACAGTTTTTATCACTATTGCTCTGTAATACAGCTAGAAAATATCATCCTGAGTGAGGTAACCCAAACAAAAAAGAACACACATGGTATGCACTCACTCATAAGTGGATATTAGCCTAAAAGTTCAGCATACCCAAATACAATTCACAGACCACATGAAGTTCAAGAAAAAGGGAGACCAAAATGTGGATATGACATCAATCCTTCTTAGATAGTAGAACAAAATACTCAGGGGAACAAATATGAAGACAAAGTGTAGAGCAAAGACTGAAGGAAAGGCCATCCAGAGGCTGCCCCACCTGGGAATCCATCCCACATATAGTCACAAAACCCAGACACTATTGTGGATGCAAAGAAGTGCTTGCTGAAAGGAGCCTGGTATAGCTGTCTCTTGAGAGGTTCTGCCAGAGCCTGACAAATACAGATGTAGATGCTCGCAGCCAACCATTGGACTGAGCAAAGGGTCCCTAATGAAGGAGTTAGAGAAAGGACTGAAGGAACTGAAGGGATTTTGCAACCCCATAGGAAGAGCAACAATATCAACCAACCAGATCCCCCAGAACTCCCAGGGACTAAACTACCAAACAAGGAGTACACATGGAGGGACCCATGGCTCCAGCCGCACATGTAGCAGAAGATGGTCTTCTTGGACCTCAATGGGAGGAGAGGCCCTTGGTCCTGTGAAGGCTTGATGCCCCAGTGTAGAAGAATTTGTGGGCAGGGAGGCAGGAATTGGTTGGTGGGTGGGGGCACACCCTCAAAGAAGCATGGGGAAGAGTAATGGAATAAGGTGTTTCCCAGGGTAGGGAGCTCAGAAAGGACATTACAATTGAAATGCAAATAAAGAAAATATCCAATAAAAAAATGTTACCAAAAAAAAAAAAAAAAAAAAAAAAAAAAAGAAAGAAAGAAAAATACCTAAAACTCTTGGTTAAGTTCAAATCAATGTTATTAAACTTGTGGACTTTATAAGCATATGAACAATAATTTCTTTTACATTTTATTGAATTTTGACTCGTGTGTGTGTGTGTGTGTGTGTGTGTGTGTGTGTGTGTGTGCAAATAAGCATGCAAATGCAATGGTATACAAAGGGGGGGGTTTAGAGGGCAACTCTCAGGAGTCAGTTCTCTTTCCACTGTGTGGGTCTTGGGGATTGCATTTAGGGTATCAGGCATGGAGACTAGTGATTTTACCCACTGAACCACTTGCCTGGCCCAACATGTTTCACTGGTATAACAATTGACATGTACAGATTAGGCAAATAACATCAACTGGATTTTTATGAGAAAAATGGAATGAAGTCTCAATAAAAATCTACCTCTAGTTAATATTAGTTAATATACATAACATGTATCATTGTGTGTGTGTATATATATGTGTGTGTGTATATATATGTGTGTGTGTATATATATATATGTGTGTGTGTGTGTGTGTGTATATATATATATATATATATATATATACCTTGACATTTATAGACAGATGTCCATTAAATTCAGAAGTCCCCTTGAAATATAAAGTAAATATCCAAAACAAATCAGAAGTCCCAATATATACTTGCCATGATTATAACCATTTACTGAACTATGAAAAAGGTTCTGAGAAATATTTCATTTAACCACATTTGATTGGAGAGACACCCAGTCAGTATAGTTCTTGCTTTACAACCCTATGAACTTGAGTTCGATCCCCAGAATCCACATAAGACATCTGAGTGTGGTTGTAGAGGCTTTTAATCCCAGAAGTGGGAAGCTTGAGAGATAGGGGGTTCCTGGGGCTTTCTCTGCTTCAAGCCTAGGTTCATCCACAAGTTATAGGTTCCAAGATAAGACACCATCAAAAAACCAACCCACTAAACAACAACAAAGAGAACAAGCCAGACTTCCCCCAAGGAAACCTCTCTGGTTTTCACAGTGCAGACACACACACAAACACACACACACACTTCCACATTAAAGAAAGACTAAGCATGCCACTTATGAAAACATAATTGGCATTTCTGTCTAATGCTAAACTCAGTAATGGCAAACTGAGGAATACTGAGTTACCGCACCTTAGCAAACAAAGGCACTCTGTGTTTCCATTTGTCTTTGTAATCTTCTGAGGCTATTGTGAATAAAACTGATTCAGGGAGGAAGCAAGGGAACAGAGTGGAGGCTACCTGTCAGGATTTGGCTACTGAGTTTTCTGTCACTAAAACAAAGACTTGGGATTTTCAAATTTGGAAGAAGAAATCAGATGTCCTGAGCTGGAGTTACAGACAGTTGAGCCACCTAATGTGAGTACTGGCAAAGACTCTTAGTTCCTTTTAACTGCTGAGTCATCTCTCCAGTGCCTGCAATTAGTCTTAAAGTATACACACATAATAAACAAAATGCCATGGAGGGAAGACAGGAGTGGGTGGGGGGTGGGGGAATACCCTCATAGAGGCAGGGGGAGGGGAATGGGATAGGGGGTTTCCAAAGGGGAGACCTGGAAAGGGGAAAATATTTGAAATGTAAATAAAGTATCAAAATTATATATATATATATATATATATATATATATATATATATATATGTGTGTGTGTGTGTGTGTGTGTGTGTGTGTGTGTGTGTATACACACATATATATATGTATATATTGTGTGTATATATATATATCCATATATATATATGTAAATATATGTGAAGTTGAAAACCTAAAAACAGGCTTGGAAAAATGAAAAGTGTCTAGAAAAAAGAAAAAAGAACAATAAAACTAGAAAACAAAAACAAATCAGAGACAAATAATTGCATTAAAATGAATGGTTTCTGCACAGCAAAAGAAAGGTCACTGAAGAGTAGAAATATAAAATAGAAGAAATATTTGCCAACCAGGCATGAGATGTATGTTTAATATATGTAGTTGTACACATGCATGTATGTGAAGCTCAATTTGATAAGAAGCAAATAACTAAAATATGCAAAGGTGTTAATACACATTTTATTACAAAAGGCATACTAACAGATAAGAGCTATATGAGAAAATGTTAAATATCAAGAATCATCAAAGAAATGCAAACCAAAACAAGGAGCCATTACCTCAGATACATAAGAATGGCTCCTTTCAAAGGACAAGTGGGAGTTCTGGGGAGACGGCTCCATTAGTAAAGAGTTTGCACCATGTGAGGGCAGAATCCAAATATAAATCAGCACCTATCTGTAACCCAAGACCTGGGGAGGCAGAGACAGGAGAATGCCAGGGGTTAACTGGATAATCAGTACGGCCAAATCAGTAAGATGGAGGTTCAGTGAGAAGTCCAATCTCAGAATCAAGGTGGAGAGCATTGGAGGAAGACATCTGACATTAGCCTCCTCCATATACATGCATATACTTCCACAAACACATACAGATAAGTGTCTTACACATATACCCACTACAGAAAATGCAAACATGAACATATACTGGTAAAAATGTGAAGTAAGGGGAAACTTCCCGTGTTACTGCTTGGCATTTAAATTGTCACACCCAATAAGTAAAATAGTGTTAAGTCTCAAACCCTGGGACAACTGGCTGAAGTATCTAAATAACATAACAAAGTGAACCTGGCTTCCAGGTTCTGGCAGCATCCCTCAGATCCTACATGTTACAGGGCAAGCCTGGCATACCCTGCCCTCTGCACTGAACTCTACAACCTAAAGGGTGGGCTGCCTT
Organism: Uromys caudimaculatus; assembly: GCA_028551405.1. Taxonomy (NCBI): domain Eukaryota; kingdom Metazoa; phylum Chordata; class Mammalia; order Rodentia; family Muridae; genus Uromys; species Uromys caudimaculatus. Next base: position 63,441,889 of record CM052711.1, on the reverse strand, counting down.
CCTCCCCCTGCCCCCATAGTGTCTTGCGTATATAATCCAGGCATTTGGTTACCTGCTCTATTGTTCCTTCTTCTTGGGGCTGCACTTGATCCCCCCATCCCTTCACCCTTTCCCTCCCCTTCTCCCTATATGGCTCAGCTCAATCATATTTATGCCCACTCTGGACTCTCCCAGATGTCCCTGTCCCTGCCCACACCCTCTCTTTTATCTACAATAAATTTTCTCTTCCACCATACCCAGGAGCAATCATGTTCTTTCTTTTAAAAAATACAATATGGGTTGTTTAAAAGAATTAAAACATGTACTACTATGCAACAGAAAAATCTTTTGGCATATAGTTAATAGAAATGAAATGGCTAGGTGCAATCTTGGTCTCCCATTCGCTGTAATATTATTTGTTACAAATGACCGAAGATACATAATTCACATAATACACACACACACACACACACACACACACACACACACACACACCACAGTCATGGAATGTCTTTCATTTGAAGAGAACTCTATTGTTTAATATGCCATGGATCAAGCAGGAAGATACCGTAAAAAAAATAAAAATGAGATATCAAGATAAATACTACATGATCTCACTCTCCTGTACAGTCTGACATAGTTGTGCTCAAAGAAGAGAAGAAAATGACAGACCAAAATCCACAAAATGGAGTAAATTGGCAGTTATTTATTCAGGAGAAGAAAATGTCAATTGTATTTAAGGAAGAGCTGCCAAATTAACTGTAATAAATAAGATGTTAATGTCATGATGGTGCATGCTTTTAATACCAGCACTGTGGAAGCAGAGGCAGGAGAGTCTCTGAGTTTGAGGTTGGTCTACAGAATGAGTTCCAGAATATACATAGGGAAAGCTTGACTTGAAAAAACAAAAGTAGACAAATAGATAGATGATAGACTGATAGACAGACAAATAGAGATACATAGATAGATAATAAATAAGACTATTAAATATTCAGAATGTCCTAGAAAAATAGATTTAAGCTGTCATCAATGGATAAATAGAAAAAAAGAACCCTGTGAGGTATTGGATATGATATCATTGATTATAATAATCATGTCATAATATGATTATTTATCAAAATATCATAGTGGAGCTAAGTATGTGCTCCATTTGGTAGAGTGTCCATTATGAACAAAGCCTGGGGTTTAATCTCCAACACCACAGAAACATAGGCACACTCTGAGTCTATAAGAACAAAAAGCATCCTAAGCTAATTAGTACATTACAAAACAGCCTTGGATACATAAGACCTTGTTTCTCTCTCTCTCTCTCTCTCTCTCTCTCTCTCTCTCTCTCTATATATATATATATATATATATATATATATATATATATATATATATAAATGTACATTATTCATGTTAGGCACATTCTCTTTACTGATCTATATCCCTGTTGTAAACGTGAACATTTTTTTAAAAAAATTATATTATAACACAATAAAGCTAGGAAATATTTTAAAATTTTATTCTTTATTAATTTCTCCCTTACTCATCATTATATCTTGGATATGAAATATACTACAAAGCAGTAGGCCCCATGTAATTACCTGTAAAAATCATAAACTTTAGGAACATGGGTGGTAATTTAGAATCACTTGGCTAACGTTTCTCTAACATTATATTGTTACCATTTGCTTGAAGTCGAAGGTTAAGTTTTAATATAAAACTTTCTGGGCTGGAGAGATGACTCAGAAGTGAACAGTTTGTTCTGCACTTGCAGAGGTCCTGAGTTTGTTTCCTGTAACTTACGTTGGGCAGACCATATGTTCATAATTGCACATGAACTCTATCTGCCTCAATCAGTGTTCTACCACTGTGCAGAGACACCAAGACCAAGACAACTCTTAACAGAGAAAGCATTTAATTGAGTCTTTCTTACAGTTTCAGAGGCTTAGTCCATTATCATCATAGAGGGGACATGGTAGGACTCAGGCAGACATGGTACTGGAGAGGTAGCTGAGATCTGTATATCCAGAGCCACAGGGAGCAAAAAGAGAACAACACCGGACCTGGTTTGGGCTGTTGAAACACCAAGCTTAGCCCCAGTGCCACAATTTCTTCAACAAGAACACGCCTATTCCAGCACAGCCACAATATTCTTCCTAAACAGTGTCACTCTCTAATGACTAAGCATTCAAACATATGAGCTTATGGGAGTCATTTTTTTTATTTTTTATTTTTGATACTTTATTTACATTTCCAATGTTTCACCTTTTCTGGGTCTCCTCTTTGGAAACCCCCTATCCCCTCCCCCTCCCCATCTCTGTGAGGGTATTCCACCTCCCACCCACCTGCCCACCCATCCCCATATTCCCACCTTGACATTCCCCTTTACTGGGGCCTCTAACACCCTCAGGCCCAAGGGCCTCTCCTCTCTCCCCGACGGCCATCATTCTTACTCAGACTACCACATCATCTCTAAGGTTTTCTGATATTCTCTTTGAGTTTCTATAGGCACTTACACTCACATGCACACACTTCTACACAGATATACTCATAATTAAAATTAATAAAATGTTTTATATTATTTGATAAGTGTCCTTTTAAACCAACTGTGATTGTGTATGGCCATTTGGTCCTTGAGGTGCACTGGGGTTCTGTATTTAGAATGCTGAAAGCAATGAGATGCTTTCTATGCACTTTATTTCAGTCTTCCTACCGTGTCCCATATCTTGAATATAACATTACTCATCAAACAGTGCATAGACATATAGAGATAAAATCGGACAAATACATCTGTATGTAAATCAAACCCTTGTGCAGCTTCCTGTACACATGATATTTATCCCAGGCAGCCTATAGTTTATAGAACACTGAAAAAATAATTGTGAATATACAATTATACACAGTGAGTGTGTCTGTGTGTTTGTGTGTGTGTGTGTGTGTGTGTGTGTGTGTGTGTGTGTAATGCACATATGTTTGTATCTTCAAATGTATATGGACTCATGTATGCATATGAAAACTTGATGTTGCTGTAATCACTCTCCACTTTATTTATTAAGGCAGGGCCCTTCACTGAGCCCAGAGCTCACGATTTCCGACTAGTCTAGCTAGTTATCTTTCTCTTTCTCTGCAACCTACAGTCTGGCATTGCAGGAAGCAGCCATGCCCATCAAGTTTTTCCGTGGGAACTGTGGATAACAAGTTTCATCCTCAGTCTTGAAATGCAATCTATACTGTGAACCATCTCCCTATCACATAATCACATATTTATATGTTTTATTATCTGAAACATTAATGAAATATCATTTTTTAATTTTTATTTTTGTTGTTTTGTTCTTATTGCTCTTTGCATCGATAGGCATTGATCCCTGGATTTTATATGTGAACCATCTCCCCATCACATTATCATACATTTATATGTTTTATTATCTGAAATATTAATGAAATGTCATTTTTTAATTTTTATTTTTGTTGTTTTGTTCTTATTGCTCTTTGCATTAATAGGTATTGATCCCTGGATTTTATATGTTATAGAAAGCAGTCTTCAATTGTTATATCCCTATGTAATGAATCCTTAGATGTAATGTCAATATTATATCACACTACTGCACATAGTTTCTGCTTTGTAATATTTATATATGCTGCTTTTAATCACAGGACATGACACATCATTTTGTATTTAAAGTAAATCTGAACACTTCATTGTTTATTTATGTACCACTTTAATTAAGTCACTGTTCTGATTCAAGGACTACAGAATGAAATGCATAGATGTGAAAATACAGAAATTAATCTGCATTAAGTTAAAACAATTATCCACCAAACAAACTCAAGTATTACAATTAATTTAATTTAGTGTTTTTGAAACATTGTTTGTTTTTGATGCAGAATCTCATTGTATAGCATTGGCAGGTCTAGAACTTCCTACATAGATCAGCAAGATCTCAATTAAAGATGTGTTCTACAACATTTGGCTAATTTGGAAATTTTGACATTACATATTTCAATGAAAACTAAAAGAACAGAAGTGTAAAAGTAATTAGAAAGTGAAGTGGAAATTGGTCCAAATGAAGAAATCCATCTCATAACTTTACTTTGTTATGTTTTAAAACTACTTGAAAGTAGAAAAAAACCAGAAAAATTAGAATGAGAGATGGAGGAGGGGGAGAAGAGACTGCATTAGTTTGACTGAGCCCAGTCACAAGGAGCACATACTTATCACACACACACACACACACACAGATACACACATTCATACTCAAATTAACATGCATACACTGTATATATATACATTGACAATTATACTTACAAACACGCTCACATACACATGCAAACATACACATGCACACAAACACATAAATACACCTCACAAATACACAGGAAAGATAAATAACATTAGTATATTAATCATTTAAAGGAAATGCTGAATCAGAAAGTACTGCTAAAACAGGAATTTTAAATTAATATGAAAAAACAAATGTGAAGATCTGACCTTATATTTTCAGATGCCTTTTTCAGGTTCAGTAGCACAGATGTCACAAGAAGAACTGTGGATTCTAAGAAGATTTGAGGTGAGTGGTTGTTTACCAGCCTGGTTATTACCACAGACCGGCTGATACTTATGTATCTCTTAGTGATGTGTAGCAAGCCATTGCTATTTAAAAATTTGATTTCAACTCCTAATTAATATGGGTACTTGGTTAAGAGGCTGAACCAAGGAATAGATAAAGTTACAAAAAGAACTGATGAACTCAAAAATGAATGCTTTCTTGAATTTATAATAAAAATTTGTAACATAGCTATGTGATATGATCCAGAAACACTGAGATTATATTATATGAAGAGGAAAACTGAAAAATGCCAACATGAAGACTGAAAGACAAGAATGAAACAGGAAAAGCATACAGGAAAAATGTATGCTTGAGATATTTTTATAAATAGATATTATTAATACATATATTTAATATTCTAAATAAACGGGCATATTTTATATATACCTAAATATATGGATATGCAACTATTTAATGAATTGTGTAATGTTAAAGAAGTAGATGATCATGAGTAGAAAAAACTGAGAAAGACAATGGAGTTCAAGAAAATAAAATAAATTAATCATAAAGAAAAATATATAAAATGCCCCAGGAAGAAGACTGTTAAATAACCCACATGTCATTATAAATCAGTCTGTCTATTAGTCAAAATAAAATTTATAAAAAGATGAAAGACATTGAATTAATAACAATCTCAAATTTATTTTGATGTCATGTGAATGTAAGAAAATGTGACAATAAAATAGTAGGAAAAGCATATTGTGCAATTTTTATCACAAAAGAAGTCTTATATCAGCACCAAGAAACTTTTTGTTCTATTGGAAGGCAAAAATTGTGGATAAAACAGATTAAAAGTATATTCTTTTCATAAAACTAAAATCATAAAGTGTGATATATTTAAAACATAACATCAAAATGCACACAGCTAAATTGATACAAATGCAAAAAGACTTCTAGTCCTTGAGTGCTAATACCTTTAGGATATTTTCATTTAAATGATGCTATATTCAAAGTACGAAAAGATGGCCAGATTAAAGCCTCAACTTGATTTAAGAGCTGAATCCATAACCTACATGAATAATAGATGGAGACAGATAGATAGGTAGATGATAGATTGATAAATATATAGAAAATGATAGATAGATGATAGATAGACAGGCAATATAAAAGACAGAAAAGAGATGATAATGGATAGAAAGTAGGTAGATACTAGAAAAAAGATAGAGGATACTTAGGTGATAAGTAATTAATAGATGAAAGGAAGGCATATAGAAGCTAGAGATAAATAGGTGATAGGTGAATAATATATTCATCTCTTCCTTGCAATGTCTGAAGGTGTTATACCACACATTGCTAGCTCAGAAATAAAAATTAAAATTTCAAATTATTTTTTTATTGAACACATGTATTTTAGACCAGTGCAAAGATAAAACAAAACTAAACTTCAAACAAATATAAGTCAGAAACTACCATCAGTACAGAATTTCCAGTCTTCACTTGCTAGGTAAATCCCTGAACGATGTGACATTCTCATCGAGTGGCTGGGTCTCTAATGACTTTATTATAAAAGCTGAGTTCCAAAACTCTCACACAAACTCATGCATATACCAGACTGGGAGATATGGCTACATGACATTTTTACAGAGATATTGGGAAGACATTGTCCCTGGCAAGGGCCATCCTGAGTGAACACAAAATCTCTGTCTATGCTCTTATCTCTTTCTCTTGCCTCTCTTCTACTTCTCTTACCTCTCCCCATTCCCTTCCCCCCTCTCTCCACGTGATCATGGCCGACCTCCACTCCTCTACTTCTCTACTCTCTCCCTCTCTCTGCCTTTCTCTGCCTCTACTACCCTCTTAACTCCCCTTCCCATGCCCTAAATAAACTCTATTCCTATACTATAAAAAAGAAAATAAAATCTGTCTATTCTGAAATTAATGACTTTAAATATTCCTATTGATATAAATAATTTACCACCTTCTTACTTCTTGGCTATTTGTTCTTCAGCATACATAATCTGCACATTTTCTGAAAACAAAAGAAAATACCAAGACAAGTTTATTTTTACCAGAAATGTTCTGGAAACAAGTTACAAGTATATTTGACCTTTAAAAATATATTATTTATCAAACTGGTATCAGAGATCTATTTATTATATTCTTCATAATTTCTGTTTTACATGCTACATGAATTGCCTTAAAATCTAGTTTAATGATAGTTTTAAAATATGTATACATATATACTACGTGTATATGTAGAAACATACATATATTATATATGCATATACTATATATGTATACATATGTGTGTTTAGAAAACCACTGATAAGAGCTAATGTTTATGACAATGAAATATATAATTATTAATATTAATATGTATAAAATATTTAATTACAGAATGATGAAAAATTCCCTTGTAAGTAGATTGACAATAACATCTATTTAAATTTTTATTCTCAGATTTGGTGGTACATAAATTATGCCAGTTGTATTCTTCTAATGTAAATTTGTTAAATTAAATCTTGTAAATATGAATGATGGATATTACAACAGTTCAACTAGCAATTGAAATGAGTTACTTTCAAACCAAGCTTGAACAGCTGCCAGAACATAGTTTATCAAATACTCATTTGAATTTTGAGTTTTAATGTGAAACTAATGAATTCCAAAGAAAGAATTTAATTCCTTAAATGTTTACAGGTTTTTCTTGACCTTTGTGTCTGAGTTTTTCATTTAATATGGAGTTTTTGTTTTATTTTCTTGTTTGATCTCTCTCTCTCTCTCTCTCTTTTTCTGTGTGTGTGTGTGTGTGTGTGATATGTGTCTGTGGATACTCATCTGTATAGAATTCCAATGGTACAATAGTGGCATGAATATTTTATAAGTAACCAATCACTTTATAATTGAAGATATGAAGTACTTTTGACATTTATGAGGATAACATTATATTTTGGCACCAGAGAAACAGAAATTACATTTTAGAAAATGAATTACTTACATCAGAATTTCTAGTGTTACAGTTTAAAATAATTTTCAGCTTCTTGCTTCAATGCTCCTAACTCTGAACATAATGTCCTCAAGAATCATTTCCATTGGAATGGTAAAATTAAAAAAAATTAATAAATATAACTGGAAAGTTTTTATGGTAATATAGAAACGTGAGCCAAATTTCTGTAGTGTGATTTATTTTTAAAGTTTTAGTACTTAGTAAGACTGGAGACCATTATAGAATACCACAACTGGTCAGAATCAGAGAATATCAAGTGATGGTGTGGTTCCCATCACCAACTTAGACATCTACAATACAGCTCTGACTGGGGTAACATCATAGAAGAGGGGTCTAAGAGATTGTAATAGTCAAGGTCTCTAGTGTACGTGCTAGACTTAAACTTACTATGTAGCTGACTATCCTCTTGAACTTCAGAGCCTCCTGCTTCCATCTTCGAAGCACTGGGCAGGCAGGAGTTTATCACTTCACCTAGATTAAATGGCACTGGTAATTGATTGCATGCCAGGAAAGTGCTATACCAACTGAACTATATCCTGAGTTACACTTAAGCCTTTTGCATCATGGGTAAAGGGAAGGTAAGAAAAATAATATACCAAGACAGAAAGCACACGTGGAGAAGCTTAGAGAACTGTTGGAAGTGATTTAGTATAACAGGCGATTGAAAAGGAGTCGAGGGTGTGAGAAAGCAATGGGACCAGGGGCCAGGTACTAAAAGTGTTCATTTTGTTTGTTTGTTTGATTGATGGATGGATGGATTGTTTTTACCAATATGCTTAAATTTGAATTGTATTACAAGTAAAATGAAAATCCATTGATAATTCTAAGAGAGAAGTCAAGCATTCATTTTAGAAATACCACTTTGGATAAAGAATAGACTCTCGGAAAAACAGTTTAGAGGGGGGTAATGCTTAGAAGGTCATTATCATCAGCTAGGCTCAAGGTAACAGCGGCTTGAATCATTGCAATATCAGTAACAGTGACTAACACGGTCAACATATAGTAAGGAACTCTACCTGAGAGAAGGGAATGATTCATCTGGTTAGGGAAGATACTTGCCTAATTTGGTTTGGTCAATGGGAGGCATGTTGAAGCCACATAGATGAGAAATGTGCAATAAAGAAAAGTTAAGTTTAGTGATGGGCAGCATACTGGATATTGGGGACATTCAAGTATAAACACATGATACACTGTAGACCATGACACTGTAAAAAATAACGAACATCCTCACCACATAAAACATGCTCCAAGTTCTCTGTGCTTTATAGAGAGGCTGATAAATAGACAAAAAGAAATTTTAAAAATGAGAAATCACCAAAGTCACATAGTTATAGAGCGGAGTGATAAATACAATATGAAGAAGTCTACTGTTTTCAGGCTTCAAATGAGCTGCAGACAAAGCACACAATAGAAGGGTTTCAACACCAAAGAAGAGAAAGAATGGGCTGTGGTGGTCAGTTTGAATAAGCAGGTAGAGTGCTTTCAAATAGAATGATGACATGCTGGTAGATGGTAGTCGATGTGGAGCAGCTCTGCTGCCCTTCTGTATTACTACCAGGTCTCTCCTTTTTAGCTATGCTAATGAGATAGAGACACTGCCCTTATCAAACCAAGTGTTCAGTTTTCTACTTGATACTATTCTTAGAACAGTTCTCAGCATGTTAAGATGATGTCCATTCTTTACATGAAGAGCACAGGCTACTTCTGTCCTACTATATTTAGACACAAAAAAGAAAAGAATAAAATCATGAGGTTTTCCCAAGAAAATGAAAGACTGATGGTTAAACTAGATTTTACACAATTCTTACTAATGAAATAATGCTCAGAGAGGAATGAGGGTGAGGCCAGTTGGTACAATGCCTGCCCAGGATGCAAGAGGTTCTGGTCCAATCAACAGCATGGCACGAACCAGGAATGGTCAACATGCCTCTGATCTCAGCACTTGAGTGGTAGAAGCAGGAAAATCAGAAGTTCAGGGTCATCTTTGGCTACAAAGTGTGTTTGAACTCAGCTTTGGCTACAGGTGAATATTCAAAATAGCAATGATATTAGTAATGAATTTAAATGATAGAGTATAATATATTTGTTAAAATGTATCTTATTAGATAATGATAAGGCATTTATTTAAGTTATGAAATACTCACACAAGTGCTGTCTATCAGCACACTTTCAGTGTATAAATCTTCAGACATTGTTGTATTTCAAGTTTTCCCTTAATTGTTCCATAGAATTATATAACCACATTGCTATTGTTTTAATTATTCTAACTATAATCAAATGATAAATAAGGTTAATAGCTTAGGATGACTTCTTGCTATGGCACCATCCTTTAGAATTAGTCTGACTGAATTAAAACATAACTCATGTTTAATATGTAAAAGATGAAGCCTATAGAAAAAAAGCAAACAAAAGTTTAAAAGGTAAATACACATATTATTTCATAGTGATGTGAGGAAATGGTTATTTCCCCATTCTCTTAATTGTGTGTTTTGTGAGATATCCACCCATTTCTAACTGACCAACAGAAGTCAATGGCAATACAAAAGACAACCGACTTTATGGAACTGAAGGACATCCAGAGAAAAGACGCATCAGCCTAGAAATATGCATTTACTTGAAAAAATATTCAACCTTCGCACTCATGTTACAGAGTGATGTGTTTATCTGAGTCTCGGCACCATATGATGTGTTTATTAAAAGAGAAAGGGAATGTATTCTATGGAGGGCGTGGTGACGTATGAAGAAAGGGGATGTCTAAGCAGGCCCATGCCGAGGTGTCCCTTCCCCCTGAGGGACCAGCCACACGACGGTATAGTATAGAATAGAGTTTATTCACGGCATGGAGAGGGGAGGTAAGATGGTAGTAGAAGAAGAGAATGACAGAGAGTGAGAAAGAGAGAGAAGAGAAGTAGGTGCTGGCCATGAGCACATGGAGAGAGGGGGAGGAAGGGAATAGGGAGGGAGGGGGAGGCAAGAAGGCAACAGACCAAGAGAACAAGAAAGTGCAAGAGAGGGAGGAGAGGGGGCAAGCAGCCCCTTTGATAGTGGGTCAGGCCTACCTGACTGTTGCCAGGCAACTGTGGGGCGGAGCTTACCTGGCTGTTGCCAGGTAACTGTGGGTGGAGTTTAGACAGAATGCTAACTAGGAGCACAAACACAAACAAGTACCTGAATAATTATAATGGTGTTTTAAAGAAGTTTTTTTCCTGCAAATTGTAGCTATATATCTCAATCCATGGATATCTTGGAATTCATATATGTACAGGAGAGTAGCCTTGAGCTATACCTGCCTCTGCATCTGATGTGCTGGGATAAAAGGCATGTGACACTATGTTTGGCTCTCTATTACAATTTTAACTGATTTTTTGCACTCTATTTTTGCTCCTTTCTTTTTATATACAGAATATATCCTTTTTTACATCCTTTTCTACCTTTATTCTTTCTGCAATTCTTTTAGTTTTTACTTTATTTCAAAAGATTTATTTTATTTATGAGTAGAGGTATGTCTGTATGTGTGTGTGTGTGCATGCATGTATACACACACACACACACACACACACACACACACACACACACACACACGCTCACATGCTCGCATACATGAAGATGCCCCTGGAGGTCAGGAAATGACATCAGATCCTGTGGAGTTAGGAGTAACAGACATTTGTTAACGATCTGATATGAGTGCTTGCTTTAGTTAAGGTTTCAATTGCTATGATGAAACACCATGACCAAAGCAACTCAGGGAGAAAGGGTTATTTGGTGTACAGTTCCATAGCACTGTTTATTATCCAGGGAAGTCAGGAAAAGAAGTCAAGCAGGGCAGGATCTTAGAGGCTGAAACTGATGCAGAGGGTGTGAGAGGTACTACTTACTATCCTGTTCCCAATGGCTTGCTCAAACTACTTTCTTATAGCACACAAGAACACCTGCCCAGGGGTGGCTCCACCTACAACAGGCTGAGTCATCTTCCATCAATTACTAATTGAAGAAATACTGTACAGGCCTGCCTATAACCCAATTTTACTGAGTCATTTTTTTCTTTTGAGTCGTTCTCCTCTCCAATGACTCTAGCTGTGCAAGTTGATATAAAACTAGCCAGTATGTTGCTAGTGACCTAACTTACGTTCTCTGTAAGAGGAACTGCTTCAGTCCACAGGACTTTGAGTCCTGGTACCATGCCTAGTGGCAGCAAGGCAATGAAGAAAGCCCAGACACACATGCAATGAAGCTAAATTCAGGTAGGGTTCACTCGTGTTACTGCTATGACTACCACTGGAACCTTGAACCTCTGAGTATTTTTAGATACAGCATAGGAAAATAGGTTAGCTATTCTCTGGAGGAGGTAGTCCCCAAGGGAAGGAAGCTGCCTGTGCTTGTCTTTGCACACGCTGAGTGACTCAAGAATACTCAGACCCTGTAGGAAGTTTTTGTTAACTCTCTTGAGCCTGGTCCACATGACCAATGGTTTTGCCAAATTACTGTAGGCTAAACAGTCTGAGTCTTCAACCACTATGACTGTCAAAATCCACATTGACTTGCTCAGGATTTCACTCACTCAGGGACTATTCTGCTCTCTGCAAGCAACAAGAGCTCTTAACCCCTCAGCCATTTTTCTAGACCATCTTTTTTTATTGTTTGCAAATTTTATAGACATAGACATCTGTTTTGGTTATACTCACCCTATTATCTTATTCTCCTCACCCTCCCTCTGAACCCCTTCTTCCTAAATAGTTATTCTCCCCAACCATGGAGTTTAATTAGGGTTACCTGCGTTATTTACTATCATATGAGCAACTTATTAGTGACAATATCATTGAAAACAATTCCATCCTGTTACCTCTCCAACAAACTCTAACTGCCAATATATCTTCAGAAAGGAATAAGGAATCATGAGCCCCTCCCACATTCATGTTGGAAAGTTCAAGGGTCAGTCTTGTGCAGCCTTCATTCAAGTTTCTATAGCTATTGTATGTTCATGACTGCAACACCCAAGAAATTGATATTTTGATTTTTCTTAAATATGGACAATAAAACAGAAAAAGTATAAACGAAAATAATTAAAATTTGCAAACAATACATCGGGTAAAGGATGGAAGGGCATATGAAAACTAACAGTACTGCAACAGACAGTAAGCAAACTAAATGTCACAGCATGCTCAAGTTAATTATAACTAGACACATCATTTCTCCACAGTATTTTGGAGAATTGTATGTTTTTATCATTACTCATTGCAAACTCGTTTCTAGGTGTTGGCAATATTAAAGGGGCTTGGTACTTCCAAGCATGAATTCCTTGAGATGAAATGCAAGTGTATTCAGTAGCAGGAAATTACAAATAGTTATCACCTAGTTTGGTTTCTTAAGTGATCCTATAGATTCGTAATTGAATGAAATACTTAAGTGTTCTCAAGAGAAAAATTATGCTTTCTTTTCCCACCTCATGTTGAGAGTCATTATGTAGCTTATTTAAAATACTCACAGGGGAGGTGAAAACTGGAAGCAAGGGGAAGATTTTTTGATATTTTATTTATATTTCAAATGTTTCCATCTTTCCAGGTCTCCCCTTTGGAACCTCTCCCCCCTCCCCCTGCCTCTATGAGGGTATTCCCCTACCCACCCACCCACTCTTGTCTCCCCTCCTTGGCATTCCCCTATACTGGGGCATCTAACACCCTCAGGCCCAAGGGCCTTTCCTCCCCATGATGGCCAACAAAGCCCTCCTCTGCCACATATGTGGCCAGTACCATGGGTCCCTCCATGTGTATTCTTTGGTTGGTGATCCAGTCTCCGGGAGCATCAGGGTGGGAGGATCAGACCAGTTGCCACTGTTGCTCTCTCCATGGGGCTGCAAACTCCCTCAGCTCCTTCAGTCCCTTCTCCAACTCCTCCAACTCTGGGACCTCACACTCAGCCCAACATTTGCTGTGAAGTAAAGCTTGGATATTCCAAACTTTTGGGCTAAGAGCCACTTATCAGTGAGTACATACCGTGTTCATTCTTTTGTGACTGAGTTACCTCACTCAGGATGAAATTTTCAAGTTCCATCCATTTGCCTGTGAATTTCATGAAGTCATTGTTTTTAATAGCTGAGTAGTACTCCATTGTGTAGATGTACCACATTTTCTGTATCCATTCCTCTGATGAGGGACATCTGGGTTGTTTACAGCTTCTGGCTATTATAAATATGGCTGCTATGAACATAGTGGAGCATGTGTCTTTATTACATGTTGGAGCATCCTCTGGGTAGCTTTTAAGATTGCTGACTGTTCTTGAAGAGGACCCAGGTTCAGTTCCAAGCATTCACATAAGGTGGCTCACAACCACTATTAACCCCAGCGCCAGATGATCCAGTAACCTCTTCTGAACTTCTCTGGCACCCTCATGTGTATGCACTTACCTGCACATATACACAGGTAACTAATAAAATAAATAGTAAAATCACTCAAAGAAAATGTGGAACATATTAAAATGTTTTGACAACGGTATAAGCATAATAACAACACATAGTAAAACTCAAATGATTGCTTCTTCAGTCAAAATAAATGAAAGGCTTTTAATTCTCCTAAAATAATGCTCATAGGATGCAAATAGAAGCAACTAATTTGGATTCAACTTTCATGTTTCTAAGGATACAAGTGATATAGTTTTGAGTAATTACCTTTATCACATCAAACAGAAATTTCACCTTTTGAAACTCAGTTGGCTTTTGTCACTACTTAATGACACTGTTATATTTTGAAAATTATTTTACTGTTAGAAATAATTTTAACTTGCATACCCAATGATTAAATACTGCTTTCTATACTCTCATCAGATGTCTACTCTCATTACTTTGCTAGGAAAACAGCTAGCTAATTCAATATTATCAATACTTAGAATGAACTTGATGGACATTAAACAACACAAACATGTGTGCTACATATATATATATATATATATATATATATATATATATATATATATACACACACATATACACATATATTTAATATATATATTAATTTACTGTCTCTGTCCTCCATATGGCTAAAATATGCCATTTCCTCTGCACAGCCCCATTAGATAAATGAGAAGGAGAAATCTGGATACATTTCATACAGTCTAAAGTATCTAAAGAAGTGTTCTTCACAGTCTTCATATTAAAAATAATTAGGTAATCACATAAAATACTTTGAATTGTCTCAATTTTTAAGGCTTTATTTTTTTCTCTTATAGAAAGGTACATATGCAAATTAAAAGAAATGTTTCATTGGTGTTATTCCATACATTAGTTCTACTTCATGTAATCCTAGAAAATAAAAACAAAAATAGACAGATAGGAATCAACACTAAAGATTCTCCACAACAAAAATGTGTTGACATAGCATATATAATAGAAGAAAATATTTCAAATTTTCTCAACTTATAAAAAGCTAGTGTATGGAACATATGAGAAAACCCAACAACAGCATCAAACATAAGAAACCAAATGTAATCTGATCATAAATGGGCAAATGTCCAAACACATTATATATGTAGATAGATAGATAGATAGATAGATAGATAGATAGATAGATAGATAGATAGATGGATGGATGGATGGATGGATGGATGGATGGATGGATGGATGGATGGATGGATAGATAGATAGATAGATAGATAGATAGATAGATAGATAGATAGATAGATAGATAGATAGATAGATGCATGAAAATTTACCTAGTTATCTTGGAAATGGAAATCAAGACCACCGGGAGACATTTCCCTACTCCAAGGAGCTTACCCAAAGCAAAAAACTAGATGAAGTGTCAGGAATAATGCAAACAAAAAGAAGGAACCGGTTTTGCACTGATGATAGGAGAGAAATGGTGAGTGCAGCCATCATGGAAAGCAGAATGGATCCTCCTCAAAACAGCTGAAAACAGAAGCATCAGATCATCAGTGGTCACACTACTGGGCACTTACTCCAAGGAACTACAGTCAGTTTGTTGGATAAACACTGGTCATTCTATTGTCTTGGGAACAATTCATATTAGTTAAGATGAGTGATCAAACTCAGAGCTCTTCAGTACTTAAATAGAAAATGAAAATCTGTTTCTGTATATTCTCACATAATCCTCATATGAATATTGTTCATATAATATTGTCAGATACAAGAAGTAGATTGAAATCTTATCACTTGTAAAATCGTGAGAAAATCCTGGAAGCCATTATGACTAGTAAGATAATCAAGATGCAGAAGACCAAATATCACATGACTGCTTTCATATGTGGAATGTAGAAAAGGTCAATCAGAAAGAAATACAGAGTGGTTGTCACAAAGACTGGTAACAATGGTTGTCACAAGGGCAAGGAAGGGAAGAAGACATTCATCCTTGGATGGCTAAAGAGATGATAAACTCCCAAGTTTTATAACCAATAATAATGGATTTCATGTTTCAAAGTAGTTAAAGGCAAGGATTTTGAATATTTTATGCAGATAAACAATCATATTTGAGGCAATTTAGGCCTCACTAGTTTGCTTTGCTCATTACATATGCACATATGAGTTTGCATGCTGAAATATCACACTGCAAAGGAATTGTAAAATTGTGTGGGAATTAAAAACCAAAGTGGAAAATCAAACAAATATTCTAGTTCTGAGATTCTGAGTCCCTAATCAAGGATACAATGGGGTCAGATATCATAATTGCAGGGTGTTACATATTTATGAGGATTTGTGTTAGGACAATACAATATTAGCATTTTACTCATATTGTCTAATTCAAGATATAGAGTGATCTTTAATGGTTGGATCTGCTTAATCTATTTTGTTGAGATTTTGATGAGAACTGAGAATTACTTTGCAGGTAGTCAATAATGCCTTAAGTAAAACTTCCATTTCTCAAATTCCCAATGTTCTTTCCAGAAAATAAGGGAGGGGGCTGTTCTTGATTGAAATAAAAATAATGAGCACCAGAAAAAAAAAAAAACACAGCTTGACAAGGCAGGAAAAGATGTCATAAAATATCTGCACTTATTTATGAGAAGAAGATCCAACTGTCCTCAGCAATAAGGACCAGGTTTTCCTTGTTGTGGAATAAAGGGTGCCAGAGATTTCTGTAATATTTTCCCTCAAAACTCACCGTTACTCAAAGACACACCTAGTTCCCACGTGACAATGATGAAAGAGAGGTCGGAAAGAAATTTCCAATATTTAAACCCTTTAGATGTATACCTCTTGCTAAAATTCCTGAGGCAGACAAAGTGTGACCTAGGAAAATACAATTTTTGATCATAAAAATGTATCTTTGTTTTCTTATGATCTAAAAACAGGACAGATAAAGAAATGCCCAACAATGCTGTTATTATAAAACAGTTGTAGTGTACATAGCCAATCTGTGAACACGGGAACAGACAATCTAGTTTATATCCTGCTTAGGATCTTAACATTCACACTAAAATAGAGACTACCTATGCTCTATCCCATTACATGAGCAATAGCTCAGGATAGAAAGAAGGGCATACAGTCATGTCTCCTGGGTTAATGCCAGGCCAACCTCAAATTTACAGTTTATCTGTTTTAACACAATATCTGCAGGCTTGGAATCAGATGAATGAGAGTCCATCTAGAATCTCTGGACATTAATAAGAGAATATTTCAGTAACATGTAATTCCAAGCATTTCTATTATATTCAGAATATAAAAATTATTAATATTCACTCCTGAGTTGGCCATTCTCCTATAATATTCTCTTTTAAAATTGTTTTAATATTTATTCATGTGTGTGTGTGTGTGTGTGTGTGTGTGTGTGTGTGTGTGTGTGTGTGTCTTTGTGTGTGTACCTGTAAAGACAGTGTCTGGGAGGCCAGAGGAAAGTACTGGAGCCCCTTTAGTTGGAGTGACATATAGTTATTAGCCACTTGATGTGGTAAAAATAATAAAAATTACAATCCACCATTGATGAGTATCAACTGAATACAACCAAAAATTTGACAATTGGAATTTTGTTGCTACATTTAGCAACATATTTGTAGTTGCTTGGTGAGGGTGATATAGCAACTAGAGAAAGGACAGAGGGGGCCATGTAAACTGTTACATGGAGTTCTTTGTCCCCGGGATGAGGCTGCATGCTGAGGACCATCATAACACATATGTTAAGATAAAATTAAAAACCATCAATGTATACTAAAAATGGAAGGAGACATGAAAGTGAGGAAATCAGAAAGCGATGGCAAATGCACACAAAGGAGAAGTCAACTGTTGACCAAACAAGAAGCAGAGGGAGATGGTGAAGGAAGGATATGTGGAGAGAACAAAGGGACTTCTTCCTGTGGATGAGCATAAGGATGGAAGACAAGCAAAGCAGTTTGTCCCCTGGTTATCTCATTATTCAACTGTGTGAGGCAGATAGTTATCAGCACCCGTATTTCCTAGTGTCTTATCTAAACCAATAACAAAATGATGCTTAAAAGAGTTTTGGATTTGGGAGTACAGCAGATATGGAGTTTTTGCTTAGGACTGGATGTCCATGCAGGGCACTCATCAAATATTTTATACACAACTCAAATCAAAGTTCTGAAACATTTACGTTGAAAATAGATATTAACTTGCAATATATACCCTCGATAACCATGAGAGGGTCAACCAACAGGAAACTGAAAACAAATGAACTGAGTTACTATTGGGTAAACACCTTAGAGGATTAATATTTCTTGCTTATTTTAAAGGCTTAAATTTAGTTGTTGGATTGGCTGTTTTGCTTCCAAGTATGTATGTACACCACCTTGTGCAGTGTTCAAAGAGGGCAGAAAAGGGCATTGGATCTGTCTGGAACAGGAACTGGGGTTACTGAGGATTGTGAACTGTCATGTGGGTGCTAAAAACAAGCCTGTGTCCTCTGCAGGAGCATCACGTCCAGTTGACCATTGGGACATCTCTTCAACCCCTACACTTTTTATTTTTACTTATGTCTATGCTTGTGTGTTTGTGTGTGGTTTTGTGCACATGTGTGCAGGTGAATATGGAGGTGAGAAAAAGGCCTTGTATTCTCAGGAGCCAGAGTTATAGTTTTGACCTCTCCAAAGCAGGTTCTTGGGAACTGAACTCAGGTCCTCCCTTTGTTATATCGATATAAAATATCAAAAGTCATAGTAGAAAGACAAGATAGTAAACAATTCTTGTGATTGAAGCCAGGAGGAAAAGGGGAATGGTGATATTATTAACAATCTTTAGGCAGAATTTATATTCAAGATATATGTGAAAATTGATTTTATTATTTCAAATATACTCTGCTTAGAAAGCAAATACTATGCATCTATAAGGAATATTACCAGTCTGTCATTTGTTGCTGAGGAGAAGGATTATCTTTCTTTATATTGTTGTGGGAGAATTTCATTAATATGTAAAATATAGTTTCATTAGTTAACTCACTATTTGTCTTCCAAATACTTCCATACCCTCTGCTACTTCTCTTGCAAAATTCACATAGACTTTTTTTACCCCACGGAGTCCATTTTATAATGCCAGCATATGAGCAGGTGTGAGCTCATTTACTGGATCATGGATAATCTACCAGGGGCTGAATCCCTGAAGAGAATTGCCTCTTTCTTTCCAACATTTCAGAAACTGCATATAGCACTTTTCTCTTCATAGTCATTCTGTTAAAATTATTTCATTTGAGAAATTATCTGCTTAAAAGTCTTTACTCTAAAAATAATAGTTTTGGAGAGATAGTTAAAGATATTCACAAATAAGTCTTTGCAATTACTGTTTGGAAATGATATTCCTTCCGTAGTGCTCTTCTTCAGCAACAGCATCTTCAAGGTTACACTTTGTCCAGCCTTCTGTACTTCTCACATCCTCTATTCTGCTCTTTGGTACCCTCTTGTCATGTAGGTATGGAAAACAACAACAACAAAAATAAACTTCCAGAATGTTTCAGACTTGGAAATATTTCCTTCTATTGCTTAGTGAAATGAGTTTCCAGTCGCTAGCACTATTGTCATGAAATGTTGCCTACTTTCATCTTAGTCATGTGTCTCTGCTCTCACGCAGAGTGCATTGAAATCAAAGAGCAATTTTATCTCCTATTTAGAATCTTTTAAAAGAGGGCTTTTTTAATAAGAAAATGGTATATTATAGACTCAGACTCTGTATTCACCATCATTGTAAACATTGAAAATGGAAAATTTAGACACACGTATCTTTGGGGAATCTATTATATGTATAAGATGAATGGTCTGGGTCCCAAAGCAATCTTTACAACTGTTATCTTACTCAGTCCATGCAAAATCAGAAAACATGCAGACTGTATTCTAGGTAAACGCCTGAGCATAAAGAAAGCCAAGTGATTTTTCTTTTATGTCACACAGTAAGGAGTGCCAAACTACTAATGGCTCAATTGTTCATACTATGAAAATAAAGCCTAAACTACTTTTGAGAGTTTTTGTAAAGATTTATCCTACTGAGGCTATGTTGAAAAGGGGATAAACAAAGGCTAGAGAGATGGTTTGGTGGTTAAAAGAAGTTGCTGCTCCTGTAGAGGACCAGAGTTCTATTTAGAGTACCATGTTGGGTGGTTCTCAACCAACTACAACTCCAGATAAGAGAATATAATGCCTCCTCCTTTGTGCTATAAGCACCTACAATAATTGTGTGTGTGTGTGTGTGTGTGTGTGTGTGTGTGTGTGCACATGCACATGCATGTATGCACACACATGCACCAATACAAATGAAATAATATTATTTATAAAACAGAAATGCAGAAGCAGAGGAAATCTCCACGTTTCTACCTTTCATCCAGTGACATCCTAAGTACAGATCTGTGAGCTTTGGGGTTGATTTTGCTGCAATCTTCATGTAGGAAAATGACTAACTAACACAGAAAGCCATGATTCAGGGATTTTAGAATTTTCTTCCATTAAGATCTTTGAAAGTCAACAGAGGTGAGGAAAATATTAATTAACAGCATTGGAAATACCTCCTGAGTAGGTATAATCAACCCAAGAGAAGTCTAGTTGTCTTTTTGAATATGCTAATTATTCCAGTTCTATTTCTGTTTCTGTGATAAATTATCCTGATACAAAGCAACTTTGGAGCAGATAGAAGTTTATTTAGCTTACAACCTGGTTACAATCTAACACTGAGCAGAAGTCAAGGCAAGAACTCAACATGGCTATTCACAAAATGTTCACAGTCATGAGCAGAGTCCGAAGCTTGTTTGCCACTGTGCACATCTAGGTTTCTTCATTCATGCAAAGTTCAAAGCCCAGTTCATATAATGGTTCTCCCAAACAAAGTGTGCATCTTCTTTCCTCAATTATCCATCAGGATAACTCTTCACAGGTATGCCCACAGTCAACCTGGTCTAAACAATTCCTCAATTAGGCATCCTTCTTGGGTGACTCTAGGTTTTAAAGTTGAAAATTAAAAACTAGCCCCCATAATAATTAAACATGCTAGAAGTAGTGCCTGAGGAATCAGAGCCAGGATGGCAGACAAGGGCTGATAGTTTTGTATCATCAAGCTGTTGTTTGAATACTTTCAAATATACACTAAGGAAGAAGGATTTGCTGTCCATAAGTGACAATTTCTAGACAATAATCTGAGAAATATTCTTTAGAGAAAAAAATAAGTTACAAGGGACAGACAAATACCACATATATATTAAACATGTCAAATTTAAAAGTGAAGTAAATTCTTTGTGTCTATCATCTACATAGTACATTATTTCAATGGGACCACTACTTACTAAGGTTGTATTGTGAAATAATAAATTGATTGTTACGCAAGAGTTCCTTATACTTTATTCACAGCTGGGAAATTGCACTTAAAACGGAGACTAAACTTGTGAGAATAAAATATGTCTAAGGTCAATTCACTTTTGAAGCTTTCAAATGTCCACCTCAGGGTGATAAATAGGGATCATCTTTACCACCATTTCTAATTTAACTGAAGACAAAACAAAACAAAAGACAATACAACATGTAGCAAAAATGCTTTCCCAGACACTGAACATTAGGCAGTGAAGGGCAGTAATTTTGAGGGGAAAGGGGATTTGATGAGCCTTGAGATTACTTGAGCTTACTGACTAGAGACACACAGGACATGGTGCTCAGAGAACATTCTAGACTTAACCCCGAGGTCTCACTCTCCTGAACTAAGTCATTGAAGGTGCAGGTTGAGTGACTTTGTAGAGCACATAGTAGAAAGGTAAGGGGTCTATAAGCAGAAGACTTCAGCGGTTTTCACATAAAGAAACTATCAGAGGCTAAGGAGGTGTCCCAGTGGCTTATTCAGCAAACATAAGGACCTGAATTCAGATCCTTAGCACTCGTACAC
This sequence comes from Uromys caudimaculatus, assembly GCA_028551405.1. Taxonomy (NCBI): domain Eukaryota; kingdom Metazoa; phylum Chordata; class Mammalia; order Rodentia; family Muridae; genus Uromys; species Uromys caudimaculatus. Next base: position 63,420,063 of record CM052711.1, on the reverse strand, counting down.
ATGACTGAATGCCAGGCAATGTGAGCATGGGTCGGTTACACCAATGCTAAAGATGAGCGTGAGAGACAAAAAAGATCACAGAGGCCAGATGGATAATCAGTTTAGCTGAATCTGTGAGCTCCAGGTTCAGTGAGAGACTATCTTAAAAACTAAAGTGTTTCTGTCTTCCATGTGTACACATATGGATGAGTGTACACACACACACACACACACACACACCCCAAAGAAAGAAAAAAGAAAAAAGTAAATTGGGATGATTAGGCAGGTAAGAACAATTCCTCTTACATCACACAGCACCGACTGATGTACTCAGAACATTGTGCCTCAACAGTGAGACAAAACCAGACTTAAACAGTAGTCTCATTAACAAAAGGTAGAGAACAAGCTCTTTCCAAATACCGTTAGCAGCATCTTAGAAGGAATTTTAATGATATTCATATGAGTACAATAATATGCAGTGTCCAGATTCTGTGGTGTTTACTAAATCCTTTCCAGGAATAAAAAGCACGCATATTTATAATGCATACTATGGAAAAATAAGTTGGAATATCTCCATTAATACCACGACAAAGGGATAGTATACCCAGGTAGGGAAGCAAAGAGAATAATAAAATACTGTTGATATTAAAAGCATCATTCCAGGACAGAGCAGATAAGCACCTGTGAAAAAGTTATCAAATATGTATAAAGGTAAAACAACACACTGAAAAAGACTAGAAAGGATTAGACAGAGAACAGAACGGTGGGATACTCCACCTATAAGCAGCTATGAATACTTGTGTATTTTGAATCCCTAAAGTAGAAAAGAGTGAGGACTGGAAATAACTTTGATAAGTAAATAGCAAAGGTTTCCAAACTTAATCAAAATGCAAACTCACAAAATCAAAAGGTTTAATACAGTCTAATTACAAATGAAGAAAGAAAATGATGTCTAGGCCTACTATATTCAAATCGTTTAAATTATTGAGGAAATGGGGTAACTAAGATCACATATGAAATTCTTAAGAATAAAGAAATGTAAAATACATGTAAATATTAACCCTAACATATGTTTATGTAAAGTATGTATATATGTTGCAGAGGGAAACAAACCAGTAGACACACCTCAGGAACCTGTGTCAGGGGTCATGTAAATCACAGTTTCATAATTCTGGACAAAAACAATAGCCACAAACACCAAGCCTGTGGACTCTGAGATGTAGCATGAGTGAACACAGTACTAATGGTGAAAGAGCCTCTTAATGAACAAATCACAATTGAACCTTAGCCAGACAACCTGACAAGACCAAATATCAAAGAAATTTTTTTTCGAAAGGAACTAATGCCAGATGGAAAAGCTTTACATAGGCAAACTGAAGATACCCGAACAAGGTAAATATGTCTTCGCTTAATCCTCTATCAACTCTAACCAAATATTTAAGGTAACCATAATATTTTGTAGGCTTTATAACATTTGTATAAATAAAACATATGAAAATAATGTCACAAAAACCAAGAGGGCATGAATCAAATAATACTTCATAAAAGTTTATTTGATTTTCTTATTTTCTCTTATAATTTTAATTGAATTAATATTTGAAGTAGACTTTTTAGACTATATCTTATTAGATTGTGTCAAGTCAACTCTAGGCCAATCAGTTAAAAAAAAACAACACAAAGTAATAATAGAATGAGCCAAAATATCTATTAGAATAAAGAAAATAAAATTTGAATTACCATTCAAAATAAGAAATAAGAGAAAAAAAGTAAAAATACTATACAATGATTAGACCAATACTTATAATAACTAACTAAACAAGCTTAAAAAAAAGGTACTTGACTCTATACATTAGAAAAAATTTAAAATATAAAATATACATGCATATTTAAGTCAAGAAAATGAATAAAAATGCTTTGTTGCTACCACTTAACCCGAGAAAACTAGGTGAGCTGTGCTTATTAGGTAAAGTAGATTTCAAACAAGAACCAGCAATGCTTCATGTGGAATTCATCATGAAAGTTCTTGCTCCTGATAACTGTAAACATCTCACATTAAAAATGAAAATGATTCTATGAAGAGTAATGGCAGATTTGAAGGTTCTTTTTTTACAGTAGTTTACAGAACATAGTGAAAATATATAAGGATACAAAAATAGGAGCAACAATATAACCCACATAACCTGGCTAACATCAATAGAACATTTAATTTCACCATCTCCAAAATCAAAGAAATCTTAATAAATCTGATGTCTACAAAAGCATATGAAGAACTTTTTCTGAACATTAGGATTAAATTGAAATGAGCCAGACAATATACCAACAAAAACCTTCTGTATCTTTGAAACCAAGTAAAATGTTTAAAGAACCAATGAGTCAATTAGGAAACAAAAAGGCAAAAGAGACTATACACTAAAATAAAGAAAATGAAAACACAACGTGTTGATGAATTAGATTCCAAAGATTGCCATTGTAAATTCTCAGCATGGGGTCCACATCACCACATATGCCTTCTCATCTACCCCATGGCTCCCTATAATTTTTCACAGACATTCTATATTCTGCCCTTACAGCTGGTGCTTACAAAAGTCAAATGCGGGGTTAAGTAAGGGTTGGAGTAACTAAACTGATCCAGCCATGCCAGCTCATCACTGTGAACTCACTAAATGCTCGCTGACTTAATTTTCCTTGACTTGACAGATTTTTGCAGCTTCTATTCAAAAAATATCTCAATGAGATGTTGCAGAAATGATATTAATATCATTTTCAAATATGTTGCAACATTTTAATTCTAAGGAATGGTTTTCATAGCTGCTTTATAATCTTCTGCACATTATCAATGTGTATGTATATGCACATATATAAAGACACATACGTGTCCAGACACACACATGACTTTGAGACCCTCTAGAACAAACTGGACTGTGAGCATGTCTGTAGGGGACTATCCTGATTGCTTGACTGATCTGATAAGCTCAATCTGAAAGAGGGTGTCACTATTGCATGGTATGTGGTATTGTGCCATATAAGAGTAGAGAGAAAGAGTTAACATCTAAATATGCATGCATTCACATCCTCTCTCTCTCTCTCTCTCTCTCTCTCTCTCTCTCTCTCTCTCTCTCTCTCTCTCTCTCTCTCAGTGGATATTATGTGCCTATTTAAGTTCCTATTGCCTTGAGTATATAATGGACCATACCCTGGAACTGTGACCTAATATAAACTCTCTACTAATTGTTTTATTTCTAATTTTTTATTTTATTGTTTTTATGTGTGCATGTGTGCTGGAGAGGGAACTTCCCTGTGTGTGAATAACCATGTGGAGTCCAGCAGTGGATATTGGGTCACCTGGAGCTGGGTCATGAGGTTCTCCAGATGCTAGGAATGGAATTCCAGGACCCTAGAAGAGCAGTACATGTTTTTAAGCACTTAGCTTTCTTTCCAGTCCTTACTTAATTATTTGCCTTCGTCAGAGTACTTTTATCTCAGCAACAGTAATAAAACTGGAGCAATGACCTTTGAGTTTTCTATTTATTCACAATAGATCTAAAAGACGACAATGTCTTTTGACACCTGAACACAGCAACATCTGCTCATATCTTAGCAATAAAAAAATGTATTGTTTAAATGTAAGTGCTCTGCATGTTGTCTAGAATTTTCCTTCTGATTTCTATGATTAACTTATTTAATGAGGCTGAAAAGAAGTCTCCTACACCCTGCTTACTCACCAACAATGCGCCAGTGGATAAACAGCAACTGCTCATCAATCTCCCTGACTTCCTCTTATCATCTACCAGCAGGAATAGATTAAAAACTTCATACCATTTCTGAGTTCATGTAAATACCCTCCCCTCCAGTGTATCGCCATATATAACAATGTAAACCTGTCAGTTCCTGGATTAGCCTTCCATGGTTATCTATAGAATCTTCCAAAAATCTATTGAAATCTAAAGTTGTTAAAAAGCAACAAAGCAATAAGTAACAAAAACAACTGTCAAGAGATACATAATTATTCAAGCACATATTACTATGAGAAATTAGGGAAGTAGTTGCTGAGGCTAGAAGACTGACCTGGCTGATCAGATTACATGCTGTTCTTACACAAGACTCACATTGGCTTCCCAGCTCCCACATTAGCTGGTTCATGACTGCCTGTACTTAAGTTCAATGGGATCAAATACTTCCTCTGGCCTCCTCAGTCATAAGCACACACATATGTATACATACACAGTAGGTGATCTGAAGCAACACTTCAGCATAAACATCTTATAAATAACAGCGTAAACAACGTATAATAAGCTTAAAGGCAGGCAACACTGGCTAATTTAATTTCTTTTATGTTTTTGTTGTTGGCTTGGTTTGGTTTTGGTTTTGGTTCTTTGGTATTTTCTGGAGGGGGTTATTTGTTTGTTTGGTTGGTTGGGTTTTTTTTTTTTTGTTTTGTTTGTTTGTTTTCAAGACAAGCTTTCTCTGTATAGCCCTGACTATTCCAGAACTTGCTTTGTACACCAGGCTAGACTCAAGCTCAGATATCCACCTGCCTCTAACCTGAATTTCTTATTCCTGCCATAAATAACAGTCTTGGACATCAAGTAAAGGCCAAGAACCATTTACCCCATTGATAAATTAACTAATTATTCATATGGGTAATTTTATATGTACCTGAAAATAAACAATAATATATGTAATATTTATATTATACTGTATGTACAGGTATGTATAGCAGCACAGATTTAATAGTAAATTAAGTGAAGTCTTCTAGAAATGTCTATAGACTATTTTTAAATTTATCAACAAATCTTACATATTTGAAACGTATTACTTTCATGAATGTAAAATATTGGTTTGTGATTGTTTTTGAGAATTTTGTATTCTTCTATTTATTTATTTATTTATGAGCTATAAAATGATGTTATTGTGAAGAATTCCTTATCTTATATATTTTCGGTATATTTAACTTAAAAACAAAATAATTCATAATACCCCTTTTTAGTGATTCTTGGTAACAACAAAATGTTCAGTTCTAATCATGTCTCATGTGGTAACAGCTGAGAAACTAAGGAGGCACAAATGTTAAATAAAATAAATGTAACAATTTAGAAAACACAGTAGTTAGAGTCAGAGAAATTAATAGGTTTGAAGACTTATTTCAAAATATTCTGCTCATTTTCTTGTCCAATATAGTTTTAAATGCTTTTAGAGATCACACAGGCAAAGCAAAGCTGAAAAATAATTTTCTCTACTTAAAAATAGAGGAAGTTGGAATTTACTTATCTTTTTTTGTTTTGTACAGTGGAGATCATTTTTCTGGTATGGAATTAGTCTCAAGCCTCAACTAAATTCTGCAGAATATTCAAGGATGTTTCAGTGTGTTTAAATGCCTTCAAGGAAACAACTTTGGCGTATGGGTGGAAAATTAAACTATTTTGTTTCATCATTAAATCACTGTACTGGCTAGTTTTGTGTGTCAGCTTGACACAAGCTGGAGTTATCACAGAGAAAGGAGTTTCAGTTGAAAAATGTTTCTATGAGATCCAGTGGTAAGGCATTTTCTCAATTAGTGATCAAGGAGGGAGGGCCCCTTATGAGTGGTACCATCTGTGGGCTGGTAGTCTTGAGCTCCATAAGAAAGTCAGCTGAGCAAGCCAGGAGAAGCAAGCAAGCCAGTAAGTTACATTCCCCCATGGCTTCTGCATCAGCTCCTGCTTCCTGACCTGCTTGAGTTCCAGTCCTGACTTCCTTTGGTGATGAACAGCAGCATGGAAGTGTAAGCTCAATAAACCCTTTCCTCCCCAACTTGCATCTTGGTCATGATGTTTGTGCAGGAATAGAAACTCTGACTAAGACAAATTGGTATAAGCATAGTGGGGTATTCCTTTGACAACCTGACCATGTTTTGGGGAGGACTGTGGAATGACTTTGGAACTTTGGGGTAGAATATCAATTCAGTGTTAAGAGCTCTGTGAGATGTTTTATAGGAGCTTGGAAGATAATGTTGACAACAGTGCAGAAGATGAGGCCTGGCTTGTGAAGTTACAGAGGGAAGATTAAAGATTCTTATCAGGGCCTTTGCTATTTTGACTATGAAGTTTCTGTGGTTTTGGTTAACTAGGGCTGAAGAAATTAGCTGTGATTAACAAGATACCAGAACTACTAAAGCAAAACCATTGCATTGCTGGGACTATTGATTCTGGTTAGCTGGAGCTGAGATATTAGTGATGATTAAGAAGAGACCAGCATCATTGGGGTGAAATCTTCTGAGAAGTATTTTCTAAGAACACAGAGGCTGCCTTCCAGAGATAGCCAGGGTTGTACCTGAGCTGTAGCTGGACTTGGTAATGTGTCAGAGTCACCCAGGTGGTATTGGTTTTGAAAGCATGAAGGAGTCATGAAGAGCAGCTGAGGCCTGGGCACTGTGAGAGGCCATGGAAGGCCATTGGTGAAGGTGCAGCCTCAGTTGTAATTGACAGCCCAGGACTGAAGGAGTCATGCAAAGGAGGTGAGGCTTGGCACCATGAAGAGAGCCTATGAGAGGCTATTGGTAAACCTAGTTGCAGTGGAAGACAGCAGTGTTTTGAAGATGCCAGTACCATGAGATGACCACCAAGAACACAGCAGCAATGGAGTATAGGCATCTGGAGCCAAGAACACAAGGTATGTGCTACAAAGGGCAGAGCTGGAGAAGTGACTCAAGCCCTTGGAGGAATCCAGAAGATCGTGAATGGATCCCAGACATTGGAAGGTTGGAGTGTGATTGTGCTTTTGATTGTGACTGTGGCCTGATATGTTTCCCTCTTAAAGAAAGAAGGTATTTTAGTGGAGCCCACAGTTAAGAGACTGAATTTTTAAAAGATTTTGAATTTTAAGAGATTGAATGTTTAAAAGGGACTGAAATGCTAATATGTAAGAATTTACAAAGACTGTGGGACTTTTAAAGTTAATTAGATCTAGGTGCTGCACAAGGAAGGAAGTTGAAGCTTATTGGTGATGTGTTTGTGAGTCAAGTTGACAAGGGGTCAATTGTACTGGCTAGTTTTGTGTGTCAACTTGACACAAGCTGAAGTTATTACAGAGAAAGGAGTTTCAGTTGAGAAAATGCCTCTATGAGATCCAATGGTAAGGCATTTTCTCAATTAGTGATCAAGAGGGGAGGGCCCCTTGTGAGTGGCACCATCTGTGGACTGGTAGTCTTTCACTCCATAAGAAAGCCAGCTGAGCAAGCCAGGAGAAGTAAGCCAGTAAGAAACATCCTTCCATGGCCTCTTCAACAGCTCCTGCTTCCTGACCTGCTTGAGTTCCAGTCTTGACTTCCTTTCATTGATGAACAGCATCATGGAAGTGTAAGCTCAATAAACCCTTTCCTCCCCAACTTGCATCTTGGTCATGATGTTTGTGCAGGAATAGAAACCCTGACTAAGACAAATCACTTAAACATACACAAAGGACACTGCTTTACAGAGCTATTGTGTGCTTTGGAACAGTTTAAGAGTGGTGCATTTTATATCTAAGGTAGCAACCAACAGAAATGAAGGTATAGCTACAGAGGAAGCAATGATTACTGATCAAATGTGTCTTAGAAGCAGCAAAGGCAGTTATCAGCAGCCAAAGCTACTTACTTTAATGATAAAGATACCAATATGAAATATTCAAATTGTGCTTGATTATAGGTACTGAAAGAATTAGCTCAACATGATTTTCTTTCAACATTACAAAGCATAGTTCTTTGGGAAGAATTTATCTTCTAGATTTAGTAATTTGTAAAAATTATGGATGATAAAACTTCTATAAGACATAGATATTTGAGGTCTGAAGAGATGACTCACCACTTATGAATGTTTGTTCCTCTTCTGAAAGATACAAATGTGTTTCCTAGCAGTCACATTGATCAAGTCACAGCCACCTATGACTCTATGTTCAGGGGAGCCAGTCTTCTTCTGACCTTCAAAGGCATTATTATAGCACGCATAATAGAAATCTTGACAAATTCATATAACTGAAAATAAATGCAAATCTTTATAACAAGTGGATATTCTCATTTTTTGTCATTGTTATCTTTTATGGGACAGGCTGACTTAGACACACATGAAGCAACAACTTCAACTTTGATTACTTAGATATTTTATTGTATCATTTATTTTTCATAAAATTAATTGAGGAAACTTTCAAGACAAAGGAAAATAATTAGTAAAAGAAAAACAAAGCAAAAATTAATCAAAATTGGAAATCAGTGAAAGAGTCAGGAAAGACAGATGAAGACAATGGGTGGGGAAACACAAATGCAGAGATCTTAACATACACTGGTTAAATTGACTTGAGTTGGAAATGTGTTTGTAGGCTTAGAATGACAAAAGTCAAAAGGAAATTGACAGTTATAAAATTATCATTTTTCAAACTAATCCAAACTCTAGGACTCATGTAAGTACACTGGGATACAGTAGGATAAAATGATTTGGATTAGCGAGAAGAATATTGTGGTTGTCCTGATATGTCATTGGGCATTGGTTCCAGGGCCTTTAGAAGCTTCAAATCTTCATCTACTCATCTGTTGTCTAATCCCAACAGTTCCACAGTGAGATGGAAAGCGAAGTCAGGTAAATCCATAGAAATTAAAGTACTAAGCCTGGCAGATTCTAGCACATTCAACTGAGAACAAGAGACTGTTTCTCAAGTAAGGTAGAAAGCGAGGACCATCATGGAAAGGTGTTCGCTAATTAACACATATCCAATGTGCCACTATCATGTCTGCACATACATGTGCACATGAACGTACACCAAAACATTTTGTAATAGCCATATGCTGTTATATTTTAAAGAAACTTTAGCCTACTTATATGAAATAAATGCATGCAGTTATTTTTATCCTATATTACTTAAAGAATGATAGAGATCCTCTGCATTACAGTGCAAATGCAATGATTAGATAAACATTTTCTATGTATGAGCATTGAATCTGTGACTATAGAGCTCATGCTTATAAAAGGAACACTGTTTGCTGTCTTGGTCCAGCCTTTATTCATTTTTTATCATTTCAAAGCTATGTTCTTGAGCTCTTCTTGAGCATGTTTATCGATGGGGATAAAATTTTAAAATTTTTGCACAATTACAAGATATACATTATTGAAATCTAGTTCACAGTATAATAGCACAAAATGTATGTATTTTAAAAAACTACAATTTTTTTTCTTTCTGCTTTTGTATGCTTATGTGGAGCCAGGCATGTATGTTTGAAGAAACTTGCAGGACAATGACCTAATCTGAACCCTCCCCTCCACCTTGTGGGGCGTGGGAATGGAGCTCAGGTCACCAGGTCTGTGCCCATTGACTCATCTCCCCAGCATAAATGCACCCCATTTTTAAAAGAACCATTTGGAGAGTTCTGCTGATTCACACCCATGTAAGTTTTGCTTTAACAAAGAACATTCCCGTTATCGTCAGTGTTCCCCTCAAATACTTTCCCCATTATTATTCCATGTCCAAGATACCATATAGTTTTGATGTCAATGATACATTTTAATTTTATTATTAATATGCTTTGGTAGTAGAATATAAAAATTTTAAAATAAATATTTAAAATCTTGGCACCTCAAAGAAATAATCCAAATAAGCCATTCAGTACAAAGAATTTTCATTGTATTCATTGTCACACTCATTTCTTATATAATTCATTTTTCTAATATGTTTATCCCTGAAACATGTACCACCCTATGGTCTTTTCTTTGGCTGCCATTCACACACCATGAGCTTCAGGCTAGACTGAGGCTCTTCTTTCTCACTTCTTTAAAAATACCTATCTGATTTAAATTATACAACTTTTCATGATCAATGGCATGCTTTCTTTCAGACTTTTACCTAGTGGCACATGCCTTTAATACAAATACTTGGGAGGCAGTGACAAGCAGGTCTCTGGTCTTCATAGTGAGTCCCAGGATGGTTATGGCTACACAACAAAGAGACCCTGTCTCAAAAAACAACAGCAATATTAATATTGTCTGTCATTTCCATTGCGATAGAAGTATTTAGATCATGTAACCTGTAACTCAAATTTGGAAGTAATCTGGGGCAGAAATATTAGCAATGTCAAGGAATGGCCCTGATGGTGAATCCCCCTGACCTACTTTCACTTCTTTTGGGGTGTAATAAAATGCCCTGAAATCAATCAACTTGGGAAAGTTTATTTATCTTGGGAGTCGAGGTGGCAGGAACCTAACACATCTAGTTACATATATACTATCAAGAACAGAAAACACATATGCATGTCTAGTGCTCACGTATCCTTCTCTACTTTCACACAGTCTCACATCCAAATCTAGGGAATAGTACCATCATTACTGAGATGGTTCCTCTTGCCACAATTAGCAAAATTTAAAATAAAAATGTCCTTCCTACATTTGCCTAAAGGCCATACTGATCCAGACTATTCCTCACTGATACTCTTCTCAGTGGATCTTAGATTGTGACAAGTTGGAACTTAAAACTAAACATTACACTTGCTTTCCCATTGCTATTGCTATCCTCCCTAATCTTTCCCAGTCTGCCCCCTTCGGTTTTACTCCTTGCTAGCTCATTCAGTACATATTCATTTATTTACCAGTGGGTTCTACCCCATTTTATGTGCTAACTCCTATACTAAACACTGAAGAGAAGTAGGTTAGACCACGTCTCTGCTTTTGAGACTATGCATCTTCACAGTGTAACTTCCAAGTACTTTGTCCAAATGCTTTAAGGTCTATTCATGTCTGGGTAATTTACATTTTTCAGCACCCTGAGGAAAACATGACTTTTTGTGACATTTCAATCTATAAAGCAAAGGATGACATGTTCTGGATCAAAACCAAAACCAACCAAGCAAACAAACAAAAAAAATTCTCCTTATTTTCTCAAAACTGTATCCCAGTCAGCTGTGTTCTGTTCCCAATTTCTCTGATATTATTAAAGCTTCCATATGTACTAACGATCTAGGTCTTGCAGAGTTCTAACTCGATCATTCAACATGTATCATTTCATTTAATCCTTGTGATGACTTCATACATTCAGAACTATTGTAACCAGAATAATGACCTCTAGAAAGAGATCAATGTCTTGGAACCTGCGCATGTGCTGTGTTACATTGTGTTAAAGGCATTTTTGCCAATGTAATAAATTATACATTTGGGGGGGTGATCTTGGACCATTCAAATGATTTTAATTAAATCCTATAATACTAACAAAACAAATAGCCTCCCCTCTTATGAGAGAAGATATGACAATGGAATAACATTTCAACAAACCTTCCTGGAAGATGTATTTCTGTTGCTGGTTTTGAGGTGCAAAGAACTAAATATGCCTGCCAGATCTATCTTCTCATCACTTTTTCATAGAGCTTATGTTTCTTTCTCTGTCAGGCTGAGGGCAAAGCGCTATCAGAAGATTACTATTAATGCTGCCTATGTCTCTGTACTTTAATGTTTATTGAACTCTAACCAGAGTCTCCTCTCAGAATATAGTAATTCACTTTATTTTTACTTATCAAATTAATTTAAAATTTGTGTGTGTTTATGGACATGTACATATGCATACATGTGAACACGTTTCTATCAAAATTCAAAGATGGCTTTTTATTTCATAAAACTGGAGTTTTGGATGGTTGGGGGTTCTCCAAGATGAATGCTATGAACCAAATGTAGTAAATGTAACTTTGCATCTCTCCAGGCCCTGAAATTTATTTCAAACAAGACAATGAGTGATCAAACAAACTTAAATTAGAGCTATGAGCCAGAAAGCACTAGTTTCTTCTGATAGACTGGATTTTATATAACCACTTAATCTTGAGGTTTGAATAAATCCTTGTAATGAGTCTATTGAACAAATTAACTCATTTAAGAATCATAGTAGCTACAACTAAAATAGAGCAGGAAATTGCACTACATCCCATGACTAATGTCCTTGATGAAAGAGCTGGAAGCAGAGTGTCATGGGGTAGTGTGAAGTTTCAGGAGTGGAACAGGTAGGCCTTGGAAAAATAAAGCATCAATGATAAAAACAGAATTATTTTGATATTTCTAGAACCTTTGAGTGGTTGTTCATTTTAATAAAACAGCATAAATGTTAGGATATCACCAGCCTGGAAGAGAAGTATTTATTAGGAAATGACAAGAAAATAGCATGAATCCCTTCAATGGGGGTGAATGAAGCATTGTATTCTAATATATGTTCTGGAAATAGTTCATTTCACATGAAAAATATCATTGTAATTTCAAGAAAACAAAAAGCGGTGTCTCTTGCTGATGATTCTACAGCATTTCAACAATGCAAGTGTTGGCAGCCACCTTCTCAATCCCATTTAGCATAGTGACAATGAAGACAGAAAGCTATTTACTGTTCAACAGAACCTAGAAGAGAGGATGTAGAAGAATTCTCACCTGTTGTCCTAGTTAGGACTTGTTTTGTTGTCATAGAATAACAAGACCAAAATGAAGGAATTTTATCTTATACTTCCAGTGATGGGCCAGTCCATCAGTGAGGGTGACTAAGCAAAGACTTAACCAGGCAGGAATTTAGAGGGATGAACAGAAACAGAGACCATGGAGGAACCCTGCTCATTGGCTTGCTTGCCTCTGTGGTTTGCTAAACCTCTTCTCTTATACATCTCAGAATCTTTCCCGACATAGAACTACCCCCCAGAAGCTCGGCCTTCCCGTATCACCCAATCAAGAAAACACATCACAATCTGACCTACAGGCCAATCTTATGATAACATTTTCTTTAATTGAAGGTTGTTGGGTTAAAGTGGGGTCCTGCATCAGCCCCAGGGCTCTGGCCACTAGGGGAGGCGAGATTTGGGAAGTTTGACCACGGTCACCCCACGCCACCACCAGGGCGGATGTCAGGCTGTGAGAAGCCATGGGACACCACCCCAAGGATGGGGGAGCACAGCCTGTGGTCCCAGGGACTACACAGAGCTGGCTGGGGGTCTCGGACCTGCAAAGAGGCCAAGACTGTCTGGTTCTCAGGCTCTTGGGCATCCCAGGCACCGCTGGATGACACAGAAGAGCTGAGAACAAAGTGGGGACTCGAGGGCTGGATCTAGCCCTGGGCTTAGAGGGAAAGGTGGGGAGGAGCACGGCTGGGTCCTGCAGGAGACTGAGTCCTTGACTGGTCAGCAGGGTGGCGTGGCTTGGTGGAGACCGTGGCTGGGAGCACTGAGGGGCCTTCTGTGGGAGAATAGACGTGGCCTTTTAGTCAAAGGCTTGTTCCATTGTTCCCCACTGTGGATCCTGATGAAAAGAGACATTCCATAGTTTTAAGGTATTTATTGTCGTGGCAGAGAGTGGTGATGAGTAAAACTGTACCCCACTTTCTCAGGGAGGGCCTGAGGTTAAATATCTTTTGCAGGGAGGAGTGTCTAGGAAAGGGAGTCCATTGGATAAGCCTCTAGGTACCTTATTAAAATGGAGATCTGTCTTGGGGCTAAGTGACCACACTGTCCTCTACCTGTGGAGGGGCTTGTGGCATTGCCCTTATGTGACTGATGGTCACAGTCATATGGAGAGCTGCAGCCTCATGTCAGGAGACTGGGGCCCAGGAGCATGGCAAAATGCCTACCATCCCTTGCACAGTGATCCCCTGCTAGGGACCCCCTGCCTGGTCACCAGGGTTCTAAACCTTATCTCAACCAGACACCAGGCTGCCCTTCATGGTCCTACAGAAGGTCTCTCTTCTCAGATCATCCTAGGCTGTGTTGAGTTGATATCAAAGCAAGCCAGCACACCTGGACAAGGCCTCTGTTTTCATGTTAACAAAACAATTATAAATGTGAAAATGGGTATTAGTACCTGCTTGCTGCACAAGCCTGAGTTCAAATTCCTAGCACCCACATCAAAAGCCTGATATGGCCATGAATGTCAGAACCCCCAGAGCTTTGAGGGGCAGAGATAGAAAGATACCTGGGGCTGCCAACCTAGTGACAAATTCAGTTAGAGATTCCATTTTAAGAGCATAAAGCAGAGACTGACAGAGTAGAACACCCAGCATCCTACTTGGTCCTCCCACCCTCCCTCATACCCAAATAATAATGAAACAGTTACTGTGCTCTAAAGGACTGCCTCATATAGCAATTGCAAAGCTTTCACAGTAAAACAAGGAAGAGCATTCTAATACTACCTTAGAGCCTGATAAGTGTAAGACATCTATGGAGGGAAATAGGTTTGAGTTTGTATTATGAAGTTTCTCTCTGGCTTACATAAGCACCTTAAGGCTGTGTTTCACATTCACCTAGCTTTGACTTACATGTAAATGCATATTATAAACATATATAGAACTCCAGAACACATCAGAGAGCCTTTTGGTCTTTGATCTTCACTCAATCGACTTGGCATCAGTTCTAAACACGTTTCTTTTAAACTATCTAATTGTTAGATTGAATCAAAAGCAATTAAATATTATGTTAGAATAGAAATTAAGCTTCCCATCCATTATCTTAAGATAAGCTAAGAATGTATAATATACTCAGTGACTCTTTCAGAAGTCGTTATAAACTATAAAAAGCGAAATATGAGTCAGTAGATATAAAATGTATTGTATATTTGTTTTTTAATTTCATATGTATACATATGTATATTAAAAAACATATACAAAATGTATATATGAACAACCTAAACATAAGCATACCTATTCAAAACTATGGAATCATACATTAAAGAAACGAGTGATTTATATATTAATGTAGCCAAACCACCTAAAATATAAAAAGTTAAAAAATTCACCAGTGACACTTGTTAACATAAATTTTAACATTGGCTTTAGACATTATGCCATATAATATCTGTAATTAGCATTAGAAAGATTCAATAAGCATTAGACACTGAGTGCTGAGGTTAACATTTGCCCCTTTGTTCCTCTATCACCCTTTAACATTTATTTTAGTGTAAACATGTGTGAACGCGTGTGTGTATATATGTGTGTGCACACACATGCACACAGACACACGCACATACACACACACATGAGTGCAATATCTGTGGATGCCAGAATACACACACACACACACACACACACACACACACACACACACACACACACACACACACATACATGACTACAGTATCTGTGGATGCCAGAAGCAAGGATTGGATCCTTCGCAACTGGACCCACAAGCAGTTGGACCTGTTGGACATAGGTGCTGGGAACCAAACTCAGATCCTCTGAAACATCAGCAGGAATTCCTAAGCACTAAGCATCTCTCCAGGCTCCTTTATGATCTTTTAAATGGCTGTAATCCCCACTTTCTTGAGCGACTTGCAATGCTCTGATTGTATGTATACACTAGAGTTTATGATGAAGAGAGTAGGGCCTGATTTACTGGCAGGCTGATCAAAGAGTATTTGAGATGTGAGAGGATGTGATTTAAGTTCAGAGTGACAGATGATTTCAATGTGCCTGAAGCCACCTGTGATATTAAAAATAAATTAAATCCCTTGGAAGAAAAGCGAAGCCATTCCGTTTCCACTCTTGTCTGTAAGCCTGATGTTTATTACTTTGGGAAGCAGCTTAGAGACATATCCTTACACAGATTGATTCTTTCAGAGCTTGAAAAAGGGGTTTGTGACTGGGTCTGAACTCAAACATTCTAGAAATCCTAATCTCCCCATGACTATACCTTGAGTGTGTGATTTTCACTGTTTATAGAAAAGTAGGCAGTCTCTATATTCAGTTGTAGCTGAAACTTGAAAAACTTTAGGTAATTTTATCACAAAAATATATTTGAGAAATGATATTTATGAAGTATATGAATCAAATTTTATATATGTATATATATATATATATATGTATATATATATAAATTTTATCTTAAGATTTGTCCACAGCCTAAAATATTTAGAAAGCAAAGATAATAATGGGAATGTGTTGGTGTCCTGTTGGCTGCCACACTGTCTGAACTTGGGCTTAGTTCAAGCAATTTCAGAAAATGCAGGTTATATTACTGAACAATGACTAATCCAAACATTTTTATTGTTACTAAATACACAGAAGATGGCTTACAGAGGCAGGTGAATTAGTCACTTATATATATTGAATGCCCTAGAAAAGTTATATATTCTCTATTCCTATCTTTATTTTTGTGTAGATTCCTTTAAGTACAGAATCAAGTGCATTGGATACCTACTAGAAACAGATTATGTAATTCACTTCCTTTGGAAATGGGACAATGTCATTCATAAGCTCAGTATAATCAAAACTATCCACTATCTAGGATAGTGAGCAAAGATAGTTAATCAGGCATAAATATTCACTCAAAAATAGATTACAGCACAGAGGCAAAGCAGCCATGTTAGTTACTTATTCCCATAGTACTACTGCAGAATGAAGATAAGATAGTTTAGCATATGATGTCTGTGACTAAGATAATGGTGTGACATGGCTTTGCTCCACCTGTCTATCATACTCCTGCAAGTGGTAACCTGCACTAGAAAAATGCAAAAATGCAAAAATGCAAAAATGCAAAAATGCAAACACACACACACACACACACACACACACACACACACACACACACACACACACGGGGGTGGGGGACTCTCAATATGCAAGCTCTTTCAAGTCCCTGGTTATATCTTTTAAACCTGTTGTCTGAAGCAAGTCATATGGCCTAGATTAGAGTCAAAGTATTTTGCTTTTCTTATTCTTAAACATTTTCCTTATTCTTAAACACAAAAAATAATGAAGTAGATTCATGCACTAAGATGATTATTACAATTGATTAGTATAATCATTAGCTTTAAATGTCAAGTGGGAAAACCTAGAGTTATCTGGGAAGAGAATCTCAATAAGGGACTGTCAACATTTGACTGACCTGTGGACAGCTCTATGTGGAATTTCTTTCATTAAGTAAATTGATGTGGGCACACCCAGGCCACTTTTGGAAGCTCAATTCCTTTGTCCACATTTAATGTATTGTATAAGAATGGAGAACCTGAGCTGTGGACAAGCAAGCCTGCAAGTGGGCTTGTGTGCCATCATTTCTCTCTACTCTTGACTGTGGATGTGATGTTTCAACTTCCCCATAATGATGGAATGTAGCCAGTATCTGTGAGCTGAAATGAACCTGTTCTGTCCTAAGATGCTAAGACTATTTTATCAGAGCAATGGAAATGAAATTTAGAACCCTAGATAGATATTATACCTAATCCAACTTAAAATAACTGCTGTGTGTTCTAAGATTCTTTCGGAAGCAGTTAATTTCTGAGGAATAGAGATGTAAAAATTACATTGCTTTTAAGAGAGTAAAGGTTCAGATATTTAGAATAGATGAAAAAGTTACATATTGTGTTTGTTTGTACTGTGGGTACAGAAGATTATAGTATGCCAAGAGGAGGACTAGGAAGAACATAGACCATTGGGGTAGAAGAATAATGTTTCTATCCAAGAGATAGGAGATTGAGAACCCAAACCAGAAGAGCCTTAATGCCTCTTAGTTAATTCTCAATTAATTTTAATTACATCAAAAGTGCAAGAAGAGTGGGAACCTCAGGTATAACTGGCTGTATGAATGGGTAAAATGAGTACCACTTAGAATGTGCCCATTATAAATTCTCCCTCTTTGCAGAGTTTTTATATTCAGACCTTACTGTGGTCTTTCCAGTTGAAAAAATATATATGATTTATAAGTTGTTTATATGTAAATGATATATTGCTAAGTACATTTCTTATGAATTTGATATTAACTGTGTTCTTTTGCATAATAATTTTATTTATACTCCATCTTTTATACAGATGTGCCTTTAAAAGCTTTTAAAATATTTTATGCACATATACTATTATACAGATTGTTCAGAGCCCAAACAAAAGCTTAAGATTGGGAATTAAGAAAAGCAATAACAAAACCCAGGGTATTTAGATAATTGGTTTTCTGGTTTGTTTTAATGAAAATGAAGTCATTGTTTTAGAATAAAGGCTTTAGCAGATAAGTGTAAATTTAATGAAGAGAAGGCTATGAAGTACAAGTGTGCAAGTGAGGTATATGAGCAGCGCTCTAAAAAGTGGGTATGAGGGATCAGGTAATTAGGGAAGAAACTGCTGACTCAGGTACTCAGGACAGATTAAAGAAATCAATGGGAAGCACTTGTACATCACAACTGCATGTTGTTTGTAGTCCACTCATGCAAAACACTCACACATTCAAATAGCCATGCCTATATGACTAAATTAAAGGTCCAAGAAAATAAAAGAATATGGGGACTATGCACACTTTGCAAATAGTATTTTGAGACTAACAAGATGGTTTGAGTGTTTTTGTAAAATGATCGTTCATGCAGTTCACAGATTTATTTACCTTCTGTGTGAAAAAAATGAAAACAATTTGTATGAGTCACTGTTCTGTTACTATGAAGAGACACCATGACCAAGGCAAGTCTTATAAAAGAAAACATTTAATTGGGGCCTTGATTACAGGTTCACAGGTTAGTCCCTTATCTTCATGACTCTCACTATACACAACCTTAACATAAGCTCTACCACCCAGAATCATTTTCTCTGTCTTTCCCACACATCAGAGATCTCTCTCTCAGAAAATACTAGAATGTTACTGTCCCAGTGTTGACGTATCCTCTTTAATTCACCTTCTCCTTGCATTATTTATTCCGGTCGCTGATCCTTTATCTGTATTCATTAAGCCTAGAATACCTCATCCATAATAAATCATCTCTTTATGTTTAATAACGCATCTCACCTCCTGGGGTTTGTAGGCATGGAACCAAACAGAGCTAATATGATGCTTGCAATGAGCTACAAGTCCCTTGTATAATGTTTTGATAGAGATATCTACTCATTCCAACATATATTCTCAGCATTTGAAGCCATTTAAGTGAATTAGTTGGTTTTAATTTTTGTATCTGTATGTGCATGTGGTGTGTTTGTTTGTATGTGTGTGTGCATTTGTGTGTGTGTGTGTGTGTGTGTGTGTGTGTGTGTGTGTGTGTGTGTGTGTTGGGTGACTGGTGTATAAATGCACACTGTATCACCAGAGTCCTGGGATTTAAGGCAGATATCACAGCTGACTAGCTTTATTCATGAGTTTGAGAATCTGAACTCCACTCCCTTACTTGCCTCTTTTCAGTGGATCCCTGTGTTATCTCTCCAGTCCCCAATAATTATCCTTTCTCGTTAGTTATTTTTCCGTTCATTTGGGTGAAAACCTGTGAGGAATTATGAATCACAACCTTTCAGAGAAAATCACATTTTGTCAATGTTAGGCCACTGTTGTAAATTTTCTGTGTGACTCCTCTGGAATATCTCCCTCCTATTTGATATCTAAGGAATTGAAACACTGAGCCATGACTGAGAGGACATAGATCTGAATGATGCCCAGAGCTACAGTAGACTCTTGTTAAATTAAATGTTTGTTGCCTTAAGACACTGGTATTATAAGGTTTATACTTCGTGTTAATATAAGCAAATGCATACTGTGTTTGCATGTGTATATATGCATATGTATACATGCGTGTTAGTGTGTGTAGATATTTGTGCAGATGAATATACCTGTGCACACATGGAGACACAGGGACATCAGTTTTACTGATCTATTAATCTCTCCAGAGTCTCTCCAGAGACTCTAAAGAGTCTCCCATTGAAGATAGGCTGGTGGTCAGTAAACCCCAATGATCCCTTCTGTCTCAAGTCTCCATATCATGAGGGCTTCACATGCTAATACACCCATACATGACCTTTTACATGGATGATGGATAATCAAAATCAGAACTTCATGCTTGCACATGCTTCCACTGAGCCATTTGCTTTGCCCAGTTGTAAACTTTTAATAAAAAAAGAAACCGATTTCTATAAGTTTCTTAAGAATATTCTGTATAATCATGATTTTCACTGTAGTACCTGCCCTTCACTCATACAGACCATACATAAATTGCTGTGTCCTCACTGAGAGTTGTAGTACAGTGTTAGACCACTTACAGCCACTAAACCCTGAGTTTGATCTACATACAACACAAAAATACAGAAAATAGATGTATTCTTCAATGCATAGAATATATATTTATTTTATTACCACTTCTAATAAAAATACAATTGGATCTTCAGTGTTTCTAAAGGTTAAATACTAATTAAAACCTATTACAATAACTTGAGAAAAACTGAGAGTTAGCTTACTCTCCAGAGTAAAATAAAAAAAATTTCAGCAGCATAATATCAGCAAAAGCAGAAATAGAAAAAATAAGTATAATCCAGGATTCCTGTCTGAGGATCAGGTAAAAGAGAATGAAGATTGGGGGAAATCATCAGAAAACAAGACATAGGGCTAAGACTCGGCTTTATGGAAGAGAATTTGCCTAATATGCGAGAGGCTTCCACGGCAGACAAACAGTAACAGTAACAGAACAAACACATGTTATATAGCTGCAGTGTTATTAGTGCTAAAACCATGAAGTTCCCAGAATGAAAACAAGACAATGCCTTTCAGAGAAAAATATGGCAAAATTACAAAAGGCACATTAGTATATAAACAGGGAAGATATTTAAATGTCAGTATATGAACAGGGAAGATACCTAAATGGGTAGAGGTTGTTACATTACCTGTAAGGCATAGAAATCACTGTGTGTAGAATACTAAAATGACAGCCAAACCAAGCATAAAATCTGAGCTGATGATAAATGCAACATATAAGTGGGCGAAGGAATTTAAAATAATCACCAATAAATTCAAGTAAGAAAAGCAGTGAACTAGATGGATAGCTAAAAGGAGCTTGCTAAATAACTAGATAATAGATAGATGATAAAAGCAGACAGGTAGATGATAGATAGATAGATAGATAGATAGATAGATAGATAGATAGATAATACATTAATAGTTTTAGATAGCATAGATAATAAGTGACTGGTAGAGAAGTGATAGTCACAAAGAGATAAATGATAGGTAGATAGATAAATAGATAGATGATAGGTAGATAGATAGGTAGATAGATAGACAGAGATAGAGAGAGATACCATTATGTATTAGAAATCGGAGTGCTTATAATAAATCAGACTGTAACCATATATTTCAGAAAGGAGCCAAGCTCTAGACTGCCATAGTGGTAAATACTTATATTAAAACAAGACAAATGTAAATTTTGATTAGGAGATATGTAATGATTACTATATACTAGTCTCTCTGTCCCAGTTGTTCAAATAAGTGATCTGATAATGCCTTGCGATAACCTGATAAAAGTTATCTGCTCAAAATCCTCTGGTAATAACAGTCATGCTTATCCAAAACCAAAGGCCTTTTAAATTGGGTTAAGGCTGCAAAGGCTAGACCACAGCAACTAGTATTTCCTAATTCCTTTGATCGTTTTCTCTCCTTCTAGAAGCAACTTTCACCTCTTCTAACTGTAGACATTCATTTCAGCGATCACAATACAGCTGCTCTGTAATCTGCTTCATAAATCTTTCCTATGTGAAGACCACAGGAACAGTGAGGAAATGAACAGACAAAATGGCAGAGGGCCTTGAAACACCCATCCGGGCAGCAGTGCCTGAACACATCTGTGTTTCCACTCAACGGGAGCATCAAAGGAAAAACATAAAAGCAGGAAAGAAAGAAAAGAAAGGAGATACATCCTTCCTCCACTCCTCTCACCTGTCGTCACAGTAACCTTTCTCTCTGACGTTCACTTCTTTGTACTCCACCATCCAAGCCTGGTTCACAAGTTAATAATGTACTTTCAACTAATGCTGTTGATGGTATCAGTACATTCTAATATCATCTTAGGAAAGTGGGTCTTGTTTGTTAGTTTTCTTGTTCATTTCCCCTGAAACTATCTTGAGATTTATTTGTTTTCTTATCTGATTGGATGTTTGGTCTGCATATAGGTATACATGTGTATTACATGTGTTCCTGGCCCAACGAAGTCAGAGTGTGTCTGATCTCCCACAATTGGAGTTATGGGTATTTGTCAACCACTACATGGGTTCTGGAAACAAAATCCAGGTCCTCTGCAAGAGCCGGAATTGATCTTAACCACTGAATGATTTCTCCAGCTCTTCTGAAACTTTAAACAAACTTTCAGAAATAAATAAATAAACAAACACATAAATCAATCAGGTGGTAATAAGTGACTTTGGACGAACTAATTCATCGACAATTTAGGCTGAAATGTACTTATTAAAATGAACAAGTCTGAACATTCCAATTATTGGGAGATATATATATATATATATATACATATATATATATATGCATATATATATATATATACATATATATATATATACATATATATATATATATATATATATATATATATATATGAAACATGAACAGTAATGGATTTTGATAAATTTGACAGACAACTAGAAATCATATATATTCAATAGTGAGGATTTATGCGATGTTTTTCATAGTCAGTTTCCAAATGGTATAGCAGGAAATCTAATTCAATACTGACGAATGAGAAACTAGATCAGTTAGTGACATAAACTAGAAAGAAAGAAAGAAAGAAAGAAAGAAAGAAAGAAAGAAAGAAAGAAAGAAAGGAAGGAAGGAAGGAAGGAAGGAAGGAAGGAAGGAAGGAAGGAAGGAAGGAAGGAAGGAAGGACTTTAGCAAAGTGGATGGAGACTCTCAAAGTTAGGGAATTTTTCTCCTTCCTCCTCCTCCTCTTCTTTATTGTTCTCCTCCTCCTCCTCCTCCTCCTCCTCCTCCTCCTCCTCCTCCTCCTCCTCCTCTTCCTCCTCCTTTTCCTCCTTCTATTTGTCTTTTATTAAGAAGGGAGATGTGCATATGTATGATTTTGTGCTTAGAGGAGAGATTAGGGACCAGGAGGTAGCTCATAACACCTTCAAGCCTGATGATGGCAATTTGATATTTAGGATCCACAAAGTGGAAAGAGAGGATTGAGTCCTGGAAGTTGCTTTCTAATACCACAAACATGACATGATTGTACCCCTCCCCAACACACACACACACACACACACACACACACACACACACACACACACACACTGAATGAATGAATGAATGAATGAATGAATGAATGAATAAATAAATAAAATCTTATTTTTAAAAAGGATAATGGAATAAATAGGGAGGGGAGTTGGAGGGGGAAAATGACAGGTCATAAGCTGAGATTCTGAAGAATGGCGTATGCTCTAAGATCAAGAATCGACAAATGGGACCTCATGAAACTGCAAAGCTTCTGTAAGGCAAAGGACACTGTTAATAGGGCAAAATGGCAACCAACAGATTGGGAAAAGATCTTTACCAATCCTAAGTCTGATAGAGGGCTAATATCCAACATATACAAAGAACTCAAGAAGTTAAACTCCAGAAAACCAAATAACCCCATCAAAAAACGGGGAACAGAGCTAAACAGAGAATTCTCAAATGAGGAAATTCGCAGGGCTGAGAAACACCTAAAGAAATGTTCAACATCCTTAGTCATCAGGGAAATGCAAATCAAAACAAGTCTAAGATTCCACCTCACGCCAGTCACAATGGCTAAGATCAAAAACTCAGGTGACAGCAGATGCTGGCAAGGATGTGGAGAAAGAAGAACACTCCTCCATTGTTGGTGGGATTGCAAGCTGGTACAACCACTCTGGAAATCAGTTTGGCGGACCCTCAGAAAAATGGACATACTATTACCTGAGGACCCAGGTTTTCCACTCTTGGGCATATACCCAAAAGATGCTCCAACAAGTAGTAAAGACACATGCTCCACTATGTTCATAGCAGACATATTTATAATAGCCAGAAGCTAGAAACAACCGAGATGTCCCTCATCAGAGGAATGGATACAGAAAATGTGGTACTTTTACACAATGGAATACTGCTCAGCTATTAAAAACAATGACTTCATGAAATTCTCAGGCAAATGGATGGAACTTGAAAATATCATCCTGAGCGAGGTAACTCAATCACAAAAGAATGAACATGGTATGTACTCACTGATAAGTGGATATTAGCCCAAAAGTTCGGAATACCCAAGTTTCACTTTACAGTAACCGCTGGACTGAGAGTGAGGTCCCAGATGGAGGAGTTGGAGAAGGGACTGAAGGAACTGAGGGAGTTTGCAGCCCCATGGAGGGAGCAACAGTGTCAACTGGTCTGACACCCCCCCCCCCCCCGTGCTCCTGGAGGCTGGATCACCAACCAAAGAATACACATCAAGGGACCCATGGTTCATACCACATATGTGGCAGAGGAGGGCCTCGTTGGCCATCAGGGGGAGGAGAGGCCCTTGGGCCTGAGGGTGTTAGAGGCCCCAATAAAGAGGAATGTCAAGGTGGGAAGATGGGAGTGGGTGGGTGGAGGAATACCCTCATAGAGGCGGGGGGGGGAGGGGAAAGGGGGTTTCCAAAGTGGAGACCTGGAAAGGGGGAAACATTGGAAGTGTAAATAAAGTATCAAAAAATTAAAAGAAAAAAAGAAAAATCAATAAATAAATAAAAATGAGAGGAAACTATCATGGCAAACATAGACTTAGATCTGTACCATCACAACTTCTTTCCTGAGCATGCTGGCTTATTTTCTCCTTTTGGTAAAGAGACAAGCTGATTATTCCCACACACAGCTGTGACTCATCAACTACAGACTGAGTAAGCGATGGATTTCTACACCAACATTGGGGGGATGATTGCTTCAATGCATAAACACCATTATACACCAGCATTGGGAATGAATGCTTGAATGTACAACCAGCATCGGGGATGAATGCATGAACATACAAACAGCATTGTGGGTGATTGCTCCAATGCACAAACAGCATTATACACCAGCAGTGGAGTTGATTGCTTGAATGTACAAACGGCATTGGGGTTATTGCTTCAGTGTACAACCAGTGTTCTACACCAGCATTGGCGGTGAGCGCTTCAATGTATAAACAGCTTCAGTGTGAAGCAACATTTACCTCAAGCTATTTAGTACATAAAGTCTGGAGAATATTAACTGTTGTTTACATGCTGCGGCAGACATTCAGTTACAAGCAATGCACATGAGGAAAATACAACCCTGTCTGTTCACAAGAAAGGAAATTTAAGTCATTTAAGGACTGAGGTCAAGTCACTGCTAGCACTTCTGGTGTGAACAAGATGGACAGCAATCACCATGGATCTCAGCATTAAAAATTGTTTAGTATCTATAAATTAACCTAATTCAGAGTCTAGAGAAGTTGCTCAGAGATTTAAAGTCCTCACTGCTCACAGAGAGGAGCCTAACTCCATTCTGAACACTCCAAACAAGCGATGGACAACTGCTTGTAAATCAAGCATCAGGGTGTCCAATGCGCTCTTCTGACCTTCAAAAGCATCTGTATGAATTTGAACATACATATAAATAAAATAAAAATAAAACCTAAAAATATTAAAAATAAGGCAACTTTTTTAGATGCTTCTCAACACTTCAAGTTTCCTCAGTTGAGAATTCTCTGTTTAGCTTTGTTCCTCATTTTTCGATCGGGTTATTTGGTTCTCTAAAGTCTAACTTCTTGACTTCTTTGTATATATTGGATATTAGCCCTCTATCGGATGTAGGATTAGTAAAGATCTTTTCCCAATCTGTTGGTTGTAGTTTTGTCCTATTGACAGTGTCTTTTGCCTTATAGAAGCTTTGCAATTTTATAAGGTCCCATTTGTCGATTCTTATCTTAGAGCATAAGCCATTGGTGTTCTGTTCAGGAACTTTTCCCCTGTAACGATGTATTCAAGACTTTCCCCCACTTTCTCTTCTATTAGATTCAATATATCTGGTTTTATGTGGAGGTCTTTAATCCATTGGACTTGTGCTTTGTACAGGGAGGTAGAAATGGATCAATTTGCATTCTTCTACATGTAGACTGCCAGTTGAACCAGCACCATTTGTTGAAAGTGCTGTCTTTTTTCGACTGGATAGTATTAACTCCTTTGTCAAAGATCAAGTGACTATAGGTGTATGGGTTCATTTCTGGGTCTTCAATTCTATTCCATTGATCTACCTGCCTGTCACTGTACCAATACCATACGGTTTTTATCACTATTGCTCTGTAGTACAGCTTGAGGTCAGGGATGCTGATATGTACAGAAGTTCTTTTATTGTTGAGAATTGTTTTTGCTATCTTGGTTTTGTTTGTTTGTTTGTTTGTTTGTTTGTTTGTTTTGTGTTGTTTGTTATTCCAAATGATTTTGAGAATTGCTCTTTCTAACTCTATGAAGAATTGAGTTGGAATTTTGATGGGGATTGCATGGAATCTGTAGATTGCTTTTGACAATATGGCCATTTTTACTGTATTAATCCTGCCAATTAGTCATCAGCTAAATGCAAATCAAAATATCCCTGAGATTCTACCTCACACCAGTCAGAATGGCTAAGATAAAAAACTCAGGTGACAGCAGATGCTGGTGAGGATGTGGAGAAAGAGGAACACTCCTCCATTGCTGGTGGAATTGCTAGCTGGTACAACCACTCTAGAAATCTTTTTGGTGGATCCTCAGAGAATTGGATATAGTACTACCTGAGAACCCAGCTATACCTCTCCTGGGCATATACCCAGAAGATATTCCAACATGTAATAAGGACACATGCTCTACTATGTCCATAGCAGCCATATTTATAATAGCCAGAAGATGGAAACAACCCAGATGTCCCTCAACATAGGAATGGATACAGAAAATGTGGTACATTTACACAATGGAATACTACTCGGTTATTAAAAACAATAACTTCATGAAATTCTCAGGCAAATGGATGGAACTTGAAAATATCATCCTAAGTGAGGAAACTCTGTCACAAAAGAACAGACATGCTATGTACTCACTGATAAGTGAATATTTGTCCAAATGATCGGAATACCCAAATTTCAATTCACAGACCATATGAAGCATAAGAAAGAAGACCAAAATGTGGATGCTTCAGTGTTTCTTAGAAGGGTGAACGAAATACTCACAGGAGGAGACAAAGTGTGGAGCAGAGACTGAAGGAAAGGCCATCTAGAGACTGCCCCATCTGCAGATAAATCCCATTTATGGCCACCAAACCCGAACATTATTGTTGATGCTGGAAAGTGCTTGTTGTTGGAAACATGATAAGCTGTCTTTTGAGAGGCTCAGGCAGAGCCTGACAAATACAGAGGCAGATGCTTGCTGCCAAACATTGGACCGAGCATAGGGTTCAGGATGGGGGAGTTGGAGAAGGGACTGAAGGAGCTGAGGGGGTTTGCAGCACCATGGAGGAAGTAACAGTGTCAATTGGCCAGACCCCCCAAAGACTGGACCATCAACCAAAGAATACACATGGAGGGACCCATGGCGCTGGCCACATATGTGGCAGAGGAGGGCCTTGTTGGACATCAGTTGGAAGAGAGGTCCTTGGGCCTGAGGGTATTAGATGTCCCTGTATAGGGGAATGCCACAGAGGGAAGATGGGAGTGGGTGGGTAGTTGGGACAGCACCTTCACAGTGGCAGGGGGAGCGGGATGGGTGAGGAGGTTTCCAAAGGGGAGACCTAGAAATGGGAAAACATTTGAAATGTAAATAAAGTAAATATCCAAAGAAAAAAATAAGGCAACTTCAAGATACTACTAGACTTTCATGTTTTACATACATGAGAAAAATATAACAGTCTACAAGAATGAAGCAACTAGGTTAGTAGAAATAAATAACTAAAGGAAAGGAAAGGAAAGGAAAGGAAAGGAAAGGAAAGGAAAGGAAAGGAAAGGAAAGGAAAGGAAAGGAAAGGAAAGGAAAGGAAAGGAAAGGAAAGGAAAGGAAAGGAAAGGGACATGAGGATTCTAGACAGAACAAGATGAAAGGAGATTCTAATCAAGAGATGAATGTATGCATTAGAAAACCATGATTGATGGTGGAGAGCTTATATCAAGTCTAAGTTTCAAGAAAATTATATAATATATGGAAGAAATCTGGGTTTGGGAGAAGACTAGAAAGCACAGTAAGTATCAGTGGAACTAATTTGAAGATGTGACTTTTTAAAGTTCTGCTACACACAATTCTTTGCAATGTTTTTGGTGAGTAATTTACATACTGTGCTGCCAGTCTAGACCCTAGACCAAAGCCTGTCTCAATGAGCTGCTCACAGGTAGGACTTACAAACCCACTGGAGAATAAACATCCTCTTTGGTGAGGTGATACTATTCATCATTAACCTTCGGAACAGTCTCAGTTCTTTTTGCTATTTAACTATTTAACTATGTTGATTGTTTTGGTCACTTCTACTTTTGTAATTAAATTGATTGTCTACCGATTTTGTTATTTGTTTGGGCTGGTGTTCAATACGAATGCTTATATATGGCTGGTTATAGAAGATAAAACTAAAACCACAATCATCTTCTTGAACCATCTGTACTGATTCTTTTGTTCCCTAAACATTTGTATCTTAAAGGTTCTAAGGACTGAACCCCCAGGGAGGGCATGGACCTTTTACTGCTTAGAGCTGGAGAGCCCAGTCCAAATTGCCATGAAGCCTACACGCAGAGATAGTGACCACTCAAAATTAGTTTTGCTTTACATCTAATATTTGGGGTTTATACATGCTGTGTGGGTATTGGACACCAGGGAACAATTCATATAACTCAATCTTGTCCTGCCATCACGTGGCTCCCAGGAATCAAAATTAGACAGTCATCAGGCTTGGTAGAAAATGCCTAAGTCTACATCAGTAGCCCAATGATAGCCATTTTAATTTAAATTTTTCCTCACATTTCCATGCTGTTTCAGATTTCTGATTTCTGGAATCGGCTTGAGATTAAATAACAAAAAAAGAAAGAAAGGAAAAATTGTATGGGTTTAAGTGACATTTAAAAATTGTATTATTAACTTTGAAAAAGATACTTCTTGATTTTAACCAAAATTATTTCTTTCCCCTCAGAGATTAATCATTTCAAAGTATGACATGCATATGATGTTCCTGAATTTCAGCAGTAAAAACTGATAGCCATGTCTCACAGAAAATGCTCAGTTAGTATGACACTGACAATCAATATCCTCCATTTAAAAGTTTCAACTGCTGAATACTCAGAGATCATATGCTTCTTTTTTGAGCTGCTTATAAATCTACTTTCTACTTTAATTATGGCCATGGTACGGCTCAATGTAAAATTTACTACCATATATGCTCTACATTTTATGATTAGACATTGTTGTATATATTACATATACTATGTACATGATGCATACATAGTGCTGAAGCATGGATAATGGATACCTACATGAGAAGAGAAGGAGTCATTCTTTTACCACAGCTTCTTCACTTTACTAGGTCAAGCTAATACAAGTTTGTGTGGGGGGTCTATATTGAATGGGAGCTCACCAGTCTATCTTCTTCTCACAAATAATATATAGAGCCTTCCTATCATCAGCAGTGACAGCCCTGAGCTGCCCCTTTTAATCTATTTCTTTCTGAATGATAGTCATCATTGCTTTCACTCTTGGTGCTCAGCAGAGACAGAGTTCAACCAAGGCCAGATGTGCAAAACTCTGGCCAAAGTTCAAAAACTAGTGAGGAAGGATATATGTAGACCATCTCATAGATAAGTAAGACAATTGACACTTTAACAGTCTCTCTAAAGAGAATAACCTGGTAATTCAAGTACCTCACTGACCCTGAGGGACTGCAGGTTTTTGCCTGGTTCTCGAAAACTAGGCTCCTGGCACAAGGACACAGCTCTCCATAGATTTGTGGCCATCGGTCACATAAGGGTAATAACTCACGCCCCTCCACAGGAAAAGGATGTAACCACAGGTCACATAGCCTCAAGACAGCCTCTATTTTAAAGAGGTACCTAAAGGCCTGAAAGGCTTAGCCAATTAAGGTTTCCTTCCCAGACACTCCTCCTTGCAAAAAGTGTTTAACCTCAGGACTTCCCCTGAGAAGTGGGGTACAGTTCTACTCATCCACGTTCCACCATGACAATAAATGCCTTAAAACCATGGATTGCATCCTTTCATCAGGATCCGCCTTGGGGAGCCATGGAGAAGGCTTTCGCCTAAAGAGCCAGCCATCTAATCTCCCTTGGAAGACCTCTCTGTGCTCCCAGCCACAACGACCAAGCCAAGCCACCCACAAGCAAGCCAAGGACTCAATCCCTGAAGGACCAAGCCAAAGCTCCCCCTTCTACTTCCCCAAGGCCCTGTGCTAGATCCTGCCCGCAGGCCCACACTCTGTTCTCAGCTCTTCTGAGGCATCCAGCTGTGCCTGAGTACCCAATAGCCTGAGAACCAGACAGACATATATAAAATAAAAAGTATAATGTATAGCATATAATGTAAAATATATAATATATAGAGATATTTATATAAAATAAATATATGTATAAATATATATAAAGTAACATATATATAAATTTATATATGCATGGATCCACATATGCATGAAAAGTGTGTGCCAATGTGTGGTTGATGCCCATGGAGGACAGAAGAGGGTATCAGAATTCCTGGAACCTGAGCTGGATAAATAACTGGCTATAGTATGCCTAATGTGGGTACTGAAAACTGAACTCTAGTCCTCAGTCTAAGCTGCAAGTGAAGATAACAATTCTATAATTCTTTCTAGCCCTATGGGAAATAATTTTAAGGTTTTGTTTTAAATAAATTTTCAGCATAGGTTGCTCCAAAGGATGATATTGACCCATGATCCAAATGTGACTCGGCCAGGCCTGTGAAAGGCTTCGGAGGAGTTCAACTCAGAAAGAAAAGTTGTTGTAAAGAGTTCAAGTCTAATAATGTCAGGTCTTGGAGACTCCCCTTGAGATGGATTACAAGCTGGGCCGGTCTCTGGAGCTCATTTCACTCAGTCCTCTGAGAGGCCCAACTGAGACAGATGCAGATACTTACACCCAACCAATGGATTGAAGTTGGGGACCCCTATGGTTGAATTAGGGAAAGGCTGGAAAAAGCTGAGGAGGAGGCCAACCACATAGGAAGATCAGCAACTCAACTAAGCTGGACCCCTGAGATCTCTCAGACACTGAACTACCAGCCAGGTAGCATAAACTAGCTCATCTGAGGCCCCCTGGCACATAAAGAGCAGAGAACTGCTTGGCCTGCGCTCAGTGACAGAAGACCCACCTACGGCTCGAGAGTTGAGGTGCCAGGGAGTGGAGAGGCCTGGCATTGGGTGAGTGTGGGGGGCATCTCCTTGGAGACAGGAGGGAGGAGGAATGGGATGAGGAACTGTGGGAGAGCTGGCAGGGAGGGGGTAGCAACTGGAATGGAAATAAAATAAAAATAATTAAAAATAGAATTTAAAAAGAAATAAATAATAAAAATGGCAGGGAAAAAAAAAAAGAGTTCCAGTCTAGAGAACATATTGTCTACTTGGAGAAGGAAAGGGAAAATGTATGAGTGGAAATGAGTGGTCATAGAGAACATGGCAGAAGAAAATAGAGAAAGATAAAATTGTTCAGAGACTTTGGGCCCTGATAAGCAATCCGAATATGTTTTTAATATCTGTCGAAATGTGTGAACTTTCATTTTCAAAGCAATGGGTCTTGAGAAGGAAAGTAAAGGAGGCTTGTCTCTATTCCATACCGTGTGCTGGACTAGATTAAGCAGCTGACGGGCTGTGTTCTCGTACTGCATTACTTAACTTTCTGGCTGCTGGGACAAAATGCTTAACAAAGGCAAATTAATGGAGAATAAGTTTATTAAACACAGTTTAAGAGTAAGGTCTACCAACCTGGGGAAGACATGTCAGCAGGATCGTGAGGCAACTGCTCACATGGCAGAGAAGAAGCAGAGAGAGATGGCTGCTGGTGCTTAGCCCATTTTCTCCTTTTTGTGCATCCCAGGACCCCAGGTCATGGCTCAGTGATGCCCAAATTCAGTGTGGATATTCTTATCTCATTTAACCCAATCTAGAAATGCTCTCACAGACATGTCTAGAGATTTGTCTCCTAAGTGATTCTAGACTCCATGAGGTAACAAGCAGTATTAACCACCAGCAGCACTTGTCTGTTCACAATACATCTTTGGAACTTAACATTGCCCATTGAGGAATGAATAACAACAAAAAAGTCACTTAACTCATTTTCTTTTTACCTCAACCTAACCTTTTGTGCCCAAAGATAGTAACCAGATATTTACACCAGCCTTACTCACTCTAGCTTTATATTTTGAATAAAAAATGCATAATTTATTAAAGTGTAGAAAACTTAGGCTCTAACAAGAAAGACACCGATAAGACAAAACAAAAAACAAAAAACAAAAAAACCCATTGTGTCCATTTTGTGTTGGCCACTTCTTGGCCTGCACGGGAAATGTGGTTGATATACTCAGTGGCAATCTCTTAGAGGAAACTGATTTTCTATTTTCCAGAAGGTATCAATTCCAATAGTTGGGGGATGGAAGCACCTGATAAAAATATATTGTGTGGAAGTTTCTTTTAAATCAAACCAAAAAATACTCCATCAGTGCCTTGGATGAAAATAATTTCCTTATGTGCACTGAAAATCTGACAGGGATTAGATGTCATTAGCTCCATCTCCTTGCCAAAAGGGAGCCCAGTTGGATTTGCTTGTGTAGTCTAATAAATATTAAATACTAAGAAGAAGCAAAACCTTCAAACTGCAAGGCTCATGGCAGCAACTTGAAGAAATCAAATGTTGGGTCCATCTACATCTGTAGATTTACATAGTACTTGAGTCCACTGACATGCATTGCTTAGTGATAAAATATATTCTGGAATACACCCTGTTCTTTGGCTGTGCAGTCATCAGGAAGGATGGACACAGACCCCATGGCTCTCACTTCATCAATCAGTCTAATCACTGTGTTTGTTTGTCTTTGGGAATATGTGTGCCCACATGAGCACACAGGTAGAGGACAAACTTGGGTGTTGTCCTTTAGGTATAATGTATCTTGCTTATCTTTATTTTTGTTTTTTAGACAGGGTCATTCACTTGCCTGAGACCCATCAAGTAGATAACTTGGCTAGCCACTCAAGGGCAATACCACACACAGCTTATTCACATGGGTTTTAGGAATCCAATTTAGGTTTGTATGATTGTAAAGCAAGCACCCACTTTATTCTTGATCTCTAATAAATAGTCTATGATTTATTTAAATATAAAGCCAATTTGTACAGAAGTCACTGTAGATCATTAATCATTCAGTTATGACAGGGCATGTCTAGAAGAGCTAGGCAATATGGTCTGAAAGTTTATCTGTTTTGAAATCTATTTCAATTCAAATTAAGTATGCATTTACAAATATGTGTGTGGGTGTGTCTATGCATGTTGAGTGTGTGCATATGAGTACAGATGTCTGCAGAAGCTAGAGCAGAGTGTGGACCCCTTCAATCTGGGGTTATAAACAGCTGTGAGCCACCAGATGTATGTACTGGAATTGGAACTTGAGTCTTCTGGGAGAGTAGTACATATTCTTAAAGAAGAGCCAACTCTTTAGCCCCTCTAACGCTATCTTAGCTCCTAATCATTTGTATCACTCTGGGTAAAGCCACTTAACCTCTCTGGGCCTCAGTTTCATCAAGTTTGGTGGTAGAATTAAAAAGTAAGTGATGGGTATACGCTCTGTATAGGTGCTACCTATTTAAAATCAGTATTTATCATTTTATTTCCTTTATTTTACTGTGATTTATTCTTCTGAAACTCAATAGTAAAGCTCATTGGTACCAGTTAGGTTTTATTGCAGCTGATGAAAGTCTTCAGCCATGTGCAAAGACTAAGATGATTTCAGAGGAATGCAATTTATATTATAATGACTTAATGGAACCAATTATATTATATCAGCATAAAAACTTTTAAATGGAAAAAATGTACTCATCAGTAAAAATGTTCTATATTTTACCAAGAATATCCATATGCCAAATGTTTATTAGTCAAGATTTTAAAATTATTCACCAGTAAGTATTGGGTTTTATGATTTTTAATTCAATGTTCACTAATAAATTAATGGAGTAGCAAGGAGAGCTTTTGTAAGATGACATTTAATTATAAAATAGTCTTAAATATAAGGCACCTAGGAACCATGTCAAACTTTTCAACAAACGTAACTAATTAAACCTTTCTGGGAGGAAATTGGATCATGTGGTAACCTTGATGTAAAACCATGGAAAAGACAGCTCCAGACAAAAGAATTTCTATGTGCTCTGTTCACGTAAACTTCCTCTATTCATTTAAAGGACACAGATTTCATAATCAAGGGAGGTATACAGCCTTTTCTATGAACAGAACATTTAGAGTCATACCAAAGAAAATGGGCTTTAAATTAACTCTAGTCACTGGAGAATAGTTAGTGTTAGAAATAATATCTTATTGGGACTATAATCTTGAAGCTATAAAGGTAATTTTTTTCTTTTATTTGAAAGTTCAACTTGAAAATTGAATTAATTTTAAAGTAAAATACTTTTGAATTTTTCTAATTTTGGTGTGTACATGAGCACATGGGTGTTTACAACCAAAAGCCAGGGTAGCCAACCTTTGACTCTGCTTTATTCCTTTGAGAAAGGATCTCTCACTGAACCTGTAGCTAGGTGGGTGGCCAGCAAATCTCAGTGATCCTTTTGTCTTTGCCCTCCATGGTTCTGCTGTTACAGATGTGCATGGCCAAGCCTGAAGTTCATTTAAGTGTTGAGATGTAATTCTCAGGTCTCATATTATGAAGCTAGTGCTCATTCCCTCTGAGACATTGCTCTAGCATTTCTCATGATATTTTAAATGCTCTAGGGAAATTCCACTGATTCTGAACAATTTGTATTCTCTACAATTAGTCCTTATATTACAGTCTCCTCTACAACTATAAATAAGGTTGTTCTTTCTTTTTTTTTTCTTTTTTACCACTCTCTGACTTTATACTCATAGAATACCTTCTTCTTTTTCTTTAGTTATTGCATTATGAAGGAAGAGTTGAAGAATCTTTGAAAATAAATTAGCTTAACTGAATGGGACACATTAGCTCAGAAAAGTAAATAATCTAAACAGTGAAGCTAAAACCTCTTTCATTAACCGTGACTTGAAAATTAATGATTTAGAGCTATGAATGGTGGTCCATGTCTTTAATCTTGACACTTGGTAGGCAGAAGCAGGTAGACCTCTGTGAATTTGAGGCCATCCTGGTCTACATGGAGTTCTAGGATAACCAAAGGAACAGAGTGAGACCCTGTCTAAACAAACAAACAATTGAATTAATTAATTAATAAATCAAAGAATAAATGTTGATAACTTAAATTGATATTACTGAAAAATCTGTTGCATTTTATTGAAAGATTCTTTTCAGAATTTTGCATAAAATTACAT
Organism: Uromys caudimaculatus; assembly: GCA_028551405.1. Taxonomy (NCBI): domain Eukaryota; kingdom Metazoa; phylum Chordata; class Mammalia; order Rodentia; family Muridae; genus Uromys; species Uromys caudimaculatus. The sequence goes on along the minus strand of CM052711.1, from coordinate 63,384,888 downwards.
TTCATATCTGGATAAATCTGCATTATCCAAATTAATTTTTCTGGAAATGTATGCAATTATACTATACTGTCCTCCACTATGGAGGAAAAAATATTGCTGATACTGTCTTCATTCAAAATTATTAATATTATTGTCAATGTAAAACACATCATTACTAAGAAGAAACTCAGAGCTGTGGAGATAATTCATAGGGCACAGTGCTTGATATTCAGGCACAAGAACCAGTATTCACATCCTCAGCATCCCTGTAAATTCAAGTGACATGTGCTAGCCTTCTGATAAGGAAGAACTTTGGAAGCAGGGACAAGAGATCCTCAGATCAAGCTGGCTAGTAAGACTAGCTGAGTAGGCAGACGAGATGCAGATTCAAGAAAAGGCCCTGTTTCAAAATATAAGAAGGAGAGCATTCTACGGGGACCCCAGACATTGAGCACTGACTTCTATAAGCACAAGCACATATATCCTCCACAGTGCATTTATACACACATCACCATGGAGACCTGCACACGTATTCATGCACATCAAACAGAAATATTCATGCAAAAATAGGTATACACAGCATGCAACCTCTCAGTTCCAGTCTCTTCATGGTAATAAACTGATCTCCTGCATGCTCCATCTAATTAGCATACCTGTAAATCATATGCATTCTACATTTATTAATGTGTATATACACATAGAAGCTTGCATGTATGTATTCCTAATTTATTATTTTTATGAAATAAGCATAACTAGACATACGGTTTTCATCTTGCCTGGTTTGTCAAATAATTTCCAAGTTTGCTAATGATTATAAATCACCTGTACTAGCAGTTAAAATAATATTTTACTTATTCAGAGATGGACAGAGCTGTAGTTCCAGGGTTTATTGTGAAACACAGTATCTCAGAAAACATCTGCACAGACTTTACAAGCAGCAGTTGAAGAGCTTTGCAGGACCATTTCATAACAGCAGAAATAAGCGGTTAATGGATGTGAACATTTTGACTTTTGAGAAATGCAGTTAAGTGGCTCTCTGAAGCAGGAGATTTTATTCATCTTTACACCTTTACAATATGGTTGGCTAAAATCATTATGCTATTGCCATCAGGACTTAATATTTATTTAATTGTGACTGGTATTTAGTTTGGGCAATTTAATTTTCCATTTTGGAAAAATTTTTAATCACATCTACTTTCTGTAGCTGGCTTTTGTTCAGTATAAATGTAGGACCTCTTAGTAAAGCGTGGTTTCTCCTTCGCTTCTGTATTTTATGCAGATGGCAAATTGTCTTCTCAAATTGGACCTTTTAAATTTATTTATGGTACTGTGGCAACATGAAACAAGGTCTCCTAAGGCTAGGCTTAAGAATCAGTGTAATCTTACAGTGATGTTTATAATTATTAGCTAGCAGAGAGGATAGATATTATGAATAACATAAATTATTAAGATGCAATTATGATAAGACTGTTAAACATTTACTTTTCTTACTTGCTTTGCCATGTTTTCTTAGCAAGGATGGATAAATCAGTAACACATACAGAGAAAAACACCAAGCCCATGCTCTGAGAATGCCAGATTCTGGAATCAAGGAAAACTATTTACATTGCATATCATATGTGTATCAAATACCTTAATGCATGCTTTGAATTTTGTCATTTTTACACTGATAACATTTTAAAAGTTGAAATTACAGAAAGTAAACAAGAAAGTTGCTCCTTTGAAAACTAAGAGGTAACCCTTAGGGTAGAAAAGTGGAACACATGAATCTGTTGTAAGCAATATCTCTCTAATTGGAGCTAAGGTTGGCTCAAAAAGAAGGAAACTGGTCCTGGTTCTAGAAACCTAGCCAGCTACCCAGGGCTAGTAAAATCATCAGTCTCTGAGGAAAGCCTTCAATGGCCATGTTACTTAAACAGCATTATTCCTAAAACCATTCTAAATATTTGCCCTTATATCCACTGATAATTGTAGTCTTTGCCTCTCACTAAGGAAAAGTCTCTTCAAACAGTCCACCACAGAACACCACAAATGAATAAAAATGCAAATCTGTGGGCCCTATTTGTAAGTTACATTTACAATACAACTTCTACACCTAAGTCTCAAGGATTGGTAGGGAAAGGATTGTGTGTGTGTGTGTGTGTGTGTGTGTGTGTGTGTGTGTGTGTGTGTGTGTGAGAGAGAGAGAGAGAGAGAGAGAGAGAGAGAGAGAGAGAGAGAGAGAGAGAGGCATAAAAGATAAGAGTCAGAGGAATAGGA
>CM052711.1:63364870-63382150 GCA_028551405.1 Uromys caudimaculatus | reverse complement strand
GTATTGGTTTCAGGTGGCAGAAAAATGAGAAAACTAATATACAGTTTTGTGGTTTAAGCTCACACGTTGGAATCTCATCCTGGACTCAAGACTATTTTGATGAAAATCCACTTGCAGTCATTGTAGTGACACAAAATGTTGTTGGCATGTAGCCATATCGACTATGCTGCGGTGAGGTTGCATTTTAAGAAAATATTGTCTGTTGTTCACTCACTGAACGGTCATTGTCATAACTTGCCATTTCTATATCCAGTGTGAATTATGCTCTACTGTCAGTGGGACCTATATTCTAGTGCAGGTGACCCTGAATAATATTCTACATGTAGTAAATGATAATATGCCACCTGGCTGATAGCTAAATATGATGACTAGGTAGCGCTAATCAATACCTAGAGCATCTCTTACTTTTCTCATTGCTGAAACCAAATACGTAAAAAGTAGTAAGGTAATAGAGGGAGGTCCATTTTGACTTACAGTTGGAAGGGAGGATCATCACGGTTAGGGAGGGCTAAAATTAGGAGCGTTGTTCACATTGCATCTTTAGTCAGGAGGCAGAGATGGAACAAAAAGTAAGTCCTGGCCATCAAACCTTAAGGCCATCCCCTAGAAACTTGATTGCACCAGTCAAACCACCTCCTAAATGTTCCACAGCCTTTCTAAATATGACTACCAGCTGGGGTCCAGGAATTCAAACATCTGAGCCCTTGGAGGACATCTTATATTCAAACCACAATGCCCTAGTAGAGATAATCAAAAAATAAGTTCTCCATGAAGTATTATTCATATGCTTTAGTCTCAATATTTTCTTTTAACATTTTATGAAATATAATCAAACCATAATTTTTTTATTTTTTGTGTGTTTCATAGCACATGTTTGTATTTATTTCAGAGAATCCTAAATAATAAGTGGTAACCTAAGTATAGTTTATGTTCATTTGCCAGCTCTTATTGTCTGTCTATAAAAGATTATTTGAAATCATGGACTGATTATTATAACTGATATCAGTGTTCTTGCTAGCTCTGTCTTTAGTGCCATGAACTGTCATTTGTTGAGTGCTGGTTATGTACTATAATGTTTTCAAACTGTATCACTTAATTCTTAACATTGTGTATGATATAGTACCATTGATTCAGTTTTAACAGTGAATTGTATATATGTAAGTTATGTGTAAAATAGTGTTGAGAAGATGTTAAATATTTTCCAATAAACCTGTGTGTTTATGTTATGTTTGTGCATTGAAAGTATTTTTACGATGTGCCTATGTGAGAGTGGGTATGTACATGCCGCATGTAGAGGTTGGAGGTAACTTGTCATAGTCTGTGCTCTTCTTCCACCCTATAGGTTTTGGAGATCAAACTCAGGTCATCTGGCTTGGTAGGTAGCATAGGCCTGTATCAGCTGAGCCAACTTGCTGGCCTCTTTTGTTCATATTTTATTTGTAAGAATTTCATGCACGATGAATTCAAAGCATGCAGGGATAAGGGAACAGGATCTATTCAAAAGTCTCTCTTCAGTGGTGTTCAGACACACATGGATTTTCCAGTTCCTTTTGTGTGTGTAACTCAGAGATGGGAGAAGGATTGTACATGTGAGAAGTTATCTCATGCATTTTAAAACAAATAAACAAACAAAAAAAGACATGACTCCCTTTATTTTCCTTTCTGCTCCAGATGTCCATCAGAAAGCTTGCCCAAATGAGTAAAGTGCACACTAAATATTATTGATTGGCAGTCTATCTTCCATGTATCACCCTTGATAACTGAATCATAATGACAATACTTTGGTTTTTGATTTTTGCTCTTTGAGAGAAAGACAATTTAAGTAACAGCAACCCATTTATGCCTGTTGGAGGTATGAATCCCTTGGCACCTCTTAGCATAATCTACTTATGGAAAAGACGTAAACATTGAAAGGTTTGCTGGATGCTATGGTCATATCCTAATTTGAATGGCTTTTGTGTCTGTGTCGTGTGTGTGTGTGTGTGTGTGTGTGTGTGTGTGTGTGTGTGTGTGTATGTGTGTTGTTTTTGTTTTCATTTTTTGTCCCTAATTATTATTCCAAAATCTCATCTGAATCCTTCTGACATTAAACATACTTTACAGAGACAATACAGTCCTATAACTTGCAAACTCTTTAAAGTAGGGTTCCTATATCTCTGGTGAAATGGAAGAGAATAATTTCCTTGAGTCTTGTTAGTTTCTCCAAGCAATGCTGTTATACAAATTTGTTTAACAGAGCAAATTAAAATGTCACAGTATATATTCCTGAGGACAACCACCACAGAATTTTAAAACATTCACAAGCACAGAATTTTGAAAAGAAAATCCAGAGATTAATTTGGCATGTACTTGCACAAGGAAGATAGTACAATTGTTCGCAAAACATGAGTTAAAAACAGATTTTAGATTCATTTTGAGAAAGGATTGATTTCTTTATGTAGCAATAAATGTTTCTTGAGTGCCCAGAGATAATATAGATTAAGAAGAGTTGAAGACATGCCTTTGGTCATTAGAGAAATTTGGGGATAGAGGGCACAGATTCCATTATTCCTCAAAGAAAATTCAAAATGTGTCTCCTAGCAACTATTAGTTCAATGCTACTTCCTAGGCAAGAATTTAATATGGCAAAGACAGACCTTCTCTTCAAAGTCATTCTCACATAAAGAAAGATGTTTAGATGGTCATTTCAGCGAAAGGATACTAATTTCATCATATAGCAGGGCAGCATGGTTTTAAAACACATTTATTTGGGTGCTCCAGAGAAGGCTCAGTGTCCTTGCATAGGAATGTATTCAGTTCTCAGGATCCATACCTCATCATTCAGAACCACTTGTAATTGTAGCTCCAGGGTTCTCTTAGGACCTACTCTGGACTCTATGTTTACCTTTGCCCACATGCACAATATAAGTAATCCAAAAAAAGAAAGAAAGAAAACCTTGAAAATGCACTTGTGCCTTGAATCTTTCTAGATACATTGTTGAAATTTTAAAATTTCATTAAGCTACATTATAAAGACAACTGGTTTTCAGTGTTGATATCAGCCTCATGTTACAATGAAAGTGTATTTTCTTATCCACATCCTCCTTACTGAGCACAAATACGAAGGTTTTTTTTTTTTTTTTTTGTAGACTTGTTTGGTTTATTATAAAAGACAAGACATAGAACTCCCTAACGGCACTTGGAATATGGTTCAGCGGGTATAGACTTTACCAAGCAAGTGTGAGGATCTAAGGAGATTGCCAACACCCACGACAAGGTCATATGTGGCAGACCATGTTTAATCCAGTTGTGGAGAAGCTGTTGCAGACAAATCCATGGAGCATGCTCTCCAGGGAGCCTAGGCAATGTGGTGAGCCCCTAGTTCTTGTGAGGATACCTTGACTTAAAACTCAGTGTGGAAAGTGACTGAGGAAATCACTTTAGGTTGACCTCTAGCTTCCACATGCACCTACATGCACCACTACCCACAGTAACAGGCCCACCCATGTACCCACTGAGAATATATTTAAAAAGAGAACATGTAATGTTGTTTAAGGCAAATGATTAATCAAATATGTACACGTTGCTGGTAGTGTTTATGTGTGAGAGAAACATCGGTAAGTTCCTCGGACTACAAAAATGAAGGAAAATTGTATTGCAAAACTCTTGAGAAACCTGAATTCCTGGCTGATTGAGGTTACAGCATGATGTGAGACATGCTGCTGAGAATAGGAGAGAAAAACTGTAAGATTAATATTGATCCTTGTCATCTTCTTGAAGTTTTTTTAGTTAGGAAAATGAATGGGCACATGGTCTGTAATTTATAATTGTTTCTGAGTTGTAAGGACATGCTTGGCCTGTGATATATTAAGATAATAGAAGATTTCCTTTATTCACAAAACAGACTTTTTCCAAATGTCAAAGATTTTGATAAATTCATCTATCCATTTACTTTATTCTGAAAGAAAAGAAAAAATAATAAATCTACTTTTAAAAGAAAGGCCAATATTTGGAAAACTCAACTCTAAATAAAAGATTTTAATTTTTTTCATTTCATGTATCCACATGTGAGTACAGGTACCCATGAAGGCCAGAAGAGGCTGTTGGATCCCTTAGACCTGGAGTTATATACAGTTGTGAATCACTGGGCTTGGAGGCTGGGAAACCAACTCGCGTTCTCTAGAAGAGCAGTGTACATTCTTACCTGTTAAGCAACCTCTAGAGATTCATGAAGAATTCAACTTTAAAGAATAAAGAAAACTTCTTGTAGTAATTATCATTGTCAAATAATATTTTACTTCTCTGTTTTGCCTATATGTGTTCAATTGGAATCAGACCATAAGCAAATAAGAGAACGAGGGACACTCTAGCTTGTAGTGTTAGCATAATCTGATAAACACACTGTAAAATGAAGCTATTATTAAAATTTATTATTGGGACAATAAGAAATAGAAACAAGTAAAGGAACTCACCACAAAATCCAGTGTCCTGAGTTTTGTTCCTGTAACTAATGTAAAGATGGAAAGAGAACCTAACCCACAAAGCTGTATTCTCATTGACACATGTGTGGCATGACAAAGGAACTCCATACCTTACACACATATTGTGCAACCACAAAATAATAATACAGTTTTAGAGAAGGATTAGTTTACCTTACCTGTTGATAATCAAAGCTTAGAAAGATGGTTTACTAAATAGTTCTTTGTGACCACATCAGTTACCAGTAATCAATGGTAGGTGACTAGCGGTTGTGTCTAGTAACTGGTTGCTCTTGCTTAGTATAGTGAGGCCTAGTGACACTATATATAAGCAGCTTAGGAGAAGGTAAGAAGTTAAAATCCAAACTAGAGTTGGCACTGAAGTTTTATAATTTTCACACCACTTCTTAGTGAAAAAGCAACTAGATAAATTATTATATTGCCGTTACATGTACATTACAAAGAATTTGACTTTACACAACTCTTCAGCCTTTTTGTAAAAAACAGCATCTTCCCCTAGGATAGAACTTTACATCCATAGGATAGAAAGTTTGGATCCCCCCCCACACCCTCTCCACGTGATCATGGCCGGCCTCCACTCCTCTACTTCTCTACTCTCTCCCTCTCTCTGCCTTTCTCTGCCTCTACTACCCTCTTAACTCCCCTTCCCATACCCTAAATAAACTCTATTTTTATACTATATATATAAAAAAAAGAAAGTTTGGAGTTTAAGTTGGGGGCAAATATAAGCTGAGATTCATAAGTACAAAGATAAACTACAATCTAAGTCATTGTTTTGTTTTGTTTTGATTTTAAGTCCTAGTGGTTCGAGTATCCTATGGTAACCAAGGTTCTTTATGATAAACATAAGCATGCACCCATCCCGAGCCAAAGAAAGACTGAAGGGAGGGTGGAGCAATCTGACACACACTACCACCTCCTACTAGGCATGTGAGTGAGCAGGCAGCACCATATATGCCAACCACAAAGCAGTGGCCCTGGTCACTGAAAGCTTTGGGGAATGGAAATATATTTAATTCAACTTTGTTATCAAAAATGGAATATTTGGCCATTAAGTTCAAGACAAAACACTAAACTTAAATCACAGCTGATGGCTGGCCAGCATTTGAAGATTTATTTTTAAATGTGTGTATATGCCCTATGTGTGTGTGTGTGTGTGTGTGTGTGTGTTTGTGTGTGTGTGTGTTTATGTTTGTGTGTATATTAAGGCCAGAAGAACATGTCAGATTCCATGAAGCTGGAGTTACAGTTATTTTTGAGCTGCCTGATGTGGGTGCTGATTACTAAACTTGGATCCCTACAAGAACAAAAAGTGTTCTATACTACTAAGCCATTTGCTCTAGTCTGGAGCACACCAGCATTTAAAAGGAGTCAGATACGTTTTCTGCACTTGCTTCTCTCCTGTGTAAACTCTAGTTTTAATTGATAGTTATGAAATTAACTGGATAGTGTGTGATGGACCTATTAGAACAAATATGACTGGATAACCTGTGCTGTATCTAATAGAATGTCTATGGCTGACTTTTGTGGCTAGGAGTACCAATTGCATTCATGTCCTATTAAATAGCATTGTATATGTAGCATAGCTACATTTAATTAGAAAACAGCTGGTTTATAAGCAGTGTGTATGATTGAGACCTCTTCTAAAGCATATCAACAAACTTAACTTTTTGTGGGTAAAAATATTCAGAAAGCTTTACTGATGTCTTTTCATTGTCACCGTGACGAGATTCATAAAGACATTTCCATTTGACTATTTCATGTACTTTGCCTGCTTCTTCCCACATACTACTCTTTTTTCATTATCCAGATAGTCTAGCTATCATGCTCATGAAATATAGGACATGAAAATATTGCATATCTTTATGGTAAATTGTAAATAATATTTTATATCTTTATTATAAATTCTTCATATAAAAACCTATAAGGCACATTTGCTGACATTAAATATGTAGTTAATATGTAATTTACATATGTTTCCATAAATATATGCACAGGAGTTGTACATAACTTAGGCACATAATTCATAAAATCTAGGTACTGCATGTGAAAGAAATTATACTAATTTTGTACATGTTTTGTTTGCTTAATATGTGATATCTCAGTTCTGCAATTTTCCTAAAAATTCCATTAATGGCTTCTTCTTTATGGCTGAATAAATTTCCTTGTGTATATATCACATGTTCCCTTTATCCATTTTTCTGATGATTGACATGTAGGTTACTTCCAGAATATGGCTATTAGAAACAGTGCTACAAAGGCTTGTATGTGAAGGAATCACAGTAAGGTTCTGACTTGGCTTTCTCTGAGTATACGTCCTGGGGAGGCGGGGGATAGCTGGCTTATACAGTAGTTCAAGTTTTAGTGCATTGATGGATACCCATGTCTAGACTACAGGAACAGCAGTATTCATTTACATTCATATTCACATGATACAAAATAGCTTCATATCAACCTCTTCACCAGCATTTGTTAGTGATAATCATTCTGATAGGTGTAAAAATGAGAAAATACACAAACCATATTGGTAAAATACAGCTTAGGGACAGTTGCAATAATCTACATTCATCTTTCTAGGAAAATGGATGCTACATAGTTAATAATATCCAAGATTCATTTTGGGGTTACATTTATGAGATTAAAGGAAATACATGTAATACACATACATCTGAGATATAAGCTTATCTGGGGTACCTCTGTCTACATGAACAGGTTGACATTCTATGATAGTGTTTATATACACTTAATTATTGCATCCTGAGCAGCAAAAAGGATAAGGTTATTGTCTATCATGATGCTAATATTGGTATGAGCAAGGCTGAGCTTGAATCTGCAAGACCAACACAAGACTGAAGACAGTGGTGGGGAGAAACATAGTCTGGTTCAGAGGATATGGTCCTAAGAATTTTCTTGAAGATCTGTCTCTGGGACCCTGCTGAACCCAGAGCTCACTAAGAAGGAATGAATTTGAAAGAGGAACCAAAAGCAGCAAATTACAAACTAAATATGTAATTTACAAATGGCCTTTAAGTAAAAATATAAAATAGAAAAAGGTAATATAAAATTATTTTGAATTTGTTCTAATCATGTAAGAAGAATATCTTTATGATCAGAGAAGTACCCAGGACCGAATAAACAAACAACCTCTGTCTTCTACTACTTTACTGTACCATAAAGTAATATACATTTAATTCAGTTATTGCAAGGCGTATGCAATGACTAGCCTGCTGTCCTGACAGAGCATGTGTGGATATTGAATGTGAGTCTGAATCTGAAAACGCATTACAAATTAAAAAATGTATTTCATGAATAGACCTATATTCACGTTTTTTTCCTTTTCCCCATTTTTTCCTGTTAAAGAGCTATTTGATAAGTATTTGGAGGTCTGTGTGAACAGTCAGCATTTCCTCCCCATACAGAATTTGCATTTACAGGGATGAATATAAAACAAGCAAAGTGATGCTTAGATTCAGGAGAGCCAGTGCTGTGGAGGGCAGTGGGTAAAAACAGGAGAATAAGGACGACCTTGAAGAGTGATATGGTGATGACATTGTAAACATGGCGACCACTGAAGACTTCCATAAGAAAGCAGCATGAGGGGAGAGGAGATGAAAGAATGATAGATCTGGGTTTCTGGAAGAAGAAACCTGAGCAGACCAGTGAGCAAATGCAAAGGCACCAGAGTAGGGGAATGATCGTGTGTGGGCATTCTCAGCAGCTCAGTGAGATAGAGCAGAGAGAGGGAATGGCCAACCAATAACCAGTCTAACTTGAAACCCATCCCATGGACAAGCACCAGTCCCTAACACTATTAATGATACTGTGTTATGCTTGCAGGCAGGGACAAGTAGTCCTCTGAGAGGCTCCACCCTGCAGCTGACTCAGACAGATACAAACACCCACAACCAAACAGTGGGTGGAGCTTGAGGACTCTTACAGAAGAATATAAGGAAGGATTGTGGGCCCCAAAGGGGATAGGAACTCCACAGGAAGTCCAACAGAGTCAACTAACCTGGACACTTGGGATTCTCAGAATCTGATCCAACAACCAAACAACATACATGGGCTGGACCTAGGCCTCCCCATGTATATGTAGCAGATGTACATCTTGGTCTTCATATGGGTCCCGAACAACAGGAATGGGACTATCCCAAAAGTTTTTGCTTGTACACATATGTTCTTCTAACTAGGGTGCCTTTCCTGGCCTCAGTGGTTGAGGAAGCACCTAGCCTCACAGAGGCTTGAAGTGCCAGGATGAGGGGATACCCAGGGGCCCCACACATACTCAGAGGAGAAGAGAAATGGAGATGAGGGAAGGATTGCTGGAGGGCGTGACTTGGAGGAGGAGCAGTGAGAGGGATGCAAAGTGAATTAATTAATTAATTAAATTTTTACAAAAAGAATTCATGTTCCACTTAGCTCATGATGCATGCACAGGATGGTTTGTTAGTGAGCATTTGGTTACCAACAAGTCACATGCTATGTGGAGGTATTTTAATTTAATCCAGGTAAGGAGGTTGCATTCTTTATTTGTATGATATATTCTATAAATTTATCAACCTTTAATTTCCGGTGCTCATGCATACATGTATTACTTATTGACCTAAATAAGGGCATAAGTGGCATTTGCATGAATATGCTATTTATAAGCTAATGACTCATGACTCAACTTGGAGAGGTGATCATTGAATGCCTACAATAATAAGCCACAGAGTCATTCAGCTCCAGCAGTTATAATCAAAATTAGACAATCTGATTTTTTGTAATGTAGAACTAATTGAAGCAAGGCACAGCTGGAAGCCATTGATGTTTTAGAGTATAGAGTAACTTAGAGTATGGCATATCTTGGTCCCCACAGATCAATAAATTAGTTGAGGGATATTCATACATATGAAATTCAGAATATAGATCAAATTAAGGCAAAACCCAAGAAATTATCCTGTCTGAGATATGATAGGGGTTTTTTTTTTCCTTTTATTTTCTTTCTTTCAGGCACAAGGTCTTGGAAATAATGAGGGTCTCCTAATGGAAGAGTGATATACAAATGCTAATATTTTTCTCAGATGAGGACAAAGACTTATAATATATACTGCGCCATGAAAGCAGTATATGTTACTTAATAATTGCTATGATAAACACCTTGACTAAGTCAGTTTGTAGAAAGATGTATTTGTGTGAGTGGGGACCACATGGCAGCAGGTGACATGGTGTATGGAACTGGAAGCTGAGAACTGAGAATTCACAGTTCAGCACAAAACCGTCCTCACATTGAAGTTGAATCCTTTTCTAGTCCCCCCAGGGCAGCACAGATGCTCTATTCTTAGTGAATTATCATTGAATTTATAAGTCTTTCATTTACATTTTTTGCACTATTTTAATAATATATTTTATTGTAGTTATGTGTGTATATCTGTGTTTGGTTATGTGCACATGAGTGCAGTAACCACAAAGACCAGAGAAGGTGCTGCATCTCCCTGAAGTTTGAGTTACAGGTGGTGTTTAGCTGTTCTACGTGGGTACTGGGAACCTATCTCAGACCCTCAACAAGAGCTTTAAGCACCCCTAACCTCTCAGACATCTTACTAGCGTGTGTGCGGGTGGTTTGTAATTCTTAAAAGATTAGAACATTTAATAATACATACGATAATTGCATTTGAAGCAAAGTATATTTAAGTCGACTTTTCTCTTCCCGGTCTGCTCTCCTTCCCTTCTATCCTGCCTTAGACCCTTTGCCCAGGTCTAAGTTCCTCTTGATTGCTGGTTGTCATTCAGGCCATTTTGCCAACCCACTCCCTTAGCACCTTATTTTTCTTACCTCTTTTGATCTCTTTCCTATTAGGGGAGTTAATTAAACTATACTGACACCTGTTTGTGTGTGTGTGTGTGTGTGTGTGTGTGTGTGTGTGTGTGTGTGATTATATCATGAATTTGAGTCTACTTAACAGAAAGTTATCCAGTGGTAAGGACGTTTTCCCAAATTTTCATCCTCTAGTATATCTAATATTTATTGGGAGTTCATGGTACATTCTTTGAGGATGAGTAACTGAATAAGTTATTCTAAAGTAAAGTGGTTTCTGAATTCAAATGCTGTTCTGTGTCTGAATCTGAGTCATAGTAATTTATTATATGTTGTGCACAGCCAGAATAATGAGCCATCTGCTTATGGAATCCATTTTCTTGTACCCAGGTCATTTGTAACTACATTAAATAATAATTTATAATACTTTCATTTCCATATGGTAAAACCAAACATTTACTAATATTTCAGCAAGAATTTGTGATTTGAATAAATTATTTCTCTTTAATTATATGAAGTCTTTTTTCCTGTCTATTTAGAATCTGGGAGTAACCTCATGGTCCCCTGTTCCTGAGGTAACCACATGCTCCCCTATTACTGGGGTAACCTTATGCTCCCCCACACTGTTGGTACTCAACTTTGTTGAGATTCTGACTGCTTGTTGTGAATGGTTTTTACTTTTGAAACAATAATGCAAATTGAGATTGCTCTTGTATTTTTCCCATAAATGTGTGACTAGCTTTAAGAAACAAAACTCTGTAATACTCTAAAGTACTTAGAGTGTGTGAAAATTACAAGTCACCTTATCTTGTAATTGCACTACAATGTACACAAAGGAATTCCCATGTTAACATTAAATAGCATTTTTACCATATGAATTAATTTCTTAATTTAGATCTTTCTCATTTATACAGAAATATCAGTAAGACAGTCATAATAATAAGTGCATATTCAGGTGGTTAAAAGGACCTCTAAAATTGATGCTATTAAAGACTATATGATTTACTTTTTTAAAATCCCAAATTTATGCATTATTCTCTATGAACAAGAGAGACTGTACTTTCCAGTATATTTTACAGTTAAATATGACCACATTGCTGGGTCCTCATCAATCTGAGGTCAGTAAAATACAATCTATGTCTCTTTCAGGAGAGCTCACTTCACCTTCATCCTGCTTTTCCTGTTACTTGACTCAGAAAAAAAAAATTCTAAGTTTAGGGAGATTACCAGTCCTCAAGTAGTTGATGTGTTTCTGATTCTTTTGCCTGCTCTTGGGACAATTTTCCTCCAATTGGGTGGCCTTATCCAGTCTCCTTATGATGGCTTTGCCTTTGTGTCTGTATCATGTTTTGTCATGTTCGGTTGTTGTCTCTTGAGGGGCCTGCTCTTTTCTGAAGGGAAATGAGGAAGGGGTGGGGACTGGGAGTTGGATCTGGAGGAGACAGAAGGTGGCAAAAGAGCTGAGAGGAGTGGTGGGAGAGGAACCTATGCTTGAGATGTGTTGTTTGAGAGAAAAGTTTATTTAAAAATTCTAAATCCTAATAAGTGGAAATTAACCAAAAAAGTACAGAATATTCAGGATACAATCCACAGAATTCAAAAAGATTAACAAACCAAAGCGCCCAAGTGAGGACACCTCAATCGAACTTGGGAGAAGAAAGCAATCATAGGGGGCAGAGGGAGGGAGGAACCTGGGTGGGAGAGGGCACGGGGGAACATGATCAGGTATTGAGGGGGGGCAGGATTGAAGCCCTGAAGACCAGCAGAAAGAATGGAAAGAGGCAACCTCAGGAGGTAGGAGGTGGGGGTCCCTCTAGGATGTGTCAGAGACCTGGGAGGTGAGAGATTCTCAGGACTCAAAGAGAGGAACCTTCAATGAAATGCCCTAGAGTGGGAAGAGGGAACTTGGAAAGTTCACGTCCAGTAGAAATACAAGTGGAGGGATGGGGTTGCCATCCCATTGTCAAAAACTCTGACCCAGAATTGTTCCTGTCTAAAAGAACTGCAGGGATAAAAAAGGAGTAGAGCCTGAAGAAAAGGAGGTTCAGTGACAGGACCAAATTGGGATTCAGCTCAAGGGGAGGCCTGGGGTCCTGAGACTGTTACTGATGCTTTGGTGTGCTTGCAGACAGGGGCCTAGCATGGCTGCCCTCCGAGAGGCCCAGCAAGCACCTGAAAAAGTCAGAGACAGATACTTACACCCAACCAATGGACAGAAGTCGGGGACCCTTGTGATTAAATTAGGGAAGAGCTGAAAGAAGCTGAGGAGGAGGACGATTCCATAGGAAGACCAGCAGTCTCAACTAAACTGGACCCCCAAATTCTTTCAGACCTGTGTCACCAACCATGTAGCATTCACCAGCGGATATGAGGCCCCTAACACATATACAGCAGAAGGTTCCCTGGTCTGGCCTCAGTTAGAGAATATGCACTTATCCTTCGAGAGACTTGAGGCCCCAGGGAGCAGGGAGGTCTGGTGGGGTGGGGTTGGGGGTGGAACATCCTCTTAGAGACAGGAGAGCAAGTATGTGATGAGGACCAGTCAGAGGCTGAGCCAGGAGGAGAATAATGACTGTATTGTAAAAAAAAAAATTAAAGAATAATAGTAATACAAAGAATTAGGAATTGTTATAAGCCTTATCCAAGCCATCCACGTTCCATGCCTATCTGAATTTAAATTAAATTAGTTTTGTATTATGCTTCAAATAAAAATATATAAATGTTAAAATAAAAGAAGAAGAAGAAGAAGAAGAAGAAGAAGAAGAAGAAGAAGAAGAAGAAGAAGAAGAAGAAGAAGGAAGACAAAAGCTCTTTTCCTTAGTTTCTACCAGCCTTGTAGGATTTTGATGGGACATTTAGATTTACGAAAAGCTTGTAACATTTGTTCCAGCTAGCATCACATCACGTGACATCGTATCTGCTCTTCAAAATCAGTCTTATGCAATTCTAGACACTAACTCAAGCGGGGCTGAAAGTCTAGGTCCCACTGGCAAAGGTAATATAAATAGCAAGATAACCTTGACGCTTTAATGGGTAGAGGCAAGAAAGATTGAGCTTTCTTTGGAATATATATACATTTTTACTATACTTGTAAAAAGACTTAGTTTGAGTCTCATGATGAAATTATGAGAATGGACATCATGAAAATATATTTAAGCTTAAGAAGCCAGATGACATGCAAGGTTTGAGGCAAGGCTGGAACGGGCCCTTGAGGTTTTCTGTCACTCAGTTACTAATCAAACATATTTAGCACATCTATTTTATTAACACAATCATGGTTTATTTTGTTAAGATTTATTTTATTTTTATTTGTGTATGTGTGTGCATATACATGCTTGTATGTATATATGCATGTACATATTTGTATGTGTCTATGTGCTGCTATGTCCATGTGTGTGTGTGTTACATCTGTAGATGTGCTTGCATAAGAGACAAGACAGAGTCTGACATCATGGATTTGGAGTTACAGCTATTTTAGGCCATCTAATATGGGATCTTGCAACTGAACTCAGGTTCTATGCGAGAACAGCATGTTCTCCTATGTACCAAGCCATCTTTCCCTTCCCCAGTACATTATCTTTTACAAGTTCTCCCCTACAGTGGTGTAAACACAACCCATGCTGGTCTTATCATTTTTCAAGTCTATTCCATATACAGCTGAAAGTGACATGGATGGTTTGGCAATAGAGAAACAGGGTCAGCTAGGAATGTCTCACACATATTCAAAGTTCTTTCACTCCTAATGTTAAACTATAATAAATTATTCAATCTTAGTAAGAAGTGGTATGAATGCAACTTTGTTTCCAACATACCAAATTAATTCGGATTAATAAATATGATGATTTCTATTGCTTGTTTTCACCTTGGCAGAATCTAGATTCACCCAGGAAAGACGCCATTGAACATGTCTCTGTGGGAGCATCTAGATTAGGCTTGCCTCTGGACATGCCTACCCTAAATTAGGTTATTTGACATAGGAAGATCAGGGCAAGATCCCATTCACAGCAGGATGGGTCCTCCCGCATCAACCAATAATCAAGATAATTTTTCATGAATATGCCTCTGGCCAACCGTATCTGATCAGCTCCTCATTCAGGGTCTCTCCTCAAGTGATTCTAGTTTATATATAAGATGCCACTTAAAATTAACCATCACATTCTATATATCTGTGGTTTTTTTAAAATGAAGATAGTTAACAGTTTATACTTTGGAGTAGTTAAGTGGCTAAGAAATATTCTCTGGTTCATGTATATTGAAGAAAATTTAAACAGCAAACTTGAATTAGATGACTATCTAGAAACTCTTTCTCCAGTTTATCCACTGTGGTTTTTGTAAAGCTCTTTTAGAATGGGATTGACTTCTATGATAATAACAACATTTTTAAGTGCTAGTTATTCTTTGTGCTTTATGTTTGTTATTTTTCTAGAAAGATTTCTAACTATAAACTTGAATTTATTCATTTTCCTAGCAAGTGCCAGTTGACACAGAATGATGGAGTTATGAAGCTCACATTGAGGACCAACTCAGCTTAAGTAACTTAATAAGATTAGCAAATGATCAGGTCAAACTTTCAATGTCATGAGCATTTTACTCTGTTATAAAGACTATGGACATTGAAGATGCACAGGCCTAGTCATTTATATCACACTTTGGCACAGATTCAGTTCTAGAATACTGTTTACAAAAAGGGTTGATGCTTTAGATGAACAAATAGTATATCAATAAAGATGTTTTAGTTATCATTCTTAGCCCACCTTTATACACAAAAGGACTTGAGCTCACATAACTAGAATCTAGAAATATGATGGACCATCAGGCTAGTGTGTGTGTGTGTGTGAGTGTGTGTGTGTGTGTGTGTGTGTGTGTGTGTGTGTGTGTCTGTTCAATGTAAAGTCCTGAAAAGGTTCTCCTTTCAATACTGAGGCAACAGAGACACAGCTCCACAATATCTGCCATCAGTATTCTGAAAAGCTCCTTTAATGTTTTAGGCACCCAGATTCCAACCAGACCCAGATTTATGACTTTAAGGCTGGAAAGAATTTCAGGCATTGACAGTGTGAATCAGAATAAATAAATAAAGACATTTAAAAATAGACATGATGTTTATGAAAAGATAATATGACACTCCAAAAGAGCATGGATGTGGGGTTCCCCAGGGGACAGTCTGAGGAAACATAGTGTACCTCAGGTAGAGTCTTAGCATTTGGGTGGCTCACAAGCTTCATCTCGAAAGGTTGCTATTAATGCTTTCTTTTTCTGTTCTCTTTCTTCTGATCAGCGGGGATTACAAAAAGGTTCAAGGTCTGCCTAGAGTGAAACTACACTGTAATCTGAGGAGATGAAACCAGGGACTACTATGCTGCACAAGGGTTTGGGACATGTCCTTTTTTGACAAGAATTTTGTAGCTGAAGTCTTAGAAAATCACAGGTTCCTAGCTGGGGAGGGAGAAAAGTTTTAAGCAGTCATTAATTTTGCTAGAATTCTTGCTGTTTTGTTGGTCAAAGGCTTCAGCCAGACTGGAAGATGAAGGATGGCTTTCCCTTCTTGAGACTAACAGTTTCTCTTCTTTTTCTGATACTTCTCCATGATTTGGCATATGGGATGCCCAGCTTCTGTTTTCAAACTGAACGTTGACTTTAATAAGGAGAATTCACTGTTCTATGCTTTAACAGAACACACATATTTCATAGAAAAAAGGCCGTGGGACTAAGAATTCTTCTGGAAGGAGGAAAGGATCGGCCTTTGCCAATGAGACATTGAAAACTTTTCCCTGATGCCCTCCACAGACACAGGCTGATTTTTCTTGTCATTTCATTTCTGTTCTGTATTTTAGAATTTGTTTATTTTTAGTTGCATAGGGAGTGAGTTATAATCCACCAGTAAGAAATATATGCTAATATTTGATATATTGTAAAAAATTAGTAAAAAGATTAGTATTATAAAATGTGTTAAATAATGATATACCTTATGTCATTATATTAACATATCTGATTTTAATTTGACGACCATAATGTCAAGCCTGTCTGTATGCATCTCTTCATATAGAATAGGTATACTAATACTGTATGTTCTATCTAGGTAAAGGGTAGTTATACATATATAGCATACATAACAAGCAAGCAAAGAATTAATGTATAAGGATGACACCAGACTGTGTGCACAGTGTTCTGTCAGTATGGCCATGTGGTCTCTCTAAAGTAGTTTCCTTTCTGACTTCCTAAGAAGGAGGATTTGCTGAGATGCATACAGTTGATGGTCCTGTCTACAGTTCACTCTTGCTGTCTGAAGAACTCCTTACTTGTTAGAGGCACATGGATTTGTTCCCAGTCTGTTTGGGCAGGTTACATGCCTTATTTGAATTCAACCATTTGAAGAAACGTATGGTGTAGAAAAATAGAAGTGGTTTTTACAAAAAGCTATGTGTAATGTTTTTGAAAAATGACATAATTAATTTGTTAAAAATAACATATAGAAATTTATAGAAAAAGGAAATATAGCTTTGAGATGATACAAAACATCCATTCTATATACCTGATGTTGGACTGTTTGCAAACAAATTAACATCATTTTCTTATTTAAAGAAAATGCATATTATAGAAATATGCTCTGTTGTGATTGCTCTGGATGGAAAGCATTTACCTCCAGTCAGAGGATGTGGACTTAGAGGAAACCTGATCCTACATCTGGAAATTAGTCAACAGTGGCTAGTACAGATGCTCTTTAGTTAATAAAACAGTCATAAACACAACCCCATCACTCCTGCCTTGACTGAGCATTAATTCAGAGGGCAATCACTTAGTAGCATCTCTGAGTTCTCATACGAATGCCTAAATACTTTGAAATTTTATGTATTTACATTTTTAATTTTTTTTTATTTTTTTATTTTTTTTTTTATTTTTGATACTTTAATTACATTTCCGATGATTCCCCTTTTCTTTGGAAACCCCGTGTCCCCTCCCCCTCCCCGCCTCTGTGAGGGAATTCCTCCTCCCACCTACCCGCCC
>CM052711.1:63336668-63364370 GCA_028551405.1 Uromys caudimaculatus | reverse complement strand
TAGAAGGAGAATGTTAAGTTCTGAAAGTAGTCCTCCATGTAGATGCTTTGAAATGTTTGCACACACCACACACACACACACACACACACACCATATGCCCCGCCCAATAAAAATATATGTTTAAAATAAATAAAAGAGAAATTAAATCATGAAAGAAAAAAATTGCCATCTTTCTGAATTGTATTAGGGGAGATGAGCACTAAACAGGTAACAAGTAAAAGTTGTGAACTGGGTATCTGGTTTAAAAATAGAAAGGCTTTAACTGACTATCATGAAGCATGCAGACCCTGTATGTGGGATGCTCAGGAAATGCCATTCTGGGTACTAACATTTGTCTGGGCCCTGAGAATTTGATATAGGTGGATGTGCCAGGGCTGGGGGAGACCCATAGCAATTGATACGATCAGATGAACTGCAATGTAGGTTGTGTTCACATCAGTGGCATTTCCTTGTACAGGTGAGTACCTGGTCACCTAGGAGATGCCCAAAGTTGATTTTGTTTGTACCGAGGAGAGGAAGTGGATTTGCTTTCTCTACCTATCCCCAGCAGCTATACACATGTGTTTTCATAATTCCTTACATGCATGCCATCTAGATCCTGTGGTAAGCAATGGCACCATTTCCCGAGAGAGTGGGCAAAGAAAAGTCAATGACATCACAGTTAAGAAGTGGTAACCATTCCATATGCTCAGAACCCTCATGCTACATTAAGAAACCATTACTAAATATACATGCAGAAAGCATAAGGGTAGGTCCTAGAACAAGAAAAAAAGTGTAGACTTTGGGGTTGCAGAGATGGCTCATTGGTTAAGAGCACTACCTGGTCTTCCAGAAGTTTACAACCATCTATAATGGGATCTGATGCCCGCTTCTGGCATGCAGGTATACATGCAAATAGAACACTCATATAAATAAATAAAAATCTTTAAAAAAAATAGATCCAAATGAAATGTGTGTCTATGAAATGCTGTAAGAAAACTTTCTGCTAATTTAGGTGAAGTTTGCAAGATGAAACAGAGGAGTCCATGATGAACCAAGGTCTCTTTAAGTAAATCAATGAAGAGTGAGATATGCATTAAGATAGAGAATCACTGAAGCAGATTGTTGCTGATAGCATTCTTCTCTGATCAACCCCAAAGTAAAACTCCCAAAAGACATACAAAGACATACAAGTACCTTTAATGGTCACCACAGGTACATACATGAGAAGTTAAAGGTATTGTAGTCCTAAGGGAATTTAAAAATCACCTTGGGTAGTGGTTTTGATCTTATCTACCAAACACAAGTAAAGTAAAACAAATAATCAAAACCAAATAAAGATGGACTGGAGACATGGTTCAGCTGTTATGTTCAAGTATTGGCCCTGCAAAGAACCTGAGTTCAAATCCAGACAAGCAACCATCTAAAGCCTCAGAACTCCAGCTCTAGGGAAATCTACACTCTATACTCAAATACAGGTACCCAAGAAAGACACCTGCACATACACACAACTGAAATAATAATAATAATAATAATAATAATAATAATAATAATAATAATATAATATAATAATATAAACCAAAATTTAAAAAATGTTCTTCACTATACTAAATATTACTATGAAATATAAAATTCTCCCTGGGATAGAAAAAATCCACCAAGGCACAGATCAAAAGAAAACTTGAGCATAGGAATAAAGAATGTGTATTTGAATATCTAATTTTGGCAATAAAAGTACACAATTTCCAGTCTTTTTCTGGTTTGACATACATGTTGAAGTGAAGGAGAAGATTACTAATTTAAAGGAAGAACTTTAGCCTTCTTGGGGGAAGCTTTGAAGGTATAAAGCGAAAGCAACGTTGGTTAGAGATTCTTTGAAAAGTGGGTGAAGTGCATGGAAAGAACAGCGTATTATCTGAAATACACCACTTGAAACATGCATATGTGACTTTTACAGATTGTACTTCAGATACCATGTGTTTTGTACGTGCATTTTAATACAAATCTGAAATTCCTTCCAAAGCACACTATGGAATTCTTTCCCCCATTGTATTCATTGCTATTGTTTAGTTTCATAATAGAATTTTATGTATGTATGAAGGGTATTAATTTACCCTCATAATGAAATATTTTGATGTCATGTTGCTGGGGGACAACAGAGTCTTATCACAGTTGTGTTAGGAGTTAGATGAATGAAATGAAATGAGAAACATTAGCGCTCTCTCTCCCACCATTGTATTGATTTGAATTTATCAAATTGTTATTAGTTGGTTTCACCCTTGAAAGGCTGGCTGCTGTGCTGCAGACATACCTCCTGTCCAACCTGTCTGTGTCTCTGGTGCTCACCAATGTCTTGCATTGTGTCCGCATTCAATGTGTGCCTTGACAGTATGCATGCAGACATGAATGAACGCACATGAATGAACATGCGCATGAACATGGGAAGAAATGCTGGGCGAAGTCATCTTTTCTGCTTAAACTTTTATTGTTGATTTTTATGAATCTTACATTGGTCCTTGCTGAGGATCAACCATAGGACCGTTATCTAACTTTCAAAGCTGTGAGATCATAACTGTACACACGTTACATGATGTATAATTTACTATTTACTAACTCTGTTTAGTAGAGCTGGAGACAGGTCAGTGAGGAAATGTGTTTGCTGCCCAGTCTGGTGAGCTGTAGACAATCCCTGAGACTCAGATGGTAGAAGGAGAGAACTAAGCAACTCAGCAAGTTGCCCTCTGAGCCCCACATGTGTGTGTGCACCATGGTGCATGCATTCTCTCGGGATCATTGAAATCATTTTTTTTAAATATAAAATATCTTTCTTACTTGCAGAATGAAACTTGGAGACGTTTAGTATACCGTCAAGACTCTGTACAAGATTTTCAGCATTTAGAAAAGAAACACTGTACCCACTTAGTTGTCTCCAACCCCTCTCACTATGGAAAAGCACTGGTTTCTGTCTGTCTCTAGAGTGTGGACAACTTTACATGAATGATACATGTCCTGTGTGGTCTTCCATAACTGGCCTTTATGTAGCATGTTTTTCCAGGTAAAGCCCCATGTATCAATACATTATCTTAATAAAAACTAAGCACTTCTCCACTTGGGGGAGGTGATCCACCAAATTTTGTAGATATCATTTAAAGAACATTTGGGTTATTTCTAATTTTTTAGTGTATGACTATTGTGGTGAGCACCATGCAGGCTTTTGTGTGGATGTGGATTTGAATTTTCTTTGGCAAATGCCTAAGATCAGTTATTGAACCCTGTGATGATTCTACCTTTGGTGATTTTAGTAACTGGTATCTATTTCCTCGGGGGTCCACACCATCCTTACAATCCACCTGCAGTCCAGGAGACTTCCCTGGTCCTTGTCATCTCACCAGACCTTACTATAGCTTTTCTGTTTGATTAAAGTTATGTTGTTGGTCAGGGGCTTCTGACTTTCATTCTCTAGTGATGAGCGATGTTGAAGATCTTTATGAACTTAAAATCAAATTGCATCTCTATGCCTTGAGACGTGGCAATCTGAACCCTTGTCCATTTTACAAAAATAGACTTTGTGAGTCTCTCTCTCTCTCTCTCTCCCTCCCTCTCTCCCTCTCCCTCCCTCTCTCCCTCTCCCTCCCTCCTCTCTCTCTCTCTCTCTCTCTCTGTCTCTCTCTGTCTCTCTCTCTCTCTCTCTCTCTCTCTCTCTCTCTCTTTCTCTCTGTTGCTCTGGAGGATAGAGGAGGAGGTTTGAGGTTACGGGTGATTATAAGACACCTACTTTAGGAGTTGGTAATTGAACTCAGGTCCTCTGGAAAAGCAACAAATGAACCATTGGGCTGTCTCTCCAAACCCAGTTTATATTTTATTAAGATGTAATATATTCTGCAGTAATTCTCTCACTGGCTATATGATTTATAATATTCTTCATGGCAATGTAAGGTTCCCCTGACTAGTTTCTTGATGTTGTTTTGAGCTCAATAATTACAACTTAGGTAATATCTAGACTTATGTATTTTCTTCATTTGTTCTTTGTATTTTAGGACTAATATCTAAAACATTATTTAATTTCTAATTAACTTTGTTGAAAATAAGTGCAAATAATTGCCCTCCTAAGTTTCTTGCTTCTGTGGCTCCTCTCATGCATGGCGGAAACCTCACAGCCATTTTCAAACATTAAGAAGAAAGTGACCAATGTTTTCTCTAAAACTAGCCCACCCTGGCACTGAGTTGACCCAATGCCAGGTTTCCACATTCCAGTTGATACCCACACCTACTTAGTATGAGATCTCTTGCTTCTGAGGGAAAAGGTGTCTTAAAGAACATAGGAATGGATAGAGAAGAGAAGATATCCAGAAGACTTTAAGAGCCTGACCAAAAAGGATTAATATTCTACCAAGGACAAGAGCACCATGTGTTACATGGAAGAAATCAAGCCTGTTCTGAGTGCACAGACATACTATCCACCCTTCATCTTCCCTGGGATTGGGTCTCCGCTGTGTACATCAGCCCCTCCAGGAAACAGCATAAAATAGCAAGCAATGAAAACAGGCACTGGAAGAGTGATATTAATTTTAATCCTTTGGAGTTTTTGTTGTTGTTGTTGTTGTTGCTGCCCGTGGCTTGTCAGATTTTAATATGGATTCAGAACACCTGGTCACAGATCGTTCCTTACTCAGCAGGTCCTGAGAGACTGTTAGAGCTGGTGGTTTTAACAAGCATCCAGCAAGTCTGCCATAGGCCAGGCA
Organism: Uromys caudimaculatus; assembly: GCA_028551405.1. Classification (NCBI taxonomy): domain Eukaryota; kingdom Metazoa; phylum Chordata; class Mammalia; order Rodentia; family Muridae; genus Uromys; species Uromys caudimaculatus. The sequence continues at coordinate 63,359,649 of CM052711.1, read as the reverse complement.
GGGAGCACTTTCAACACCAAAGTTGAGGAAGGTGAAGGGGAAAAGAGTTTACCTTCTTTCTGAGACACAGTTTGGTTTTAGTCAGGCTGCGTTCGTGACATGACTTTTGCAAGTGATATTTAAACCCAAAGGCCAGATTAGTGTTTTTCTCTGCAGCTACACGAGGATTCCCCATTTTGTATTTCTTGTCTGGGGTTTGATTACCTAAGCTGTGGTTCTCAACTTTCCTAATAATGCAACCCTTTAATACAGTTCATCATGTTGTGATGACCCCCAACCATAAAAGCATTTCCTTGTCACTTCATAAAATGGAATTTTGTTCCCGAGCAGTGTCTCAGTACCTAATACCATCCGAAATATGTATTTTCTAATGGTCATGAACCACTGATTGAGAACTACACATAAGTGAATAACACCACCACCACCACTACCACCAAGTACTACTACGACTACGACTACGACTACGACTACGACTACTACTACTACTACTACTATTACTACTACTTCACAGGAGCTGGACAAACTCCGTTAATAGCGTGTACCAATTGAGGGTTCTAACTAGCTCTAAAGAGGCAAGTTTACAAAGGTAACTTGTTATTGTATCTGTTGTGCAAGTCTGGAGAGAGAAGGGGCAGGGAAGATAGCTCAGACTCTAGATCTGTGCGTGGATAATGTGACAAACCCCATATTAACCTTTGGGAGGAGGACCTTTAAGGGGAGACTGCCTTCCAATATAGGACTGAAAGCATTTAAAATGCCCTTAACTCAATCTGTGACCTGTTGGTTGAATCAGATAACTTGCTCTGCCATCCCACAAGCTCTTTAGCGTACAGTGCATTCACTGTGAGTATGGACAGACGTAGAGTCCTTCCAATATTTCTGAACTCTAGAGCATTCAGCTTGATGTTGAGCTGATAGACACCACAATGCAATGATCAGGGTAGAATTGCAGAGTTGAGCTAGATTCAGAGGCACCAGTTCAATCTTCCCATACAGAAGTCTCAGAAAAAAACAAAACAGCAACAACAAAAACCTGTTTGGATTTCTTGCCCTTCCTTTTCTTCCCAGGTCCTTTTATGTATTTATCCCACTGTGTCCAGAAGGAGCAGAGACGCCCCTCTCCCTTCTGTGCTGAATTAGTCTCTTTTCTCGCTGTTGTGACAATATAGAAGGCAAAAGCAACCCAAAGAAGGAAAGCTTTATTTTGACTCATTGGGTTATTGTAGGTTACATCATGGTGGGGGAGTCAAGACAGCAGGAGGGAGGGGCAGCTGGTCAGAGAGAGGTGCATGCTGGGGCTCAGCTTCATTTCTTCTTTTTATTCAATCAAAGACTCTGTAGGTTGGGTTGCCTACACTCAGGGCGTCTTCTCATCTCACCTTACCCAGTCAAAGAACTTCCTCATAAACAGGCTCAAGGGCTAGAGGGTTTGTCTTTTAGGGGATTAAGATCCTGAAAGCCCTACAGTTGATGTAACCATTAACATAAAAGGTCTGTCCCATTGTACATGTTTGGAATGCTGAGTTTGCATTTGCAATGTTCTCCCTGACCACCAGTGAGTGTTCTTAAACTCTGGACAAGTTGATAATAACGCAGTTTCATCTATTAGAGACACTTAGTGGGGCAAAGGTCTATGTTAAACTCTTAAAACCACACAGCTGGGGGGACTGCTGACATTTCGGAAGCCAGATGAAACCCCAGAAGTCACTTCCCTGGAGCAAGTGGCCGAGCACAGGATGGGGGTCATTGACCTGGGCTGGCCCTGGACTCACAGACTAGAGGCAGCCCGGGAAGGTACTAACTGCCTGCTATACCTCTGGAATACAAAGGACTGATTTGCAGATGTAAAACATACTTTCCTCCTCTGGGTTAAAACAAAAGGTAAGCCTTGAGTTCTCCTGCCTTTCCTCCCTGGGATAGGACTTAATTCAGAATCACACCCCTGGAGGAGACAGCTGGCCTGTTAAACAGTTAGTTCAGGTTCAAAAGGAGAGGCAGGTGGAGCAGAAGGCAGCATGAAATGTTGTGGTGATTTCTTTTTCCTCTGCAGCTAAGGAGACTCACATTTGCAAACAGGCTAATGTGTGGATACATGTATGAAAGTCCATAGCAGATCCTGAAACAGCAGCCTTGGTGTTTGGGGCTGTGACTCACTCAAGACTAGGAACAGGGATAAGAGATAACTCAATAGTATGTGTGAAGTAGAACACGTGTGGAACTTAGAGAGAGGTTGGACATCTTCTATGTCATTTCCTGTTTCTCCCAGTAATAACTTACGGAAATTGTGAATCAAAGTCTATTACGAAAAGGGAACACTAATGATGGTGCTTGATAAGATAGTATATGTTTGCCTATACTTGTATTTCAGATAAATGACATTTTTAGTATAATTACACACACACACACACACACACACACACACACAAATATGCATTCAAATATTGTGTGAGTCATATTTATACTAAAAAGTAATCAGTGTTTGTCAAAAATTCTGTGAATGCAATCCAATATACCTTCACTTGCTACAGCGGAGTAAGATAGACTCAGCACAGGATTGCTCAGTGTGAAGTAGTATTAGCTCTAGGATATCAGTAATGGATCCCAAGAAAATCTTTGCAGTTCTTCAACTGTGTTGAGCTGGAAACTGAAAACATGTACAGCATTTTGGATACAGAGACCAGAAATTCCAGGCATGAGACCCAACACTCCATGTTTTAATTACCCCTGGATGTGACTCTAAAAGTCTAAATTTTGAGAATTACTACACAGATTTGCAGTCTGGGAGGAAGACACATATCTCAGCAGCCTCACAGAGACAGAGACAGAGAGACAGAGACAGAGAGAGACAGAGAGTGAGAGAGAGACTGTTTATATATTATACTTGTGTGTGTAATCCACTTACATGTTTGACTGTGTTTGTGCGGGCATGCATATTATATGTGTGTAACCATGTCATTTGGAGGCCAGATATCAACCTAAAATGTTGATCCTCAAGTGTCATCCACCTTAATTTTTGAGTCATTATCTTTTCCTGGTGTAGAAACCATCAGGTAGGCTAGGCCGGCTGGCTAATGAGCCCCAGGATCTACTGTTTATACAGCTCCCGTGCTAGTATTGTAAGTGTGCACCAGCATACCTTGGTTTTTGTTAATTTTGTTTTTGTTTTGTTGTTGTTGTTGTTGTTGTTCATTGTGTATCTGTGTTTGTTTCTTATGAGGTTTCTAGGGTAGGACTCAGACCCTTGTCCTTCGGAAGATTTACGGACTGAACCACACCCATTCCACATCTCTACCCATCAGTGTTGATGACAGCCATTTCTGTTCCCTTTCTCCCTGCTAGCCTTTCAACATGATGCTTTCCATTCCTGGTTGCCGTTCTTCCCTCCTCTCAGAAATATACAGCAGCAGCATGCCTTTAAACCTAGCCACCCTCTCCATTCCATAGCTTCCCTTTTACTGAGGTCCCTTTACCTGCTGCCAGCCCGCATCCACTCACTGTCTCTAAGTTCCCCCAGCCCTAATGTGCCCATTAGACATCTAAATGTATGCTGTATTGGATTTGTATTGAACAAGGGTTTTGTAAGTGGTATACCCCTGCAATTTTAATACATCAGAATCCTAGGTAAGATTTTCTGTCCCTCCATGGAATCATCTTTCCTCAGTAGTATCATCTAAATTTGAATCATTTTCTCATAGATACTGTGATTGAAATTTGGTGTCTGCTTTGAAAGATTAGGCTAATTCAATCATTTTGTCGATCAGAAGTAATATATTGGGCTGTTTGTCTAGCACTGTGCATATGTGGTCTGTGTGCATATGATATGTATGTATGTGATGTCCTATGAAGTGTGAGTGTATTATGTGTGTGTTATCTCTATATGTCATTTATGTGGGATACGGGATGTATGGTATGTACATGTGGTTTGATGTGTAGGATGTGTGTGTGTGTGTGTGTGTGTGTGTGTTGTGTTTGTGATCTATGTTGTGGATGATGTGTATGTGATATGTGTGCGGGGAGTCTATAATATATGTATATGATGTATGGTATATATTGTGGGTATGGAACATATGTGATGAATGAGATATTTGTGTAATGTGTATATATGCACTGTGGGAGGAGGACTTTTCTGTATGGTGCGTAAGTGCGTAAGTTTGTGACATGTGTATATAGTTTATGTATAATGCATGGTGTGGTATATATGTGATGTTTGTGTTGTGTTTATATTAGTGTGGTGTATTTATGTGTATAGACTGTGTCTGATGTATGTAGAACTATATGATATGTGTGTGTCATATATGTGTATGTGTATGTTTTCAGGTTTTGTCTCTAAGTCAACCATCTGAAATTTTCTGGATCATTTGGCCTGTCAGTCTAAAATTCAAAGCAGTTGTTTCTGAATTTTATGGGAAAACAATTTTGGAAATGTCCTAATTGCACATTAAGACAAGCAAATTTAAGGCTCTTAATCAGTGTCCCCGATTAATTTATTACTCTTTTAAGAACGAAGGTCTTCAGACATTGGTATTTTCTGGAAATTCTCTATCATTCTGAGTGTTGGCTAGGCAAGGGAAACACCATGAAATACAGTACTTTTTGAATCAGGGAACTTGTCGCCAAATCTAGTCATACATATTTTCTATTTACTGATGTAGGAACTCAAAATTCAAATGCTTCCAAACAACGATCAATTCCACTGGTAGTCTAAACCGTGTGCATGTGTGCATAGAGATATGGAAAGGTAGTTGAAGTCATCATGTCATCCATATTGTGTGTGGCCTCTGCTTCATAGATAATTCTACCATTTATTCTGTTTATAGCAAAATTGCTTTCATATTTGATACTTTTAGACATACATTTCCTGATAATATAAAGTATGTCTGTGGGTGTGTGTATTACATGTGAGTCTACTTGCACTAAAATATGACTTTAAAAATCACACACTTAAGTGAGTGTAAGCAATCACTTTGCAGATATGTGCTTTTCCCATTGGCAACAGAATCACCACAAATATTTTCACATCAATCATTGTCTACACTAATCATTTGCCAGCCTTACAAGGCACATAGAGTGTCTGAGTTCAAATGTACGCATGCAGATTTTAGTTCCTCTTGAGCACAACACCAGCCATGCACAAATTCATGAGATCCCTGGACCTATTGCTGAAATGAGGACGATTTATTATAAATGTATTTCAGTTGCCTCATTTTCCAAGTTAGAATTTTATATGCATTTGTTGCAATTTAATGAACACTATCCCTAATTCAGTGGAATGTATTTGTTTTGGATTTATTTACCTATTGTGGTCAAAATATAATTATTTATTCATTTACTTTTAAAGTTTTTGTGACTTCCTTTGTAGACTACATTTTTTTTCCTCCTTTTTTATTTTTGATACTTTATATACATTTCCAATGTTTCCCCTTTTCTGAGTCTCCTCTTTGGATACCCCCCATCCCCTCCCCATCCCGCCTCTAGGAGGGAATTCCACCTCCCACCCCCCTCCCGACCACCCATCCCCATATTCCCGCCTTGACATTCCCCTTAGAGTTCATTGTGGGTACTGAAATACATGTGTATCTATTTACACAGTGGTTCTCAACCTTCCTAATGCTGTGCCACTTTAATACAGTTTAGCACAGTTCCGTGGAATTATGTGATAATTTCATTGCTATTCATAACTGTACCTTTGCTATTGTTATGAATCGTAATGTAAATACCTGATATGGAGGATATCTGATATGTGACCTCAAAGGAGTCATGACTCACAGGCTGAGAATCACTGATCTAGACTTATATTGAAGTGTGTGGCTAAGAATTTGCTTTATTTATTTCTAGAATGCTTGTTAATTTCCTGAGCATTTCCTCATCATAATTTTACTCTCACATTGTTAATTTACATAGTACTATTTCAATACACTAAAATTTGTCTATACTTTAAGTCCGATTCCTATTTCATGCTGCTTAAATTCCTTAAACTTCAATAGAAGTTATGAATATCAGACAGCATAAGATCTTCTTATTTCAACAATTTCATAGCAACCTTAACGTTTTATTCATAGTTTAAGACAATGAAAAGTCAAAGATATACTTAAGATCTAGGATTAATTTTCATTGATATAGAACAATAATTCATCTAATTCTGACATTTCTTTCAATTTTGAAGAAAGAACTTCATGTTCTTCTCTGTCTATTGTCCATGTAACTTGTGTTAATACTCCCTAGAAGGTTTCTGTAATTCTCTTTCCTGCCTCCTGTCCTCAAATATTTTTACAAAATACCTTGGTTCCAATCTTGATTATTCCTAACATGTATTATTTGAATCAATAAATGGTACAGATACAAAATTCCACTTGGACCAAGATTTTCTAGAATATATCTATTCCAGGGAGAAGCACAGGAATATACAGTAGATCTGAAATATAAGCCTCCAGTTGTATCCTTGGAGTGTATAGTTAAGGACACTTCTCCTGGCCTCCTGAGTCATATGCTTAATTTACCTTGTTTAAGCATACTCTTGTCTGCTTTAAAAAATGTTTTATTTTTTCATGTATATGTATCTATGTGTATATACATCCAAACATGTGAAGTGTCTGTAATTGGGTCCCCTGGGGTCAGAGCTATAGGTGATTGTGTATTACCCAACAGGAAAACTTGGAACTAAACTCTGTTCCTCTGGAAGAGCAGCAAGCAATGCTAAACTGCTGAGCTACCTTTTCAGCCCTTCTGTTGGCTTCTGAAGAGTTATGTTTTAATTATAGCAATTGTGTGAAACTTCCTAATACACATGTAAACAAGTATACTTCAGGTGTTCCCACTGTGAAAGTAAGAATAATCAGAGGTTAACATGCAACGTAATCATTGTTTTCTGGATCAAGCCTTTTGAGACAACACCGTTAAGTTCTTAGAAATTGCTCTTGTGCACTGAAGCTCACCCAGCTGTTTGACACACAACCTTTGGTGGAGTCAGCCTATCTTGTTATATTTAGGTCAATATGGTGATAACTGTGAGTCTAGACACACGATGTATTATACGAGCAAACAGAATGCATCTGGCTAGGGAACAGAGAGAGAAAATGATATCAAATTTGACAGCCAAAGACACTGAAAAACAGGTTGCACTGAAATGAACATTTTTTTTTTTTTTTTTGGAAATAGCTTAGTGTTGTGGCAATGAGTTTATTTGTAAATAATAGAATCTTCACAAGAGACCAGTGAGCAAGAAAATGTTTTAATAAGAGTCTTACATGTTTGCCTAGGTTCTGCCAATGCCTAGCACAGTGAATCCAAGATCGAGATCTAAAACTAGGTTTTTACCTCATACAGAGGGAATATCAATTAGGAAGAAAAAATTAAAATGCCAAACTTAGATAATATAGCACTAGGTGATAGAGGAAACTGTCATGTTGGCATAGCCATTAAGGGAGTAGTACTGTGATTTCCTGTGACTGCTGTTTATATCTGTGCCACGCACATTTTATTCTGCCAGGACACTCTAGTTTCTGGCCTCTTACAATGATTCAAAGCAATAATTTTTCATAAATTTGTCTTCCAAGTCACTAATTAAGTTTTAGGGACACATCCTTATTCATCTGTTCATAGCTTGTATTTCACAGAGGCCACATTGTCAGCTCCATACTCCCTCATAGTGCCCAGGCAAGGCGACATACCCAGTGCTAAATCACATTACTACAGTTTTTCTCATCCAGGAAATTGTTTTATTGACCACTTAGGAAAGGTTTAATTGTAAAAGTGCTAAATGGGAAACCCACCTAGTGTATTCCTTTTCTTAAGTAAGCTTGAAGTCAATACTTTGCTTGAAGCACCAGGATGAAGCCCGTAATGTACAAGATATGGGCACCATACAGACACTCTTCTCAACTCTATGGGTAAGACCAGTCGTACGGACCAGTCTCATTGTGAAGTATTAGCTCCCAGGATATTTGTGGAACGATTTAGATCCTCTCTCAAATAGATGTCATTCACTTCTAGAGCATAAACAGCTATGCAGATGAGGCTCTCTGTGCAATGCCCCCCAAATGCTTTTCATAAATTAGCCAGATGTTACCAGGAAATAAATTATTCCTTGTATGTTGCAAATTGGTGGAAAGATTATTTCATCAGCATTATCCTAAAGGAGCTGCAAAAAAAAAAAAAAATACAAAGCATATGGACACACACAAAATATTCCATTGTCTTCATGTAGTCTTTATTTATTCATTAAAAAAAATATATATATGCATTTCCTTTACAGGTGTGTATATACATCATGTGCCAACTTGGTGTCCTTGGAGGCCAGGAGAGGGCATTGAAGCAGAACTTATGGAACGAGAGTTACAGTCAGTCATGGACCACCATGTGGGTTCTAGAAACTGAACCTGGGTCCTCTAAACTACTTAGTCATTTATCCAACTCTAACTTAATCTTAATAAATAGAGAACATGCAACTCAATAGTACTGAAAGTCACAGTATTCCAATAGATGCTGACTCTTGAGGTTAATTCAATATTATGAAACATTATTTTATTAATTTATCTTTATTTGTGTGCATGAATAATGTTAAAACACATTCATGTGTGTGAATGCAGGAGAGTACATGTGCAGGTTAAGAAGACAAACTGGTTGTCAGTCTTCATTTTTGTCATGTTTGAACCAGGTGCCTGTTGTTTTCTGCAGCAGATGCAAGGGTAGATGGCCAGAAGCTTGTAGAGTCCTTTGTCTCTGGCCCTCAATTCTGTGTAGGAGAAGTAGGATTAAAGACACTTGGACTAAACGCCTTGTTTCCTTGTAGGTTTTGAGACTTCCAGCTCATGTCTTTTCATGGAATATTTTCACCCGTGGAGCCATTTCTGCACCCTAAATACACTCTTAATCATGAAGCAAGTATAATTCGTTAACCATAAATGCCAACAATTTGGAAAAGCACAGCTGTGCCTGTCATTGGCTACAAGGTTAGGGATGACCTGTGATGAGCTCCAGACATACATAAGCCCTAATGCTAAGTCCTAAACTTACTGAAAACATGAAGAGATATCTTCCTCATCTTTTCAGCAGCTTGATGGCATGATGGTTCTCAGGTGAGCATTTTGTAGATGATAGCACTAGGCTGCGATATCAAATGTTTGTACTTAACTGTTCTAGAAGGTGCCAACAATCAGGAAGAGTCAGGGAAAGTTTAGAAAATCCCATCCAGAAAGGCTTTGAGGGAAGAAATCAAATAAATCCAGAGACTGATGAATGGATTACTTGTCAATTCTGTTCTGAATGCATTTTCAGAGCAAATGTTACAGGATTAAACAGGTCACTTAGTCACTTTTATAGGAGGAGGGTAGTGAAGAGACTGAATGCAGGTAAACTATGTCAACTCTTTCTTGATTACATTGGTCATCTATAATTGTTCTCTATTACTGTATGCAAACACAGTGACTGTCTTAGTGAGAGTTTCTATTGCTCTGAAGAGATACCATAACCATGGCAACTCTCAAACCAAAAAAACACAAACAAACAAAAAAAACAAACAAAAACAAAACAAATGAAACAAACAAACAAAAACAAAAATAAAAACATTTAATTGGGTCTGGCTTACAGTTCCAAGATTCAGTCCATTATCATCATGGTGGGAAGCATGGTGGTAGACATGCAGATATGGGTTGGAGAGGTACTTAGAGTTCTGCATCTGAATCTGCAAGCAGCAGGAAGAGAGAGAGATACTGGGCCTGTCTTGAGCATTAAAAACCCTACAGTCTACTCTCAGTGAAACATTTTCTCCAGCAAGACCACTCCTCCCAATAGTGCCACTCCCTATGAACCTATGGAGGCCATTTTTATTCAAGCCACCACAGTGACCCTCAGCATTGTTTCCCAAGGGGGATAGTAACTACTTTCTTAATTGTTGTGATGAAATATCTGATAAAATAACTCCACCATGTGAGGGATTATTTTAGCTCACAATTTAACCATGCAGTCCATCATGGTGTGGAAAACATGGCAGCAAAACGCTGAGACAGATGTTCATGCAGTATCTACAATCAGGATACAGACAGAGATGAATCCTGATACTCAGCTAGCTTTTTCTTTCTTCTTCAATGCAGCTACATCAAACTTTGCAACATAAAGTTTCCCCTGTTGTTACATCACTATCAATTTAAGACATCAGGGAGATGGAGAAATGGTTCATTTTGTTTTTAACAGAAGACTTGAGTTTGATTCCCTATAAATACAGCTGCTGGAGGAGCTGATGCCCTAATCTTGCCACTGTCCCTCATGTACATTTGCTCTCATACACACACACACACACACACACACACACACACACACACACACACACACACGCATACACAAAGACCATGCACAATTAGAAAAAAATCTTAAAAGACATGACTTTATGTGGCAGAGGAGGGACTTGTTGGCCATCAGTGGGAGGAGAGGCCCTTGGGCCTAAGGATGTTAGATGCCCCAGTGTAGGGGAGTACTAGGGAGGGAAGATGGAAGTGGGTGGGTGGGTGGTAGAGCACCCTCATAGAGGCAGGGGGAGGGAAGGGACTAGGGGGTTTCCAAAGGGGAAAGCATTTGAAATGCATATAAAAATCCAAAATTAAAAAAGTATCTATTTAATAATAAAGATTCTTAGGAGGCTTTGCCACCTTGTTAAAAAAAAAAAAAAAAAAAAAAAAAAAAGACACGGCTCTAAAATTTTCCATTGTGTTATTGCTATATTTTGCCTTTTAAAAAGCATCATGATACAATCCTATTATAAAAATCTTAGTTAAAATATAATTTTTTCTTGACTTCCACCTATTTCTGGGTCATAGTTTTTGGAAGTAGAAAGCTTTGTGTCTGTACATTTAAGATATAGCTGGGCACAGACCAGCAATTTTTCTTTTCTCACTCTTTATGCATAGGGGAATTGTTTTTGGTTTTACTAATAATGGAAGTTGTCATCACATTTATAGAGTAAGAACCATTAATAATATGATTCTTTTTCATAATATTGGTACTTATTCTTTCTAGGCCATGCCAGCCTTTACCAGCACTGGATAGATTTTTTGTTTTGATAGGAGTGAAACAGCTCTTGGTTTGTGATTATTATTTAATTTAGGTATTTTTTCCTTTTACTTTGCTCTTTAAATTATTTATTCGTGGTAGAGAAGAACACATGCCATTGCACAGCTGTTGAGGTCAGAGGACAGCATGGAGGAGTCAACAGTCTCTTCTTCCATTGGTGTCCCAGAGACTGAACCTAAGGGATTGGTAGCAAGCTTCTTTACTATGGATCCATCTCACGTGTTGAGCACTTCTGTTCTGCTTTCACTAACACTGCTATACTTGGCTCATGAAAATTGTCATACATTCCTAGATCATTTCCAACGTCAATTATTCTCTGCATCTGTTACTACTTTGTGAGACTTCAAGACAGTGTTAAACATGATTTCCTTTCTATAGAAACATATAACAAACCATTGCTGAAAACTGTCACAGAATGAACACTTGTTTTATAAGCGTTTTTCCTATTGGGTTCAAACACAGGGCCTATTGCCTGAGCTACACCCCCAGTCCTGTAGCACTTATGATTGCTACTAGGTACTTTGTACACATTATCTATTTCTCTTAGGCATCAAAAATATTGCAAATTGCGAGTTGAACTTGAACATTTCACAGCCACTCAATATTATGTTAGACTTGTATATTTATAATGTTCTTATCCAATTTTGGAATAGAAATTGGTGAGGTTACTTTTGTGATCTACAGTGTTGACACTCTTGCTATATTATTTCTCTCTGTAATAACTGTCAATTGCACTCAATCATCTTGATTGCTGTATTTTAGAGTATCTTTGTATTTATGCAATTAGTACATATATGATACAATCTTGTATTTAGACAATTTCATCTATGAAGTAATGCTTGTTTAAAAGTGTTTGTTTGTTTGTTTGTTTATTTATTTATTTATTTATTTATATTCCAAAGGCTGCCCCCTTTCCTGGTGCCCCCTCACAGAGAGCCCTCCTCATTTCCTTCCTCTTCTCCTCTAAGACAGTGCCCCCAAAATTATCTACCCACCCTGACAAATCAAGTCTCTTCCAGAGTAGGCACATCCTTTCCAACTGAGGCCAGATGAGGCAGCCCTACTGGGAAATGGATATCACAGTCAGGCCACAGCTTTAGGTAAAGCCTTCATTCCAGTTATTGGGGAAACCACATGAAGACTGAGCTGCATGTCTGCTACATACGTCTTGGAGGCCTTGGACTAGCCTGTGTATGTTCTTTGGTTGGTGGCTCAGTCTCTGAGAGCTCCCAGAGGACCAGGTTAGTTGATTCTGTTGGTCTTCATGTGGGGTTCCCATGCTCTTCAGGGCCTTCAATTCTACCCTGAACTCTTCCATAAGACTCCCTGCCCTCTGACTAATGTTTAGCTATGGGTAACTGCATCTGTTTCAGTCAGCTGCTGGGTAGAGCCTCTCAAAGGACAGTTATGCTAGACTCCTGTCTGCAAGTATAACAGAGTATCTCTAATAGCATCGGGAATTGGTCTTTGCCCACGGGAAGGGTATCAAGTTGGGCCAGTTATTAGTTGACCATTCCAGACCCAAAAGGAAATGCATGGTATGTACTCACTGGTAAGTGGATATTAGCCACAAGCACAGAATACCTATGATACACTCCACAGACACAAAGAAGATAAACAAGAGAGGATACTTGAATCAAACTTAGAAGGGGAAAAATTAGTCATAGGAAGCAAAGGGAGGGAAGAACGTGGGTGGGAGGGGGAAGGGGAACAGGTGGGGGCAGAAAGACAGGAGAGAGATCAAGAGGACCAGGAGAATGAATGAAAATCTGTAGTTGCCTCAGATGCTGGACGTGGGGATGTGGGGGGAGTCTTTAAGAAGTCCAGGGACCTGAGTTTGGGGGGAGTATCCAAGGAGTCAATGCAGGTGACCTCAGCCAAGATGCGTAACTGTGAGGGACATGCAACCTGAAGAGGCCACCTCCTCTAAAGCCAGGCAGTATCCCCAGTGATATGGACCCACAAAACTTTTGACTCAAAATTTGTCCTGTCTAGAAGAAGTGCAGGGACAGAGATGGAGTAATAATGCTTCTTAATCATTACCTCCTCCAAATACAGCTGTTCTCTGTGCTGTTGGGGGTTAAATCATCTGTAGGCCTTTTGCAGGGAACCATAACTACACTGAGGTTATAAGTGTAATGGTTGTGTCATGTTGAGAAGAAAGCATTTCACACATTTCTGTGCACCTCCTAGTTCTTTCTCTCTCTGCCCTCCTTTCATGATCTTCCATGAACCTTGATGGAACACAGATGTTTAGATTAAGACTGAACACTCAAATGTTATTTAGTCTCAGCATTTTGACAAGTTAGGAATGTCTGTACTGTAAGACTCTGGTGAGCCTTAGCTTACGAGAGACCCCGAGTGAACAACGCTGAGTCGAGGATTGATGCAAACTTGAGAGGAATTTATTGTTCCAGCATGCTGAGGTCATACTGCACATGAAGGAGAGAGAGAATGACCTAACACATCCAGTTTGGCGAGTTTTTATACAGTTTTCAGAACAGCAGCCATTAGGTACAATGTGGTTGGCAGAACGGTGTGACTATTAAACGGATTGGTCTTTAGGGAATGAGGTGGTAAGGGCTTTCCTTCTCTGTGGGAGGCCAACAGTGCCCTGAGGAATGTGTCTGTGTGCTCCTCATCTGCAGGTCTGCCCCTGTGGTCTGGGGAGGAATGTAATTAGCCTCTCCCTTCTGGAGGGGAGGGGTGCCTATGTGCTCTATGAACTTTCTCTTTCAGGAGGGAAGGGGTCTGGTGGAATTTTCCAAAGTTCCCGAGCTGACCTCTTCAGTTCTAAGTATCATTCACTGCTAATAGAAGCCTTTCAAACCAAGGCTGAAAAGAAAGGTTGACAACGCATAGATTTAACAAAACAGCAGCAGTAGATTTCCCCTTCCTCCCAAGGACCAGTAACTTTCCAGTCTCCTGGGGGTCATAGAATTAACCTGAGCATCTGAGATGAATTCATGCCCTCTTATTCTTTTCAGAAACTTATAGATGGTGTCTTAATCAACATTTTATTGATGGGCAGAGACATGATGACCAAAACTCTTATAAGGGAAAATACTTAATTTGAGCTGGTTTATGATTCAGAGGTTTCATCTATTATCATTGTGGGAAGCATGGAGGGGCAGAGGCACAATGGTGCTAAGAGTTCTACATCTGGAGGCAGCAGGCAACAGAAAGATTCAGACACTCTCTCTGGCTTGAACATTTGAAAGCCCAGATTCCAGCTTGCGTGAAACACTTCCTCCACCAAGGCCACACTTAGTGCAACATACCTCCTAACCCTGTCAAGTAGTGCCACCACCTAATCACCAGATATTCAGATATATGAGCATACGGAAGCAGGGACATTCTTATTCAAATCAGCACAGATGGCTTATTAATGTGCCATTCAGGAATATTTTAACTCGCATTTGTGGGATATGGGACACGATCTTATTTTCCCTAAGGGTTTTGGTGGAAATGTCCATCAGAGTTACACTGGCCTCATCAACAGTATCGGGAAATCTGCCCTCATTTCTCCTTTGCTTGAGGGTTATTTCAAAGAATCAATATTATTTATTCCTTGGATATTTGCAAGAGTTCTCTAACAAAGACTGAAGAGTCTGTAGCTTTAGTTCCTAGAAGATTCTTTAATGTTCATGACTTTGATAAGCAGACCCAGGAACGTCTGCATTTTGTAATTCTTAAGCTGTTTTTTGTTAAATGTTGCTGTTCAAGCAACTTGAACAGTCTATGTAAGTCTTCTAGTGTGTTGTTTAGATTTTCTATTTCATCATCTAAGTAGAGAAATAAATATTGTCAAAATATTCAAGCAAAGTTTTAAAAACTCAAGTCTCTTCCTTTGACTCAATGATCACTGTTTCATACGTTCTTAGGGATACTCAGTGGCTTAAATCAATATTGATGATTTTATTCATTTCTATTTAAAGATTCAGTATTATTTTTATTTGTGTATACGTGTATTTATGTCATATATATATATGTAGCCCTCAGCGCCAGAAGAGAGGGCGTTGGAGCCCCTGGAACTGGATTTGCATATGTTTGTGAGCCTCTCTTGAACATGGATCCCAGGAGCCTTATAGCAAAACTGTGAGAACAGTAAGTTCTCTTAACAGCTGAGTCATCACTCCAGGCTGTTGGTGATGATAATATCCACTAATTACTGCAAACCTCAGCTTTAACTTCATTAATGGCAAGAAAATAGATAAGGTAACCCCTTTTCATAATTATGTTCTGATACATATTTTACCGTCTTTTAACCTGTAGATATTATTTAAATCAAAAAATTGTAAAGCAGGGTCTCAATCTATAGCTCTGGCATCCTGGACCTCACTGTGTAGATCAGGCAAGCCTCAAATGTTCAGATATCAGCTTGCTATTCAGTACACACATGGGTAAGAAAAAGTATGCATTGCTTTATAATTATGCATAAATGTTAGGCATCAATTAATGTGGTTAAACCTTTATTTGTATTTTCCTTTTTGTCCTTTATGATGAAGTCATATTTGAAAATTCTTTACAAAGATAGTAAATTGGATCCAATTGTGGAGCCCTTGGAACTCTGAAAAGGCTTTTACTTTCCTTAAATGCTGACTTTCACGGCCATACATGCTCAGGTAAGTTTCTCCTGGTTTTTTGGTTTTGTTTTTTTAATTGGATATTTTCTTTTTTTACATTTCAAGTATCTTCCCCTTTCCAGTTCTCCCCTTCAGAAACCCCTTATCACACCCCCTCCCCTGCTTCTGTGGGGGCGCTCTCCCACAGAAAATGTGGTACATTTACACAGTGGAATACTACTCAACTACTAAAAACAGTGTCTCATGTTTTTGACACATACTTTTTTGTGAACATAAGCTGCTTTCTTCAGAAAATTTGTAAAACTCCATTTTGAGTTTTTTACATGATGCAACTTCATTTCTCTGTTCATAAGTCTTCCCAGTCCTTATCTACAGTGTTGTGAATCCTTCTTGTCTGCTCTTGCAGATTTCCTTAGCTCTCTGAATCTTTAATTGTTACTTATTCAAATAATCCCCTTTCCAGTATTTTAACTTGGACTTCCATTAATGCATGGTGACTTTTCTATTTCTCATGTCCCTTACATACATTTTTTACATTTTTCTGTTTTCTTTATCCTTTTAACTGCCTCCTGGAGCATTCTTGAACATAAATTCTTCAACTTACTGGTTTGTTTTTTAGCAGAATATTACCAGAGAACCTTCTAATTAGCTTCTTAATTTACTTTAATATTTAATGTTTTTATCTTTAATGCACTTTATATTTTATTCCCTGTATTAACCCACATTTACTGTACCTTATACAGTAATCATAATTTTATCTGCTCCTGCATTTTATTTTATTCGTGTTTAGTTTGTAAAACAAAACAAAACCAAAAGAACTAACCTACCCATCCATTATCTTGGATCGTTGTTATGACAGAAAGTCTGTGGAAAACCTTCTGCAAGGCAGGTGAACTGACCAGAACTTACGTGGAATGGAATGGTATGCAATGTTGTACACTCAACACTGTGCTCCTGGTAAGGGGAGCAAGAGATAGAGGCTGCTTTAGGGATCCTGGCTGGAGCAGAAGTCTCTGTAGGTACCATGGCTAGAACAGCAGTCTGGACTAGATTCTAACACTTTGCATATCTTAATGGTTTTTAGTCATGGATGTCAATTTGTCAAGATGGCTGTTATGGATGCCAATTTGTCAAGATGACTGTCATATATATTGATTAGAATAGTATACAAAGTAATGGGTTTCACTACGGCATGAGTTTTTTAAATTTTGTTTTCTGGCCTTGCTGCCTTCACTTATGCTGCCTTATCTTGATTTTTTTAAAAAGAAAAGTATAACACTGAATAAATTTTAGGTTTTAATATCTATATAGCATATAACATTGTATTATTAACTTAGTTTCTAAGAAGATACCATTTTGTAAATTTGCTTGTTTATTAACTAGTGTGTGTGTGTGTGTGTGTGTGTGTGTGTGTGTGTGTGTGTGTGTGTTCATAGAGCTCAGATGACAGATAATCTTGTGTGTCATTCCTCAGGCACCACACACATTTTGTTTTGAGATGGGGTCTCTCACAGAGCCTAGAACTCATTAACTGACCTAGGTTAGCTGGTTAGGGCTCTGGGGATCTGCTTGCTTCTGCTCACCAGTGCTAAAATAACAAACACATACCACCCTACCTGTGTTTTATGTTGGTACTTGGGATTGAACTCAGGCCCTCCTTCCCGCTCATGAAGAAATCACTTTACCACCTGAACCCTCTTCCCAGCTCCTAAAGAGACAATATTATCAAAAGAAAGATGTTTCTGCTCAGCAGGAATTTCTTTGGAAGGTCAAAGACAGGACTGGCATCTTTTCAAAGACTTGGAAATAAGCAATATGGGAAAACAGTATAAGACAAGGAGATAGATGTGAGCTTGTTTCTGGTAATGAGCTTCAGTGGGCCTCTTGGTTGGTCGGATGGCCTGACATTCACATTTATGTCAATTGAATGGATTAAAAGGAGAACATCTCTTGTTGAAAGAACAACGGCAAGATATGATGTCATAATGGCAGCTAATTGTTAAGAGCTATTGCTCTAGAATGTCAGCGAGGGACTGCATTGTTCAAAAGCTGGCACCAGCACTTGTATTAAATTGGGTTGTTCATGAGGGAATATAGTACATAAGTGAGCCATTCAGCCATGACTGAGTGCATGTATTAGGAAGCATGTCTTGATAAGTTTCTGACATTGTAAATCAAAGCAAGATTTAGTGAGCACCATTCCTTGAAAGGGGAGATCATATATTCTACAGGCTTAGCTCAAGTAAGCTCAGCTTTCAATCATATTAGGGTCAGTATTTCATTTTTATAATTTGTTTTATGCTGTTGTCATGTTTATTATATTTGGTTCTTATACACAGAAGTGGGCAAGATGAGGAAGATTAGTACTCAGTGATAAAAACAAAATCCCCTAGGATTTTATGGGTTACCTCTCATGCTTAGTAAATAAATAGCAACTACTTTTTTTCATATATAACTATATCTGTATCTATATATCTACATCTATATCTATCTATATACCTATCTCTATATATATATGATTAGAGTCATCTGACTTTGACTTTGAATTTATTTTCCAGGTCCTTCTCGCAGTAATTAGACTATTAAATATAAACCTAAACTGTGTGAGATACTCTTAAATGTTGGAAGGATAGAAAAGCTATTTGAGATAAGAGCAAAGAATTTTTTAAAACAAGATTTTAAAAGGATTTTACATACATATATCAGACTAAAGATCAAATAAATGTTGATTTCATGAAGTCTGTTAAGTCAATCCATCTCCCATGAATATGATTTCTTTGGATTTTTTACATTGTTTTTATTCATATTTTAATACTCATTTGATTTATATTAGAAATATTCATCAGTCTACCACCTATATTATTTTGTTTGCCTCTTGAAACAGATGCTATATCTACTTATTTAAATAATTCTTTCTTTAGCTGGCTACATTACTTGGCTGCTGAAGGTATCTGCTACCAACCCAGATGATATGGGTTCACTTCCTAGAACTAGCTGATAGAGAGAATCAACTGTCACAAGTTATCCTCTGGTTTCCATTTATGTTCTGTGGCATGTCACCCTGACACACTTGTGCATGTGCCTGCATACACACAGCAAATGAACAAATAAGTGAAATGTAATAAGGCTTTTACATACTTCTCTTTTCCAAAATATGTCAGCACACATTTAAAATCTCAATTTCCTTTAGGAGTAAATTAATATTTATATGATATTAATGTAAGAATTCTCAAATTTATCACATTTGTATTTTTGGCTTGGAAATAATTGTTTCATTAGTACTGTATCCTGTGAATATTATTATTAGAGGTGCCTTACTATGATTAGATATACAAAATCAATTACTGCCAAGTTGAAAATGTTAATGGAAGACATGTTAGAACTATATAACAATACAAATAGGTAATAAATATGCATGTATTTATTAATAAAAGCAAGAAAGACCCATGAATTTTAATATTAGTGATTAGCCATAAGTCACATAATTACATGACACAGGGGTAGAGGAGTCACATATGTAAAACAGCCCCTTTTCTATTCAGTGATACTTTTCCTTGTAGTCACATGAGAGCACTATGATCCTATATGTTGAAGACAATACCATTCATGACAACGTGTTGAGCCATCACATTTCAATGAAGCTGATCTAGAAATTTCTTTATGGCCATCCTAAAGATTGTGTCTAGATGATTTTTCACAGGCAAACCTTACCTCATTGTTTATTCTAAATCCTATCAAAGTGGGATTTTCAAATATCACAGGCCCGAAGGCAGAAGTGCTCTAACTCTAGTAGCTCAAGTACGAAGAATTGCAAAGTAATCTTTTCAAATAAAAAAATGGATGTTTTCAAAACAAAAATATATATTCTTAGGTTGACAAGATTATTTTAGAAATAACTCCTGCATTGGCAAAAGAGGGGTATAAAGCAAACTGGGTTATTTTTGCTGTCGAACCCCAAACTATAAAAGTATGGTCACATGTGATAGCAGCTTAGATACAAACTGCGAAAGGCATTGCAGTTATGCCATGTTTGCATGGGGGAAGCCACAATATGTAATGCTTGAAAATAGCTGAACATTTGGGCAACCGCTGGGGGCGGGGGTATTTAGAACATACACTACCCTCATCAGGAGGTTTGCTATCCTGAGACACTCCCTCATGGACATACAGAAACCCAGCAGGAAACCCAGCTTGGTTCTGCCTTATGCATGTTTAGTTTCTATTGAGCACAAATTAAAACTTTCCCCTTCCTCAAAGCTTCTCTGTGCTCTGTTTTAGTTCAGAAGTTATAACTAAGAAGCATGTGCCCTCCCAGGAAATCTAAAGAACTTTGGGCATGCCACAGCTATTTATGCGCAGGTGTTAAATGTTGGGTCTCTGTCCTCATGAACAGAACAGACATGCTATGTACATTTTTCTGTACCTTCCTGTGGTGGTTTAGAATAAGATATGTCCTCCATAAACTCCTGTATTTGGTCTCTTGGTCTTTGATTAGGGGCACTGTTTGGAGCAATCATGGAACCTTGAGGAGGTTCAAATTCACTAGAAGAAATATGTCACCAAGCGTGGACTTTAAGGGTTGAGAGCCTCAACCTACTTCCTGTTTTCCTTTTCTGCTTCTGGCTGTCATGCCCTGCTTCTCCCATCACACTGGAGGCTATCCAGCCATGCCCTGAATTTCGAACAACATTAGAGTCTATACTGCTGAAGCTGTAAAATAAATAACTCTTACTTAGGTTATTTTCAGTCATGGTTATGGGTTACATAAGAAAATATGCTTCTCTTGACTTGTACCCAAATATTCAGTCCCTCATTCACTTCCTGTCTCGATCCATCTGTGTCTCTGTCTGTGTCTTTCTCTGTCTCTGTCCCTGTCTCCATCTCCCTCTCCTGTTAACATTTGTTACCTGTTACAGAGACTGTTCAAGATCAAAAGGCAGAGAAGGCATCATTATTGTACCCAGTAACCTTAAAGCACTTGAAAATAACATCAAAAGATTAAATAGTTTGCATCTAAAAACTCTTAAAATTCTTTCCAATCTTCCTTAGGGTAATAAAATAGTGGAATTTCAGTTCTGAGAGCAACTTCTACATGAATTAAAACCCCCAAAAATTAAAACTCTAAGCCATGGATCCTGCAGGCATTGTGAAATAATCTCATGGAAGTTTTAGTTACAGCTTTAAAAGGTCTTCTTGGGCTAGGCACATAGTTTAGTGGCAGAGTTCTTGCCTAGCATGCAAGAGGCTCTGAGTTAATCAGCACCACACTGAAATTCTGCCTTTAAACAGAGCTAATAGCTAAAGAACCCAAGTAGCTCACCAGAAGCCAATAAAAAATCCAATTAGACAATGACTCAAGGCCTGAAGAAATAGTTTTCCACAAAACCATTCATATTGCCACCAGATATGTGAAAAAATAGTTTGTTAACTTCCACAAAATTGCAAATTTAAAACACTGATATGTCTCTGCATACAGTTTATAGTAGATGTTTTCTACAAGACATGAGTAACAAGTGTTGGACAGGATATAGAATACCGGAAATGATTTATTGCTGGGAATGCAAATTTATATAGCTATTATGAGAAGAAGTTTAGTTGTTTCCCAAACAAATACAAATAGAAATTTCTTGATGTCCAGAAATCCCACTCCTGTGTGTACAGGTAATACAATTATGACTATTATTGTAGAAGTGGTGTGCTTATTGTAGAATTGTTCACAACAGACAAGAGATGATTGTGATCTGAGTGTTCACTTGAAGACATAGAGGTAAAGAAAATGTCTAGGTTGGAGGCTGGAGAGATGACTTTGTGGTTAAGAATGCTTGGTGCTCTTGTGGAAAACTCAGTTGCAATTCTCAGAACCCATGTTTAGCAGCTCACAAATGTCTGTAACTTCAGCTGCAGGGGATCCAGCTCCCTCTGCTGGCCTTCAAAAGTATATCCATTCATGTGCATATACGCACACACAGCTACACACATTCACATGATTAAAAAGACCTCAAGAATGAATGCCACGGAATGTTTATTCATCCTTATGAAAGAAGACAGTTCTGTCATTTAACTGTGTAGACTTCTTATTCTGAACATTTCTAAGAAACAGAATCATAGCTAATTTTTAGCTGTGTAGCTTGTCTAATTAGCATAATATTTTCAAAGTTCAATTGGCATATGAATGGATACATCAATACTTAAATACTACTATATTTTCTTTTTTGATTGAGGAATAATATTTCTATATCTCAGTGTGATGTGTTGTAGAAATTCAATACATTCTTATAATATGCAATAATCAAACCAAGAGAACAAACACTTAAATTGGCTTAAGCGTTAATCATATTCATGGAGTAGGGATTCTGTGCTAGCCTTGAGATGTGTCCCACAACATTTTACCACTAGTTACCCTTCTGTGCTATTGAATCAGATTTTATTTCTCCTAACTGTGCTTTGGGGCAATCAATTCTTTCTGCCTTTTCTTCCCACTACCCTGTTCCACTCTTAGCATTCTTATGAAATTGACTGTTTTGGGATATTTCAGTTTGGCTTGGTTTTTTCCCTACAAATGTGTGAGACTATGTGCTACATGACTTCATGGTTTTAATTTATTTTGTTTAGCGAAATGACCTTCATTTCCTTTCATGTTGTGAATAAGAGGATGTTATCTCTTTTATACTTTAAATAATATTCTATGTAGTATCATACCAATTCACAACATAATTGTTAACCCATTTATCAGTTGATTAAATTTAGTTTTTTCCACGTTTTGATACTATGAATATTTCCAATTTGCATATTTACCTGAAATCTTCACTTTAATTCCTTTTTTTTTGCATCCCTTATATTTGGTCACTTTTCCCTAAGATAAATGCCTAGGATTACAATTATTAGAACATTAGTTACTTTTTATGTTGGTGTGATAAAATACCTGAAAAAGGCAACTTAAAAAAAAAAAGGATTTAATTTGGCTCAAGGTTTAAAGGGATACAATTTATCTTGGTGGAGAAGAAAGACATGGCAGTGTGACCTTCAGATAGATCTGCACATTGTTTCCACAATCAAGGACCAGGGAAGGATTAATCCTAGTATTCACTTGACTTTATCCATTTTCCTTTTTTATTCAGCCTGGGAGTGCTAGACTATAGGAGGATAAGTTCCTCTTCCATATTAAAACCTCTCCAGGAACCCCTTGCAGATAATACTAGTGGTGGATCTACTGGGAGACTCTAATCCCAATCGAGGTGACTGTGAAGATTAACCACCAAAACAGAATCTTAGAGTATATCTGTATATTTGACATTTTAAGGAATTGCCAACTTGTTTATCAAGCTGGATATCAC
>CM052711.1:63302935-63336168 GCA_028551405.1 Uromys caudimaculatus | reverse complement strand
GAAGCCTCAAATGAAAATATATGGGAACCTCCTCAGCCAAGGAAAACAATGGGACTCAGGCCCACACTAAACACAACGGACCCAATAGGCAGAGAAAAGATGCTACGGAAGTATGGCAAAATGAAATGCACCAGGTTACATGCACTAAAATTATATAACTTAATAGTTACATACTATTGACTCAAACACAGCAAATGGTGTTTTTTCATTTCATTCCCCTTTTCTTTATTATTGTGTCATGTTGAAACCTTTGAGTCACATGAGTTATTCATTTAGCTAAGGAACACTTGGACTGACAGATTGTATTCATTATTCCTGACCAGTCATGTCTAAAATTAGTGTAAGTGAGAATTCTCAACATATCTTCCACTTTGCTTAATTTTTACAAATATTTTTAAAGATTAATTTTGTTTTACTTATATGTATGTACTCTATGTTTGTAGCATGGGTAGGTGCCATCAGAAGTCAGCAGAAGGCATCCGATCTCTGAAACTATATGCAGTTGTGAGCTGCCAGACACTGCTGCTGGGAACTATACACCAGTCTTCTGGCAAAGCAGCATGAATGTCCTGCCCCACTCTCTATAGTACATGATTTGGCTTAGGGGAAATAACAATATTCTATCAAATTCCATACTTGTTAGGGATTGAGTAGAGGTCCTACATTTTAAAAGATTCGCATGTAAAAGCTAGCAACTTAATAGGTGATTTTCCAGCAAACTATATACAACAAAGACAGAATTATTGTTATAAACTGACTGATTTTTGCAAGTTAGAGCAGAAAAAAGAAAGCAAAAATGCAAAGATAGCTCAGAGTTATGAGTTGTATGTCATGTACTTGCTAAGCAAGCATTAAGGCCTGACTTCTAGCCTCAGAACTAACAGAGAGGAAAAAGAAAAAGAAAGAGAAAAATGGAAAGGGAGAAAAGAAAGGAAATCTAGTCAGGAGATAAGATGTGTGAAAATATATCACCAGGGAGAAAGATGGGAAACCCATGAGGAAGTCAGTCTGGTTTGGTGAATCACAAGCGCAGTGGGTGCTGTGGTACTGGGGTTTGATCGTGTAAGGACAGAAGCATCCTGTTCAGTGCTTCATAACTCTAGGCTCTGAGAGCTACATACTCTCCCATCTGTGGTTCTGATTCTGAAGTCTCCTATGTGCTCATAGCAGCTCATTTCCTTGGTATTACCCTACATGCATACACAGAAGCATAAACCTACATCCTTTGAGCTGTCTCTGCTTTGCCTCACTTGCACAGGCCTGAAAGTGTTTCATGAGAAGAGGATTTCTGGTTGCTCTTGCCAATTCCAGAGTATGGGACTAGAACAACTAGAAACAGAGATTAGGACTCCAGTCATTTACTTTCTCCAAGAAACAAACATGACGAATTCCAACCCAAGCCTGGGTTGCTGCCTTGCAGTTAAGACTTGTTTGAGAACTTTGGTTCTTTCTTTCTTTCTTTCTTTCTTTCTTTCTTTCTTTCTTTCTTTCTTTCTTTCTTTCTTTCTCTCTCTCTCTCTTTCTCTCTTTCTTTCTTTCTTTCTTTCTTTCTTTCTTTCTTTCTTTTTTTTTTTTTTTTTGGCTTTTTGAGACAGGGTTTCTCTGTGTAGCCCTGGCTGTCCTGGAACTCACTGTGTAGACCAGGCTGGCCTCGAACTCAGAAATCCACCTGCCTCTGCCTCTCAAGTGCTGGGATTAAAGGCGTGTGCCACCACTGCCCGGCTGGTTCTTTCTTTCATCCAGTTCTAGCCTGACAGGTATGTCTTTCCCACACAATTTCTTTGTGATGGTGATTCTCCTAGGATTGCACTGAGAGCACAGAAGTTTAGGAAATCCAGATTTATAGGGACTCAGGTTGGATTTCAGGCTTTCTCTAGTTTGTAAGCCTCTAGGGATTTCCATGTGACTCAAGAGCAAAGTTAACTCTGTTTTGTAGATGTTTTCATCCATGTGAACATTTTCCATATTTTTCTCTTAGTTCAATAAGTATCTGATGTGTCTACCTACTCCTGCTATTCATTTACCTGTCATCTATCTTATCTATTTCCTGTTTATCTGCTTAACTTCTCTCTCTCTCTCTCTCTCTCTCTCTCTCTCTCTCTCTCTCTCTCTCTCTCTCTGTGTGTGTGTGTGTGTGTGTGTGTGTGTGAGAAGAGAGAGAGAGAGAGAGAGAGAGAGAGAGATTGATTATCTAGAATTTAGGTAGCCTATAGTGTCAGCCCTCTTGTGTATAGAACATTTATCATCAAAATTTCAGTAGTTATAATATAATTATCCACATACTGGAATTGGAAAGCTGCAGGTCAGAGACTAATTTTCTAAGTTCTCATGATTTCACCTGTACCTGAACTCAGAGTGACTCACAAAAAAATTTACTGGATTCTATCAAAGTTCATCAAAATTAAAAGGCTTTCCATTCTCAAATATGAAACTTTTGAAAATTTAGTAAATTTAGGTATAAACAATACATTATAAAATATATAATCTTGAGACAGAGTATAGAATAGCAAACTATTAAAAATTAGTTAATACGTTAATCAAAAATATTTAGTTGAAGAAATATCCAGACCAATATAAACACCATGGATAATTCTTCCAAACCGAACATAAAGTATTCCTAAAATTCTTACAAACCAAATCCAAGAACACATCAAAATGATCATTCATCATGATCAAGCAGGCTTCATCCCAGGGATGCAGAAATGGTTCAATACTCGGATATCCAGCAATGTAATCCACTACATAAACAAACTCAAAGAAAAAAACAACATGGTCATTTCATTAGATGCTGAAAAATCATTTGACAAAATTCAACATCCCTTCATGATAAAAGTCCTGGAAAGATCAGGAATTCAAGGCCCATACCTAAACATAGTAAAAGCAATATAGAGCAAACCAGTACCCAACATCAAACTAAATGGAGAGAAACTTGAAGGAATCCCACTAAAATCAGGGACTAGACAAGGCTGCCCTCTCTCTCCCTATCTATTCAATATAGTAACTGAAGTTCTAGCTAGAGCAATTAGACAACAAAAGGATGTCAAAGGGATCCAAATTGGAAAGGAAGAAATCAAAATATCACTCTTTGCAGATGATATGATCGTATACTTAAGTGACCGGAAAATCACCACCAGAGTACTGCTGCAGCTGATAAACAACTTCAGCAAAGTGGTCGGATATAAAATTAACTCAAACAAATCAGTAGCCTTCCTATACTCAAAGGATAAACAGGTTGAGAAAGAAATTAGGGAAATGACACCCTTCACAATTGTCACAAACAATATAAAGTATCTTGGTGTGACTCTAACCAAGCAAGTGAAAGATCTGTATGACAAGAACTTCTAGTCTCTGAAGAAAGAAATCGAAGACCTCAGAAGGTGGAAAGATCTGCCATGTTCATGGATTGGTAGGATAAATATAGTAAAAATGGCCATTCTGACAAAAGCAATCTACAGATTCAATGCAATCCCCATCAAAATTCCAACTCTTCTTCATAGACTTAGAAAGACCAATTCTCAAATTCATTTGGAACAACAAAAAAAACCAAAATAGCAAAAGCTATTCTCAACAACAAAAGAACTTCTGGGGGAATCAGCATCAGTGACCTCAAGCTGTACTACAGAGCAGTAGTGATAAAAACTGCATGGTTTTGGTACGGTCACAGGCAGGTAGATCAATGGAATAGAATTGAAGACCCAGAAATGAACCCACACTCCTATGGTCACTTGATTTTTGACAAAGGAGCTAAAACCACCCAGTGGAAAAAAGACAGCATTTTCAACAAATGGTGCTGGGTCAACTGGCGGTTTACATGTAGAAGAATGCGAGTTGATCCATTCCTATCTCCCTGTACAAAGCTCAAGTCCAAGTGGATCAAGGACCTTCACATAAAACCAGATACACTGAATCTAATAGAAGAGAAAATGGGGAAAATTCTTGAACACATGGGTACAGGGGTAAAGTTCCTGAACAGAACACCAATGGCTTATGCTCTAAGATCCAGAATCAAAAAATGGGACCTCATGAAATTGCAAAGCTTCTGTAAGGCAAAGATTACTGTCAATAGGACAAAATGGCAACCAACAGATTGGGAAAGGATCTTTAACAATCCTACGTCTGATAGAGGGCTAATATCCAATATATACAAAGAACTCAAGAAGTTAGACTCCAGAAAACCAACAGAGAATTCTCAACTGAGGAAATTCGCAGGGCTGAGAAACACCTAAAGAAATGCTCAACATTCTTAGTCATCAGGGAAATGCAAATCAAAACAAGTCTGAGATTCCACCTCATACCAGTCAGAATGGCTAAGATCAAAAACTCAGGTGACAGCAGATGCTGGCAAAGATGTGGAGAAAGAGAAACACTCCTCCATTGTTAGTGGGATTGCAAGCTGGTACAACCACTCTGGAGATCAGTTTGGCGGACCCTCAGAAAAATGGACATAATACTACCTGAGGACCCAGCTATACCACTCCTGGGCATATACCCAGAAGATGCTCCAACATGTAATAAAGACACATGGTCTACTATGTTCATAGCAGCCATATTTATAATAGCCAGAAGCTGGAAACAACTCAGATGTCCCTCATCAGAGGAATGGATACAGAAAATGTGGTATATTTACAGCTATTAAAAACAATGACTTCATGAAATTCGCAGGTAAATGGATGGAACTTGAACATATCATCCTGAGCGAGGTAACTCAGTCACAAAAGAACGAACATGGCATGTACTCACTACTAAGTGGATATTAGCCCAAAAGTCCAGAAAAACCAAGGTTCACTTTACAGTAACCACTGGACTGAGAGTGAGGTCCCAGATGGAGGAGTTGGAGAAGGGACGGAAGGAGCTGAGGGAGTTTGCAGCCACATGGAGGGAGCAACAGTGTCAACTGGCCTGACCCTCCCCCCATGCTGCTCTTGGATACTGGACCACCAACCAAAGAATACACATTGAGGAACCCATGGCTCAGACCACATATGTGGCAGAGGAGGACCTTGTTGACCATCACGGGGAGAATAGGCCCTTGGGCCTGAGGGTGTTATAGGTCCCAGTAAAGGGAAATGTCAAGGTGGGAAGATGGGAGTGGGTGGGTGGAGGAATACCCTCATAGAGGCGGGGGGGAGGGGAGAGGGGGTTTCCAAAGTGGAGACCTGGAAAGGGGAAAACATAGGAACTGTAAATAATGTATCAAAAAATAAATAAATAAATTAAAATAGAAAAAAAGAAAAAAAAGAAAGTATTCCATTTTATACATAAATTTTAAACATTTTAAAAGAGAATAAACTTCACGTTGGCAGAAATATATATCTAGTATTCAATTATATAGCATAAATCATTCATTCAAACTCATTTCAAAATAGAGATAGAAATTTCCAAGATTATTTTTAATAATATATGAAAAGAATGATATATCAGGCTTTATATAAGTTTATTGCAAACACAAAAGGTAAATACCTTCTTCTCACAAGTCCTATCACCCCACCCAGGTTGTGGATCCACTTTAGTAATTTCATTGAACCTTAATTGCCTTCTTCATATCCTATAGATATCCAAATGGAATCTTACTTGAATTGCTTAGTTTTGGTTTCTACTGCTGTGATAGAGCTCCATGACCAGAGTAACTTGGGGGGGAAAGAGTTTGTATCACTCATAGATCCATATAACAATTTATTATTAAAGGCAGTGCAGGTAGGAATCTGAAGGCAGGAGCTGATGCAGAGTCTATGGAGGGGAGCTGCTTACTGGCTTGCTCATCATGACTTCCTCAGTCTGCTTTATTAAAGAACCCAGGACCATTTAACCCAGAGATGGCACCATCCACAAAAGGCTGGATCCTACCCTACCAATCACTAATTAAGGGAATGTCTTACAGGCTTGCCTATAGCTTGATCTGATGGAGGCATTTTCTTAATTGAGATGACTTTGGCTTGGGTGAAGTTGACATAAAAGATACAATATACTGAAATTAAAGTTTCATTTAATATAGGGGACAGAATCAGTTCAAAACACAGGCTCACTGACAAGATGACTCAGTGGCTCAAAGGTTGCAATTTTCTGCAAATCTATATAGTGACTACATATAGTGCAGTTTAAAAGACCATCAGACCCATTCACCTAACATAACACACCAATTTTGAATGGCTTTAGAAAATATACTTCATGCTGTCTATCCTCAAAGAAATGAAAATCAGAACAGGGAGTATCACTGTTCACCTACTGAGATGTCCAATAGCCAGAGCACTGGCAGCAAGCGTGTGGAGAGAGAAACTCTTCTATATTTTTGTAGGAACAGAGAAGTGGTTTACCAAAGTTAACCAACAATTTGTCAGTAGCTGAATAGATGATTGGATATTTAAAAGCCCTTACTGTTCTTACTGAATATCTGAGTTCTATTCCCAGCTTCCTTGTCCAGTGGCTCTCAACTGCCTGCAGACTCCAGTTCTAAAGAATCTAACATCTACATATGTACTGACAGACACATGTGTGGCATATACATACAGAGATATAGATACATAAATAAAAATACACAGAATCTAAAAGAGGAGATGATTTAGCCATTCCTTGTGTGTGTAAATATAAATTTAACACAAGATCCTCTGCATTCCTTTATACTAATTCAAAGGAAATGGGAATTTATGTCCTAGAAGCCCTGCTCACAGACACTTAGAGAAGCCTCATTTATAACAGTCTAACTTTGGAAACAACTGATATATTCTGTAGTAGTTGCATAGATAAATAAACCAGTAACATTTAGACAATGGCTATTACTCAGGGCTGAAAAGAAATGAGATACAAAGTCATTGCAAGACATGAAGAAAATATCAATGCATCACTCCCTAAAAAGCCTCAGTTCTGTGTGGTTATACGTATATGACATTTCAAAACAGGCAGAACTATGGGGACAGTAGGAAACTCGAAGGCTTTCAGGAGTCAGCGAGGAGAAATATAAGTTTTCAGTGTTACAACATAACAACGAAGAAAAGGATTTAAAAATGAAGAAAATACTGTAATCAAATGAAATCAATAGAATGAAATATAAGCTGTAGTAAAGAGCAAATGTTTACAAAATGTAAATTAGCAAAGAGTTGTATCTGGGAGTCAGGCAACCATTGTGCAAATCTGTAAGACAGTTGAATAAACATTCAAGAACAAAGTTTTAAGCAGGTGCTTCACAAACTCTATTACTCCTGAAAAATGTGAAATGCTGACAGATGTGTTAGTAATTGGACAAGTGAAATAAAAACTGTTAAGGTAATGCCATTAATAGATTGCTAAATTTTAATATTTATAATAAAAGATGTTTACAAGAATAAAAGGAGTTCCAGGTCATTCGTGATCAGTTACTAAACAATGACAATTGCAGAATAATGAACCAGGAACTGTATCCATATGACCACTAGGACCAGCAAGAGACATGTGCAACAAAAGTAATTTTGTTATACAGTGTTATTATTGCTTCTATTGTTATTATATTGAGAGAGAGTCTTATGTATCCCATACTGATTTTGAACTCAGAATGTAACTTAGGCTGTTTATAAGTCCTCTTTTTTTGGCTTGAAACCTGTTTTCTTTCTTCATAAAGTATTAAAAATAAACCTTGCAACTCATTCTTTGCCATGGTGTAGACAAGTCTAAAATTAGCTATAGCTATGAAATATAAGCATTCCCAAAAGTGTTTTGACTCACAGAATTCTTGTACTAATTAAACTTGTATGTACAACCATCCTTGGATAGCTTTCTGTTTGTAACTACTTTTTTTTATTTTTATTTTATTTTTATTTTTGGATATTTACTTTTTATACAGTTCAAATGTTTTTCCCTTTGGTAACCCCCTATTGTATTCCCCCTCCCCCAGCCTCTGTGCGGGTGCTCCCCCACCACCCACTCACTCCGGTCTTCCCTCCCTAGCATTCCCCTACACTGGGGCATCTAACACCCTCAGGCCCAAGGGCCTCTCCTCCCACTGATGGCCAACAAGGCCCTCCTCTGCCACATATGTGGGCAGCACCATGGGTCCCTCCATGTGTATTCTTTGTTTGGTGTTTCAGTCTCCGGGAGCTCCGGGGGGTCTGGCCAGTAACTACTTTTAAAAGAAAACAAATTCCTGAAATGAACACACACACACACACACACACACACACATACACACACACACACACACACACACACACACACACACACATACACACACACACACACACACACACACACACACACACACACACACACACACACATATATATATATATATATATATATATATATATATATATATATATATATTTCATTGAAATAGTTAATATACATTTTTTCTGTGTCTGTTCTGGTACCTTGTAATAAATTAGACGACAGTCTAAACTACTACCAAAACTGCATTAAGATTCTACTCCACATCCAAAGGATTGATTTAAGAGAGACTTTGAGAATTAATGACCTGCAGTTGTGCATATTAAACACTGGCTATTCTGTCAGAAAAGAGATGGAATAAATCGGTGCAGAGACATAAGGAAGAAAATAAAACCTTTTCCTTTTATTTAGCAAGTCAACACCATGTCTCTGGATAAAATCATTAAAAGGAACATGATGTTTTAAGATCTGAGCCTCTGTGAAGTCATTGCACACCATTGAGAAGTCAAATAGTGCCTACTATTGCAGGATTGCAAAATTAAGGTTTAACTAGATGTCCTGTGCATAATGATCTCTCAGTGCGGTGTAAGTACTAAGTAATGGTTAAGTAATGCTAAGTATTAACTAGTGGTCATGTTTGCTTTACAGAGTTCCTGCTACAAACCCAGCATATTAACTCTAGAAGTTAATTCTCATAACCTTTTTGATATGTGTCCCAGCAAAGAAAGAGAAATTCATTTGGTTAAGGTTATACAGCTATTATATATGAAAAGCATAATGGGGATTCAAATGTACGTGCATCCAATATACATGTGAATGCAGATACTAGTAAAGACCAGAAGAGGCTGTCAGATCCGATGGAAATTGAGTTCCAGACAATGGTGAACTGCCCCTTTTCGAAGCTGGGAACTGAACTCTGGTTCTCTGCAAAGCAGCAAGTGTTCTTAAATCTCTGAAGTATCTCTCCAGCCTGCCAAGGGTTGGTTGAATAATTCTTTCATTGCTCTGTCAGTTACTAAGCCAACTTCTGTGATTACCTTAAGTCATAAGTGACATCAGAATGCACGCACATGACTAATAATGGATCAACATTCTGGAAGCTCAGTTGGGGATAAGGCATGAAGAGTCTATGATCATTAAAACACACATCCTCTCTGTTCCCTGGCTCTCCTGGTGATGGTAAAGTCATTCACTCAATTCTTTATCCTAGGATCTTCCAGATTGAGGAGAGATGAGAAATGAGGGGAGAGTGAGCATGGAGCATCCTGTGGGAGAGTCTGTGTGTCTTCTATGTTTCTTGTTTGTAGTCACCAGTGAGAACTCAGTCATGTGGTCTACGCTTGATAAATTAAATCACACTGGTGTTCGTGGAGAGAAGGGCAGGGTTTGTTACATATATCACTAGAGTGTCTCAGCACCGAGAAGTCTAAAACATCAATGTAATTCTTTATTAAACTGTGGTTATTTCTGCATCTGCACTACATCTGTGTCATAGTTTTCTTTCTGATGTTCTGATAAATATCTAAATATTTACATGGGAGAAAGGGTTTATTGGGCTTCTAATTCTAGATTACATTCATCATTGAGAGTAAATCAAGATCAAGGCAGCGGGCCACATCACATCCAAGTTAAGAGAAAGAGAATAAAATCATCATTGATTGCTTGATCTCAGCTAGCTTTTTACTTTCTGTTCAGGATTCCTGCCTAGGGAATGATGTACCCACGACGGGCTGTCTTTGTAAATCAATTAATAATCAAGACAATTCTCCACAGACAAGCCCAAAGGTCAACCTAACTCAATCGCTGGTTAAGAACCCCTTCCCAGGGGCTGTAGAGATGGCTCAGCAGTTAAGAGCACTCATTGCTCTTCAGAGGTCCTGAGTTCAATTCCCAGCAACCACATGATGACTCAAAACCATCTGTAATGGGATCCAATGCCCTCTTCTGGAGAGTCTGAAGACAGCTACAGTGTACTCATACACATAAAATAAATTAATCTTAAAATAATAATAAAGAAATAAAAATTAATCCCTTCCCAGCTTTCCCAGTTTATTCTAGAATATATCAGTATGAGAGTTAAAACTAACCAGCACCATCACTTTGTTTTTCAAGTAATATAATATATCCATAGTCCTTATATTCAGATCCTTCAGATGACTTCAGTAGGCAATATTGATGAGGCTCATACTACATACTAATCTTTTATGATTATGACTACTTAAAAACCTATCATCACCTAGATATGCAATAGGGACTTTTATCCTTTCTCTTTCAAGATTCTGAAGTTAAGATACAGTTTAAACTCGTGGCTTGTCTTCAAATTTCTGGCAAGTAGAAGTATGAACAATAGGTTATATTTTCACATTAGTACATCAATATTCTTGTTCAGTATATAACGCCTTATTGGGAAAAAATATGCCCATCTGTTATAGATTTTTGCTTAATTAACCCCGTATTTTCACATTTTTATGGAAATCTACTTCATAGTGTTCAAATTTGCTGATGATATATAATGCCACATTTATTTTTGTATTTTCACTTATTAAATTGTGGATTTTAACCTTGCTTTATTTCTTATTAAGTAAATTACATTAAACTTGTAAACCATGTGTCAATTTTGGTTAGATAATTGCTATGGGAAATTATGGTACTGAGCAGCATCCTGAAAGGACTAAGTAGGCTTTAGCGGTTATTCTGTCCCTTTAATAAAATGTATTTACTAAATATCCTTTAGACAAATAATGAATATTTAATACATCTCAATAAATATTGATCAAGAGATTGGAGTGAGGTTTAGCTAATTCCTAAAATACTAAAGAAAATAGTGGTTATTTTTGTTTGCTTTCTGTTGCTGTGATAAAACACTCTGACCAAAACAACTTGGGGAGGAAAAGATTTCACTTCCAGGTCACAGTTCATCTTTGAGGGGAATAAGGGCAGAAATTCAAGGAAAGAACCCAGAGGCGGGAATAATGCAGCGAAGATGATTACTGGCTTGCTCATTGACCTGTGCTCAGCTAGCTTTCTTAGATAGTCCTGGCTTCTATGCCTAGGGATGCTACCACCTCCAATGGGCTGGCTCCTCCCACATAAATCATCAATGGAAACAACCTAGACCTGGACACAGGCCATTTTAAAGCGACAATGCTTCAACTGAAGTTTCTCTTTTCCCACATGACCTGAGGTGTGCTAAGTTAACAATAAAAACTAAACAGGACTGTGATGTACTGTCAGCAGGGAGGTCGGGAAAAGCTGCATTCACTGATGTGTAGATTTTCGTTAAACTTAGTTACATCCTCAATCAATTTTAATCCTTTTTGCTGTTCCTTTAAATTGACATGAAAGGGTTAGTCAACACTGTTTCTGCCATCTCAGAAATGAATCACAAACTGAAAGTTAAGGATGTACCCAGATTTTATGGTATGCTAGAGAGTTTCTTGGTCATTTAGTTAAAAGTATTTGACCTTTTGATTTCTTCCTCCGAAAAGTGGAATCATTAAGATTTCCTTGTGTAGTGCTTATGAGATAAAACAAACGGATGTAAAAATGTCACACAGCAGTGTTTATAGCTTATGTGACAGCCATTGTTAAGTAAGGAGCATCAACTGGACATATTTCTCTCATAGAAATTTATTAAAAATGTGCAATAACTGAAACATTCGGTGGCACAGAGTTTGAAGACATGCAGGCAAATGGGAAATGTCCATGAAGAATGCAAAAGAAAGTCACGTGTCTTCATAGGCAGTAAGAATTCTCAATAACAGTCACATGGAAGAATAAGACCAGTCCATATGGCACATTCTTAGGACAAATAAAGGATGGTGCAAAACACAAGGGTTTTCTGATTTTATAAGGTAAGTTGGAAAGTTAACTCTGCAGTACATGTGAGGACAATGTAAGAATGCTTTAAACATGAACATGCTGATTTTGAAAAGCCTTTTATTGATTCTTTGGGAGTTTCACATCATGCACCCCAGTCCCACTCATCTCCCTGTTTTTTCGTATCTGCCTTCCATCCTTGTGACCTCCCCCTCCAAAATAAAAATAAACACAAACAAACCAAAACAAAGCATAGAAAACATTGTGCTGTGGAAGCTGCCGTGTGTCACACAATATACCCCCAGTCCACACATCTTCACTTGTTCATTGCAATGAGATGTCCGTCTTGTTCAAGGTCTCTGGCTTCTGTGACACCATCTACATGGTATGGCAGTCAGGAGATCTCTGGATGTCTCCTGGCTTTACCTTTAACCTCCACTGCCATCAGTACAGTTCTGGGATACTGTGATGACCTCCTTGTCACTGTCCCCAGCATACCAGCCAGCAGTCCCAGCCCAATGCATGTCAGAATGAACATGCTAATTTGATAACATAAAATTGAATCTTTGTGTTACTACTCAGTTGGGAAGATGGGTCAGTAGGTAAAGTGTTTACCTTGAAAGCACAAGATTCTGAATCCCATTCACAGAAAATATGTTAAAATAAAAATCAGATGTGATGGTTACACATTCTTGTAATCTGAATGCTGGGCCAGATGGAGCCCTGGACCTCGCTACTTAAGTCAGCCAGCCTCCTTGGTGTGTTTTAGCTCAGTGAAAGACTCTGTCTCAAAATCAAGGTGGACAGCCCCTGAGGGATGGCAAATGAGGAAGGTACCCAAGGATGTCCTCTGGCATCCACAGCTCAGATGTAAATATGCACTCTTTACCACTTCATCAATGAACTTGGAACAGGTTAGTGTTGTCTATGGAGTAGAGAATAAACTTCTAGAAGCCATGCTTGTCCATACCTCACCTAACAGCAGTCTTCTGCTTCAAGGTCCCTGTTGATTTACTTACATTTTCTCCTCTACAGGACAGCTAAGCTACTCTACCTTGTCACACGCTGACATTCTTTCTGAGGGTTATAACTTACATTAGTTAATAATTCTTGTTTAACTTCCTTCGCTCAATCCTCAAATATCCAAAATCTGTCCTTTTATTAAGATCAAAATTTTCTCTCCTTTGAGGTTCTATATTATTTTCTGATTTTTTTTAGATTTATGATTCCTAATAGTACATGAGCATATACAATAAATGTGATGATAAATATGTATTTTATGAACTACATTTCATGGGGCATTTTTTGTACTGATGATATTTCTAGGAAAAGTTTTGTGTGAACATGTAAGTTTGGGGAATTATAATATT
Source organism: Uromys caudimaculatus (assembly GCA_028551405.1). Classification (NCBI taxonomy): domain Eukaryota; kingdom Metazoa; phylum Chordata; class Mammalia; order Rodentia; family Muridae; genus Uromys; species Uromys caudimaculatus. The sequence goes on along the minus strand of CM052711.1, from coordinate 63,322,846 downwards.
TCCCTAGTCCCTGTTTCTCAGAAGCCCAAGATATCCAATGAAAAATATAAAATATAAAATATTTAAAGCTTGTTTAACTATGAGGTTATTAATTTTTTAATAATATACCATTTTATCTGTGGTATATTGATATTCATGAAATCCACATGAGAAAACACTCATGTCCAATGAATACTGGTTTAATCATTGCCTTGATTAAGTTTAAGAATTTTAACATTTGGTTAACCCCATGCACCCTGGCCCTGGGGATCTTAGTTGGTTCTGTCAACCCCAGAATTCCATAGTTGTAGGGATTTCACCTGGGGCTGTTAATGTAGTACTCTCAGTTATAGACATTTTTCATCCTCTGTGCAAAGAGATTCATCTCTGTCTGGGTTTTGAAAGGACACTTGCTCAATTAGGAAGGATACTGAGGCAGGAGCAGAATCTGAAGGGTTCAGAATGCTTCTTGCTGGAAGTTCTTTAAAAAAAAGTGACAGAGAGAGCAGCTAACCAGATTCCCTGCCAAGAGTCTTTCTGCAGGACTTGGTCCAAGCAATGAAGAGTTCCACTGACCCCCAGATTGTGATCAGATGTCCCTCTCCTCACTGGCTCTGGCCAAGTTTCTAGTGACTTTATTTCTTTCTCCTACTGCTCAGTGTCTCTTCCATCAAGTTTCATTTAAAGAGAACATATTGAATTACATTTACTTTAAAATTGATTTGGTTTATCATCTCAGTAGACTAAAACTGTATGTGTTTGTACGTGTGTGTGTGTGTGTGTGTGTGTGTGTGTGTGTGTGTGTGTGTGTGCATGCACATTTGAATTCACTGTGCTATGCACACATATGAGTTACAAGTCAGAAGTCAATCTCAGGTCCAGTTCCATAGGAAACCATCCATCTTATTGTGTTTTAAGACAGGCTTTCTCACCAACCATGGGCTTCAATAATGTAATTACTGACTACATAAGGCCAGAGAGAGAGAGAGAGAAAGATTGAAAGAGGGTGAAGCATTTCTAGGATTGAATGAAGTTAAGTGTCCTTTCTCATATCTGAGAGACCTTCCAACAACAATTCATGTGTTATTTCTGCAGGCATGTAGACACACAGGCTGACAAGTACCTATAGCAGGTAGCACAGTCTGCCAGTAAGGGCAGAAGTAGACATCATCATTTCACATATCATCTGATATTAAAATAATATTACTTATTTCCTTGTTCCAATTGTAATTCTGATAGTCTTTTTGAGTCATTCATAACAAAAGATAATTAAGAGACTTTTGCATAGCCTCATCCCTACTGGTTGGACTTCACAGTGTCACATGGTACCAAAAGATAAAAGATACCAAAAGATAAAAGACTTCATCAGTGATACCTGGCTGTGAAACCCCCATGCTACAATAATGACTGGCCTGGAGCAGCATATCTACTGATGTAATAGTGGCACAAGCACTTTTTGAATTTATTTAAATGCTACGTCAAAGATGAAACCCATATCTAATTCCATTGTCACACATACAGCCTGTGGCCAGAGATGTCATAGGCCCAGGAGGAAAACCTGCTATTATATTCTGCTAAGGGGACACTGTAATAACCCAAATCCTAATTACTTATTGTTATTTTCGTAGATCAATACACCTTTCAACCTTCAACTGAGAAGCTTCTATTTGTAACAGATTTTGATTAACGCAGAGGCACATATTGGCCAAAGTCCAGAGAAGAGCCTGAAGAATGATCAGCCTTAAAAAAGGGTCACCTATATCACATACCTATATTCTGAAGGCTCAGGGATCATTTCAGAAGAAGGAGCAGAAAGAGTGTAATAACTTGGATCACTACAAGGAAAAAATATTTTATGGTCAAAGCCAAGAAAATGCACATGCAAAGTCATAGTATCTGCAACAGTATGCACAGGACATGTGCAAGCCAAAGCCAGACAGAATTTCATCACAGAGGTAGAGGACTGCGTACGAAGTTTCACTCCTGGCTGACACACTATGAGAAACTGTTAGATGGTGGGAGGAGGGAAGACATTTGTTCTAAGACTGTCATTTTGAGAAGTCAATCATGTTCCGTGGAATACTACACATCCAATAATATTTGGGCAGCACACATTGATCGTGAAGAGTTTGATTTTGTTTTGTTTTGCTTTATTTAAGGACATAAAATTGAGTGGATCTTGGAATGGTGAAAAAATGGATGAATGTGATCGAAATACATTGCATGAAATTCTCAAAAAACCTAATAAATGGTATAGTAAATGGCCAGAGATATAGTGCAGCGGGTAAAATGCTGCCACCGAGACTAAAGGTATGAGTTCAAGCCAACACAACGAAAGGAGAGAACTGACTTCTAAAAGTTGTCCTCTGACCTCCACACATGAAGTGTGGTTGTCATGCATGTGCACGCGCATGCACACATGCATGCACACACACACACACACACACACACACACAAGAGTGAGAGTGAGCGAGAGGGGGGATACAGTAAAATTATCCCTCAGCTGTGGGGCAGTGATCTGTGATGCCCGGTTGAGCATGGGCTGGAAGCTCTGGGAGACCCGGTTACACCAGGTACCAGAATTTATGCTTCTAGCCAACGCTCCTGGGAAATTCTTCATATCACAACCCCTGTATGGAAAGAGGCCTGGCATGTGAAACTTGTGTATAGGCAAATGAGGCAACAATTAGGGCTCCCAAGCTGGCCAATGGAAAGTATCAACTACCAAGCCCCGCCCCCCTCTCAGAACTATAAGTAGAACACCTTGACCCAGCTCTCTCTCTCTCTCCCCTCCTTCTCCACCCGCCTGCCCTGGGAGCACTGCCCGCCATCTAGAACAAATAAAGATAGAAACTACTTTGGCGTCCGAGAACTTTGTCTAAGGGAGCTGTGACTCTTGGGACGCAGGACAGCGAGTGCTCTGAGCACAACGGAGCAGGTGGATGCCCACGGCTGATCTCGGTCCACTCCCTTCCCACACCTCGGCCAAGCCACTGGCCGAGACCGGCAGCGCTAGGCAGCACGCAGCAGCTTGGGCACCGAGTCGGCGGACTCCATTAGCGCCAGGGGTGCTCGACCCCGGCATCTCACTCCGGCGGCGTCAGGCCCCGAGGCATTTGCGACGAAGAGGGCTGCGGCGATCCTTGAAGCCCAGGGTGTACTCTGTGGACCCGACCCCTGGCGGTCCCCGGACCCAGAGACTCTACCTTCACTGCGCTTCCCCCAATGGGAGAGAGCGCGACACTCAGCTATTTCATATGATATCCTTGCAATAACTTTGAAGGACTAGTAGTTAGACAACTCTCTGATAGGCAAGCAGATAGGGAGGACATTGATAGGTAATAAACATGGTGACTTTCAAAATAGCAGCTTATTCCTTACCCTCACTAACTAAGACAAAAGCCTGGTAACTTAGCATGAAGGTCTGGTATGCCTATTCCCTAGGCAGTAGGGACTCTCTGCAGAGAGAACTGCCAGTCCAAGGCTGGATCAGGACATGTTTATGACAAAACTGTGAGCCTATCAATTCCCCTACATTTTTTCAAACTGTCCAATCCTAAATTAGTTGATGAAAACCCCTCAAAGACCATTACAAACCCCAATCCATGCCCTCAAGTTCCTGATCTGATCTGCAGAGGATCTTTCTCTCTTCCTCTGTGTACCTTGCTGTCTCTCTCTCTCTCTCTCTCTCTCTCTCTCTCTCTCTCTCTCTCTCTCTCTCTCTCTCCTCTCTCCCCCCCCCTCTCTCTCTCTCTCTCTCTGAACTCCTAGTAAAGCATTTCTTTATCAGCCAATCCGGTCTTCTGTGTTTGAGATTTTCCTTGCTGCTACCCATTGTGTTTTTCATTTTTCCAGCCTTTGAATTCTCAATCTGACAGAGAAAACAAGCCCAGTGAAGACTCCTGGACAGTAGTGTCATTATACTATTTGCTAAGCAATTGTGTGTGCACAATCCTTGCATGTCTGTATGAACACCTGATGTCATCCTTGTGTGGTGCTCCTCAGGAAGCACTCTATCATGTTGTGCTTTAGACATCTTTCTTCCTGGCCTGTAGCTTGCTAAGTATGCAGGGCTGGTTGACCGGAAATCCTTTTGTCTTTTCCTTCTCCACATTGGAATTCAAAGTTCATGCTTCCCTCCCTGGCTTATTTGGATACTAGAGGATGAATTCAATTCCTTATGTTTGTATATCAAGCACTTAATTGACTGAGCCATATTATAAGTCCTGATTGGCAAATTCATGATAAAAAGGAACTGCTGGTGGTGATTGTTTTATACATTAGCATGAGGACCAGGAATATTTTATCTTGGGTTCACTTTTCGTTCATAATAGTGAGACAACTTCCCTGTACTTCTTCCTTCTCAGGTCATCTCTCCCTACAGTTAGGCTTAACTTCTGAGAATAACCTGTTTTAGCTGACCTGCTGTTTCACATTATTAAGGTTCTTTAGCACCTTAAGAACCACATGGACCTGGCAATATCCCCAGGTGGCAAAGGCAACCAGACTTTCTTTCCACCATACATCAAGCATGTGTGACAAAACGTGTATGTCACACGCTCTAAGACTTATCCTGTGGCCCTGTAGAACTTCTCTCATGAATTCTCACTTTAAAATGTTCCTGAATTGCCTCAAATGTTCACTGCCTGACTCTTTGCTGGCTTAGCTTGCTACTACAGAGAGTATGACCTTCGGCCACTATGCACTCCTTAGACAGTTCTCATTGAATCAACTGAGATGGGCATATTCGTAGACTCAGAGATGTCTCTATGGTATACTTTACCCTCTGTCTCTTTAAAATATTCCATTTTAATTTTTGTCTATTAGCAGATATCCTCAGGACATGATTACTTAGAATTCATGATTTCAAAGCAGAAGCAGTAATTTCCACAGTGTTTGTCCACAGTGACCCACCCTGCTCATGAATATGCTCAATAAATGGAGGAAATGAAGATATTGTTAATTCCAAGTTAATATCCATGGCAAAACCTCATTTGGTCTCAAAGTTGATTTCATTTGTCACATAGTTATAACAAACATTCTAAACCATAAGTACATGCTTTGGGAATGAATGTGGCTGATAAATATCCAAATGTTAGCTGTAGAAAAAAATGGATGATAATTTAAATTGCTCTAATTGTAGTCTATTTTTATAAAACTTTTGAAATGTTGGCTTGAACATCTGAGAGGATGTTCTGTATTTGTGAATAAAATCTAAATATTTTAACCCTTTGTATGTATGTACTTCTATTTTAAACCATTCTCTTTTTAAGGGACCTGCTATTTACTATTCATTTATTCATTCATTCTGATATCTGTGCATGAAGTGTGTCTATTCACATATGCATCTGAGTGTGTATGAATGAATGTGAGTACATGCATGATATGAAGTCCATGTGGGGTTAAGAGGGCAACCCTAGGAGTCAGTCCTCGGCTCACACCTTGATTGAGACAGTATTTCTCTATGTTCATTGCTGACGACAGTTAGCTGGACCATGAGATGCTACGATTCTCCTGTGTCCATTTCCCAGTTTACTATAGGAGTGCTGAGGTTAAAGATACATGCATTATGTCACCTGGATTTACTTGGGTTCTGGGAATCTCAGCCTAAGTCCTCACATTTGTGCAGCAGGCTCTTCACCCAGTGAGCCATCTTCCCAGATTCTTCTTCTTTGCAATTTTATCTGGGGGCTGGGGTCATTAGGAGTGGTTCATTCTATGTGATATTTCTTGTAAATGTTCCTTTCAATATTGTTTTTTATCTCTTTCAAGTTTACACTGCCATTTTCAACAGTGTCCTATTTCAGGAGTGAGATATTTTCCCTTTGCCTTGGCACACGTAAAACCATTAGAAACAATCAGTTTGTGCCTAATGTCCACATCACTCTATTTTAACGTGTATAGACACCAGTTTCACTCACTCTTTTTTAACAGGAACATATGACAAATAACATTAAAATGTGTTTGACTTTCTATCACAGTGTCAATTCTCAAAGGAATGGAAACACGCTTTATTAATCTCTAAATCCATACCTAATACCACAACAACTGCTACAGATGTCAGTGCAGCAGGCACTTGTGTATCTGTATTTAAATCTTTCTCAGAGGGAGGCATCTTGGCCTTTGAAAATGGAGGGAAATTTTGAGAAATTCTAAGTGGATAAAGCAAACATATACATATGTCCATCTCTCATTTCCCAAAATGCATTTCAATTAAAGTGTTATTTTAGAATAAAATGCAGAACAATCCTGATAATCATCTGTGGAATTTCCAGATGTGTCATCTAGCTAAATTTATTTATCAATTTAAAAATGGTATTGAAGAGTTAGAGATAGTTTCAAAATGTTTTCTTTCCCTTAAGACAGTGATACTTTTTGTGCTCATCTCAAAAGAAATTAAATATTACATAGGAGGATAAAGGAATGATTCTATAAAATTGTCTTACAAAATTAACTGCTTTCATTATCATATAGACAGTTTTCAAAGGATATTTTTGTTTTACAAGTTCAAGCCAATGCTTTCATTATTATGAGTAAAGAGAACGAGAAGACATTAGTGTCAGAGCTTGACTGGATTCACGTCACAGTTTTGTGATTAGCTATGCCTATAAAAATGATATGTATGTTTTCAAAAATTGTTTGGGGACACAGAGACCTGAGTCTGGAGACTCCTTTAGACATTGAACAGTTTAAGGGATAACAAAGGAGATGGTTGTAAACACCGCCAGCATCTCTCTAAGTGTTCCTGCTTCCCTAACGTGTTGCCAGAAAATACCACTAACTGGCTACCTTACAAAGACAGAAGTGCATTTAATTACATTTCTGGAAGCTAGAAGCTCAAGACCAAGGTATTTATTTCTTCTGAGGCCTCTATTCTTGGGCCGTGAGCTGTGCTTTATGGTGTCTTTATATGATGTCATTCTTCTATGTGTGTGCCTGAGTTCCTCCTCATTTCTGAAATGGTTAAGAGCCATGCACTATTAGGTAGGACTCACTCTACAGACTCATTTTACCTCTTTAAAGTTTGTATCTCCAAATACAGTCATATGTTGAGCTTCAACATAGAAGTTGGAAAGAAACAGAATTCAGGAAGTAACAGAGGACATGATATATCCCCAGAAGTTGCTCTTCTTGAGGTAGAGTGAGCTATATGATGTGTATAGGAAAGAAGGTAGCTGGCTAAAGTTATCTGGGACTATCATCCTATCATGGCTTCTGTTACTAGAGGATTAAGCAGAGGTGCATGGATATCCTGTGTGGATTAACAAAAAGAAGCTGACCATTGCATCTGGAAATGCTTTAGCTTAATAAAAAGCAAAAGTAATTTTCTCAGTCAGAAATTGCCTGTGCTTTGAATTCTGTCATGAAGGCCTTAGCTTCAATCAGTCTCAAGATAAGATGCAAGTTCTGTCTACAAACTAATTTAAACTTTAAATCCTTTGTAGTAACTAGAATGCTTTGATCATCTTCTCTTTCTTCACAGTTAACTAGAGTTACTAGACTGGGTTTTCAAAGAAAAATTCCCTTTCATGCTAATCATTAAACAGACTTAACATTTCTCTTGCAATCTGTCATTTTGTGTCAATATCTCCATTAAATGCATCTTTTTTTCCTTTTATCCTCCACAGGCTAATGACCTACTTGATTTGTATTTGTTGACGTCTCATTGGAAATTTTAGGAATGGATTAATCAACATATTTGATTGGTTCTACTTTATGTAGGGAAGCTCTGTTCAAAAAGAGAAGTGAAAAATATCACTGTGGGGAGCATGGCCATTGATGTCCTGTAATGTGTAAATGACCATTATAATAATCATTTTCTACACGAGAAACCTGGGCCATAAATATCATTAATGACAAATATGTGCTAAAATAACATGTAGGCTCAATGATCATGAGAAATCTAGCATTCCCTGTCACCTTGTCTCACACTTCCATGTACATCAGACCATATTGTCCTATAACTGAGGAAAGAGGATAATGTATTCTTTATAGTTGCTCCTTGCTCTTGCTGCTGGGATCCTCCAACTCTGAGGCAGACACTATTATCTCCCTTTTACAGATTTCTTTAGTTTCTTCTCTCACTGTTCTTAGTTCTTCTGTCACTGTGATAAGATATCATGACAAAAGTAACTCAGAGGTAAACAGCTCGCTTGAACTTACAATTGAAGAGCACAGTCTATATGACTTATAAGTCAAAGCAGTAGGATCTTGAAGCAGCTAATATTGCATCCACTTATGCAAAGGAAGAATGATAAATGGTATGTTTTGGTATAGTTTAGGATCTCAACCAAAGAAAGGGCATCACCTACAGGGGGAGGATCTTTCCACCTCAACTAATCTCATCAACATCAGCCCACAATGGAATGCCCAGATGCTTGATTCTAGATTGCATCTCACCAAGTTGACAACAGAGAAGGATTGCCACAGTAAAAGCATCTGTAGAGAAGATGAGCATAAGGTGCCACAATAGAAAAGACATTGAAAGAAATTGAAACCTTAAGAACTCTAGAGGTTTTTTCTCAACTTAAGAACTAGCCTTGGCCAGAAATGACTGGTCAGGTAAAAGCTTTTGTCACCTAGTCTGACAAACTGAATGTGATCTCTGGAACACACATGTCAGAGCAGAGAACCATTTCCTACATGTTGTCCTCTGACATAATGTACACACTTTGTATGTACACACATACATGACACACAAAATCCGTTGATGTAATAAAAAATTAAAACTAAGAAAAGAATGAACTAACTTTATGCATAAACAATTTCTGACCAGTTGAATAGTTACAAAATTATGGAGCAATAAATGTGCATATTTATACCCAAAATATGTTCAAGAGATGTTGATCATGTTTTAAAAAGACATAATTACAAGGGCAATACTTTTATGCCAACATCTTTGTTTTCCCCTCATAAATCTATTTTGAATAATTTTAATATTTAATTTTTACTGAGACACTAATCCAATCTCTTTGAACTAACTCATTTTGTTGTAATTTACAAAACAAGCCCCCTTAAACCTGAAATCTCAATACTACAAGTGCTCAATGGCAAAAGAAATCAAAAGTCCAAAAGAAACTATTCAAAATTTCGGCCCAAGGAAAGGAGAGTCAGCAGAATCACTATATAAGAGATTTGAGGAAATTATTAAAGATAAAATGGATGGAATCAAGTAGGTGAGAAAAGCGGAAATGTCTAGGGTGAATAAGAACAGAATAATAAAATGATCCACAACAAGGAAATTCCATGCAAGGGAGTTAATCAAACGTAGGAACGCTTGAGTTGGGTGTCTTCATTTATTTTCTTATTGCTATGATAAAATACTCAAATTCAACTCTAGTGAGAAAGGGATTACTTTAGCTTATAAAGTCAAGACACAGTCTACAGTTGTGGGACAATCAAAGTAGAGGGAGCTGAAGCTGCTGGTTCCATCTCATCCATGGTCAGGAAACAAAGAATGAATACAAGCTAATGCTCAACTCACGTTCTCCACTTTATAAAGCCCAGGATCTCTGTCCCAGGAAGTGTTCCCACTAACCATTAAGATGTGCCCTTCCCTGTCAATTAATGTAAATGAGATAATCCTCAGAGGCATGCCCAAAGCCTCATCTCCAGGATGATTCTAGATTCCAGGAAGTGTACCATTAGCAGTAACAATCACATGGGAAGAAAGTGAATGGGAAGAGGGAAGCAGAGCCAGCCGCTTAAAAGTGTTCCTTAAAATGGCTCTTCATTTTGTACAGCTGAACAGCCCTGAAGGCTTTGTTTCCTTTTTCTGGGGGAAGTATCTGATTACAAGAAAAGAGCTACTATTGTTAAGGAAAATATCCACAAATATTCACATCATATATTAATTTGACATCTATAGCATAGATATCTTACACATACAGATTAGATGCATCTATAAAATAAATCTTTATTGGGCGGTAGATATGAGTGCTTACTTCTCTTTCAGGAAACCTTGGTTCTGTTCACAGCACTCAGTTTGGACAGCTCACAATCACCTGTAACCCCACCTTCAGGGAATCTGATGCCCTCTACTGATTTCCACAGCACCTGCACTTATGTGTATTTAGCCATAAACAGACAGAAAAACAGACAGATGTAATTAAAAATAAAATAAATTTCTCTATAATTAGATATCTATATGCAAATATATATAATATATAATATACAAAGAATCTACATATTTTATATATTGTTTTATAAATGAATATACAATCCATAATAGACTTGTGATAATTTGTACAGATAGAATATTTGAAAAATTATTAAAATAACCATTGGGAACCTAGATATAGTGCATATATCAAGCCAATATATTGAATGGGTAAATGGTTTGTGATCACTGTCAGAGTCAACTCATAGATTATGATACTTTTCAGAATATAAACTGCTATGTACACAGATTCTATATTACATTAATCTATCTTCTAGGCATTGTTATGGACTTTTCTGTACCATGGTATTAATAAAAATATGGGAAATTCAATGACAACTTGAGATTCAAATCTTTATATAATAAAGTATTAGATGGAACTCATAAGGCAAGGAATTGCACTAGTGTTATGTCTGAATAAAAAAATGATACTCAGGATGATTGCCTTTTCCTTGTAGTATGCAGTTAAAGATGGAGGTAGAATAGTGTTCTAAACTTCAGAAGGGCTTCAGAAGAAACTCTATCTACTTATTAAAATTATGTCTCCTGAAGATGTTAATGTAAAATACACCTCTGAAGAGAGAAGTAGGGACCAATGAGATAGTAAAGTGAATGTCATACTCAACATTTCTATTGTTGTGACCAAACACTGTGACCAAGGCAACTAATCTAACTGTTTATTAAGAGCTTGTAGTTTCATAAGGTGAGCTATGACCATCATGGTGGGTAAATTGGCAACAGTCAGTCAGGCATAGCACTAGAGAAGGAGCTGAGAGTTTAAATTCTTTTCTACAAATAGGATGTAGAGAAAAAGACCACTATCATGACACATTTCCTCCAACAAGGCCACACCTCTTGATCATTCCTAAAGAGCCCCACCAACTGGGAACCAAGTCTTCAAATATAGGAGCCTATGGACACCATTCTCATTGAAAACACCACAGTGAATAAAGGTGCTTCCTGTCAGGACTGATGATCTGAATTCAATACCACATGATAGAGAGCACGAACTCTGAAAAGCTGTCCTCTGATCTCCATACATGTGCTTTGGCATACTAACTCTTCCATGCACATGTGCACACACAAACCTAAATATGTAATTTTAAAAATAAACATTTAAAGATTCACTTTTACTTATCTGTATGTGTATGAATCTGTGTGAATGTATGCCAAATGAATGCAGGTACCTATGCAAACCAAAAGAGGGCATTGGATCACCTGGACCTGGAGTTTCAAGTGGAGTGGATGGATACTGCTGTCAGAGGCGCTGGATACCAAACCTTCTTGAAGAGCAGCAAGTGCTGTTAACCACCAAACTATCTCTCTCCAGCCTCTTCCTTCACTTTTCAGTAAAGGACTTGGTGTCCAGAGATCATTTAGAAGTGAATATTAGCCCAAAAGCTCAGAATACCCAAGGTACAATTCACAAATCATATGAAGAAGGAAGACCAAAGTTTGGATGCATCAGTCCTTCTTAGAAGAGGGAATAAAATACTCACAGGAGGTAGAGGGTGAGAGGGACTTGGGAGGAAGGGGGGAGAAAGGGGTCAAGATCAGGTATGGGAGGAGGCTGGGATGATATATAGAGGGTCAGGAAATAGAACGGAAGTATGTAGCAAGGGGGGATGGGGAATTGGGGGTAGCCAACAACAAGTCTCAGATGTCAGGAAAGCAAGAGGCTGCCAGGATCCAACGGGGATAAGATTAGATGAAACACCCAACAAAAGGGAGGGAGAATTTGTAGAAACCATATCCAGAGGTTAGGCAAGGACCCCAGTTGGGGGATGGAGCCACCCACCCATCTCCAAATTTTTAATCCAGAATTGCTTCTGTCTAAATGAAATACAGAGACAAAGTTTGGAGCAAAGATGAAAGGAAAGGCCATCCAGAGACTGCTCCACCTAGGAATCCATCCCATATATGGACACCAAACTCAGACACTACTGTAGATGCCAAGAAGGGCTTGCAGACAGTAGCCTGATATAACTGTCTCCTGGGAGGCTCTGCCAGAGCCTGACAAAGACAGAAGTGGATGCTCGTAGCCAACCATTGGACTGAGCACCGGGTCCCCAATGGAGGAGTTAGAGAATACACCAAAGGAATTTGCAACCCCATAGGAAGAACAACAATATCAAACAACCAGATCCCCAGAGCTCCCAGGAACTAAAGCACCAGTCACAGAGTACACATGAGGGGACCCATGGTCTCCAGCTGCATATGTAGCAGAGGATAGTCTTGTGGGCATCAATGGGAGGAGAGGCCCTTGGTTCTGTGAAGGCTCCATGTCCTAGTGTAGGGGAATGTCAGGGTGGTGAGGTGGGTGTGTGTGGGTGGGAGGAGGAGCACTCTCATGGAAACAGGGGGAGGGGGATAAAATAGGGGGTTTCCGGAGGGGAAATGGGGCAGGAGTATAACATTTGAAATGTAAATAAATAAAATATCCAATTAAAAAAAGAAGAGAGGTGATAAGCCTCTGTCGATTAATGTGCAAATGCAAGGAGAAAAATAAAGGCAAACTCAAGTTATGAACTCAAGTAAGTTACACTTAGTATGTGTGATATAGGTCCCTCATTTGGAGAGAGATTTTCTAATGGAAATTCAAATTTCTTCTTGTTATTACTGGGGTGTTCAGTGAGCTTGTAAAAAGCAAAAGACTAGATAGGCAGCCTTGTGCAGGGAATATTTCTGCTTATGAGTCTAACCATGACCTGAACACCTGGAGCAGTAATGAATTCACAGTTACTGGTCAACATTCTTTCACTTTGTCCTTCTATGAGCTATAGTCACCAAATCAAGATAAGAAATTGCAGTCATAGTTTCTCCTTTATGAAATCTGCAGATTTTGTAACAAAATTTTAAACAGTAACAGCAATTTATGGTCTGGTCAAGGAGACCATGTTGTATGGTAAACAAATTGAAGCATGGACAAATGCTTCTAACCTCTTTTTACCAGAAAGGGCACTGGGCTACATGAAACAGCTCTTCTAGCATTCTTATTCATTGGACTTGTAGGATAACTGTAATATCTTTACAGGAAAAACAGAGTCAAGGCAATTTAATAACTCATTTGTATTTTATAACACAATTAGAAAAAAACTGAAATGATACTGGGGTTATAAAAGCTGTGAAAAGAAAAAATAAATATACCCAGTAACTCTAATTCCTCCCACTGGGAACCATTATACACACAAAGGCTTAAAAACTATGAAAAAGAATAGATTTTGGTTTAGCTTTTATTTCCTGTGTATTGTGTAGATGTGTGTGTTTATTGGTTTCTTAGCTTCAGTAGTCTACTTGACATACCTGGGAAGAGAGAACCTCAATTTGGAAATCTCATCCATCAGATTGGCCTGTGGGCATTTTCTTGATTGCTGATTTATGTAAAGGGTCCCAGTCCACATTAATAGATGCCATCCCCAGGCAGGTGGACCTGGATCAATTAAAAAAAACAGCTTTTCGAGTCAGAGAAAGCTAGGCACTAAGCAGAACTCCTCAATGGTCTCTGCTTCAGTACCTGCTTCAAGGTCCCTTGGCTTCCTGCCTTGGCCTCTGTCCATGATGGACATAAACCAAATTACCTCTTCTCTCTCCCGAGCTTGCTTTTGGTCAATGTTTGATCACACCAACCAAAGGCAAACAAAAGTAATAAATGTTCACGTTCATTTATGTGCAGATGAAGATATAGATGTATCTATAAGTGCACAGACTTGGACATCAGAAAATCATCTCAGCTTTTGCTCCTCCTTTTCTTTTAACTGTAATTTACTTGGAAATCTCCAAAATGCAAGTGTGTACCACCATGCCTATCATTTTATCAAACTCAAATCTTTTTTATTTATTTATTTTTTTTATTTTTGATGCTTTATTTACATTTCCAATGTTTCCCCTTTTCTGGGTCTCCTCTTTGGAAACCCCCTATCCCCTCCCCATCCCCTCCTCTATGAGGGAATTCCACCTCCCACCCACCCGCCCACCCATCCCCATATTCCCGCCTTGACATTCCCCTTTACTGGGCCTCTAACATCCTCAGGCCCAAGGGCCTCTCCTCTCTCCCTGATGGCCATCGAGGTCATCCTCTGCCACATATGTGGTCCAAACCATGGGTCCATAGATGTGTATTCTTTGGTTGGTGGTCCAAACTCCAGGACAACCGGGGGGGGGGGGTCAGGCCCATTGATGCTCTTGCTCCCTCCATGGGGCTGCAAATTCCCTCAGCTCCTTCAGACCTTCCTCCAACTCCTCCATCTGGGACCTCACTCTCAGTCCAGCGGTTACTGTTAAGTGAAGCTTCACATTTGCAAGGCAAGTACTTTACTAACTGAGCTAGCCACATGCATTATTTTAGCAATTTTATCTGTTTTGTTTTTCTTCACATTCAAATATATTGTGTAGAATCCTGAACTGCTTACAGGTTATTAGGGATCTGGAGTCATAGTTGCCCCCATTACTCTACCAAAACAGTAGACATATACATCAGGCATGAGACTTCAGTGGCCAGGTGATGCCAGGTTGGCTTTTCACAGATCGTACAATATCTGCTTTAGAACAGAAGCATAAGCAATATAGATATTAATTTATTTTTGAGCAAAATATTCCTGTAAAAATGTCCTTTCTTCAATCCATTTAATATGGAAAGGTTTTGGGTTTTTTGTTTTGTTTTGTTTTGTTTTGTTTTGTTACTGTCAACAACAAATTCTGTAAAAGAAGCCACAGTCATGACCCAAATGAGCATGTTAAAACAATTGGCAATGATGCCTGTTCCATTTCACTCATAACTCAGTGAGGCTGAAGGTGTCACAGCCCCTGGGAAGAACTTGTCTTAGTTACTGTTCCTGTGGCTGTGATAAAAACCCCTGACAAAGGCAACCTAATGGAGAAAGGGTCTATTGTATTTCATGTGCCATTCCACAAGGAAGGAAAGGCACAAGGTCAGGAGCATGAGACCACTGGTCACAGCTCAGCTGCAGTCAGGAAGCAGGGGACAATGAATGCTGGTGCTCAGCTCACCCTCTCCATCTTATGCCATCCAGGCTTTGGAGCCCAGAAAATGATTCCACCATAGACAAGATGGCTCTCCTCATATTAATGAATGACCCCCTTTTAATTAATGATTCCCCCCTCAGCAAGCTCAGACACCTGTTTTTCAAGTGAGTTTGCATTCAGTCAAGTTGACAATTGACACAAGCCATCACGTATGTTAGCCTCTGATGATATCCACCTTTCTAATTTGCACAAGAGATCATGAATCATAAAGTAGGCAATCTGCGTTTGGTGAATCAACCAAGACTTGCTGAGTCTCTGATAATCCCTGTATACCAGGCCTGATTCTGTGAATACAGCACACAATTCAGCTGTGTTAGCATTAACAAATAAAGTTGTGTGCTCAGCATCTTGCAGAAACATCACTACCATGCAACTGAATTTCAATTCCAAAAATCACATGCTTTTTGTCCATCTCCTTACCCAGGATCTGCTTTGAGCCACTGTGACAAATTGCTTGTTTTAAAATATATCTATCAACTTATCTTTAAACTCCTAAGTTTAATTGACGAGCAAAATTAAGAAATGATACAGTTGTTGACTAGCATAGGTGAGGGGAGTAAAATTGGGTAATAGAATAAAATTTAACTCTCTATTTGTAGGTGCTCTTTATATGATCTGCAAGTCAAAGAATAAACCTTGCATGTTACAGGAACTACCAATGATCAGGAGCAGATATTCTTGGTCTCACATGTTTGGGTTTGAATTGAAAGGTCTTCTAATGTTTCACGTGTTTCAACACTCAGGCCTCAGCTTGTGGTACTGCTAGATGTGTTATGAACTTGTGTCTATGTGGAGGAAGTCGTCCCTGGGGTCTTGCCTTGAGGGAGCTGTATAGTAAATCCCCAGTTCTTGTTTATACTCTGCTTCCAGAGAGCAGATATAATGTCATCTGCTTCCACAGGCTTCTGTCTCTCCCCTGCACCTGATGCTACCTCATGAACTATGAGCCCAAATAAACTATTTTCCCCTTAAGTTGCCCTTGTCAGGTATTTTACTAGAACAACAGAAAAGTAGCTAAGACATATTCACAAATGCTTCACTAATGCATAGTGCTTTTCAACATTTGACATCTAAAGTGTTAATATATCCATTTTCATTACCTACTGTTTGTGGAGCAAGAAGGTTTTGTTTTGTTTTGTTTTGTTTTGTTTTGTTTTGTTTTTTCCTTTCTTTCTTCCCTAAACATTGTATCTTGATGAATTTAAGCAGGCCATTTATTCATAAGGGGAAGAATTCTTTTATTTATCCATATATAGAAGAAATAGTTGAACTTTATTTCCTCCTTTATTAAATATTAGAGAAATAAAATAGAGTGATGGTACACTTTGGGCTACTCTGAATAAGGTTTTGTTTTGTTCTCTATTTGTGACACAGGGCTTCTCTGTGTAGCTCTGCCTGTCCTAGAATTCACTCTGTAGACCAGACTGGCTTCAAACTCACTGAGATCTTGCTTCTGCCTCTGCCTCTGCCTCTGCCTCTGCTTCTGCCTCTGCCTCTGCCTCTGCCTCTGCCTCTGCCTCTGCCTCTGCCTCTACCTCTGCCTCTCTGCCTCTCTGCCTCTCTGCCTCTCCCTGTGCCTCTGCCTCTGCCTCTGCAAGTGCTGACACTAAGGGCAAGTGCCACTATTACCCAGTTTTCCTACTTACTTTTAATTAATGTTTCATTGCACCTTATTTTCTTTGGTTTGAGTTTTTTTAAGTATTTACTTTAACTATGTGTATGTATGTGCATTTCTGAGCATACACATTTGCATGTTGGATGCAACTACTATGAATGAGAGCAGTGTTAGATTCCCTGGAGCAGGAGTTATATAGCTGGCTATGAGACACTGAACATGGGTGACGGGAACCAAACTTGTACCCTCTGCAAGAACAGTTTGAAACCTTAGACATTGAAATGCCTCTCCAGCTCCTGGCTTCTGATTTTTAAACTTTTTAAAAATTTTTTCTTTAGACACTTATTTTATTATTTATTTCATTAAATATTTTTACAGATGGTGCCTAATGTTTTACTTAGAAAGACAGTAATAGCTAGGGAGATTGTTTCATAGATAAAACATTTGGTGTTTAAGCAGGAGGATCACAGTTCAGAAATTAAAACCTACATAAAACCCAGAGAAGCATGGTGACCTGGCCATAATGCCAGAGTACTGGAGGTAGAGACAGGTCATCTCCATAACAAGGTGACTAGCAAGGGGAGTCAAACTGGTGAATTCTGGGCTCAGCAAGAGACTTTGGTAAATACAGTAGCAATTGATGGAAAAAGTCATCTAACTTCATTCTCTGCCCCCTGTCACACTACCAAACACAAACACACAAAAGATACGAAGGAAAAGAAAAGTACAGTAAATAAAAATTTCAGAACAACCATATCTTTAGTCATACATATTCACAAGTTTGTTGTTGGAAAAAGAGTGGGCCATATACCTTTGCAATCACTACCCAAGTCAAGCCAAAGTATTTGTGCTCAGCATGTGTCCTACACTGTTAAGATCTCTCTTGCTTTTCCCTGAGAAGGAATACTACCACAGATTGTCCCATTACTAGAAAAGAAACAGAATATCTGATGACACTGTTTTCTACATACTGAATTTTATCTGACCCTTACTTCCATTGCTATACAACTAATGTTCACTCATTCAGAAGTTCCCTCATCCACTGAACCTACGAGTTTAAAGATGTGTGTGTGTGTGTGTGTGTGTGTGTGTGTGTGTGTGTGTCAGTGACTCAAAACAGATCCAGTGTAAGTAGATGTATGAAAAGACATTGTGGAGTTGAATTACAAGTGCAATAGATCTCTACTACATACTGAACATTTGCTCACATTTATCAGAGCCCAGCACCGCCATATAATCTAGGCAAGGCCCTGACATCCAGGACACCATAAGTCACACCTCTTCCTCTGTCCTGATGTTTCTGACTTAATTTTGAAGTAAAAAAATCATTAAAAATAAATGACTCCCAAGGGTCTTCCCATTTATAAGTACAAATAAATGGACTCTCTATTGACTGCGTAGGTAAGATAGCTCCATCACAACCCCAGTGAGCGAATTTAAAGACATAATTAAGTAAACAGACCACAGAATTAGATAACCAGAATCACAATAACAAACAGACTGGCTTTCAGAAGGCTGCCATTCCATGCTTCTGTTCCAGTGGGGCCCTTTTTTATACATTCCCTCAGCACAACATGCTTCTAGACATTTCTTATCAAGACTTTCTTCCCTAGGATGATATGGGTCAACAGTATCTTGGTACATGGCTTTGAAATTGAATTTTTTCCTATGCAATTAATATCAATATATATTTTATTAGTATATATAATATCAAATGGTTTTGTAACATTTAAAGAGGTTGTTTAGATTCACCTTATTTATCTGTGTGTGTGTGTGTGTGTGTGTGTGAGAGAGAGAGAGAGAGAGAGAGAGAGAGAGAGAGAGAGAGAGAGAGAGAGAGAGAGAATCAGATCCTTCTTGAAGTAGGTTCTGGGAAAAGAACTCTGGTCATCTGAGTGGCAAGCACTCCTAACCATGGGCTACCGCTCCAGCCCCAATACAGCATCTTCATTCTTGGACGTGAAATATTAGGCCATACTCACGGATTGCTCTCCATTGATCCCTGTATACTCTTGTGATTCTTCTTCTCAACTAAGAACTGTTTTGCAGACACATCTATTTTTTTTTTTTTGACTCAGTTCACTTTTACAAGTGAACACACATTTTTAAATATGTTAGGGAACAAAATTGCCACATTTGTATACATTCCTGTTATTTGACATAATTGTGCTTAAAGAAAATTTAGCCTCTGGAAAATTCCTTAAATAATGTGACTTATTAACATTTGCCCAGAGCACTTCAACGCCAAACAACAAATTACACTGCAAGGTTGTTGGGGTTTTTTTCCTTTCCATTTTATTGGAAAACTCATTTATTTTTAAGAGAGATCTTTCATTAATCTCATCTGGCATGTCTCTTTGTGTGTGTGTATTTCCTGCAGTTAAAGTTAAACTCTGCCCTTAGAAAGAATGCTCACAAAATTATATATGACGGGGCTGATGAAGCTCCTACTTGGCGTGCTGCAACCTGCTTGGTAAATGAATATTTTTAAGCTGCTTTGAAGTCTTGAATATGAAAATAGAATAAAAATGTGATTACTGTCACTCTAGCCCTGCCAAATTTGTTAATGAGGCAATATTTGTTATTTTGTCTTGAGCTAAATTTCACGGTTGTTTTGCAAACAGTACATACTAATGATTAACACATAAACTAAGCTCAGTTTTATGTTGTGGGTGCCTTTTATGCAGATTTATGCAAAGTTTTTCCCTAGTGTTGGAAAGAAATCAAATTTTACAGTTTCAACTATTACACTTATTTAGTACAGATCTTCAGAGTAGGTAAAGTGGAGGTGAGCAAGCTTCACGGTGGATACGTATGGTCTCTTAAACTGTATGTTCTTGCAACATCCTTTGTGTGGTTTCCATCTTTTTAACCAGAGTTTCTAAAATCTTAAAATCCCATGATACAAAATCATCTTAGTCTTTATTAATGCTAAGTTCTCTAAATTGCTGAGTATAAGCTCTTTACCAATAGATTGATTTTTTTTTAAGTGTGTATGTGTGTGTGTGTGTGAGAGAGGGAGAGGGAGAGGGAGAGAGAAAGAGGGAGAGGGAGAGGGAGAGGGAGAGGGAGAGGGAGAGGGAGAGGGAGAGGGAGAGGGAGAGGGAGAGGGAGA
>CM052711.1:63290000-63302435 GCA_028551405.1 Uromys caudimaculatus | reverse complement strand
ACCCCTCCAGATGCTCACTGTAGCACAGCTGTGACACCCCTCCAGATGCTCACTGCAGCACAGCTGTGACACCCTTCCAGATGCTCACTATAGCACAGCTGTGACACCCCTCCAGATGCTCACTGCAGCACAGCTGTGACACCCCTCCAGATGCTCACTGCAGCACAGCTGTGACACCCTTCCAGATGCTCACTGCAGCACTGCTGTGACACCCCTCCAGATGCTCACTGCAGCACAGCTGAGTAACCCTCCAGATGCTCACTGCAGCACAGCTGAGAAGTCCTCCTGATGCTCACTGCAGCACAACTAAGCAGCCCCTCCCAGATGCACACTACAGCACAGTTGAGTCACCCCTCCCGGTGCTAATTCTTTTTCTTTTAAGGGTTTTGCATGTATCTGCTTGTGTTTTTATGTGAATGATATGGATGCATAAGTACCATCATCCATGCACCATCATGCATGAGTGAAGACCAGAAAACAGGAGTCAATTTTTCTTCTTTTCCACCAAGGGGAGGGAAATCCAAGGATTTGAACTTAAGGCTCAAGGCTCGCTGGCAAGTCTTTTACTCTCTAAGCCATCTTGCCAGCTTTTCCTCTCTTACTCAGGATGTCAAAAAAATAATTCATTCGACAAGAAAATCAGCTCAGCATCTACCAGGGATAGAAAACCTAACCTACGTCTTCATTTCACTTCACCCTACATGGTTACCTGCGATATCTCAAAGCAATGGTGTTAAACTATATGAAGTGTTTTTTGTATTTTATTTTCAGTCTCTACATACCTTCACCTTTGTTTGTTGTGTCATGAGGTCCACAATTTCCTTTTACTTGAAATGCTATTCATAGTCTCATGTAAAGAAGGTACAAGTGAGTCTCTTTCATTCTCTTTGTTGGGGTCTGAAATGGTAGCTCAGTGATTAACAATACTTGCTAAAACTTTTGACCCACAATGCATCCTACCTACAAGAAATGCAAGGATAGGGGATGGAGCACAGACTGAGGGAATGGCCAACCAATAACTGGCCCAACTCAAGACTCATCCCATGGGTAAGCATCAATCCCTGACACTGTTAATGAATTTTGTTATGCTTGCACACATGAGTCTAGCACAGCTGTCCTCTGAGAGGCTCCACCCAGCATCTGTCTCAGCTACAGACACCCACAGTCAAGCAGTGGAAGGAGCTTGGGGGCTCTTATGGAAGAATAGGAGGAAGGATTGGGGCCCCAATGTAGCTAAGAACTCCACAGGAAGACCAACAGAGTCAAATCACCTGGACCATTGGGAACTCTCAGAGTCTGAACCAACAACCAAAAAATGTACATGGGCTGGACCTAGGCGTTCCCACACATATGTGGCAGATAAACAGTGGGATGTAAAGTGAATAAATAAATAAATAAATAAATAAATAAATAAATAAATAAATAAATAAATCGAACTTGCTATTCTTGCAGAGCATCTGAGTTTGACTTTCCATACCCTCATTAGGTGGCTCACAGACGTAACTTCAGTTCCAACTGGTTCTGTCGCCTTCTTCTGGCCTCCACGTGCACTGTACTCATGTGCATATACCCCCACATGGACAGATAGACATATGAATAAATAAAAATTGATCTTCAGATAGACTTTGTCTATTTTAAGTTTTCTACACCTCTCTGCAAATCACAAAATTTAACCCATGAACGTATGAAATACTATGAAGGAAAATACACGTAATAAATAAAATAGAATTTGAAGATTTATTTTTATTACTTCTAATTGTGTGTATGTGTGTATGGGTGTCTGAGGTGAGGGTATATGCACGTGAACCCAGTACCCGAGGAGGACAGAGGTTCATTATCCTCTGGAACTGAAGTTGCATAGAGTTGTGAGCTAGCCAGCTTGAGTGGTAGGAATGGAACTCCAGCTATGCAAGTATATCTTCTCAATCATGGAACCATGTGTAATTTTTGATTCAAATATTGTGATAGAAAAATACATAAAGGTGGCTGCTAGATTTATCCATCTGTGGGTAAGGATGTGGCTGTTGAATGAATGAATGAATGAATTAATTAATTAATTGTGAGAAACTGGACAGCTTACTTTTCTGGCTGCATGTGGGTACCAATGCCATCTTCCTACATGCTTGCTTTATGGGTCTGCAAACTCCATATAACTAAAATAGTTGTTTTATAAGAAAGCAGAAACACATATCTCCTTACATAATGTTACTCTTACTCAGGCCACAACACTGATGTAGGATGAAGAAGAAAATGGCTGGGATTCTGGGTGAATCCGCTCCATAAATGACTTGTAGTCTATGACTCACTTTGCTTACTTCTCAGTGTGAAGGCAATACTGCTTATAATGAATCGATGGAATTCTAGCTTCTAGAGTAACTGAGCAGGAAGCAAAACAGTATTTTTAGAATGCTTTAAAGATCACTAACTTTAGTAAATCCTGTAGACAGATGGATACTCACACAAGCCCAGACACAACATATACAGGCAGAAACAGAAAGAAAAAAATATAAACACAAATATATACATAGACACAATATACACACACATATAAATATAAATATACACATATAGGCCATGATACAAATCACAGAATGAGAGCGTGATTATGCAAATCAAATGAAGTACAATTGTGAATTTTCATTCTAGCTATACATTAATTTTAAATATGTGATCCAGGTGTGCAATCTATCTAAGATGATTTTCTAGAAACAGAAAAGAGCATACTCAGTATGTTGCTGCAGGTGGGGTAGGGTTGATATCAACGAGAAGAAGTTAGAAGTCCATTCAGCCTATTAGTTGTATTTCAAATGTACAATCAACTCCCATAAAAATCACCTACTTAACCTGCCACTAAATGTGGTCCAAGCAGGAACTGTAAGATAGATTATTTTGGGGGCTATAATAAAGAGAATTTCTACAGTGGGTATGACTTTGGAAAAATGAACTCTACAATGCTGCTCAAGTCTAAAGTGATGAATCTGGTGTGACATATAACTGAGTACCTTGGAAAATAGAAATCAGAGCAACTGGAGGGCATTGCCAGCCCTTGTCAATAGCTCACCAGAGTCATCAGTTACATTCATGGTAAGGGAGGCAGACAGGAGCTATGGCTAGCAATCATGTTTATGGAGAGTTGGCACAGGTCCAGTAAGGGTTGTGTTGCCCATGGTTCCAGGAGGGTGCTGATGTTAGAGGCCAGTGAGAAGACAGCCGAGATAACCAGAAGGGCAACCTAGAAAATAATGTCAACTGCTTCCTCTTGCCCTTTTCTTCAGCTCCAACTTGAATGATAACTCTGTCCCACAGCACCTTAAAGAGACAGCTTGACTCTGACAATTATAAATCTCACCCGGAAAGAGGAGATTGATGGCTGGAGAATGGAAGGCAGGTTGGGGTGATGGAGAATTGATAGACTGCCACCAAGATAAATGGTCAACCACAATTTTGCCAAGGACAAGCCCTGTATCTTGTCTTCATTAAGACTTGAAGGAATCCATTTGTGTGCACACTCCCCTTCACAAATGCAGGACCTGAGGAATCTGCTGGAGATAAGGCTTTGTCTGTCTGATTTTCAAAGAGCACAAGGCCAATCTTTCCCAAATGGTTGTTCTGTAAAAGGAATAGTACTTCAAGTTGATCGTTTTGCTTTTTCTCTGACATGTCTGACATATTCTAATTAGCATTTCAATTTGGGGGCCCATGCTGGTTAAAGAAGTCTTCCAAAGGCTTAATTTTTTACAGGAGATGGTAAACCTTTTAACTCTAGAGGACTTTATTTTTCATAAAAATTATCAAAGAACATTTGCTGTAATTTAGAGTGGACATCTTCCAGTGTTTGCAAAGTCTCATACACTACAACAACACTTATGAGTTTTCTAAGTGCTACAGGCTTTTAAAATCTGTGGAATTTTAAAGATCAATTTGAGGCTCAAAGAAGACAATGGAAAATGTAGAAATTTGTCCTAACTATATAGGTAGTTATGGTAAAATCAAGACTTAAATACTAAGTTTTCTGTTTCTTAGAGTCAGACAGGTGGCTAATACTACTCTCCCAGAAGACCTGGATTTAGTCCCAGCACCTTTGTTGGGTGGCTCATAGTTAAGTGTAACTTCAGCCTCATGGGCATTTATACTTATGTGCATATTTCCACACATAGATACACACACACACACACACACACACACACACGCACGCACACACACGCACACACATCATCACCATCACCATCATCATCATCATCGTCATCATCATCATCATCATCATCCTCCACTGAAATAGTTCTGGTTATAGTCCAGTGCCCTTCCTACACGAAACAAACAAACACGATTCTGAATATAATCTGAATTTTGAAGAGTTTATATAACTTGGATTTCAACATTGAGAATAAATCATGCTATGGAAATAGAAAGAAAGAGCATATTTATGCTCTGTTCACAGGCTATATATTTAGCAAGTATGCAATGGCTTCAATGCACCTTTAATGTACAAATACCTAATGACTATTTCATGAGCACTTACTCTGGACCAAACACTTACTATTCCATGTATTAGAGCATGGCGAATGGTAGAAAAGAAAGGTATGTGGAGAAAGAAGATGGGAGGTAAACAAAAGAATTAAGAAAGAAAAAGTGACAGAGCTGTGCATTATAAGGAAATACAATGGACTACATAGCTAGATTCTACATGATCCAGAAAATTCAGCTTATGATTAATTTAAAAACTTTGAATTCTTGACATTCACAATAGTGTGTGAGTTTGGTGTCTGCATGTGGGATGGATCCTCAGGTGGGGCAGTCTCTGGACAGCCTTTCCTTCAGTCTCTGCTCCACACTTTGTCCCTGCATTTCCTTTAGACAGGAGCCATTATGGGTTGAAAATTTGGAGATGAGTGGGTGGCCACATTACCCCAACCTGGGGCCTTGCCTAACCTCTGGATATGGTCTCTACAGGTTCTCCCTCCCCTTTGTTGGGCATTTCAGCTCAGCTCATCCCTGTTGGGTCCCTGCAGCCTTTTGCTTTCCTGGCATCTGGGACTTGCTGGTGGCTACCCCCAGTTCCCCATCCCCCATTGCTACACACCTCTGTTCAATTTCCTGATCCTCTATAACATTCCAGTCTCCTACCTTACCTGATCCTGCCCCTTTTTTCCCCTCCCCCCTCTTCCTCCCAAGTCCCTCCCACCCTCTACTTCTTGTGAGTATTTTGTTCCCCCTTCTAAGAAGGACTAAGTCATCCATATTTTGGTCTTCCTTCTTCTTGAGCTTCATATGGGCTGTGAATTAAGTGGAAAAGGACTGAAGGAGCTGAAAGGGTTTGCAACCCCATAGGAAGACCAATAGTATCAACCAACCAGACACTTCAGAGCTTCCAGGAACTAAACTACCAAACAAAGAGCACACACGGAGCGACTCATGGCTCCAGATGCATGTGTAGCAGAGGATGGCCTTATCTGGCGTTAATGGGAGGAGAGGCTCCTGGTCCTGTGAAGGCTTGATGCACCAGTGTAGGGAATGCCAGGGCAGTGAGTTGGGTGTGGGTATGTGGGAGGGGGAGCACCCTCCTAGAAGCAGGGGCATGGGGGATGAGAGAGGGGGTTTAGGGAGGAAACCAGGAAAGGGAATAGCATTTGAAATGTAAATAAATAAAATACCCAATTGAAAAAAAACAACAACTTTGAATTCAGACACCAGGAAAGCACACATTTTGTTGTATAAAAACACCAATACAAGGTTCTTATATATAACAGATTGGTCTGGTGCTGTTTGTAGTCAAATGGTAAATTCTGTACCCAGTCTTTGTTGTGTCATCCTTGCTCCCCAATTTAAAACTATTGACTAAATAAAGCTGGAGACAGCTAACAGCTGGGAGTAAAGAGAGAGGTGGAGTTTGAGCTACTAGGCTGGGGGTTGCAGGTACAGACCAAGAGAGAAAGAGGAAGGAATGTGGCGGAGGAGGAGAGAATAGTAGGTCTCCATTAGTTGCAATGGACCATCAGCACATGCCGGAATGAAATGTCTCTCCAGGACTTCAGACTACAGGAGCAGAAAAATCCCAGAGAATTAACAAACAAGTATTTGGGGAGCATAGTATTAGCCAAACTAGTGTTAGAATTTAGATTGGGGTAATCCCCCAGTAATTGTGCAGAGCCAAATAAATGAATACCATAGCTTGAGTCTATATTTGAAGCTAGATAGGGATAGGTTTAATTATATTATTTTACATTTATATGCATTACATATATGTTCTAAGGACTATTCAAACGTTCATGGGGTCAAACATAGGAAGCAGAAGAACAGTAGGGATTTATAAAATGATGTCTGGAAACATTTACAAAGAGTTTTGGGTAAGTTGGCAAGATGGTGCAGCATTCACAAGCACTTGCTGCTAAAGTTGACAACCAGAGTTCAATTTAGGAGCCCTCATGCTGAATAAAAGAAAAAAACCCAAAAACAAATAAATAAACAAACAAACAAACAAAACCTTTTATAAATTGCCCTCGGACTGTCATGTGCATGCTGTGGCATGTGCCTACATGTGCATGCACATGCATGTGTGAGTGTTCACACACACACACACACACACACACACACACACACAGATTTTTTTCTTTGCCAAAACATTGTGTGGAGGATCAGGTTTGAACATAAGAAATTGTGAAAGCATAGCCACTGAAGTATTTAAACAACAGGATAGCAAAGTCTTTTTAAATAACATTCTGATATGTAGATATGGTGTGTCTTTTTTTTTTCCTAGTCAAAAGCAAATAAATGTCTACCCCTCTCAGAAAGGACTTCAATGGCAGACTGTGATGGTAATTCCTGGTTGTCAACGTGACTGCATCTGGAATGAACTGCAATCTAGAAATGGAGGATACACCCATGAGGATTTTTTGTAGTTTGTTTGTTTGTTTGTTTGTTTTTCTTGATTAGAGAAAGGTGAATCTACTTCAAGTCTGGACCTTTGAGGTGGGAAGACAAATGTTTTTGATCTACATCTTGAGGTGGGAAGTCATTCCTTTAATCGGGGCCACACTTTCTGCTGGAAGTCCATGTGATGTCATAGACGAAGGAAGCTTTCGCTCTTTATCTGCTAACTTGCCTTGCTAGCACAACCATTCCTTCACTGGAATTAGAGCCTGCTTTGAGATTCCAATATATATGGAAGAGAAGTTGAAATGTTCTGCCTTGTGGACTGAACAGCTACTAGATGCTTGGACTTTCTATTCATAGCCAGCTACTGTTAGAGTGGCAGATGTAGTCAGCAATTCATTAAATTACACACACACACACACACACACACACACACACACACATACATACACATGGAAAGAGACAGAGAGAGAGAGAGAGAGAGAGAGAGAGAGAGAGAGAGAGAGAGATTTGTCATTTAAGTTCTGTTACTCTAAAGAACACTGACTAATACATAGGCCAAAGTAACATTCTACTGAAACCAACCTTGAGAAACTAACAAGTGCAGGACTGAGTTCTTATTCCCAGAAGCTTGGGTAACTTATACAACCATCCTAACTAAAAACTTCCACAGCAACATGGACAGGGAGGTCTCCATAGTGATACAAATAGACATCCTCCTTCAGTTAACTTTCCATATTCTGTGTATGCTAGAACCTCCCAGGACTATATGACTATCTGCAGCTGGAGCAGGACTTTTATGACTTCAAGAGATGCTTAGGAAGGAGTGCTAGCATCTCACTTGAGAGTCTGATATTTTTCTCCACCCACTCCTTGTATAGAAGAATGTCAATAGGCCTGATCTTGAAGGTCTCCTTTGAGTGGTAGCAGCTGCTCTGATGAAGATGGTAACAGTTGTGCTTAGAGGCGTGGTCTACATCAGTAGGGAATAAAACACTACGGTGTAAGTGGGAACTCAGGAAGCTGGTCAGGGGGCAAGCTGCACACACTGAAAGAAGCAGTGCTGATGAAACAGTGGTTCATATTTGGGGGCATTTCCACCTGTAAACATCTAGCAATGGATGAAGAGACTGTTGTTTGTCCTGGCTGGTGTGAATGTGGCCAGTTCCTTCTATCACCTTTTGGATAGAAGCAAGGAATGCTCAGTAGACCCCATAATGCCCAGACAGAAAGCCTTATTCCTTATAAGCTTCGTACCTTTGGCACTGTTACAGTTTCCATCCAAATTCATGAGAAAACTCACCAGATCTGAGTTCTGCTGTTACCATCTTGAAACACACAATGATTGGAACTTTGTAAATAAACTCAACTGACACAATAAAACCAGCCACTAGGCTGATAAGCTGTTCTCCCCTTCCTTGATGTTCTTTGAACACATCACAAGCCCCATGCCTTGTGGGGCACAGAACCATTTGGAAAGAAGACCTAAAAGCTTCAGTGAAGATGAGATAGCAAGATGGCTGGAACATCTCTTATGGTCTCCTGTTACTCCTGGGCACTGAGTGAATAGACACTTCTTGTCTGAAACTTCATCTGGTAGAAAATGAAGGGAAAAGCTTCCAAAGGAAGCTATTGCCTTAGTTTAAAATTTTTATTTTTATTTTTATGTTTTTATCTACACACTCGCATGTATGTGTGGTGTGTGCGTGTGTGTGTGTGTGTGTGTGTGTGTGTGTGTGTGTGTGTGTGTGTGTGTGTGTGTGTGTGTGTGTTTGCATGCCATACCATGGGTGTGTGAGTTCCCACAGAGGCCAGATGAGAGTGTTGGATTCCCGAAGGTGGAGTTACATGAGTTGTAGGCCACTTGATGTGGGGTCTCAGAACACGGAGCCTTCTGGAAGATCAATACATGCTCTTAACCAGCAAGCTACCACTCCAGCCCTATTGTCTTAGTTCCATTTCCTGTGGCTATGATAAAGGAGCATAAGAAAAACAGCCAATAGAAGAACAGGTTTATTTTAGCACACAATTTCAAACTATAGTCCCTCATTGCAGGGAAGTCAAGGTGTCAGGAACTTAAAGCATCACATCACGTCCACAGTCAAGAGCAAATTAGCACGGTCTAGAGCTCAGATTTCCTTCTCTGCCCTAACACATTCCAAGACTCCTGCCTGAAGAATGCTGCCTGCCACACCTGAAGTGTTTCCACCTTAGTCAACATAATCAAGACAATCTACACCCAGAGACATGCCCAAGGGTCAGCCTGATCTAGACATTTCCTCAACAAGGCTTTCTTTGGGGATGATTCTAGATTGTGTCAAACAGACCATTAAAATCAGTGATCACACAGCTATATAAAGAAGGGGGGAAATATATCCTTTCCTGTGTTTCTCCTCTGTACCAGCCAACTGCTCAATTTGAAAGTGATGATTCTTAACGGGAGAGAGTGATGAGACAGCTCTAGGTTCATTTCATTTTTTTCTCCTCATCCAGAATAAATTCACAGCATGGGC
Source organism: Uromys caudimaculatus (assembly GCA_028551405.1). Lineage (NCBI taxonomy): Eukaryota > Metazoa > Chordata > Mammalia > Rodentia > Muridae > Uromys > Uromys caudimaculatus. The sequence goes on along the minus strand of CM052711.1, from coordinate 63,293,052 downwards.
ATCAAGACATGGTATTAAAATAAGTGGGTTCAAGAAACAACATTTTTATATATTCAAAGTGTGTAAACAAATTACATAACTAGGGTGATCTAACACAAAAAATAATGTTCTTACATATTGGAAACAAATATTATATAATATAAAGATAAGTGGTGAAATATGTTCAAAATTTATCAACTTTGTGTGTGTGTGTGTGTGTGTGTGAGAGAGAGAGAGAGAGAGAGAGAGAGAGAGAGAGAGAGAGAGAGAGAGAGAGAGAGAGAGAGAATGTGCACATAGTTGTGCAGTGCCCATGGAGGCTTGAAGAGTGTAGCAGATCCCCTGTGGCTAGACTTACAAGTGGTTGTAAGTGGCTCAAAAAAGATGTTGGAAACCATATTGTACAAGAGCAATATAGGTTCTTAACAACCAAGCCATCTCTCCAGTCCCAAGTTTCTTCTTTATTTAGAATGACATTAAACAGCAAATTAATTCTTATTGTTCATTCCTGTGCATACTGACCTGGGACTTTCTGGGACTTCTCTCTGCATTTTATGTTTCCTCAGGAGCTTTGATAATTACACATTTGTGCTACTCTATCCAGTTTGAAGTTTAGGAGGTTTTAACGCTGAACTTCATAATTTTGCATCATGCAATTTAAATACTGAGTCATTTCCTCAGTCCCTAATTCCAAAGCTTTCAAAGGCAGAAAGAAGTTTAAATGCAAAGCCCTTTGTTTACAGAAATCTCATCCTATGGTCTATACTGCCTCTCATGGTATGAAGGATGCTGTAGAATAAATAAGGTTCACTTTCAGATTACAAATTAGGCAGCAATTGTTGAGCAAAGCAAATGCATTACTCTCCCCTCTGCCCTGCCCTGTGATTTCCTTTCTTTGCTTCCGATGCCCTAACAAATCTCCTTTGCATCTTGTCTTCTCAATTCATCTGACTCCTGATATTGCATAATACATTCCATGGTGGATTTGGAAATTGAGAAATATGAGTATATAAAACAGACAGTATTGACTGTGTCTTTTCATTTTACTATATTCTACATTTTATACCATTCTTATTTTTCTTTATAAACTTCTTGTCAAATATTTGGAACAGTCATTTGCTTCATCTATGGTTGTCAAGCTTTCTGAACATACTATGAAATCAATGAAAAAAATGACCAGGACATTGTAGCATATAAAAATCCAATCCAAAGCATGCACACACACACACACACACACGCATATGTTAAATCCAAATTATTATATATATATGAATGTCTAAAAATCAATTCTAAAGTGTTGTTTTCATACAGAAGTGTTGACTTTCACAACTCTGAATATACTTTGCCTATTTTTTATAATTTATCTAAATATTTGAAAATGATTGATACTCCAATTAAAGCAGCTTCTAGATTATACATTGCTCTTTTCTACAAACAACAATAAAACAGCATATGACACAGAAGCATTTTATGCCAAGGATTTCAGTAATTCGATTGTGAAATAATGAATGTTTCATTATTCAACTTATGCTAATTTCTTAACCCGCTCCACCTGCTCCTTTAGATAACCAGAGCCTGGGTTTTTCTCTGACTATTTGGATGGTGTTCTCTCAGACGCTGAACTGCCTCATTTCTTTTCTTCTTCGAATAGCTGAGAATTTGGCCTGAACTTACTAGCTACTCAACAGAGCTTTCTGTGTCCCAGGAGGCAAAGTAAGATTTATTCCAAGTCAGAGCCAAGATGAAGTTATTGGCTTTAGTTTCCTAATAAGCTGAAATAAGAACTAACACAAACACACCTCCCTGCTTGCAGTACCACACTCACTGTTTTGTTGTTACTTCTTCATGCGTGTGTCTAGTCTCCCGGTTGGATAGAAGGTCTTTGTGAGTAGGATCAGAGCGAGCCCCTTGCCATGCTGCCTCTCCTTTATAATACTGTTCTCATTTGGATTTGAAAGACATCTCAACCTGAATCACTCCAAACCTTTGGCCAAAGAAACTTCTTTTTGCAGTAGGCAGCAGTGAGTGCAGAGATGCATACCTGCTTAAAGAGGTGACCCTAAAAGACTGATTGATCAGCCCTAAACGGGACATTGTTCTGATCCCCCACCACTCCAAGGCTGAGAAAATAGCACAGAAGAGGAGGCAAAAAGACTGTAAGAGTCAGTGGATGGAGAAAATACTGTGAAATAGGATCTTCTGGACACAACAGGGGCATTGTGCCCATGAACTTAGAGTAGCTTTGTTTATCTCCTAAAGATGTGTGTAAAATCAAGTTAGCCAAAATTGCAGTGTGGATGGGGAAAGAGATGAGGCCCTGGTTCTAACTGAAGAGCCCAGGAGAGCTGCTGAGGAAGGGAGACTGACTCTTTGGGACAAATGAACATTGGTAGATATCTGATAGGCCAGGGCATACCCCACACCACACACATATGGGTAGTTCTAATTGTTCTTAGTAAGTTATTCAAAGAGGAGGAGGAGGAGGAGGAGGAGGAGGAGGAGGAGGAGGAGGAGGAGGAGGAGGAAACATTTGAAGTGGATTGTGGGGGACACAGGGAAGAGTTGGAAGGGGAGGTTGGAGGTGAGTGAAGATGAGGATACTTAATTATACATATATATAAAATTATCAAGCATAAAATATAAATACAATTTTACAAAAATGTTCTGAATGAAGTAGTGAAGAAAGGACATTCCAAGCAGAGATATCCCATGGACCTTTGATTGTTCTTCGCCCTGGGCTCAGTATCTTTAAGATTAATATGAAAGGCAACAGCAAAATTGCAACTTACAACACAAAGCCAGCTTGCTTAGCTGTGTTGTCAGGAAGAAAGATGACACATGGGCAGACCATTTGTACTGTCACTTGTTTGCTTTTGTGTTATTGTTGTTTCCGAAGGAGGAAATTTGGGAAACTGTTGGATTAGGCACACCAAACAATAAAGAAGGGACCAGTCTCCTCTGGCGTAGAGGAATAAGCAGGTCAGGAAGAGATGCTTGGATATGTGTGTAAGATCAAAAGCCTTTGCTTCCTTTTACCAGCTTTGGCAAGGTAACAGTAATAAGCTTTAAATCT